>OX243812.1:7862474-8064974 GCA_945859605.1 Lumbricus rubellus
AAAGGCGCTATGTAAATGCTCAACGGCATTTAACACGATCCACGATAAATAACGAAACATTACGGCAACCGTAAATCTTCCAGCTTTATTGGCACTTTTCTTTAAAATTAAATTGTTCTTCGTCCATTTCGACCACGTGTGTCAGTCCGTTGTACACCTTCCCTCCAGTTCTCACGCCCGGAACGATGCAAAAATTATGAGACTGAGGGTGTCCATGCACTGTCCACTGTCCTCTGTCCACTGTCAAGTGCACCGCAGAAGGGTTGTCTGGGTCAGTTAATGCCCCCCCCCTCACAATGTTCCATGTCATTTGTTGATGAAGTGGGAAGATAATTCCATTTGAAGAAGAATAAGCGCTAAATAATGAATCAACGCCACGAAGACAATCAACATATGTTGGGTTGAGAGAGTGAGGGCGTCTTCGGGTGTAGAAACGAATAATGGTAGTAGATTATGTCGGCTACGAATCCTGCGAGGCACGTGATAGGTAAGGGAGCCTACAGAATAGGCTTATGTCGGTAGGTTAGCAGGTACATGTAGGTAGATGTGTAGGCACACCAACAGATAGATACTAGATATGTAGAAATACAAGTATAATTATCTAGATAGGTAGGCCTACATGTATGTACACTGCACAGTGTGAGAATTGTGGGAAAAATAACTGCATGGGGGGTTGGACAATGATAAACTTGGAATTGAGTGTGAAAACAAACTTCACTATTGAGCTTTAAGAAAGACTTAGGAAGCCCAACCCCAAGCAATTCTCACCCTGTGTATGTAAGTAAGTAAGTAGGACTGTTCTTACTGTAGCATTTTTTATCTTCCTTAATCTAGGCTCTCTCTATCTATTATCATCATTTTCTGTATCTTTGTCTAGGCATACATGTACCTTTTCTTCCTCGTGTCTTCGGCTGTCGCTCTCCGTCTCAAAGTCTCTGTAGCTCTGTCCAGCTGTCGCTTCAATATTTCATCTTTCTAAAAGCGCATGATTCGTCAAAGCCGAGGTTAATTAATTAGAGGTCGACTTCAACGTTTCGGAAGGATAGAGAGACAGACAGACAGACAGACAGACAGACAGAAAGACAGACAGAGACGGCAGGACAGAGAGACAGAGGAAAGCCGAAGGAAGGAAGGAATGGTCAAAACTGACCGCTGACAACTGATCAGTCTTAAGACTAAGGATTTCCCTGACATCCAGTCTGACGTTTTGTTTAATCCCCAAAATGACTGCAGCTCGTTTGCTTTGCATTTATCAACATGCACTCAGGTTTCTTTTCCTCCTGTGCGAGTTGACTCTCGGTCTGTGTCGAGATCTGTCTGTAGCTCTATGAGTGTATCACTTCGTTCCTGCCCGTCTATCGCTGGAAATTTCCTTGGTCCGTTTGTTTCCATCTCTGCCTCTTCGTTCGTTCATCACTGTATTCATCTTTATCTATTTCTCTGTCTCCATCTCTTCTTTGTGTTTCGACATGTCTGTCATAATATAGCCTACAATACAATTGTAACGTACAATAGGTTACAACTATAATTAATTTACAATACGATACAACTTTAATTTACAATACAGTAGCCTACAACTGTAATTTAGAATAGGCCTACAGTACAACTGTAATTTACAATACAACACAACTGTAACTTACAATAGGCTACAGTTACAATTCAGTTAAAATATTATTTAATAAAGGCTAAATAAATGCTATTCCAGGGTTCATCGTTTGCATCGATCCTTGATGGTTGTTGTAAAGTAACCGTAATCCTGATTGAAGGGGCTTTCTTGAAGCGCGTTTTTGTCGCATAAAGGACACACTTCCACTGTTAACTGTTAACCCAAAGGTTGCACAATGCACAATGTAGTTACCGCATAGATGAGAGACTAATAATAATCATTCATTCAAGAATTTATATAGCGCTTCTTCAAGGGGAACTACTCAGAAGCGCTCCAAGTAATCGATGATGATGTTGTGATCATGATCGGCGCCAGTCGAGTCTGAAGATGCGTAGGAAGGTCTTCTTGAACTGTGGGTTAGCGAAGGCATAGCAGAACGGATTGATGGGGCTGTTCAGATAACACAACCAATACGACACATCGTACAGATCGGCGTCAACACACTTCGGACAGAAACCATAGATGAGAGACAGAATGTGCCACGGAGTCCAGCATACGACAAATGCTCCCAGGATGATCGTTATGGTGCGAAGTGCCTTGCGTGCTCGGTTCTCTCTCTTGCTCGGCTCTCTGGAAAGAGTCGCGCCGCCCGGTGTTTCTACTCCCCCCGTCGGCCGCTGATCGGGCCCCACTGGTCCCCTTCGGCGTCTCAGGCAGAAGAGGCGGCTGGCGGACCAGCCCTTCCCGACGAAGGTCCGTGGTCTATGACTGGATCTTGTGGTCGACAGCGACGTCCTTCGGGGTCTGGGGCGGCGTCGACGGAAGAAGGAACCGAATGAATTGGACGACGGTGTCTTGATGTCCGATTCATTATCTGCACTGGCTTCCATGCCGTCGCTATTGACTCCACCGTTTGCTCGTCCTCCTAGCCCCTCGGCATCTGGAACAGCGTCATCATTGTCGAGGTGGTGAGTGATGGACTTGGATGGAGTTCTCGTCCACGGATCGTCGTCGTCGGTGGCGATGGAGAGAGGTGTCGATGGATTCCCTGAATGCGGATTCAGAACGATGCATGAAGAACGTCGAATCCAGATTGGAGAGTCTGGAGTTGTTGAGGGTCTCCGATCGGAGGATCGTCCAGTTCTAAGTGATTCCAAGGATTCAAGACTGTTGTGCGTTTGTGGATGTTTCGTCCCCCTCATCCTTGTAGAACCTCGAAGGTAAGATGGTGGATGCATAGAAGTGTATTCGCGACGTTCTTCATCGAGTAAGATGCAACTGATGTTGGAATTTGATGGGTTCTCCTGCAGCTGACCATCTTCCAGTCCTGGCTGTGGAGCGATGCTGGATCGGCGTGGTCGACAGGATGACATGGTTGGAGGAAAATACTCAGAGGCTCGTCTCTCATGACGGACAGCCACGCTGAGTCCGTTGTTGAGTCCGGACCCTGAAGATCTCAGCGAAACAGTCCTAGATGGAGGTCCACCATCTGTTACCAGGTCATGTGGAATGAGCTTAAGGTCTTCGATCCCGGATGAAACAGGTGGAGGTACCAGCGTCCCTGGGAGTAGTGGACCACAGGATCGAAGTGAAAGAACTGGACTGCATATGATCGTCGGTGGTACATGCGGTGATTGTAATTGTGATTTAGCGATTCGCTTCCTCTCCAATTGCCTCTGCTTCCAAGACAGTTTTCTGACGACGATCTTTTCCTTGGATTGCTTGAGACGATTACAAGAAGGGCGCACCTTCGCAACCGTTGCTATGACAGCCTGACCTTTGAACTCACTCGCATCCGTGTCCGACGAACATTCGCTGCTGCACTGCTCCCTGCCGTCGTTACCACGGCAACGATTGTCGGTGTCGTTACCATGGGAACGATTGTCGGCGTTGCTAGGCTTCTGATTCGGTCTGCTCTCCGGCTGAAGACAGTTGACCTCATCATCATCGTTGTTGACTGGCATTGTTGACTGATTCAGCGGTTGACTTGTTGTCACTCGAAATCCGAGTTGGGTGACGGCCTGACCAGCGACGGATAAAAGTGACGTCGTCTGCCGCCATTTGGCCTCCGACTTCCGCTGGAGATGGAGCGCCACCTGGTAGATGCCAGAGTAGAGCGAGCACATGACAACCATCGTGATCCAGAAGTATCCGAGCTGGAGCAGGACGTTGAAGACGGCGCTCTCCATGTATTGCACGTAGCACCTTCCCTTCGCAACTGTTCGCCGCCCGACGAAGTACTGCCAGCCGAATATCGACGGAAAGAAGACGAGGATCGGGATGGTCCAGATCGTGGCTATGATGACCGTCACCTTCCGCTCCGTTCGCCACTTCCGGTACTTCGCCGGGATCTTGATGGAGCAGAAGCGATCGATCGTGATGCGCAGAACGGTGTAGATGGACGAGAGACAGACCGTGTAGTCGACGGACAACCAGAGATCGCAGAGTACCTCACCCAGCGGCCAGGACTTCCCGGCGAGCAGGTAGACGGTGTAGAAGGGCATCGAAACGGTGCCGATCAGAAGGTCGCTGACCGCCAGAGATGCGATGAAGTAGTTGGTTGGCTGGCGAATCGAACCCTCGACAAGAAAGGAGAAGAGTACGACGAAGTTACCCGCTATGGTAACCAGGATAGTGGATCCCGCTAGAATTCCGAGGACGACCAACTCCACGGTTCGCCTAACTGCGCTGCTGGTATTGCTGAGGTCTTCGTCCTGATCCGCGTGAGAGTTGTTTGTGTTTGTTTGTCGTAGATTTGTGTTGAAGATGGTCGTCGAGTTGCAGTTGTCGTGAAAACAAGGCGCAGAGAAGAGGAAGAACAAATGGGATTCGTTGTCAAGGATGTTTGGATTAACGGTGAACGTCTTGGAAGCGTTGCTATCTTGCAGGCGATCCATCTGCATATGTATTTGGATAAAATGTATTATGGTCTGCTATCACAAGACACTGTCTATCTGTTCAGCTCATGCGATTGTTATTCTTGTAAGAATGTATGTCAATTTCGTTGAAAATGAAATCTGAAATACGAAAGAAACCGTCGTTTATTTAATTATATTATTTTACAATCTTCATAATAAAATTATTAGGTCGAGGCACTCTAATTCCACTCTTGTCCAGCGCTTTGTATAGCTGTGATTCAAAACGCGCTATATGAAGTGTCTTGATGCGTAGATGCATGGTGGATGGATGGATGGATGGATAGATGGATGGATGGATGGATGGATGGATGGATGGATGGATGGATGGATGGATGGATGGATGGATGGATGTGTGGGTGGATGTATGGATGGATGGATGGATGGATGGATGGATGGATGGATGGATGGATGGATGGATGGATGGATGGATGGATGGATGAATAACAATAACAATGACAATTTCTATGGCGCCGTAGTGCAGCCATATCGCTACAAGGGCACCTTGACAGCGAGCGACAAAACACACATTCAGAGACAAGCGATTGACGAACTCTGGACAGACAGACAGGCAGACAGACAGACAGGCAGACAGACAGACAGGCAGACAGACAGACAGGCAGACAGACAGACAGGCAGACAGACAGACAGGCAGACAGACGGACATATGGAAAGGTAGGTTGGCATACAGACGTAGGCCTGTATGATTATACGTACAATGCACCACACTGCACAGGCATACGCACATAATGCATTAAAGTGATTAAACGCTTACACACCCACACAGACATAGGCTGCAGATGCATTCGTGCAAACGTGCATACGTAGAGACAGTAAAAAAGTGAATATTGCAAATGTCAGACATCTTTGACAAATCGTTTGTCCTGCAGAATCGTCGATCATAACTCCTCTCAGACCTCCGCTATACTACAGTCTGTTAATGTCAACTTACTATAGAACCTCCAAGCCATGCAGCAGAAATGCGGGTGATGGGATAAATCTGTCTACAGTGTCGTCTCTGTCTTCGGGTTCTTTTCACGGTCTGTGCTTAAGAGATTGGCATCGTTACATGGTCGAAAATTAGCATCTAAATATTCCATGAGGACGACTGTATGTATGCACGTAGGCCCCTATGCGTTGCTAGCGAAAGCGAACTTCCGCTTTTTCTATCGTCGTCGTCCACTGTCTTTAAATTAATGTTCCCTAACCACGTAACGACTGTCTGCAATGCTAAACAGCGCTCGTAAATAAGCTGGTGCCCTCGTCTGAGTTTAGAGTGGCACTTTAGAAGCTTGCACATAACGATTACGATTAATACTAATCGGCAAATAACACTATTTCCGATTTGCAGCTTTGCTGACTGTCAAAGGATGACAAGTTATTTTCTTCACAATTTTTTCTATTGGGGGGGTGCCAGGCAAAATTCACAACAATTATTGGCAACTGATGCATGTGGGATTGTGGGTGTCCTGGCTACAGCTATTTACCTATACCCCAATTTTTAAAAGTGCACAACACCCAGTTCGTTGCTTCGGCAAAAGACAATGCAGTTAATGGCCATTTACAGACATCACATAGGCCTAGTTTCACAGAATAATAATTATTGTCTGTTAAATCGGTGTTAATTAGCACAATTAATTATTAATTACGGATTAATCTCATCTACCGGTACGTTTTTTGTGAATCATTCGCTGACGGAGAACTGCAATTGGTTTGTTAGACGAATTTAGATTGAGGTAAATATTTAGTTAAAAGGAAAAGTAAGCGAAACATTATTGGCTAAAATTCAAAATCACCCTCTCGCTGTATCGACAAATGCGTAGTTGCATTACTACGACTCTCATTCTGAGCACACATCATCATCATCATCATCATCATCATCATCATCATCATCATCATCATCATCATCATCATCATCATCATCATCATCATCATCATCATCATCATCATCATCATCATCATCATCATCATCATCATCATCATCATCATCATCATCATCATCATCATCATCATCATCATCATCATCATCATCATCATCATCATCATCATCATCATCATCATCATCATCATCATCATCATCATCATCATCATCATCATCATCATCATCATCATCATCATCATCATCATCATCATCATCATCATCATCATCATCATCATCATCATCATCATCATCATCATCATCATCATCATCATCATCATCATCATCATCATCATCATCATCATCATCATCATCATCATCATCATCATCATCATCATCATCATCATCATCATCATCATCATCATCATCATCATCATCATCATCATCATCATCATCATCATCATCATCATCATCATCATCGTCGTCGTCGTCGTCGTCGCCGTCGTCGCCGTCGCCAACGTCATCGTCATCGTCGTTGTCGTGGTCGTCGTCATCATAGTCATCATCGTTATCATCGTTATCTTATCGTCGTCGTTGTCGTCGTCATCATTGTCATCGTCATTGTATCGTCATCGTCGTCGTCGTCACCATCGTCATCGTCATCATCATTATCGTCATCATCATCATCATCATCATCATCATCATCATCATCATCATCATCATCATCATCATCGTTTACGTCAACATCAGCTTTATTTATCATCTCCATCGCCTTCGTGCTTCTATGTGCCTGGATAGGGAGCGCCTCTGAATGGTTACCTTGAAGGAACGCTATATAGCAATTCATTGGATACATAGAAATAGATCATCACCGATAACTTCATCCAACACATCATCCATTACCATCAATAATAATATAATTGATATTTCAATAATAATTACAAATTATATTTCAATAATAATAATTACAAATTATATTTCTTCCAACTTTCTTGCAGCTGTTCGGATCTTGGCTATTCATTCTTCAAAACTCTATACTAATTATTATTGTCAGACATAACGCATCAGAATCAACGCATTACCTTTATTTTCATTGCCTTCATCGTCGTCGGTACATTATCTCCTTCGTCGCCTATCTTCGTTACCTACATTGTATATATGCATACTTCCGTTTTCTAACTCCGTCACTTCTGCTTCGCTGTCTTTAACCTTATT
This sequence comes from Lumbricus rubellus, assembly GCA_945859605.1. NCBI lineage: Eukaryota > Metazoa > Annelida > Clitellata > Crassiclitellata > Lumbricidae > Lumbricus > Lumbricus rubellus. The sequence goes on from OX243812.1 coordinate 7,870,069, forward strand.
GTCAAATTACCTTTGCGACTTGCATGTAAGTATACGGTAAGTAGATTCCCGCCAGATTCATCGTTGTCGTCTGCTAGTGACGTCGTTGTCGTCATCCGAAGCAGACTCAGCTGCAGCAGAAGCCGGACTCATTGCATCCTCCTCCGTACCATGGCTCACTGCTACTGCTGCTGGTGTTGCTGCTGCTGCTGCTGCTGTCGGTGCCAATAATGATGAGCTGGTGTCTATTGGCGAGCGCTCTGCAACGTACACTGTACAGCTCTGCGTGATGCTCAAAGCATGACAACCAACGATGGAGTGACCAAAATTATCTGAATCTAATCATCCATAATTATCTCTGTATCTGCTTCTATCTTTATATCTCTGCCTATGTGTCTGTATCTATGTGTGTGTGGCTCTGTATTCGTCTATGTATATAATTATATAGGCCTGTGCGACGTGTTGCTATCTATGCGTTGCAGTCTGTCTTTATCTCTGTCTGTCTGCCTGTCTCTGTCTCTGTGTGTGTATTTTGTGGCTATCTATGCGTAGTGGTGTTTGATTACATAACAGAGCTGGAGATAGAGACGTTGAAATAGCAAATGGTCTACCACTCTCTGTCTACGCCTCCATCCGTTTGAATGTCCATGTCTGTGTCTTTCTATCGCTCCTTGTGTCCCTATATAATTATATGTTTGGCTGCAACAGTGCCCCTGCGTACGTTTAAATGTTTCTGTAAATGTTCCTGGCTTACGATGTATTGCTAAGCGAGTGGCGCCTATCTCTTTCCTTCTCCCTGTCTCTTTCATCCTCCATGTCTCTGTCACCGTGTCTCTCGGTCTTAATCTCTGTCAAACATTCGTCTATTCCTCTAAATCTGACTTGTCATAATTAGCTCTGCGTCCGTATTCACGTAGATGTCCGTCTGCTGACTCTCTAACCATCTTTGCTTTGATTGGTTTGTTTCTATTCGTCCATTCATTGGTCAGTCTTTCAGTATATGTATATACACTGTGTCCGGAAAAAAAGGGACCCATTTTGTAAATATGAAAATAAATAGTAAACATTCATCGATTTTTACAATTCAAGCAGCATTTTAATCCTGACATATTTGTCTAATATTGGAGAAAATATAAAATTTCCAGTCACAATGATGACGTCACAATGACGTCATTTGCATTAAAGTTCATTTAGCCGGCCAGTCATGCATGGTTTTGGTTGGTATATTGGCTCTTGGTAAAACGAAGATCCATATCATCCATTCAATAGAACCAGAAGTTAAAATAATTGCAGCTTATTGCAGGATTATTGTCTGCTACATGTAAAATTGATGCCTGATATCCGGGAATACTTGGATTAATCAACATTTCAACAAGATGGCGTTCCAGGCTCCAGCTCACTGAGCTCGTTAAACTGTTGAACTGCACATGTTGACTAAGGAGACTTCGGATTTCATTCCTCCTATAATCTTTGGACGCCAAGCGACCCGAGTTTAAATCCAGTTGAGTATAAAATTACGAGACTATTGCAGGAGATGGTGTACAAGACAAGGAAAAGAGACATCGACGAACTCAGTGAGCGAATTGTTAATGCCTGGGAGGATTTTGATAACCTGGTTATCGATGCTGCTGTTGGCTATTAGCGCGACCGTTTTGAAGCTTACGTTGAGGCCAAAGGTGTACACTTTGACCACAAATTGCAGTCGGACATAATTCAGATATAAAAATAAAATTAAACTTACATTTATTATTGATAAATTACATCATAAAAATATTGAAATTTTGGATGATTTTGCACATTTATTTCTTAAATTTGACTTTTTGTGCAAATGACGTCATTATGACGTCATTATTTGTACTGGAACTTTCATATTTTCACAATTGTTAGATAAATATGTTAGGATAAGAATGGTCTTTGAATTGTTAAAATCGATGAATATTTACTATTTATTTTGATATTTACAAAATGGGTCCCTTTTTTTCCGGACACAGTGTATATATATATATATATTAGGGTGGTTGCATCTCTAATAGAAAATTTTCAACTTAATATCTCATATTTCTCCAACCCGGCCTTCCGTGCCACTTGGTCTAAAACCTATGTAGCCCAAAAATTATCAGAATTGAAAAATATTTAGGACTTGCGCAACGTCGTTGAAGTTTAGTATTTTACAAAAAATTGTCGTAATTTTGAGCATAAGTATTATTTACTTCAAAGTCTTAGAATTATAGTTTTCTGACAGAAATACTTTATGATTTTTACTTAGGCACAGCTTAAAGGTATATTCTACAATGTTTTTGTCATCAGTGATTGCTAATTATCTATTTTTATGAGCATTTTAGCGTACTTGACAAGTGAGGGAATTCCTGCGAAAAATTATCTATTCTGTCCAATGTTATGATCTTTTATTAGTTACATTCCAAGTCATCAATGCACTACCGTACACAATACACATAGTCTTACATACATTAGGCATATTATTATATTTTAGGCTGTATAGTATCTCATGCATTGCAGAATTTATCATGTATTAGGCCCTATAAGCTTACAGTGTTATGATGAAAAGGTTCTATGTATGTAATTGTTTGTGTTCCAAACAACGATATCCTTGCTCTCCTTTCCTGTTCGACCTGTTGTATCGGCTTACAGACATGTTCTTATCTTCACCACTTGAACATGCTTTGCTTGTTCATTGCTGAACTTGTTTCCAACAACGCCATGCATAATTATTATTAACATATACAGCATTATAGGGGCATTATTAAAATGTCTTCATCTAATAGTGAGAAGGCGATGCCGATTACAATAGCGTTAGCGGTAATGTCGCATGCTAGAGGACAGAGGAGAGCTTCAAAGGTTCCAAGCTCCCATCTTGAAGAGACGTTCTAGCAGAGAACTGCTCAAAGTACTGCTCCATCATCATAAGCGTGAAAAACTTGGCATCAGGGACAGTATCACTCAGACTACTAAGCAGCTTCTTTGACAAAGTTCCAACTCAGGAGACTGAGCATATCTGGAAGCTGGAGACTGGCAAGGTTTAAAGAAGCTAGCATCGGCTGCAAACCCCTCAATAACAGTAGCCTAAATGGACGACGAGAGCAATTTACTGCTTGAGGATGTTGCTATTTCAAGACAAGTATCCTCTAGGCTACAGCAACGATTATAGTCAAAGAATCGGCTCATCTTATGACGAATATGTGTGGGAGCATCCGGAAATAATTAATTAAGCTTATTAGTTTATTTGGGACATGCCGCCATTAGTTTCAAACCCCACCAGCATTCAGCAACCACTGAACCTAGGAACGATCTAGTACTGCTGTTTTAACTCTCTTTATATCCACGGAAGGTCATTGCTGATGCCGATGTGACACCCTTTGGCCGAAATCTCTGGTATTTATCCAAGCTGTTGGCAAGCTTAGGTTTCTTTCACAATGACATGTCATTGGGAGAGAAGAAATTGATCTTATCAGTTCTAGTAGACAAAGAAGGTTCTGAGATCCACAAACGTATACAACTCTTCTCCCAACCATTCGCAAAAAAGGCCAGATCGACATCATTTCGTGATAAATTCAACCCATGACCTGTTCTGCATCTTGAATTAAACTACTAGATGCACTTCTGGAACGCGATCCAGTTAAGCGGTCGTATAAAGCATGAAGACTGCATGGAGAGCTCGACAAGCTGGAGATCCATAAAGGTTATCAGTGATCTAGCTTAGGTGTCACCCTTATTCAGCATTTCAATGCCTCAAGTACAAGGAATGAACAACAAAAACAATTTATATCAGAAGTTGTAGAAGAACATCGCAACTCGTTCTCAGCACAAACAAAAGAGAGTGTCTTCAAGGTCACATTGACATTGATTAAATACCTAAGCAGCAATAATAATAATTGCAATCTTGATCACCAAACAGTGTAATCATTGGTAATCATGTATGCAATAATATAGTCACATTGTATTGAATTCTTATTTGAGGATGCATGGTTTATTATGCTTGCAATTCAAGTTTTCGCTTCTTTGGTACATGGTGAAACTTTGATGGTGTTGCGCAAGTCCTAAATATTAATATTTTCTCTCACAACTTTTTGTGTGATGTTTCTGGATGGAATGGCACCAAATGCAAACTTGGAGAACAGTAGATTCCAATTTTCATTTCTAACGACCACCCTAATATATATATATATATAATATATATCTGGCTAACTGGTCTATCCAAAAGTATTTGTCGTGACTGTACTTTTGCCTGTTGTCTGTCTGTCTGTCTGTCTGTCTGTCTTTCTGTGTCTGGCAGACATGAACAGTGACAGTTAAGATGACGTCCAACCTTTTCGCTTATAATAGTCAATTATTGCGGATCAAGGCACGAGAACTTATTTTTTCCGAAGCATCCCCACATCCAGGCATCTCCATCGCAGCCTTATCAAATTATCATCAGAGCTGCACTCCTAAGCTTTCAATCACCGCCGTCCTATCGTTACCGTTGCCAGGCTACGTATGTCGGTGTTGTCAGGCTGTGTCAGTTGTCTGTATTTGTCGGTTGTCTGTCTGTGTCGTCGTCGTCGTCGTCGTGCCCATCCTCATTGCTGCGGATCGGGGATCAGAGTCGACGACGTCATCCTCCTCCATTGCTCTCTGTTCCTCGCGGTCCTCACGCAGTCCACCATCGCCATCCCCGTCCACTCCTCCACGTCATCCATCCATCTTCTTCTCGGCCTTCCTCGGGCCCTTTTTCCATCCACATAGCCCTGACATATGAATGCCGGCAGCTTGTCTGCTCGGATCATATGTCCGAAGTAGTTCAGCTTCCTTGCTTTCACCACCTCCAGCAGGCGCCGTTCCGGCTGTATCTCTTCCAGTCTGTCTGTGTCAGTTGTCTATAATTATTGTGTATTATTTATCTGACGTTGTCAGTTGTGTGTATTTGTCGGTTGTCTGTCAGTGTCAGTTGTCTATAATTATTGTGTATTATTTATCTGACGGTGTCAGTTTGTGTGTATTTGTCGGTTGTCTGTCAGTTGTCTGTCAGTGTCAGTTGTCTATAAATATTGTGTTATTTATCTGACGGTGTCAGTTGTGTGTATTTGTCGGTTGTCTGTCAGTGTCAGTTGTCTATAATTATTGTGTATTATTCACCTGGCGGTGTCAGTTGTGTGTCTGATGCCTGGATCTGAATGTTGATGCACACGAAAGAAGGGCAAAAATTTGTGGCAGATATGAGATGGCTTATGGAAAAGTAGTTTGAAGAACCAGGCGAGATAAGAGTATGCATGAGGTAGGTTAGGCCTAGTCAAGAGGATAAGCATTAAGCACTGATGAATGATATGATCCATGGTTCGATCGTGTAGTATGAATGGACAAAATGATAATAATTATTGTCACCAAGGGCATTATTTTCATACGAAGAGAACACGGAGTTGATGAAAACAATCAAAAACATGAACGTAAAACGTGATCAACGATCTTGCAGAGAAGAAAGACATGGACATGGGAACGGACATGGGAACGGATATGGGAACGGACATGGGAACGGACATGGAAACGGACATGGGAATGGACATGGATGCCATCAGAGACATACAGAAATTTAGCGATATGTTGCAAACGTTTCATCGTCGCTACACACAAACAAACACGTGACGGAAGAGAAAAAAAAATAATTATAAAGAAACTATAGTTATGAGAGAGCCAATCATATTAATTAATGTCAATTCAGCAGAACATGGATTCAGTTCAGAGACCATAATGTTTGAATCGATCGCATATACGAGATTGGATCATATTGGATTGTCTTCACGGAACAGGATTGCTGCTTTTGACTGTGGTTTGGTGGTGCTTTTCGAAGTGCAGGGTCTCCTGCTTGAAGCGATCTTCTACAGATGTTTCATGCTTTAAAATGTCTAACAGAAGAGAAATCAGCCAATAATAATATAGGATTAGCTGATCTCCAGTTGCAAGGTTCGAATTAAAATTCAGATAACTGTTACTTACAGTAGTAGTCATTGAATGTCGCACTTGGAAATTTGGTGTTGACTGAAATAAAGTCATGGGCAATTTTCTCGTCAGTTTCACCTTTTGTGTGTGTCTTTCTATATCCTTATCGATCCCTGTCTATAGGTCACATCAAGTCAGCCAATTAGTCGGTAGGTCATTTGGTCAGTTAATCAGATTACATATTGCTAAGTGGTCAGTCAAACAGTCAGTTGTCCAGTCAATCAATCAATCAGTCAGTCAGTCAATAAATCAATCAGTAAGTCAGTCAATCAGTCAGTCAGTTAATAAATCAATAAATCAATCAGTCAGTCAGTCAATCAGTCAGTCGGTTAATCGGTTTTTTAGTTGGCCACCAATTAATTCTTTAATTATTTTACTAATCACTGTAGTAGGTTTTTAGTCAGTCCATCCGCCTGTGTGCTTGCCTATCACTTACATGTATTCGGTGAGACCATCTGTCTGTTCAAATGCCTGTTTCTCCGCTGATCGTCTGTTAACAGGAAGGCAAAGGGGGTAGTGACTGGTTAAATGGGGGGATGGTATACAGGAGGTAAGGAAGGTAGCGTGATGAAACTGCAATCGTGCTTCATCTCAATCAGAAAAATAAGCCATCTCCAGCACTCTCAAGCCTGTCTATGATCTACATGTCCATCGACTGTTTGACCTTTCTATCACCGATCACGACATCTGCAGCTGTCAAATAATTATTCTCTTCTTGCAGATTGGTGTCTCGTCTTCAGCGTTGTTCAGTCTGATGACAGAGAGACAACGTTCTCTACCTTTTCCATCCATCAATTCCTAATCAGAAGAAGGAAAGTCAATCAGCAATTATTAGGCTATACCTACTAACTTGACTCCGTTGTCTATAATATAAACAATTAAACATGCATCCACATCAACTACTAGGCCTACTGATAATGTCAATATATCATTATAATTATAATATTGTATCGCGCAGGTTTCCTCGTCCCTTGTCTTACAATTCAAATTATGAAGTTCCAGCCCTCAGCGCCTCTCAATAGCCCCCCGTGAAGAGGCACTATATAATTTCATTGATTGAATAAATGAATCAAACAGTTTCTGTGTCATAGTCTTCACTATCAAATTGTTAACAAGGGGACTGGTGTTAGGATATAATATTATCATGTAATATTCGTGTTAATCTGCTTAAGGAAGTGGCGTTCAAGAATCAATATAAAGCGACGCCTCCCCTTCAACGATCCGGGCGACATGAACATTAATTTTGTTCCTAATGAACTCAGATGGTGGCACTGACAGAGCCACCCAATCGACCCACCCACCACCCTTCATTCCAGATTTGGGGTGGATTATTATAATAGCAGTCGGAGGTTAAAATGCAGAACGATGCACCAGTGCCGCTGTTGATATATCTGGTGCTGTGGGTCGCAGGTCAGTTGTTTTATGCTCTAGCGAGTCTAGCCTACTTTGCGTCTGTGTTGGCAATGCAAAGGGTTGTGTGAGACAGAGGGTGGGGTGCAGAAAAGGGAGGGATGGGGTGGATGGGGTGGGGTGGAATGGAGCTAGTCTTTGTCCGCTGAGTCGTCGATGAGAAACAATTGCGTTGGAACAATTTCCATTGTGTCGTGTCTTCCGATTGTCTCTGGACAATGTCAGGGAGACACTGCAGCAGACAACGAGAAGCGGTGCCAACACATGCAGATACATTGGCATACAGAGACTTAATATACAGAGCGATGTATTTGCAAATGCAACCTCAGACTCATAGAGATATACGAAATATACACAAATTATATAGAGAAACAATAGATGCAGAAACCGATGAAGAAATCGATGAAGAAACAGATGAAGATACAGGTGAAGATACAGATGAAGATACAGATGAAGATGCAGATGAAGATACAGTTGAAGAAACCGATGAAGATGCAGATGAAGATACATATGAAGATACAGATGAAGAAACTGATGAAGATGCAGATGAAGATACAGATGAAGATGCAGAATAAACACAGATGAAGATACAGATGAAGGTACAGGTTACAGCCGAAGAAACACAGACGCTGAGATGCAGATCAGTCACGGACTCCTAAACTATAATCCACAATTCCACATGTAGGCCTAATCTTAGTGAGAATGAGTTTTGTAGGAAACAAATTGAAGTGATGATAGGAGTGCGGGTACGACCTACAATCTGTGGCGATGTAATGTAGACCCAAGAATGATGGTGTAAGGCAATGTGATCAGTTCCAATGAAATGTCATACAAAATATGTTCTCTTCCAATCTAATCTTATCGTCTGTAGTATGAAATCTTGTAATCTAATCTAATCTATTCTATTCATTTCGAATCAAATCTAACCCTATCCAAATCAGTAAACCGTATCGAATGCAGACAGTGTCAATCGCTGGCGCTCCAACGACAAGTCCAACGACCTGACGAAAGGTCAGATGCTCCACAGTGCACCCGCTATAGTCATTCTGTCCAGCCAGCCGTGACGGCAACGCAGCGATCGCTGAACCGGAACGATGTCTGTCGGCGCCATTACTGCAGCTTCCGCAGCATTTTAGTCCAACCCCCTCCACCACAGACCCGGAAATGACGACGACGTGCCAGATGATGTAGCGCCAGTTCGCACTTTGGTCCGCGGCTGTCGAGAAAGCAGACAGACTGCACATCAGAATGCAACGCACGTCTCGAACTCCAGACACCACCATCGCCCTAACACTCTCTCTCTCCCCACCATGTATGCACGAAACCCCATCTCTGCTCCATCAGTTGAACTCGGCTGAAATAATAAGTGCGTAATTGCAGTAATATACTGTAACACAATTATACACTACATGACTGTGCACCGTAAATGCAAATGTGCGCGTTCTATACATATCTACCGTATGGTCACGTAGAGAAGCCACAGACGTAGGACTTGAAATGCGATGATAAAGTGAGACAGAAAGAGACCAGAGATCTACAGTACGTGTGATTTGACTGCATAATTAGCTGTGCATCGAAACCGTTTTTGCTCCACTAATAATATAGCAGTCTGACCCACTGACCTAGTAAGGTGAGAGCCTGCAATGAGATGTCAAAGTACGCGATAGCTAAATAAATTTAGCTATAAAGTATAGGAGGAACGGACAGATCCTCATACAAACACACAGACCGACAAAGGAATTAATAGTGGCACGCACTAACACACTCAAACGCTCACACACACTTACACGGGCACGCGCGCGCGACCACACACACTTACATGTAGACTGTGAGTGAGCTTTTCTGAACCAAAGTCAGTTATTGTGAATGGTAGCGGCAAGATCAAAAAGAAAATGGAAGCTTGAAATAACGTCAAATAACATGAAATGTTATGTGGGCTATCGAGTTAACCAAAATTACGGTATTCTGGAACATCAAGTATAATAATTATTATAGCGGTGGTTGCATTGGTAGGTTTTTGCGACTGAGGTAATATAACACTATAGGTGGCAGAAAATTTGTAGGTCTTTCTTAATTGTGATGACATAACACACAGACTTGGTCTTTCGTGATTGAGGTAACGTAACACTCTTCACGAGAGAAATCCTCACAGTGATATCAACAAGTCTTAGTGGCCTAATTTCATTGCATTGTGCATATACAGGGTGGCTCAAAAAATGTACCACCGGATAAAATGCGATAACTTCGCAACCGATTGACATTTTTCTCCGAAAATTTCCCAATTTGTAGGGGAATGAATTTCCAACAATCCCTGAAAGCTTCGCTTGAAAATGTTCTTGTTTGCAAAAGATACAGCTGTTCAAACTTAAAATTTCGTTTTTTCAAAAATCCGGAGAATAAAGTTCCAATACAATGTGATTTCATTAAGATTTTTTGCAAATTACATCATAAGAAATGACGATGATGTCCTACGACCTCACTAAGAGCTGTAAAGAAGCTGTTTATGCAGCAAACTGTTGGTATTTAGTGATATTTTATAGATTATGGACTCAATTCGTGAATTCATTACTGAACGTCATGGGAAAAGTTTCTGCGGAAGATAAAATGGAAACTCGGACGCTGCGTGAACAGAGGCTGGGACATCGCGTAATCATAGCAAAATACCCAGTGAAAGTGGAGCCTGAGCATATTGAAGGCTATCTGTAAACATGTTTATGTAACGAAGATCAGATGTTAGAAGCGAGGCAGGAAGTGGTCGCTTGGTCTGATGGAAAAAGTACGATATTCAAGAAATTCGCTTGGTAATCGAAAGGGTCAAGTTTGCAAAGCACATCGTGGTTTCAGCATCAGATTTGCTGGCATGTATCACGGGTGCCAGAAAAGACTGCATTTAATCCCATTCAGTAGGCTAAATGTCAAACTCATCGCTGAACTCTCTTACCCAGACTCATTGAAGACCAGGTGAGCTCTAACATCTCGTTTTATTTTCCAGCAGAACAGTGCGCCTGCTTGCTCGCACGGCAAGGCTGATTATGATGACGCTACCTTATTTTTGCAATCCACTCCAGTAAATGTATTGGCAAAGGTGACTAACAACATCACCAGACCTTAGCCCTCTTGCTTACCACGTCTGGGAAGCTATGCTGCAAGACATTTCATCCCGAGTTGGAGAACATTGGCTAGCTGAAGGAAGTCCTGCTGCTAATGTGGGATCAGTTGCCGCAGGACTCGATCAACAAGGCCATACTAAGCTTCACAAAAAGAATTCGAGCTCGTATTAAAGCAGGGAGTGGACACTCACATCATACCCCACAATAAACTGCAAAACGTATTTCTGAGGCTGTAGTGAAAAGTGATATAATTTGACATGGAAATCAAGAATAATTGACGTTAATTTTTCCACGGAAATTTGAAAAAACGAAAAACAAAGTTTAAACAGCTGTAACTTTTGCAAACATAAAATGTTTTCAGTGAAACTTTCCGGGATTGTTGAAAATTCATTACCCTTCAAATTGGAGAATTTTCGGAGAAAAATTGCGATTGGTTCCAAAGATATTGCATTTTATCCGGTGGTACATTTTTTTGAGCCACCCTGTATAGTCTAATAATGTAGCTATATATTGTGCATAATTTTTATAGTCTAATAATGTAGCTATAGCTGTGGGTATTGTTTGCGCATTTAGGCTATGCATACTGTATACAATTATACATGTAGTCTGTAGGCGTCTAATAACGGACTATAATAGGGCTAGCCAAGGACCTCTGCAATCTAGATATTATATTTACACAGGGTTCTTGAGTTAGATGAACTTTGCATTCATACTTGTGCCGAGTGTTTTCTGCTCATAGGCCGCAGTTTTTAAGACCCACGACGACGATGACGAGAGATAAGAGAAAGTAGGTCATGACCCCTGGCCTATTTGGCAGCGACTGTTTATCTCATGGAGTCGGAGTTTGCAAAGCACCGAGTTGCTGAAACTCAGATATTTAGTTGATTTTTGTTCTGCGAAGAGATTCGGCCTCAACAAACGGTAACAGATTAAAACTCAATTTCTTTTTGCAGCATTTCGGAAGAAGCTAGTTGTAAAATGCCTACCATTATGTGGCACTGTCTTCGTCTTCGGTCGTTTGTATGTCTAAACCCGATTGTATTGTTGTTTAAATGGATTGTTGTATTGCTTTGTATTCTATTATTTCATTGTTGCAACTTGTAGTTTGTGAATCCATTTCTGCATTGCGCCTTTGTAATTAGATGCATTAGTGTATTTGATTTAAAATAGACTGCTAAAATTATTAGACTTGCTATATTGTCGGCTGATTCTCACGCGTTTCTGTAGACATAATTCATAGCACAATTCTATATATTATTTCATACTGAATCTTTCAGTTGATCTTCATCCAATTCTCTTCTGTCAAATGGAAAGTCTTCGCGACCGTGTCGTCATTGTCACCGGTTCGAGTTCTGGCATCGGCGCCGCCTGCGTCGTGTCCGTCGCCCGCTACGGAGCACGAGTGGTCATCTGTGGCCGGAACCAAGCACGCCTGGACGAAGTGGCCACGTCCTGCCGCCAGCTGACCGACGCCGACCACGTCCACTGCGTTCGTGGAGACCTGAGCGACGAAGAAAGCATTCGCAAGATCGTCGACAGTACCGTCGAGCGCTACGGTCGAATAGACGTTCTGGTGCACTGCGCCGGGTATGGCATTCCGAAAGGCACGGAGATGTCGACCGCCGAAGACATGCGAGAGCTCTGGCACCTTCACATCTCCGCTGCCTTCATACTCGTCAAGCTGTCGCTGCCCTACCTGCGCGTGACACGTGGCAACGTCATCATCATCTCGTCGTTGTTTAGTTTCTACGGCATGCGTATGAATCTGCCGTACAGTGTGACGAAAGCGGCGCAAAATCAGTTCGTCCGTCTGCTATCGGCGGAGTTGAAACCGGATGGGATCCGAGTGAACGCCATCAACCCTGGTTGGGTGCGGACGGGAATCATCGAGCATAGCGGGGTGTTTGGTGCCAAGTACTTTGCGGAACTCTTGTTCAAGATCCTCGATACGTTGCATCCGATCGGCAGGTGTGGGAAGTCGGAAGAGGTTGGAGACTACACGGCGTTCATTGCTTCGGATGCGGCATCTGAGGTGAACGGTCAACTGATCGGCATCGATGGCGGAGGGAAGCTGCCGTTCTGTCTAACGCCGAAGATACCTTTTGTCTGAGACGCTTCAGATAACTATTGTCTAAGATGCCAAAGATACCTATTGTCTGACTCTGAAAATACCTATGCCTGACTTAATTAGAATTCAGGAACTTAGCACTCTCGTTTTAAGATCTAGTCTGACAGGGGTCGGTATGGCCCATGTACGTTGTTGTTATTTGTTTGATGCCATAGTTTTAACTTTTGAATATTTGAATATTTGCTTATGGCTCAAAGACAGTATTACAGTTAAACCGTTTTGATTCAGCAGGCGGCAGCAAGAACCAAGAACACCTAATAGAAGTTGTCGATATTGTTGTTGTGTTCGGTCCGCCTGTAGTTGTATGCAATAGCTTTGTTGTGTTGCTATTGTTTGCTGTGCTTTGATTTTTATCTGGCACATGTTGCTGCTGCAGCTGTTGACTTTCTGCGCTTTGCTTGTTTGCCTGTTTATACACGGTGAACGGAAAAAATCCGAACCTCTACAATAAATAAAGAAATTAACGCCAAACATGTAAACATATTATTGAGAATATAACTATTTTATTCCCAACTATAAACTTAACTAGTTTTTATAATTATACGTACGCTATTCCAGCTAAAATTTGAAGTTAATTAAAATGTTTAAAGGAGCGTATAGCGACAAAACTAGCGGAGGTCAACAAGCATGCATGGGCCGCATGGCTTGAGCGATCAAGGCAGTTGTTGATGCGCTATCCTGCAAACTTGATTCATTTCAAATAGCCTAGACCCTTGGACTATAAAATCTGGTCTGTGATGCAAGAAAAAGTTTACAAGAAAAGGTACGTGATGTCGGAGAACTGCGTCAGCGTTTGATATTGGCACGGGGCGAATCTAATCAAGCTGTAATTGATTCAGCAACTAGTCAGTGCCGACCGCGCCTTTGTGCGTGTTTTGAGGCTGAAGGAGGATATTTTGAACACACATTATAACTAACAAATGATAGTTATCTGATTCTTGTCCTTTAAGCTGAATTTTCTCCAAATTTTATTAAAATGTACAAATTATTACACAAATTATCATAGCAATAGGAGAGGTTCGGTTTTTTTCCGTTCACCGTGTATACATGTGTGTTTGTCTGTGCGTCGTTTTCGTGGAACTGCGTCACACTAATTCATGCGTGACGTTCCATGAACCGGAACTCCATCAGCATTCATCATCTTCTGCCGGACGGCACCAACCATTAGATCCACGCACGACTTGTCACACAACCAGACGCAAACTGTACCGGTGTAATATTATGGCTACCAATTGAGCCAGCCGAACTGAGTGCGTCGCAAAAGTGTCTGTAGGTGTTGACCCTCTGGTCGTTCCAGGGTACAGCAGACAAAATGAGTTGCACTGGGTATTGAATTTATGTGTAATTGATCACAGATAACATTCGTCATTACAGTTATAAAATTATTGGTGCGTTTTCCGACACAAAGTACAAAAGGCCTATACGCAGTTGACTTCAGAGGCGGCGCTAAACATCTTTTGTAACCAGGAATAGCCAGTACAATAATACATGTGACACCTGACCAGTACATGGAGACCATACACAATTTTTGGCAGAGCAGAATTTCTGGCAGGGCAACGACAGAAGAGTAAGGGAGAAAACTAAAACTTTCCGGGAAACGCCGGGTACCACAGTTAGTTAGCTATAAATCTGGGATTGTCATGAGTTCCGTATTTAGCCCATGCAAGATGATGCTGATTACTGGCGGGCGTAGATTGAGTATTCGAATATTACGAATATTAAGATTTGCTAATATTCAGCTTATTCACGATTGCCATCACAGCATCATGCTGCCTCATCAGATAGACCTCCAAAGATTCTGACCTGACACCGAAACAGAACCAACGACCTGGCAATTGAGGACTGTGGCTTGATCTAGCATCCGTTACATCTGGGACTAATATCGAATATTAGTCCCAGGCAGTGCTTAAAGTGTGGAAAAGTAAGTGCCTGGACGGCAGTTTCTGTAGACGCCCCTTACTTTTCCAAAAGAAGTGCCTGGACGCCGCTTACCTTTCCAGGCTGCGCTGGCCAATAAGTGGCAGGACGACGTTCAGATTTTAAAATAAGTGCATGGACGCCATCCATGACCGTCCAGACACGCTTTAAGTCCTGGTCCCAGGTTACATTAACTCACTAATTGCTTTCTCGGCGCCGCCATCTAGCGAACGACGAAGTTGTAGAGTGTAGACGGATGTAGTGACACCTGGCGAATGCATTCGAATGCTGCAGCAGTCGAATGCACAGACAGTCCTGTACCGCCATCTGGTCAATGCAGAGAAAACTCTAACAAGAGAACTGTTTAATGTGTGCAGAAAATAATGATTGTGTATTATTTCAATCGTAATCGTATCATCGTAATCTCCAAACTTCTAAAGCGCCACTCGAAAGCCAAGCGCAGGGCAACAGTTTATTCACGAGCGCTGCCTTGAATAAGAGGATTTGTCCACAAAGTGTGATTCGAAGAAGGTCCGGGTCCTGTGGCCAGAGGAATTTGTAAGGTGAAGGATCGGAAGAGCCTGTGTATGAATTCTTTAAGACATGATACTTCCATTTCTAGTGGAAAGCCAGGGTAGTGATGGATAGAGAAGCCTGAGTCAGGTGATGATGATGATGATGATGATGATAATAATGTTGTTGTTGTTGATGATGATGATGATGATGATGATGATGATGATGATGATGATGATGATGATGATGATGATGATGATGATGACGACGATGATGATGATGATGATGATAATGATGACGACGACGATGACGAAGACGAAGACGATGATTATGATTATAATTATGATGAGAAGGTGGTGGTGGTGAGGAGAAGGAAGAGTAGGAGGAGGAGGAGGAGTACTAGCAGAAGGAGGAGGAGGAGGATCATTGATAGGCAGTGATGATGGAGGGACAGAAAAAGTACAGAATTCATAAAGTTGCGGGACAAGTCTCGGTTGAAAAACTGGAAATGATCCGTGGCATTATTATTTTGATCTTAGAACAATCTTCATATAAAGTGAATTGTTGCTGCTACTGTCCAATTTTTGTGATAGTGGCTGACTCTCTCTAAGAGTGCGCACATTGACGGAGTTGCATGTGCACATGTGTGTTGTTTAGAATGTTTTGTTTACTGATCAGCAGCTGCAGTAATTATCCTGACCCATGAGACGTGAAGTCAACTCCTCTGGTCGATTGCATTGATTTTCATATCGAAGGCTGTCGTGTTATCGGAAATCAACACCGCCCACAGTTTATGTCCAAAACGTTTACCCCACTCCTGGCAACCACTGTGGGAGATTGTCCCTTCCCCATCGCACCATTGGTAATCGCCACTGGAGCGTCAGTAATGTAGTGTCGTTTGTACACAATGTAGCCTACAGTATAGATTGACCTGGTATGAACTGGCTGCAATTGCACATATACATGTATACATATCAATTTGGTGAAACTGTGAAATTCTGCAAAGGAACGCTTGTCAAATGCGACTGAGTAATCGGGGAACTATGGCCGTATTTATCCTACACCTACACACTGCTGGCCAATAGCCAATCAACGACCAGTCAATCAACCAATCAACGATCAACCAATCAACGAAGAGGATAGAATTTGCCAATGTCCACTGAATCGTCAATGATCGTAGGAAGAAATGAAGAAGATATCTGAACTATTTTCGGATGAACTGGAAAGATAATCCATCAAGTTTATCAAAGTGAGACCGGGTTCAAAAGGTCAGCCAATCGATTGACGCTGGAGCCAGATATCCGGTTGGTGTGTCGATGTTCCACCGGGGTTAACACGAATCAAGGGGGGGACCGATCACACTATTAATATGTCTGCGTGTCTGTCTGTGTGTGTGTGTCTCTGTTTGTTTGCGTTTTTGTGCCTCTATCTTACTCTGCTGTTCTTGTGGGAATTTCCTTTTGTCGGTGCTTCTTTGTATCTCTGTATATCTGTCTGCCTGTCTCACTCACTCACACACTCACTCTCTCACTCACTCACTCACTCACTCATTCACTCACTCACTCATTCACTCATTCACTCATTCACTCATTCACTCATTCACTCATTCACTTATTTACTCACTCATTCACTCATTCACTCACTCATTCACTCATTCACTCATTCACTCATTCACTCACTCATTCACTCACTCTCACTCTCTCTCTCTCACTCATTCTCTCTCTCTCTCTTTCTCTCTCAAACACACACACGCACACACCGACACACACAGCCTGCATCCCCGCGACTCTTAAAGAATATCCGAACCATAAAAGGCAACCATGTCTATAAAGTGTTAGCGTTTTCAGTTTCTTAGCCTTGGCATATAGGAACTTATTTCTATCCCTCTCTCTTGACATCCGATCACCCAATCGACTGCGTACTCATTTGAATGGAAATCTCCAAAAACTTTCTCGAATGGTGGAGGATCTGAACCCTCGACCTCTGGATTAGCGGTACAGTTTGTTAAACCATTCGATCATTCTGTCAGTTCTGTCACGGTCTAAAAAATTCCATTGTTATCCGAGCCATGAGGTTCGTCATTGTTCGCTTATCTTGTTTCCTTTTCGGAAACTGAATTTTGGAAAGCGTGCTCGTCCTACGTCAACCTACAAGTCAAGGGATCGTTTCATGCACTGCTATACTTCTACTCTCATTCATTCATTCATTCATTCATTCACTCAATCAATCAGTCAATAAATTGATCAATCAATCAGTCAATCAATTGATCAATCAATCAATTAAGCAATCAATCAATTAATCAATCAAAAATCAGTCAACCAAATAACCATTAGTAGTCGATAATTTCCATTACATTTTGTTAGCCGCTACTCACCTCCACACAAGGCTCTATAATAGGTCCTATCATAATTTAATTTAATTATTGGTGAATTTCACTTAGATCGTCTTTAATTGGTTCATGGAAGTCTAAGCCAGCCGTTGACTTGAAAATTCATTTAAATTTTAAAGCTTCAATTTCTTCATTTATTTTTAGTCAAATCTCTTTTTGAATCTGAAATTGAGCTATAGAAAACGTGGCCGACGTTATCCAGCTGTAGTAATTTCTTTTGCGTAAAGAAATAATGCTCAACATCGCTATCATTTGTGAATTGAAACAATCCCATGACGCTTGGTATAACCCTGTACCATCGTTGGGAAGCCAGACAGTCGCATGCAGCAGCGCCAGTGCAGACCTTCGGGAGAGGAAGCATCATTTGATCAGGGTCAGATTTGTTTCCAATCTCCAACTCAAATCTCGACCGCTTCCCCCGTCTTCGACCAGTTCGACCAGAGTTGCAGAAGAAAGACCACAAGATCGATAAGACGCTTCTGGGAATAAAACGCGATAAGCCAAGACGCCTGTTTAGTAAACTTCGTCGTCGTGGTATAGATTCTTCGCTGCTGCAGCGTCCACGGGAGCCCCAACAGTGACCCTGTTTATGCAGCCTACGAGAATACTACTATGAAATTGCTTCTGTGGGTGGTATCACTGGTATGAATAATAAATATTTTTCCTGAGTCGTGTTTTGTAACTGCTTTTTGGAATGGTTGTCCTTATTTTTTGTGTTATGCTGTAATTTTAGTGCAAATTTTATCGTAGCTGTTACTGAAGATTCGTTATGACTCAAGGCTCTACATATACTCCACGATCTTATTTCCGGTTTTAAATCTTGTCATTTTTAAATAATATATTGCTGATATATTTTAGCTGCATTTGGTACTTTTTGCACCATGTACGCTCAAAAACCGTTATTTTTTTATTCAATGCTTTGCTACATCATAGGCGAAAATGTTTCTGCAATTTTATTTATTACTTATTGTGCTTGGGATTCATTGCTATATGTAATCTCCTGTTGCAGATCACTTGATATAAACAGAATGCTATTGTTATTGCAGTCCAGGTGTAATATCAAAGGCTGGCATTGTTACAGAGTATGAGCATTTTCGAGGTTGCCACCTGTATGTGGTATTTATAACAGGATTATTTTTGTTGAATTAACAACTGCAAAATAATGTCCTGACTCGTGAAAAACATGGAGTCAAATAAGCCCACTGCTTTAATTTCTATACGTTGTGGTGTAGGCCTAAGCTTATACATCGTCCATAGGTTTCATGCACATTTTATATTTCAATCTTGATAGGACATACTGGCAAATTCAACAATGGTATATTTTCACTAGATTTCGACCAAACAACTAAAAAGAAAGGTCGTCAGAAATTTAGTTGATGAAAGTGTCGACGACTCGACGGTGACCCAGTCCCCCCCCCCAAATGTCGCACCTTGGCGATCGTCCTTCGGTCGCTCGTTCGTCCGCCCACCCAACTTCTGGACCAAGTCTCCGCTTATGCTTGTGCATTACGACGCTATATAAATTAACTGTCCTCTTCGGGCATTGATTTTGTACGACTCAAGAATCGCGTAGCAGGACAACTTATTTTCAGCAGAACAGATTGATTGAAACGTCATCTATTGAATAAACTGCTGATGTTGTCTCGCGGCCCTTGAGGTAGCAATAATGTAGCCTACTTCCAAGTTTCAACCTAACACTATTAGCTTCTTGTAGCTCCTTTGTAATCATTTATACAGGCAAATAAATTATACTAGAGCTATCATATAAATGAGTTTCACGTATACTTATGCACGATCTTGTTTTGGAAGAATCTACAGACGCATAATTATGTGTCTTTTTATATGCTTAGAAATAGGCCACACGTAGGCCTAACATATTTGTGAAACTTACAATGCGAATGCATAATTATGCATAAACTAAACATGTATAGCCTAATGCTTTTATTATAATAAGGCTGCGAAATGCTTAAATTAGATTTGAATTATATGATTTAGGACAATTATATGCCTGAGTACTTTATATAAAAATCACGTTAATACACACACACACACACACACACACACACACACACACACACACACACACACACACACACACACACACACACACACACACACGCACGCACGCACGCACGCACGCACGCACGCACGCATGCAAGTACGCACGCCACAAACACACGCATAGACTAGAGTCTATATAATTATATAGGCTATACATGTGCAGTTGTGCACATATATAATATCTATAATTATATAAAGCAACTGTATATAACTGCATACTTGTATTTGTTCGAGATTTTATATAAGGCATGTACAATTTTGTATATGTATATTAATATGTAACATCATATAGGCTTTTTGTATCTGTATATTTATTAAATGTTGAGTAGCGTTTATTTGGAGTCTTCGTTTAATTTCACCGACTTCCTTCCATTAGTTGTCGATTACACCGGACAGGGGGCGTCATCGGTCGGGGTCTCATGCATAATAATACCATCTCCTTCATCCAACGGACGACGACTACTCTGCTGCAGCGGCAGCCGACCCTGCTCTGCCGCAGTCGATGTCATTCTGGCCGAGACGACGATTATTTATACCGGAGGAGGTTAGGCTAATCCCATTGTGGCGTCATTTATTCTCAGGCCCTCTAGCGTTCGCCCTTATCACTCATATCTTGACGTCCATTTCGGCCGACGGGTCGGTGGTCTCATCCACGCTTATAAATAGGACGCGATGCGTTGCAAACTTCCACAGCGCACTTGACACTCACTGAAGACTCACGCGAGCAACTAAAGACTTCATCGTCGTCTTCATCATTGGTCACTGGAGGCGCTGCTGTTGTGGGAACTCTGATCGGTTCAGCTTCCTGTATTGTTCGTCTTGGCCTTTTTCGATCCTTAGTTTGTTGGTGCGAATTATTGCCTAGAAGGTAGGATGCTTTGAAGGATTGGACCAGCGTGAAAGATAAAATTTCGGTTTTTTTCAATATTTCAATTTATTGTTAAAAATTTTGATCAAATTCCTTTAAAATAGAAACTCGTGAATAGCGGGAAATTTTTAATGTTGTTCGCCTCCCTTTTATTATGATTACTAATTCCAAGATTTTAATCAAATTTTGTTTCATCTTGGCTATATTTAATACTACACTTCTAGAATTATAGTTCAAGTCTGTAATTTTTGTTTTGTTTCGATCGCATTGTTTCCTGCGATTTTTGCCTGTGGTACTAATCACTCTGCTTTATCTCTCCTGTAATTTTTTGCGCCTGTAGGCCTAATGTCTATTATTTTTTCTTCTATCAATCAAACTATGTTGGCTTTCAACACAGCCAGAGTTTCGGCCCAAGACTGTAGGCTATCTTTCAGGAAAAGCAATACTTCTCTTGAGTTACGAACCATTTTGTCTTGTTTTATAAAGAATGACTGTACGGGCTCATAATTATCGCGTCCACGATTTTTCTTGTTTTCAAGTAACCTAAGGTAGCTATCAAATATTCATGGCTTTGTCTCTCTGTAATTTGTAAGGAAAGCAGGTTTTCTTAAACTATATAGGCTAGACTATTGTTCTAACTATCGCGACTAATGTAATCAATGCATAGCGGACTATAAAATTATGTAACGCGTGCATTTGAATTAAATTTGTCTGTTATGTGTTTCGTAATCAAGATGTCTTGAACTTGCGGCGTGAACAAAATTATATTACGCGGATATCAACTTGCTGTTAGGGTCATAAATAATTTATACATTAATTGAAAAAGTGATGATTGGCAAGTGCTATAATATTATAGTTGCGCAGAACGAACAAAGAAACGAATTGAGAAAGATCGTGTGACCAAATGCGGAATGAAAAAAAATTAACAGAACGATGAATTGAAGACTATAAAATTTATATGTCAAAAATTGACTATATTTCACCTTCCGTATCTTTGCACATAGAAGCGCCTGCTGCTCATTCGCTTCGCTATACTCGTTTCCTTGTGCATGATTATTATTTTTGTATGTGTACTTGTTATAGCGCCCCTTTAAGGTCACTACCCAGAGGCGCTCCCGACTACAGCACGGACACTGCATCAGAGTTTTACGCCTAAGCGCTGAGCAATTGAGAGTGAAAGACTTGCCCATTGCAAGGTCCTTATACGCGGCGACTTGAGGTGGATTCGAACCTGCAAAACTTCGGCTGCAAGGCAACGAACATACCCACTACTGTAACACCACTGCGCCCCAGTGAACGCGTTTTGTATTTGTGACTTCAGTGTAGGCCTATAATTATAATAATTATAGCCTACCTCAGCCCTGCAATGCATGCTCCCCTATAGTTAATTCATCAGATGAGGACGGTTAAAGTTGTGTGCACTATTATAGTTTGAATTCTTCGGTGCCACATGATTTTGTCTAATTTAATTTAACATAATTTAATTTAACGTGTTAAGCGCCGTTGTAAAGACACGTAGGGCATCAGAGTGATAAAATCACAACATCGCAGTCAAAGTCATTTTATGCCATGCTTGGAGGGACGACTAGTTATTTTAGACCTCCATTAAATAGGACCTCGTCATTCCAGCTTCTATTTAATCAAAAACTACTTTTCCCATTCAATTCATGCTAAGACTATATTTTTTCACAACAAAGCTTCTCTTTAATTCATAAAATCTTTTCATCAATCCCACTTCCATTTAAGGGAAAAATATTTTCATCAAGCCCACTTGCATGTCATCATCATCATCAATAACCTGGGGCTCACTGTTCGTAGGAGTCCGACGCCACTTTCTGTCCGAGTTTGTCTCGCGCCATGTTGCCCAGCTTTTATGTAGCAAGACTTTTCTCGTCAATCCGTCTTCACTCAACCATCGCTAGACCATTAACGAACCGTCCGTTGACGAACCGTCCATTGACAGGCCGTCCGTTGACGAACCGTCCGTTGACGAACCGCTCGTTGACGAACCGTCCGTTGACGAACCGTCCGTTGACGAAACATTCGCTATCCGGATACAATATCATAACGATGCAGGCTAGTAAACTGATTACCGAAACCTATAATAATAGTATAGACTATAGACTGTAAGAATATTTCGTGGTTTAAACTACAGAGTTAGTCGCTATAATTCATCCGGATTTGGAATTTTTTTTATAGGACTCACTGTTGATTATAATGCGCCGACGCGTCCAAATAGTCCTATAATAAGTGAAATAATATTTCAAAACCAGTATTAAGACAGGCGTGCACCCAGGACCGCTTCATTTCTATTTCAAAGGGGCTCAAATGCCCTGGGCCGGCGACGTTTAGGGCCCGCCGACGGGGTTGTGATAAATAGCTTAATATGCCCTTCTAAAAAAAACTATTTCTAAAAATCTGATTAAAATTGTAGTTGCTTATAATAAATTAATTATTGATGCAATATCGTACGGTAGAAAGACTCGTGATATAGCACCTTAAAACTTTTTAAAAACTATCCTACTTACACCTGCTGATCATAATATCAATATCAAGTGAGACTCATATTAAGTTTGCATCGGATAAAAAGGTAATAGGCCTAAAGCTCATCTCAGGACTAAGGGGCATTCACAGATGCTTTTCAACATAATTTAGTGAACAACACGCGTATACATGCAGGCGATTACACAATATACTATACATGTACATGCAAACAAGTGTTTTTTACCAGACACCATACGTATTAACCACATTGAAACATGACAAATGAACAGAAGACGTTTAAGTGTAGGTTCGATTTAAATTTTAAGAAGATTGATTTATTTTTTGCACATAATGGCTGTAGCCTAAGGCGTGAGTTAGAACGACAGAGTAAAGGAGTATTATATTAAAGGAGATTTAGCGAGCATACAGAAGGAAATATTGAGACCGTACAAGGCGTACATGTTTTTTAACAGAAAGTTGGTCTAGCAGGCTGAAAAGAGAACCGAAAAGACAGAGTGCAGAGAATAAAAGTAGGTGCAGCGAGAGAGTAAGGCAGAGGTATGGAGAAGGTAGTAGGCAGACAGAGGAAGAGATGGGAAGGGAGGGGTCGAATAGAGAGGACAGAAGAGAGGAGTGGAAGGACAAAGACAAAGTGGGGCGCCGTAACAAAAGCGTGCATGACAAAAGCGCGCAGACAAATGCGCGCAAACAAATACGCGCAGACAAAAGCGCGCAAAGCGCGCAACAGGAACCTTCCCAGACAAAAGGGCGCGGACAAAAACGCGCAACCAAAGCACGCAAAAAACGCGCAACGATCAAACATACATACGTACATACATACATGCATAGTATTTACATATGTACGTATATACATAAATACATACATACATATATAATTATATACATACAATACATACATACTACATACATACATACATACATACATGCATACATAAATACATACATATGGTATTTACATATGTACATATAATTATATATACATAAATACATGCATGCATGCATACATACATACATACATATACACATACCATACATACATACTTGCTACATTCTCACATACATACATACATACATACATGCATGCATACATACATGCATACATACATATATGCATGCATGCATACATACATACATACATGCTACATACACATATGCATACATACATACAATACATAAATACATGCATGTATAAAAATATTTTGTGTATTGGGTCTATGTGTTCTTCGTCGCGCGCGCGCATTTGTCTGCGCGCATTTGTCGTGCGCGATTTTGTTACTGCGCGCATTTGTCTGCGCACATTTGTCTGCGCGCTTCTGACATGCGCGCTTTTGACCGTGCACCCAAAGTGGCAATAAGAGAATGAAGGACTCATAATAAGACAGAGCAAGCGACAACAACAGAGACGGAGACAGACAGACAGAGAGAGAGAGAGAGAGAGAGAGAGAGAGAGAGAGAGAGTCAGACGACGGATCCAAAGAGACTTTCGATCCCTATCAGCGGCCTCCCTGTCCGATGCTCCTCTACCCGCCATGCAGTCTCCGTCTCCACTCTGCATCTCCAGTCTTCATCTTTCCACGTTTCCCTCTCCATTCTCCATGCACCGGCGTTTACGTGCAGCTGATGCCCTTCTGGATCAGTTTACCACCGAGATAGCATCTATCCGTGACTCTGCTTCCGCCTCTTCTGCGCCAGAATTTACATTCACAATCACCGATCATCGTCATCTTACCATGCACTCTCAACGGGGTCCCATCTGATGCTCAGCAGAGTGGGTTCATTCTACAGAGTCTGTGCTCCACAAAGTACGTGTGCTCTGGATTTGATACCCAAGCTGCTCTTACTTACTCAAGCAGGAGATCATCGATATGACTTACTTCCTTACTTCCGTCACTTGTCGTATACTTTGTGATCGGTCGATTTCAGAAAGCACGCATTAGAGAGTGACACGGTAACGCATCCCACTTCTCAAAAGGCAATCTATTTTTGCTGCCGGAGCTGAAAGCGAGCTGTTCTGCACCCAGCAACACCGTTAGCTAAACAAAAACTTGCACCGACGAATCGTTAATGTGGTATTTCTTTGGAAAATTTTAGATCATATTGTTACTAACCAGTTAATTACTTATTAATTTTAGGCGGTTATGAATATTCATTGCTGCTCACTATAGACTAGAGCTACATGACTGTATAGGGTTCCCTTTGGCAATTTTCTACGGAGACTCATCTGACTCATCGCCTGTAGTACTTCTATGGCGACATGGACTGTCGTCAGCTGTTTTTTTCTCTCTGTGTGTGTGTCTCTCTCTCTCTCTCTGTCTTTCTCTCTGTCTTTCTATGTATGTCTGCCTGTCTCTCTTTCTGTCTGCCTCTGTCTGTCTCTGTCTCTGCCTCTGCCTCTGCCTCTGTCTCTGTCTATATCTCTCTTTCTCTTTCTCTATTGAATTGCCGAGTTCCATTCACTCTTAACTCTTTCACCGCGCTCTCTTCGGTTCCTTTAGGTGTCCCTGTGTTCCGATCCCCTTTGATGTCCCACAGGGTTAATTTATGTTGTCTTCCTGGCTTATAGGCCCACAGAAAACTTCGATTATAGCTGCGTCTCTTTGTCGTGGGAGCTTGCTACTCCATTAGACAGAACATGACCTTTTTGCTGTTGAACCATCTACTTGGAATTGGCCCCCACTTAAACTTGCGCCTGTTACCTTAGAACGATGTGTTTACATTCTATAAACTTCTCAAATCATCACCTTTTAACCGAATCTAGACAGGAAGCGCCTCTGTGTAGCTTGCTTGAATGGACGCCATACAAAATTCAGAATAACTAAGTGAATAGCGCCTACATATATTTGAACAAATAAAAGAGAGAGAGAGAGAAGTTGAATAGGAGAGAAGGAGACCTACATGTATATATCGAGAAGAACACAATTAAATGGGAGCAATTAACTGACTCGATAACATACAATTGATATTGACGATGGCATCTAAGAATAGTATAGCCTATTGAGGCGACACGTAACAAAAGTGTTTGCAAACGCTGTCGCAATTTGTCAGGTAATTAAGCATTTTAGAGACGCTGGTCGTTCATTGTTTCCGATCGCCTCGGACACACACAGGCTAAGGGAGTAAATGCACGGACACCCATGCAACACAACCAAGTGATCCATATTGTTTTCTTCACACTTTTTGTCCAACGCACCCCTTTATTAACCGTACATAAAACTCAAATTGCTGAACCCTGTCCTGAAATTAGGGGCCTAATGCTTCCATTGGAAGCAAATAGTAAAATTCTTGCATTGTGTAACAGTGTAAGGCGATTTAGTTGAGTTTGCTTTATCTCAGAATTAAAGGCTGACTTGCCAGATTACAATGGTATATACCAGACACAGATTACAATGGTATATACACCAGACAATGTTGAACCTGAACGAATAGGCTAATGACAAATCGATCAGCACTATTTTGAGCAGTGTTGAAAAGGCGTTATATGAATGGATGTGTTCGCACGTGCATCAAAACCTCGCCATTATTTAGTTACGGCATTGGAGTTTCGTTTAAAGACGTGTGGAATCGATAGGTGCAAGAACTTCGCTGCTATTTGCTTTGAAGATGAATGCAACATATTTGTCACAGAATCGTTAATTGGCATATGTAGACTATAGTAATACGCGAGGCTCTAATATGAGGGAAATGAGCCTAAAGGTTTTCAGATGCATGCGCACATATACGGGCTTCTGTATACTGAATTGCCAAATGTGGTCCGAAAAATATGGATTCTGTTGTCTTAATCGTTTTGCAACGAAGACATTTTGTGTCGTTTCAAAGCGAGTCACTTAGCCTAATTAGTAGTGTCATTGTTTGGAGAATCAAACTATTATAGGCTAAGCTTATACATGCATAGCCTATAATGGTTTGATACAATATGAAAAGAAATATTTCTATGGGTTTCTTTCGGCTTTGAAAATTCAATTTTCTCACCAAAGTAACCAGGCTCCTGGTACTTTAGTGATAGGCATAGGCCTACATCTTCTAGGCTCTTGCCAAAGTATAGTGTACTCTTTGGAGCTTTATCAAGTTAACTTTGGAAATTGCAGACAGAAGCGAGTTGCAGTTGACTTTGCAGTACGATGTCAGTGATTAAATAGCCGCGACATCTGCCGATTAACGAAAGCTGACGATAATATAATCGCGGCAAGTCCTACCGAAGGGATGAGGAACTAGATATAAAATTATACGCATATATGCAGGGCTTTAAGTGTGGCTACGGTCATGGACGGCGTCCAGGCACTTATTTTCAAATCTCATCGCCGTCCTGCCACTTGTTTGAACAGCAGAGCCTGGAGTAGTGACGGACATCCATTCACTTCCTCCTCTTCTACCTTCTAAGCACTGCGCAATGCGCATATGTATTAGAAACATGTGAAAGAAAACGATATTATATCACATTTGTGAAATGACAAAAATAATGATCGTCTTGAGGACCAACGGTTGAGTCTGACGTCAATCTTGGACGATGAACCCCGAGAAGTGAATTGAAAATTGTTCGCTCAGCAGTGGAGTGGCAATGTGGCATGAATCACATGAATCATATATAATATGTTATGTTCGAATCAGAAATCGCCTCGGAGCGAAACGGCGAGAATGAGGAGTCTTTAATAATCCGAAGCAATAATTTAGAATTACGGTTGGAAGAGATTAAGTTCATCACCAGATGGCCTCGGGTCTAGAATGATTACTCCGTTCAGATTGCTGTCACCCACTTGAATCTGTCTGGTCATCTCCCTGTCCGTCTCCCTATATCGCTGTCTGTTTGCCTGCCTGCCTGGCGTTGTATCGGTGCGTATTTGTCTGATTTTGCCTGCATATGATCGTGTAGGTCGTCCTTCTTTAACTGGTCGTCTG
This sequence comes from Lumbricus rubellus, assembly GCA_945859605.1. Taxonomy (NCBI): domain Eukaryota; kingdom Metazoa; phylum Annelida; class Clitellata; order Crassiclitellata; family Lumbricidae; genus Lumbricus; species Lumbricus rubellus. The sequence continues at coordinate 7,897,833 of OX243812.1, forward strand.
CTTCGATGTTTGGCTGTTGGTCTTAGGTTAGACGTAAGACTTGAAACAGAGTGAATCTAATTAATGTAAAATTGAATAGACCATTTCGGATACAAATTGAATAGACCATTTCGGATACAAATTGAATAGACCATTTCGGATACAAATTGAACATAGACCATTCCGGATACAAATTGAATAGACCGTTTCGGATACAAAATGAATAGCCCATTTCTGATACAAATTGAATAGAGTCAATAGACCATTTCGGATGTGACTGTTAGAGAAACACTCATCACTCAACATTCACATCAGCATAGAGACAGAAGCTGAGTTACACGCGAAGATGAAAACGGACAAATTCAGTGAAACGGACAATGCACATGAAGAGGACAATGCAAATGAAGAGGACAATGCAGATGGAAAAAGGACAATGCAAACGAAAACAAAACTGACAATAAAAACAGAAACGGACAATGGAAATGGAAGCGGAAAATGTAAATAGAGACGGACAATGAAAATGGAAATAAACAACCTACAGAAAAATGGACAATGCGAACGGAAACTGACAATACTAATGTAAACGGGCAATGTAGGCCTACATGTAAGTGAAACAGATAATGCTTATGGAAACGGACAATAGAAATAGAAACGGAACAATACAAGTAGAAACGGAAATACAAATAGAAACGGAAATACAAATAGAAACGGATATACAAATAGAGACGGACAATACAAATAGAAACGGAAATACCATACAAATAGAAACGGAAATACAAATAGAAACGGAAATACCATACAAATAGAAACGGACAATACAAGTAGAAACGGACAATACGAATAGAAACGGACAATGCAAATAGAAACGGACAATAGAAATAGAAACGGACAATAGAAATAGAAACGGACAATACAAATAGAAGCGGACGCCCGTGGATACTATAATTGCACAGCTATTCAGAATTAAGACACAGTGGAAAAGATAAGTAAGAACACGCAGGCATAGGCCTATTGTTGATCGTACGACATCGGCAAGCTATGTAATACAAGGTCGATGAACTCAATAAAGTTCGTTTAATTAAAAGGTGGGGGATCGTATACCTGAAACGCAATGCCTATAGGCCTACATGGCACTCGTTAATACCTTAATCCATAATAACTGCTGGGTTGGAGTAGGCATTTAAAAAACTCAACAGGTAGCCATTATTGTAAAACAAAAATGATTATTATAATTCTTATATTTCTAATAATTTAAATGATAACTTACCAGGCTTTGAAAGAATAGTTTTGTCCTGTCGTTTGACTGCTACCGTCATCACCGCCAAATAAGAATCGATCCCTGCACCTGAGAGCCCTGAAATTGCCTTCAGACCTGTGAAGAAATTTTTAACTTTACCTGTATTCTTCCGAATGATTTAGTTTCTTTTAACGAGCGCACGTCGATGTAAACGTAATCTTGATTTGTCGAAAGCACCCAAAAAAGGGAAGACGCGTGAATCAATCTAATCACAGGAGCTCATTAAAAAAATCAAGGGAGAGAGAGAAAAAATAAGAATGACAGACAGACAGAGACAGAGAGACAGAGAGACAGACAGACAGACAGACAGAGGGAGAGAGAGAAACGACAGCGTAGGATGTTGTTATAGAGTAGACATGACGAGAGTGGTGGTATTTGCAGTTGAACGTCACTGTGTGGCAACAAAGTCCATTAGCGACGCCCTGCTCCTCTATCCTGGCTTGGGACTGGCACTGGCAGAGTGCAACCAGTGGCGGAGTTATGACGAGAGTGGGAGATGGAGAATGGGAATTGTGGGGGAAAAGCAAAGGATGGAAGAAGTTCTGAGTGAAAGACCTCAGCTGCAGAGACAGCAAAGAGTTGCTACCAGTTGTGTCACCATCACCTTTGTTTTTTGGAGGACATTTGCAGACATCATGTAGTTGTTGAATGTGAGGAAGCGTGTCGCACTTGCACCGGAATAGGACATTTACCCATCCGGACGACATTACACCCCTGCCATTACCCCGGACATTACACCCACCCGTCTTTCTATAATCTATGTCTTTCTAAGATGTGATAGCCGTTCGCGAAAAAGATAGAAAGATATAGAAAGACATCAGAGATACCAAGAGGGACTAAGACACAGACAGAGACACAGACAGAGACACAGACAGAGACACAGACAGAGACACAGCCAGAGACACAGACAGTGTTGGAGTTATTATCTGAGATGCTATGAGCAATTTTCAAATCGCCGGACTCCGACAAGCAGAGAATATAAAGATTTTGGAGATACATCTACATCTATACTGCCGTGAAAAGCCAAAACACAGTAACTTGAAAAAAATCGTTTTTCATTTTATTGCATTTTTACGCTTAAGATGTTACTATCTTCATGTCCTGTAAATGTCAGAGTTTTATTTTCACTGGTTTCCGAAATATTATGTTGCCAAAACACAGTAAGTCGGATATTTCTCATTGGAAATCAAGCCAAAACACAGCACTGCGTTTATAACAACAGAATCTGCGGCGCTTACAATCGAATGTCAAGCCAAAACACAGTACTGCGTTTTGGCTTAACATAGAAACTGTATAAGTTACTGTGTTTAGGTGAGATTTCTGTATTCTATTTCCGGTTATGTTTACAAGACGCGTGAAATTAATTTATCAGCACGAAGTGATCTAATATTATTTGGTTTAATATTCATTTCTCAGGTTTCAATTGTTTAATCATTCTCCGTAAGTTACAGGACTTATAATTGTCATAATATTTTTAATCGTTACAATCGCATGTCTTTCATTGGAAATAAGTTGTTAATTATCATTAGGGCCTATGTATTTTTTTATATCTCAGCGAATATTTCCTATATTTGCACGATGTTGCTATTAGGCCTACTAGTACTGCTGCGCGTGTGTGAATAATACACGGATGGACGGAAGGCGGTAATCCTTCACTTTAGCGTCCGAAATTATTTCAATGGTTTTAATGGTAGCATCCGATAGTATACACTCCGGGTTTAACTGATCGTTTCACTTTAGCGTCCGAAAATATTAATGTCAATCGCGTCGTTCAATAGTTGTCATCCAACTTCTAATTAGATAACAATGATTTTTCATCAATCCAGCTTAAATTTGGCATGAATATTTTCATTAATCCGACTTCCATTTAAGTAAGTTTCTTCAAACATCCGTCAGTGAACGCGGCATTAATTTGAAACGATAAAACGCAGAAAATCCGGAGTATATAGCATCGGTTGCTATCTTGAATTAATTTCGAACGCTAAAGTGAAGGATTACCTTATATTCATGTGGGCCTATGCAGTTCGCACCATGTTTTCAGTCATATTTTCAAATATGTCCAGACCAATGTCAGTTCAACTCAGTTGAACATTTTAATATTCAGGTAGGCTAAATAGATCAAAATCTACATCCATTAATGGGCCCTCCTCGTTAAACTATTCTATTACAAACTTCAGCTGAGCTTCATTATACAGATAGTCTGAATAAACATGTCTTGAAAGCACAATAAACAGTAACAATAAGGCCTGATAAAGCAGCTGCTATTGACAAATCCATAATAGGAAGCTTCAATGTCACTGCCTCCCTGAACCGTCCTGTCCCTCCCCTACCACTTCCTTTAATCTGTTTTCAGGTTGTGCCTAATTACATGAAATTATATAAAAAAAACTATGTGGTACGTTTACATTGTTGTGTCTCAAATATAATCAATTTTTAAATAAATAGCCTACGAAATAAAACTAACTAAATAATAAAAGAGATTATGGTTGTAAAACAGAATATTCGTGTACAAATAATGTTGAAAGCAATAAAATTATCTATAGCAAAATCTTATCAGCATGCAAAGTTTGTGTAAAATCGCTTTAAATAATAATAAATTTTTTACTATAGTTTTTTTTTAAAAATTGTTGTTGAAGTTGAAGCTGTTATTCAAATCAATTTAATGTAAGGACAGTTGTAGATATATAGAGTAACCGTAATCAACGCTTTGCGCTGCATAGAGTTGTCAAGCCAAAACGCAGTACTGTGTTTTGGGGTATTCAATACGCATGGAAATGTCAAGCCAAAACGCAGTACAAACGATTTTTGACGATTTTGGTGGATAAATAATATTATTAAAAATATTTAATCGTTGCCATAAAATAAAACACATTTTACTTCATTTATTGTGTGAATTTTGTTTGGATTGAACAATTAAATTCCGAGATATTTAAAATAAACTTTCAAATCAAGTTTGCGCAAAATATTGGTTTTCCGAGTTACTGTGTTTTGGCTTTTCAGGGCAGTATAGCCTAAGCAGCCTCTTTTGATTCAAATTCAGAATCGTCCTTCGAAACTCCACAGGGAACTATAAACATGGCTTAAACGGTATATCTCCCAAACGTCTCCATTCTGGTTGCTGATAACATGTTTGGATATCGATTACATCTAGCAATGTGCATCGTGCACCCTGATCGTCCAGCGCCGTGATTCTCTCCGCTCTTCTCGGCAGGCTGAGCCTGTTGTCCCCCTCCCCTAGGTCGAGGACTTCTATTGTGCAGCGCCATGCTTTTTCCGTTGCTGGCCCCGCAATCTGGAGTGGACTTTCCGTGGAACTATGCGCCTAACTCCAAGGACGCTTGTTGCCACATTCTGCAATAACCCCCGAAATGAATAAAATTATTTTGCGCTTATCAGACAGCAATCATTTTAAAAAAACTCAGCAGGCATTCTTTCCTTATTCAGGTCTTCACGGCCTTGTTTTCATGGGCGGAGATTTGGAAAGGGGACGAACGAGCGGCCGAAGGAAAGACGTGAGATTTTTTGACGGACGAAAAATTTCTGACGCGACCTTTTTCCGAGGAAAATTTTTCTACTTTCACCGCCGAAAAAGTTGATGACCTTTTTTTAGTCGTCCGCCCCGAAAAGTCAAAAAAATTTATATTTTCATCGCAAAAAAAGTTGATGACCTTTTTTTAGTCGTCCGCCCCGAAAAGTCAAAAAAATTTATATTTTCATCGCAAAAAAAGTTGATGACCTTTTTTTTTAGTCGTCCGCCCCGAAAAGTCCCAAAAAATTCAATTTTCATCGCCAAAAAGTTTATGACTTTTTTTGGTCGTCCGTCCCGAAAAGTCCAAAACGTCTGCTTAAAAAAATGTTGACATTTCTTCTGTTTTCAGACCAAAAAGTCCAGAAAAATGTTTATTTTTCACCGCAACAAAATTTTACATTACTTTTTTAGTCTTGACGCTCAACATTGGGGGGGGGGACCAATGCATGGGCCGTCCCCCCAACACTTTTATTGAGGGGACCGTCCCCCCTTTCCTCTTCTAGGTCTCCGCCCATGCTTGTTTTCACGACGAAGTCGGTTTTCAACCGCGCTTTCCTTTAAAATTCATTCATTCATTAAATGCATTTATGTAGGGCCTCATCATGATCAAGGGGGCTACTCAGAGGCGTTCCCAACCTCAGCGCGGCCGCATAAGACTGTCCAAAGATGTGAGACGAAAGCCTGAGAAGGATTTTTAGAAAGAGAGCGGAGTGTCAGAGGAAGACCATTTGCAGGTCGAGGGTTCTACCACCGAGAAATCACCTCAACCCTTCAATTGTTCGACCATTTTGTTATTGTTTTGGAATAAAACGATTTTTCAGTTTTCAGGTTTAACGAAGCTGTTGTCATTCTGTCATTGTATCGGTCAGTAAGAGAAGTTCAACCGACGATGTCCGTCATGTCCAGTCAACTGCAGTCCAGTCTGGCGGTCTTCGTCATCGCGGCAGTGATGGCCGCTTCCTGGTCATGCTCAAGTGGAGCGGAACTCATCAACGATCTGGTCGATTCGTCGCGCCATCAGCAGCTGCCTTACGACTCTTATCAAGGTAATAAATTAATATATTATTATTATTCTAATCCATTTAATTCAATTCAATTTCCGATAAAAAAAATTGTTCTATTCAAATAGTAGACTAATCGTCGAGACATCATCCGATTGCCGTATTCAGCCTCCTCTCTATAATACGTCCACTGCGCTCACTTGAACTGCACGATTGGTTGTTTATGCCATAATGGTAATTATTTTGTTCGACGCCTTGGAGCCGGAAGACTGCAGGTTCCAATCAATGAGATGCATGTTATAGTCTAATTATATAGTCTAATATAAGCGCTAGAGAGAGTATGACGTATCCCCTCTGCATGAACACGTGGATTCATCTGTCTGTCTGACAGTGTCTGATTGTCTAACATGTCTGTCTGTTACATGAAATAAAATACCTATTTAAGATTATGTTGGCCTATTCAATGTTTAAGTTACTAATAAAGTTTTGTTATTATAATTTTGCTGATTTAAATTATATCGCGTAGGAAAGGTTTTAATTTGCAAAATGCGGTACATGATGTAAAAAAAAATTAGGCCTATTTTGGTGTTCCACTAAATTAGTCCTTTTTCAGTTTTTTTTCAATTCCGTTTTTTAATTCGCTTTTTTGTTGTTTTAACGTCATAGATAAAAGCATGCATAGATCTATTAATATAACAAGTAGATCTTGGCACACTTTAATACACACAGGAGACATACTGCGGTGAAATGAAACATTCAAAATATTAATGGAGTCGATGTAAATTGCATTTTCATGGGGATTTGATACCAGAAACATAATATTTATATCACGACCTGTTACCGCTCCGTTACCGCTCCTAAAATAAGTCACATGTCTGCAATATAGATTTCGCTCAAATGGGCTTTTAGATCAGCCAAAATATAATATCTTTAATTAAAAACGAATTCCAAAAGGCAGAGATTTATAAACAAACTCTGTCTAACATTAGATTGGAAATACAAGTGATCTAATGTCCATAAAGTAAGAACTGTGTCAACTCTGATTGTGCAACGATCTATTTCGTTCTATTTATGGGGTTGCCACACTGTTTAATATTAATTTTAAGGAAGCTTTACTCCTCTGTCTATAATAGTAGCACATTCCCATGTCCTTCTCCTACGACAAGACGTAGCGCTCCTGAATAAGGATGTGCCCTGCGTTCTGCGTTACAGCAACTCTGAATGATTTCATTTGGAGTTGAATACTACGATAAAATTAGGTATTATAATGTTGATGATGATGCCGTCCATCCTCATTCCTGGATTTAATGTTATAGCCTAATGTTAGCTAATACGTTATATTCCACTGCATTATTTTCAGTCATCGTAGTCGTCTTACAGCACACAGATCACGTAGTAGACTATAATAATAGATGCAGCCAATTATTACATCACACCACTCAGTTATGGCCCTTGCAGTCTATTTCTAGAAGCATTTATTCATGCTGATGCTAATGACCTGTAGTGATTAATACAATCTCTTTCAGAGATAATTATAGATAATTAGAATAACTCCTCTCCAATTGAATCGGTGACCAATGGCATGTGGCTACTCATTAATATTATTGAGCCATTGCGTCAAATTAAGCTTAACGGCAAAACGGAAAAAATAATTGCTTTCTTATCATCACACTGGAAACACAAAAGGTCATCATTAACTGGCAAGATAATTGTACTTTTGCTTCCGAAGTTTTTATATTGTAGTGTTGGTTACATAATGCGCATGTTTTGTGGATGCACATTCATGCGTTACAATAGAATGTATCGCGTGTATAAGAAAAGACATTAATGTTTACTGTACTGAAATAATAAAATAACATGTACGACACAACAAACATGTTAACTCGTATCAACTAATGAATAAGTTAGAGTTATTTCTGACTCGGAAAATCGTGCTCCTGTCCGCGGGAGAGCAACTAAGTTGGGCATTTTTACCTTATGCAGATAATTTCAACAAACAGCAACACCCTGGCAGCATTTTCATGTACATTAAAATTTAATGTGAGCTAAATAAGGGTGCCGTATATTGAAAAGTGAATCCCATTTGGGATTCCTGTGGACAATGCCGGTGTCTCGAAATAGAGTAGCTCGTCCCTCAATAATCGTTTCTTCCCAGATGAAAAGAATCGTGGGAAAAAACCATGCGGCGAGTGTTTATTTTTGCAATCTAGTGTCCATTTATTTTGTTTTCAACATTGCCACTAGCAGTTGTGTTTGTTCCTACTAGTTAACTTTCTTTGCCCTGGCTTTGGAGAACTTAAAATTTAGAACACTTAAGAATACCTAAAACACGTAGAGTCTTTAACTAAATTCGAGCTGCCTTGTCCTGAACTTTGCTTAAAACACTGGAAACAATAGCCTAATAGTCACTTTAAAATTTGATTGCAGCATAAATTTATCAATGTTAGGCCAACGTATTTTTCAATAATTATGCGCTTGGGGATAGAATGGTTCATCTCCCCGGATATTCAATCTTCAGTATTAATTCACTCCCGGGTATACCCTTAAGAGGGAATAGAGTAGGGGAGAATGTCCAGCATTGGGACAAATTTTACATTTTATGGCATACAATCTGTGTTATTTGTAGTACATGTATATTGTTGATATAGTCCGAAACAGCAATGTTTCATGAACCTAAAGTGATTTTATTGCATTTTTATCACAAAAATAAACCTCCCAAAATTAGAATTTTCCGTTGTGAAAAAATGTGTCCCAATTCAGGCCATAGCGTCCTGCATTGGGACAACGCATGTGGAGCATTGGGACACACAATAAATCTGGTTCTAATCATATCTAACAGAGTACAATATATCATATTCCAGTTGACAATATCTAAACTAGTGACTAGAGTAGATTAAACAATAATATTATCAAAAATTTAATCAATACGAGCAAGCTTCCGTTGACCCTGTCAATCATAATAAAAATTGGACTTTCTGGTCAATTTCAAGTAAGTGCAATGTACCATATCTTTACCCATCCTGATAGCATTCTGTTTAACACAATATACAGTGAAACCGTTTAAGTTTAATTTCTTATGACGAATTTCATGCATTGAGATTGTCCCAATGCAGGCCATCAGCACATGTCCCAAAGCAGGCCATCGATGGCTATTTCTTTACTTTTCAACTATTAAAAAATGTACGCTCTAAATGACGTCAACATTTCACCGAATGCTTTGCAGTATACTTACCTAATTAGTTAACTGAAATTTCAGGCTAAATCTGCACTAAACATTTAATGCACTGGTTGAGAATGCGTAAGTGAAAATTTACTTTCTTTACCTGAAAATGAAAATTTGCAATATTTTTGTCAAACACGTTCTTCTTCGCGGCATAAGACGCGTGCTCACTCGCAACGTCAAAAACGTTCGTTTGGTGGCGCCACACGATTTTATAAATACGCAGAAGGTTATGATATCACGCTGTCCCAGTTCAGGACCTGTCCCAAAACTGGACATTCTCCCCTATCTTGGACACCGGTGGGGCACGATAGTCGACAAAATAATCATTGGCACTAACGCCTATCATTGTCCAAAATGCAATACCGTAAACAACTTTCGAGGCAACTATTGATGAGAGTCACGTGGGCGTAGAATTTCACAACGCAATCATTACCAAAAGATGTCTCCGGACAGACGAACGAACATAGTACTTCGTGCAAACATAGTAGGCCTACTTCGTGCAAACATGGTACACTTAACCTACTTCGTTCAAACATAATGTACTTCTGTCTGATAGTACTTCTGTCTGGAAGCGTCTATGACTAAAATTTTTTGAAATAGGGCCTATGCCACATAAACGTTCTGAATGGATAACGTTACCACGAATTTGCGAAAACTATGAGTTCACTATTGCTCAGATCTGCAGAGTAAAATATACTTGATACATGTATGTCTAATCTGCCCTAACGTATTTATTATAAATTCTGGCAATTTGTGCTTCTAGCTGACCCACGAGAGTCCAACTGGGACGACTCTGCTCTGAGCGAGGAGAAGCGAGCCCGGTCTCAGGCGTGGCGAGCGCCGCCTTCCGATTGGTCTGCAGTCAACAAACGCTACATGAGATTCGGTCGATCCGGCAGCGATGACGGTGACGATGTCGACACTGCAGCCTATCCTAACGATGACGACAAGAGATACATGCGATTCGGAAAGAGGTACATGAGGTTCGGAAGAAGGGTCGGCAACAGTCGTGCACGCGATATATTCCAAAATCCTTAGAATGTCGACAGAAAACGCACCGAAGACATTGCAATTGAACATAGAGACATGATAATGACGTCATAATAGGTGGCGCTTCTTTGATGCGTAATCGCTGGCTGGTGGCCATCTTTGGTTTCGAACCGTTGATGTGTTGATTATGTTCTAGCGTGTAACAGTAACTGAACTTAGCCAGATCGATGGTTGATGATGTTTCATTGTCGAGCTTTAAATTTATACATCACTTGTGCAAACAAAAACTGCGTTGAAGTGAAATTGATTGTTAGATAGAATAGATTATTCAAGCTTTAGATTATTTCAAATCCAGTGAGTAGGCCTACAGAGTTCAAAGTGCATCGATATTTCTCTACAACTTGGAAATGTCTCACTGAATTAGGCCTATAGACTTACGCAATAGTCTAGGCCTATTGATGAAATCCAGAGGAATTTAACAAATCAACCGCAAGATTACTCTGCAAAATAATTTAGCCGCCATTTGTGTGAGATTATTATAATACCTACCACAAAATTTAACATCATTGAGATAGACTTCAATTTCAAAGTTGTGCGTCGATTGAAATTTAGGCTATTTCATTTTTATTACGATCCTTGAGTTCCAGGATTCACAGCAAACTTCGTCAAGTGACAGGAATAAATATCCAGCTTAATGGGACAATGCATGAAAGCTATTAATAACCTAAGCTTATTGTTCCTTTTCTGCTTGAAACTACCGTTTTATTAATTTACCCTTTCATATAGACATGCATTAATTAAATGGTTACTTGTCAGTTTCACGACCCCCAAGAAGTAGGCTATACAGGACCGAATGACTGCACTAACCCTATCCCTAACTCTAACCGACACTCACGTCACCTAACCTGAGCCCTAACCGACCCTCACACTATATATTTCTCTTTAACACTTTCGAAACCGAATCATAAGAAAAGTATAATTTGTTTGGGGGTCGTGAAACTGACAAGAACCAATTAAATTGTCATCATCTATATTTAAGCTTACGGCATGTTCGATTCAAGTCCAATCAGTTTCATGAATTCATTCAATACACGCAGATGAATTAATAAATTGCCTATGAAGGTCTTTCTGCTGGTGCAGCGATGTAATTTGAATGCTTGGAGGATAAATATTTAAAAGGAACATAATGAAACGTAGCATTTTAGAGCGCTTCCAATAACAGCAATGTTGGGATAAATGAAATGGCCGCAACTGGCGGTATCACGGAATATTCTATTCCCATGACACCGGTAGGCTGTCTCGATCATACGTGGAACGTATCCGACCGTTAACTGTCGTTTAAGAATTAAGAGCACTCTTAAAATTAAATTATAGACGAGTTTCGTCGGTCGCCCTCCTCCTTTCTCCAGGCTTGGAACTGGCACTTCCAGAATACGAGTAGCTGCGACTCACGTCGTAGTACACAACTAATTAAAACTGAGAGAGCAGACTATGCTGTCTCGATTAAGAGCTTTTAAGAAGCGGTATTACCATGACATGTGTTCGAGGCTCACTATACAGCTTCTCGAGAGATCTATAGGGCCTACATTTAAGAAAAGACATGCAGTCATTATGCAAGACTTCAAACCAATGTGGTTTAGTCTATAGTCTATTATAGTCGAGTTCTGCCTTGTCTCACGTAATCCCTTTCCAGCCAATCCATCCGAATGCATCCTGCTCCATCACTTCGCTCTATTCTTACCTTCGTATACCATTAACCTCAAATGTAACAGTAGATGACCACTTTCAACGAAACCATGGCAACAAAATAATAGTCGGCCATTGACGAGGTTAGTCACATTTCAATAGGCCAGGCACTCACATACATGTATGTTCCAGCAGAGTTTTCTTGCACTGTATACATGTAGGCCTATATATGGGACCTAAATGGCGTGGCGTCCATTCAAACGGGCGAGCGGTGTTAAGGGATCTCACCCCTTAAATTCATTGCAATTTGCAAATCGAACGGTATCGAGGCTATGTGCGGTTGCCAAATAAAATCGAATACATTTTACATTACGAGACTGGCGGCACAAATTAAGACTGAACAGAGCTAGCAAAAGCGTAATAGTGCAGCTGCGGCGCCAGGTATAATTTTTTTTAAATTTGGACTTAGCTGTAGCCTGTAGGGTATAGTCAGTGACGCCAGTTCAGGGCGATTATAATGACAAATAAATTCTCGGCAGGGCAAAATATTCTGTCACCATTATGACATGGCAACGATTACGGCAAGGTTTTATTGCCTTACCTGCCGCGCCAACTACATGTACATGTATATTCCATCAGACAAAGAACCATGAGAATTGTACTAAACTTTAGACGGTTCCCGCAGTATCTGACAGCCGTTTCAATTGCACAGTTGCGACCTATGACCTGAAAAATTATTAGATCCGCCGCATAGGCATAAAGGAGGTGAATAGGGTTTCAGACAGACGAAGACACGATATTAATTTCCAAAAGAAACCTATGTATCTGTCTCTATATCTCTGTCTCTCTGTGTTCCTATATGTCTCTCTGTCTATGTCTCTGTCTCTGTCTCTCTCTGTCTCTCTCTGTCTCTGTCTCTCACAGAGTCCTCATCAGAAACTAAATCGATGGACACAAACGGGACAGAAAACTATCACACAAAGTGTTACGATCCTGACAGTGAAAGAAATGAAATATTATGCTCGCAGCTCATGGCAACGAATAAACGGTTAAGTATTTATTGAGAAAATAATAAGAGATACGAAGAGTTTTGTAACCTGACAAATGCATTAGAATGATTAAGTGAGTGGGTGAATGACTGAATAATGGAATAAATGAATGAACGAAAGCCTTGTATACACGATGATGAATAGGCTCTATATAAATACATTTCACAGCAAATGAAAGACTGATCCATTCTTCAAACTGGAGAGAATCGGAGGAAGATAAAAGGGGAGACAGGATTGAGATTGGAAAGAGAAGTGATGGACAGACGGATGAATAGATGGATGGATGGATGTACGGATGGATGTATGGATGGATTGATGTATTAATGGATGGATGCATGCATGCATTGATGTATGGATGGATGGATGAACAGACGGATGGATTAATGGATGGATGCATTAATGGATGCATGATGGATGCATGGGTGGGTGGGTAAGGTTATGAGTGGACTGATAAACAGACAGGCGGACAAGCAAGGAGAAGGAGTGGCGTGAGAGAAATTGAGAGATAAAAAGAGACAATTATGGTAGTGGCAGAAGGGCGAGAGAGAAGAACGTGAGAGGAAATAGATGGAGTTGTGTGTATGAATGTCTGAGAGAGAGAGAGAGAGAGAGACAGACAGACAGACAGACAGACAGACAGACAGACAGACAGACAGACAGACATACAGAGACAGACACAGACACAGACACAGAGACAGAGACAGAGATAGAGACAAAGAGAGACAGAGAGAGACAGAGAGAGAGACAGAGACAGAGAAAGAGGCAGACAGACAAACAGAGAGACAGAGACAGAGACGAACAGATTGAGAAATACGTAGCGTCTCATCTACTGAAGAGAGCAAATCAGTTGTCACCGTGTTCAATCACTCGAGCATGTTGACCGTCCATCTTCGACTAAATTGATGTGATGGGTCGAAATCGACTCCAACCGGATATGCCAATCTCTCGGCTGCTGAGTCAGAGCCAAAGCATCTCTTCTTATGCAGACCGCTTTGATCGGCCATTAAGCTATTTTCGAAGGAGGAGGAATGTAATGGAATTATGAATTTCTTGCGAATCAACGACGCTAAGATTTGGTGCAAACCATGACAACAGAACTATAATTATACTGTCTTCATTAGGCTGCACAATGCTTGTCGTAGGCTAAGCTAATATAGGCCTACAGTAATATAGGCCTGCGTGAATGCACATGCGACCTAAATACATATTTAGACCGAAATACATAATTATTTAGACCTAAATACATATTTAGACCTAACTACATAATTATTTAGACCTAAATACAAATGCAATTCTGTTTTAAGTAATGCATTGGCCTATAATAATATACCAACGTGTTGCGGCCAAGATGCCGGGAGAAACGTATGCCACGCGGAGGGGCAACAAAGGCAACGTGAGATAGGCCTATTAATACGGTTAAGTAGGCAAAGCGGTCGTTCATTTTTGTCGCACCCCTATAATACAGCAGTGTTGGTCAACGAAGATTGGGTTGAAGTATAAAAACCTGACAACAGTATTCAGCGATTATAATAATCAATTCCCACTTGCGACGTATCCGTTCCTGCGACGAAAACTAAAACGAGTGATATATTAGTGCCTTTCGGGTCGCTGGTCTTTCATCCTTATCCAGGAAATTTTAAAAAAAACCACTTCACTGCACCTGCTTTCGATCTCTTTCCATTTACTCTGACAGTCGACACTATGCGAATAAATCCTCCTAGAAGTAGCTTGCTGTAGAAATTGTCTTAATTTCATTGCATTACTTGGATAAACAATTAACTATCTAGTAGTTCGCGGGATTTTGGAACTTAAACGCCAAAATGAAAGACAAGCGCTGCTTTACTCTCCTGCCTTTAAGATCCTGATCTTGATAGGCCTATGGCCTATAAAACTTACATCTTATCATAATCACTTTAGAGTAGCTCAGCTTCCCCAGGCCTGTATAGGTTAGGATCTTATTAGTGATAATCCCTTAAGGATTATAGGCCTACTAATTGTTGGCGTAACTTCGTGTCAAACCACCAGTCATTAGAGCATCCTGTAAGGACACTAACGACTTCATAGATTGTGAGAACAGCTCGTTTTCTTGTGCAGTAACAATAAATTGCGCTACAAAATCGTGACGTTTAAAGTCGTCTTTTCACTAAGAGGGAAGTTAAGAGGCTGGTCGCCGTGCTGTGACGAAGGCGTGGTCGTCGTTTCAAGAGAGGATACAGCAGCTGGAGTCAATCATCATAATCCTTTCTTTTCCGATGACTTCTCTGCTACTGACTGCAGTTCGCTTTCAGGGACACTCTCTTCAACGCTTGTCAATTGCATCCTATTCGTGTTGCAAGACTTTTCCTGATGTCTTGCGCGGCTTTCTGAGTCGCCTGGGAACAAGGTAACGACCAATCCAAAGTCTCCGTTCTGCAGGATAAATGCCTAATGTTTCACTTGTACCTTCTATGGCTTTCTTTCTTTCGATGTTTGTGTCTTTCTCTTAGGATCTCTCTGTTTCTGTCTCTGTTTCTGCCTCTGTCTCTGTGTGTCTCTGTGTGTCTCTGTGTGTCTGTCTGCCTCTGTGTGTCTCTGTGTCTCTCTGTGTCTCTCTGTCTCTCTGTCTCTGTTTCTCTCACTGTTCAGACCCATCCTGTCTATATCAATCCAACTTCTGACCCTTCTGTTTATCCATGTTTCCTCTCTGCCTCTTTCGGTGTATCCGCGTGGATCAGTCGATGTCAGAGTCCTGCCTTTCATCGCATCTCGAGAAGTAGGAGGAAGAGCGAAAGAAATAGGAGGAGAGAAAAGAAAGAGGAATGTGATAATGAGAAAGAGGTGGTGGAGGAAGAAGAAGAAAACGAGAGGAAGTACGAGAAAAGGGAGAAGAAGAGAAGGTGAAAGAAAATGGGAAATAAGAGAAAATAGAATGGAACATAAGAAGTAATCTATGAGACGAAAGAGGAGTCGCCTAAGAAGACGAGGAGCCAGATTCTTTGCCGCAGGACGTGGAGAAAGAGTAAGGATTAGGTAGAAAGGATGTGGAAAACGATATGGAAAGTGAAAGGAAGAGAGACAATGAAACATTAAGAGAAAAAGTCGAGGAAGGAGAATAATAAGCTAAAAGAGAAAGATTGGAAAGTAAAAAGAAGAGAAAAAATGGAGGCTGGAAGACGAATAAGACAAAATATAGAGTCTACAGAATTGAAAAAGAGGGAAAATTGGAGGAAGACAATAATATAGAGGAGGAAAAAATGATGAAGAAAAATGATGACGAAAAATGATGACGAAAAATGATGACGAAAAATGATGAAGGAAATGGCGAGACGTAGGCGGAATAAGAAGATGAAGAAGATGCGATGGGGAAGGGGAAGAGGAAGGGGAAGAGGAAGGGGAAGAGGAAGGGGAAGAGGAAGGGGAAGGAAAGAGGAAGGGGAAGGGGAAGGGGAAGGGGAAGAGGAGGGTAGGGTATCAACAGTGTTTAGTGGATTGCATTGAAAACAGCATAATATGCGCTTTACGGAGGCGGTTCGCGACAGCAAAGAGGAGGATCTGGAAACATTGAGAGGAGGAGGAGGAGGAGGAGGAGGAGGAGGAGGAGGAGGGATTGAGATGACCTTGGTCCATACGACGATGATGGCAACTTATTACAGCGACTGATGGTCTAAGTCTAATGACGCTGTTGAGCTCCTTCTCAGAGACCAAACGATGTCTTTGAACACCACCACCCCACCCCATGTATCTGATCTTTTAAAGGAGCGAAGAGGAAACGTAAAGAGGCTGAGGTGGGTTGATGGATGGATGGATGGATGGATAGTTAGATGGATGAATCGATGGATGGATAGATGGATGGATGGATAGTTAGATGGATGAATCGATGGATGGATAGATGGATGGATGGATAGTTAGATGGATGGATGGATAGATGGATGGATGTATGGATGTATGGATGGATGGATGGATGTATGGATGGATGAATGGATAGATGGATGAATGGATAGATGGATGGATGGATAGATGGATGGATGGATGTATAGATGGATGGATGTATAGATGGATGGATGTATGGATGGATGGATGTATGGATGGATTGATAGATGGATGGATGTATGGATGGATGGATAGTAGGATATATGGATAGATAGATGGATGGATGGATAGATGTATGAATGTATGGATGGATGGATAGTTGGATAGATGGATGATTGGATGGATGATGGATGGATGGATAGTTGGATGGGTAGTTGGATGGATGGAGGAAAAGGAGTTGACAGAGGAGAAAGAAAAAAGGAGGAACCACACAGAAGCGTAAGAATATAATTACTTAGATATGTGCAAAATTATTATAGCAGTAATTATACATGCAGACAGACAGATAGTTATACAGACCAGAAGAAAGATAGACAAACACAGACCGAAGAACGAATAGACAGACGAGTAGATGAATAGACAGAGACAAATAATCGCATTTCGGCTGCTCAGAAAAGATAGACTGCGGTTAATTATAATAGGCCTATTAAGACTATTATAGGCGGTTTGCTAAACCGATTCAAAAGTCTCTGTTAAGGAGATAATATTTAACTGACGAAAACAGTTTAAACGCGAAACGGAAATTAGTTGCATTATTATAAGAACAAGGAATACTATTAAATAAAAGATCCTCCTATAGATGCAGGAAGAAGAATCGTAAAATCTTGGACGAGAAACAACTATTATGGACTTTGCATGAAGTAGGCTAATATTCTCAAATAATTATCTGGAAAGTTAGCAACATCCGTTTAGTTTGTGGACAACTGAGATGCTGGAAACATCCGCAGGACGATCGGAAGGTTTATTATTATTGAGAGCGATCTTCAAGCTCTCTAAATAGGATCATATTATCGTGAACGATATTAAGAAATAGAGCTACAATGCTACATGTATAATACTCGAAGAAGGGCAAACGCACAAAACGCACACATACACTCACAGGTTGTTGGATCTAGTATAAAATTATAGAGTAGTAGGCCCTAATGGTGGTTTATTGATGTATGAAGTAGGCCTATATTTGACTTGAATTTGTAATATAAAATTAATCGTCGTAAAAAGAAAGAAGAGTTGGTGTCACGCGTCTTGTTTGTTTACAATTCCAGCTGACCATGCAGTAAGTAAGTAAGTAAGTAAGTAAGCCGTTTATTGACAAAGCATCAAACACGTACAAAAGAGCAGTAATCAGTACAAATTCAATGACTTTCGAGTGATCGGTGCATAAGTCAAAGGGTCAATCCAAAAAGGTCGTATGGACCCGCTGAGGCTGGATTGACCCTTCCTTTCTCAATAACATTTGGCTATTGTAAAAAAAAACAGTGCAAAGCACAACATCTTACACATGAAACGAAAGCAAACTGAAATGAAATGACACACAGATTTCAAAACAAAACAAAAAACAAGAAAAAAACAAATTATGACCAATTGTTTAAATCTAGTAAACAGAGATTAAACAGTCTTTTAATTTTTTCTTAAACATGTTAATGGTGGGTATAAGTGTAATATATTTTGGGAGGTTATTCCATATCATAGGGCCAGAACATTTAATCGAAAATAATTTCATCCTAGTATGTGCAACATCGGTGCGGTAGTGTAACAGAGTTCTAGTGAAATGGTTATGTACAGCAATTCCCTGACAAAAATAACCATCAAATGTCCTAGGCAACAATTTGTGATGATAGCGAAACATGAACAAACTGATTTGAAACTTATATATATCTGATAATCGTAGTATGTTATAGGTTCGAAAAATTGGTTTGGTACTGACAGACCAGCATAATAAGAAAATAGTTCGAATGGCACGTTTTTGCAAACTCTCCAATTTTTTTAAATAAAAACTATAAGTTGAGGCCCAGCAAATGTTACAATATGACAAGTATGGAAAAATTAAGGAATAGTATAAGCCTTGTAATGTAGCTTGAGAGAGACAGTGACGGATTCTTGATAGCACGCTAATATTTTTTGCTATTTTTTTAGATATCTGCTTAATGTGTTCTTTCCAGGTGAGGTGCTGGTCCAGATACACACCTAAAAATTTACACGATTCAGTCGGCATAATCATTTGACCATCCATTGTCAATCTGTAATCACACACTGGCGTTAGTTTACGGCGGGATCCAAAAAGAATAAAGTTTGTTTTATCAATATTAAGCGATAATTTGTTAGCTCTAAACCAGGAAGAAATGGTGATGAGCTCATGATTAGCTCTTTCAAACAATGATTCTATTGACTTATCAGATATAAAGGCATTCGTGTCATCAGCAAACAATATATAGTGAAACACTTTGGAAGTAGTCGTCAGGTCATTTACATATATTAGAAATAATAATGGCCCCAGAATTGAACCCTGAGGTACGCCACAACTGATGGGTTTACCAACAGATAAATGACCTTTAAAATAAACATGTTGTGATCTGTTGTGAAGAAAATCAGAAATCCATGCCTTACTTACACCTCTGATACCATAGTGTTCAAGTTTTTTTAATAAAATTTTGTGGTTTACAGTATCAAAGGCCTTGGATAGATCAAAAAATATTCCTAGAGAAAGTTCTCGGTTATCCATAGATTCTAAGATTTTACATTGTATTTCCAGGAGTGCCATATATGTGGAATGTTGTTTTTGGAAGCCGTATTGATTAGGTGATAGTACATTCATTTTAAGGAAATAATCCATCAATCTGTTATACATGATCCTTTCAAAGAATTTGGAAAAAAATGGAAGTATAGAGATGGGTCGATAGTTATTTATTTTGTGTCTTTCACCTGATTTATACAGAGGTATGACTTTAGCCATTTTTATTTCTGCACGAAATAAATTGCAGTAAATCATAAATGTAAGCTGTCTATGGAAGAACTCTAATCGACCCACTGCGCATGCGCACACGACATATCGATGCCGCTTATTACTACACGCTTAGAGGCATGAGCGCCTGTGCATAGGGGCAATACATAGGAGGAGTTTGGTTTCCGTTCTTGGGAGGAGGGGCTAAAAAACTTGGGCTTTGGTTGGAGCGGAGACTTAGTTTAGATTGAGCGGCGCCGAATTTTTTTTTCTCGGCCAAAAAGTTGATGGCCTTTTTTTAGTCATCGGGTTGAAATCTCAAAAAACCACAGGTCTACTATTTTTCCGGCCAAAAATTTGATGACCTTTTTAGCCTTTCGATTGAAATTTCGTTCGTGAAAAGAGCGATCTTCTTGAAAACAATTTTGAGTCTGGGCCTTTGGGGGGAGGACGCTAGCCTGAAAAAGGATGTCATTTTCGTGGTAAAAGTTGAATCTGGGCCTTCTTGGAGGCTTAGCCCCAGCCCCTGATAAACTCCGCCAATGCTTTATTTATTTATTCATTCACTCATTCATTCATTTTGTATTTCATTTATTCACTGAAGTATTTGTATAACATCTCTTCGTTATTGGTCAACCGCAGAAAAAGCACGACTTTGGGTCGCTATATATCTGAGATTAGCTATGACAATCATAATTTATAGCTATACTCAACCCTTCCGAATAACGACATACTGAATAGGTCCATTAGAAATGGCCAAACATCTTCTTCGCATTCTGGACAACGGGGATCAAAATAAAACCAACTGACACAGTTCTGTAAAGAACATGCATCATGATCTATTGCTTGCATGAGCGACATATCCATTGGTTCTATTGACACATAGAAAGACCGTAAAAATTATTGTTCACACTCATATTTCATAACCATAGCTTACCGTTGGGGCAGTTTGCGCGCATAGCATCTTTGTAATAGTTTGCATCAGCCCACAGGAAAATAATATTAGCCTACTATTATTGGTTCGGTCTATTCTATAAAAACACGATTTTGTGAGGCAAAATATATCACACCGAAATCGAATATAGGCCTATATATTTTATCGGCATATATATTATGGTTTTCAATTCTGACGTCATGATCCCGCGTGATCT
Source organism: Lumbricus rubellus (assembly GCA_945859605.1). Classification (NCBI taxonomy): domain Eukaryota; kingdom Metazoa; phylum Annelida; class Clitellata; order Crassiclitellata; family Lumbricidae; genus Lumbricus; species Lumbricus rubellus. The sequence goes on from OX243812.1 coordinate 7,918,525, forward strand.
GCGAGATTTGTTACATCGTTTGATCTTCTCTATAGTAGGCCTATACGAATGAAATAGGCGTATAGGCCTATTATACTTATTTCTTGTATCGCATTACGCCATTCGTAATTTCTCCAATCCAATTTAAACGCACTTGTGCTTGCGAGAGCTCAGTTAAAGGCGCTATACAAATGCTGCGATATAGGCTCATGCATGGAACCAGCGGATGATACGATTGTCTTTATATTACAATAGCATATCGTGTATGTTTGTCCGAAGAACGTTAGTCAGAATTCGAGGTTTCTGTACATGGACTGTTGGTTGTAACTTACGTCTTGTTTCTTACTTGTTCTCTGGCTCTCCGTCTCTGACTCTGTCTCTGTCTGTCTGTCCGTCTCTGTCTCTCTCTGTCTGCCTCTGTCTCTCTCTGTCCGCCTCTGTCTCGCTCTGTCCGCCTCTGTCTCTCTCTGTCCGCCTCTCTGTGTTCTCATCTATCTTCCGCTGTTTCTTGCTAAGGAAATGTCATAGTATAGTGGATCATCCCATGCAGAGGCAAACTGAGCAACTCCCAAGCAATTCGACACAGCTGCAGAACATCACTCTCTCTCTCTCTCTCTCTCTCTCTCTCTCTCTCTCTCTCTCTGTCTGTGTGCCTCCGTCACACACACACACCCACGCACTCGCACGCACGCACAGAGAGAGCGAAAGAGAGAGTGGTAAGTGAGACAGACAGACAGACAGACAGACAGACAGACAGACAGACAGACAGACAGACAGACAGACAGACAGACAGACAGACAGACAGAGAACATAATTAAACGGTTCAGACTGCTTACAACAAGCGAAAGGTTTCCCTTTAGTTATGAAAAGTGCTTAAGTTACAATAAAATAAATAAATATTTCCTCTGATTTCTCTCGGTTAAGTGGGGAAAGCGCTTAAGTCAACCTCCATTGAAGAAACATTTTCCCTCTAATTTCTCTCTGTAAACGGTCTTCGCCAACCGTATAGGATAATATCTGCCAATGCTGTTACATTTCGACATAGATTTCTAATCTGCCCATATTTTTCCAATGCGGGATAAATCGCGAATTGCACTATATAATTATTATATAGATCTGTACAAATATTTACTAGACATTTTAGCTAATACCGTATGTAAAAGATAATTAATTCGCAATTAATTATGTAAATTGTAACAGTAATTAACAGTAATCTGGCGTAGAGCCAGAGAACAAGTAAGAGAGAAGACGTATGCTACTTTCTAAGTATTTATATGGCGCTATCAATAACACAACTAAGCTTAATTAACGTTAGTCCGTATGTTGATGCATTATAAGAAAAACTAATAATTATAACATCAGTTTTCAAACAATGAACAATGAACTGGAGTACAAACCATTCCACGCATGCAGAACCGATTACGATTATGAATAATCATTTTCAATTATTTATTTCTTACACTAAATAAGTTTTCTAAGGACTATAATAATGATCATCAAGTCTAATAATAAAGATGCGTGGAGAAAGTAAGCTTGATATAAAATTTGTATATCGCCACTTCGTCAGATGTAGGAGTAATCCGAGATATCAGAATGCCGAAATTGATTGGACAATCAGCCGATGGACCCGTTGCTGTTGACAACCACTTCAGCAGCCGTTGAGACCACAGACATCCCTCTTTGACGAAGGACATCCGGGCTTCAGACAGGGGATTTAGTTGTGCAAACTTCGCGGGCTTTTCCTTATTAATACGTCCATTGTCGAAGTAAAGCTTCATTGTGACACACTATGATAACTGGACGGACTGATTGAGACGCACGTGTGCTGCAAAGTGACGAACCAATCTTCTGCCATTGAGTGGATGGAAGCTTGGATCATTCCACTTCAAGATGGATGAAATGGATTGTTCCATTGTGATTCGCGCCATTTGTGCAACTGTTTGCTAAATAGGTCGGATGATTAAAATGTTGAGCGCAGAAAAGCCAGCACACAGAGAAACACACAAACACACACACACACACACACAAACAAACACACACAAACACACACACACAAACAAACACACACAAACACATGCACTCAAACACTCACACACAAACACACACAAACAAACACACACACATGTAGTCTGGCAGACATGCATGCAAACAGACAGACGTCAATACAGAGTTTGAAGACAGCCACAAAGGCAACCAAACAACCAAACAGATAGAGAACTCAGCAGCGGTCAAAACACAGAGTCAGAGCCAGAGGCAACGGAAGATAAAGAAGTCAAGTGAAAGGACAGAGACATTGCAGAGACAATGCAGAGACCATGCAGAGACAATGCAGGACAAACATAAACGTCACTTATAGTAAGAGACACCAAGATAAAAACGAAACGAGAGTGAGGTAAACTGAAACACAAGCAGACAAAGCTACAAAAGGAGACATTCAGACAGACAAGCAGGCAGACAGACAGACAGGCAGGCAGGCAGACAGACAGGCAGACAGGCAGACAGACATACACATCCCTCTTAAAAGACTGCGGAAGGACTCGAGGTCAACCAATCTTGCAAAATGGTATACCGGACAATAATCCTCATTTTAATCTTCTTACTTTCTTTTCTTTCTTTTCACTCTTTTTAACCTCTTCCATTCATCAGTTATACCCTTCTGGCTTTGTTTATTAGATCAGAGAAACGAGAAGTTACGGACACATCGAGAGAAAAACAGACCAGAAAGAAGTACAGACAAAATGCAGAACGAAGCAGAAAAACGGAAAACAAAAAAACAACAACTGAGAAACACTTTTTCTTAACAGAGAGAAGATGTCGTTAAACACTGAACAAACTGATTCTATATATAATTAGGCCTATACTTCGTTTCTTGAATGAACGAAGTATATCTCTAACCCCAAACGGTAAAGGTCTGGTTCCGACGTCTGTAGCAAGTAGATAATTAAATGGTAAGTTTTATGATTTAATGTTCCCGTACCAGAACCTTTGGAATTCGTTCAAAGCAGACGTAAAAGACGAAGAGTGTAAGGTGGACTCCGACACAGCGTTGCTCAATAATATTATAATAGGACATAAGACCTACAATCCTACATGTATGGGGAACGGCTTTGACGATTGCCATCTAGCGAATACAAGCAAGACTATTCTATGAGCGTCGCCGCAGCGTTATAATTTTATGTATATTTATAAACGTACAAGTTCTTACATCACTGAACTTTCTGATCAATCAGTGTTGCCTGCTTAGTAGACCGGATATTATAATCAGGAAAGCGAATTAAAATTGAATTTACACGTTTAGCGCAACTTAAAAATGTTTTTCGCTTTGAAAGGATAGCAAAATTAATACTGGAGACTTCGTTGGTGGAGCACGATGGGTAGGACTAGGACCTATACCGAGATGGCTTACATGTTGGTCTATTGCACTGGCGAATTGATTCTTGAGATCTGTAAAGAATTTGTAAGCCTAATTGTGGAATGGAGTCGATTTTGCAGGAAAGCAATTCGCTTGAAATAGATTGCATCAACAAAGTCTGTACTGTGCCTAATCATAGTACGGTTAGTTACGGTAACTTAAGCAAAAGAGTTGCATTTTTGATTTTGAATTAAAAAGCAAAGTGAGCTATGAATTGAACGATTGAATGAACGAATGAGCAGTGGCACTCATTATGAAGCTAATTAAGTTGGGTCTCTTCCTATTTTTTGTTCTTGTTGCCCTTTGTTTGTTTGCTTCAAGTATTTGCTAATAATTTTTGTAGCTCGCGCACATGACATGTGTGTGTCTAGAAGCCTTGCCACTATTTGACGCCCCTCCTCAAAAGTCCACGTTGTGTTCAAATTTAGCTCTGAATAGTTGTCGGCTTCATAAGAGCGTTTACCTAAATACTTGAAATAGCTTAGCATAAAATGTTACGAGATGAAAGTCAATAAAGAAAATCTGAGTATTAAATATAAATTTTGGTCATAAAACCTGCGTTTAACGATATGCCGTAAAACTTAATTATGGTCCAAGCGTCTATTAATATCACACATTTCATCTACCGTATCGATTGCTTTTCATTGTTGCCTTTGTTTGTCTCTCTCAAGTGGGTTCTGGTCAATTTTTAGCCGATGCTCTCAAAGGCGCCTGTATATATTTTTGCAAGAGGGGCAGAACACGGCGTCTATTTTTATGATAGCTTAAAAAATGCAAAGCAGGATATTTAGAACATGGTTTTTTGTAGAGGCTTCTGAATGTACACATCTCAGTCTCACTTGGTGTATAGGCCTAATTAGTAATTTAATGCAAAGAAATAATTACTCCTAAAAAACCATAGATGTAAAAAACGATGAAAACGAAATAAAAAACGGTAAAAAACGACGTTTTTTTCAAAAAAATAAAAAAAAAACAAAAAACGATAAAAAACGGAAACGGAAAATAATTTGACTTTGCTACATCCAAAACTGCATTTTAACCATGAAAATCTTGATTAGGAACCTACTACACGTAGGCTATCTCTTAAATGATGATGTTAAACGATGAAATAATGACTTTAGTTAGCTGAATCCTTGAGAGTTGGCGGAAAACATAAGAAATATCAGAAAAAATTAAAATGAAAATAATAACAGAAAGTAAATGAATAAATAGAGTTAAAGAAATAATAAAAAACGATAAAAAACGATGGGAAAAATAAAAAACGAAAAAAACGACGTTTTTTGGGAGAGAATAAAAAACGGGAAAAAACGTTTTTTACAACTATGTAAAAAACCAACAAGCAGTTGCTGGGGTAAGTTTTTCATGGGGAAAAGGCCCCCTCTTGCCTCTATGTGCGAGCGCCCATGGGTGCTGTATTAATTGCGTTGAGACACAGTACAAGTCACAATCAGGCCTTTTATGACATGAAGTTCATCATTTGAGATATCTCAAAAGTATGTAGTTCATGGTATCATAAATCAACTTTTGCACTTTTTTATCTGACTAACCGCAAAGGGCCCATAAAGACTGGCACAAGGGCTCAACCAGCCATAAATGCAGATAATTATATGCACCTCTATACCCTTTATGGGGCACACATATCGAGGTATCTCAAGTACGATGTAGCCTACTACTACTATTATAATTATATACTCTGTTTTATTGGCTCTGCTATACGTATGTTTAGCCTAGTAGAATACGTTAGTTGACACTAACTTAGGGCTGCCAACTTTGGATTTTGCCATTCTTCAAAACAGATGTTCAGCCAACATCGTACGTAATGTAGGCTAAATGGTTGAGTTTAGTAAGCAAAAATTAATAAGAACAACAATATTGTGCTAAATGGAGCTCTAGACCAAATTCCGGGACAATTTGAGATCAATCCGGGACACGGGACGCAAGGGTCGATTCCGGGACTGTCCCGGCGAATATGGGACGGTTGGCAGCCCTACACTGACCTAATATATTCACATGTTTTTTGTAGTTGGCTGAACCAGCTGCAATTGAGCAAGCTCCTAAGTGGTTAATATATAACAAGTTTAGATGACCAGTTACGGTAGGCCCTATGTGGGCTAATCTGCAGGCCTACAGTACATGTAACTGACCAGCGGCGTTGTGACGGGGTGGTTTGAACGACCTCATTTTGAAAAATATGACTCACACAATGTGCTCAAATTTGTTGACTTTTCATTCGGGTATGGGGGCGGGTGTTATCAAAGCTTGTTAAAAATGCAAAATGTCTCGGAACCACCCTTCGTTCTAAGAGCTGGCTACGCCTCTGGGACTAACTCCTTGTGCGGAAGTCCAATTATCAGTCTCTAAAATTGTACATCAAACCAAACATTTCCAAACCCGGTCATTCGTTTGAGGAAATTATTTCAAAATGCATATTCAGAACTTACGATGACCTTTCCATTGATATCGAGCCACATGGGTGTTACTATAATTATGAATCAGATAACCGACATATTTCGTTAGGAGGCAACCTCACACGATCAGTTTTGAAATAAGTAGGCAACTAAAGCTGCTTATGACATGACTTCTTAATAAATCATGGCATTCATATGTACACATCATTATTGTCTACTCTGTGTGATATTATAGCCTAACTGGACTGTATATCATAATATGAAACAGTCATATTATTATTATTAAGATTTGAAAATACTGCCTTGAGGTCGGATCTAACTGGTTATTTGAACAAAGAGACGAGTGTAAAAATATTAAGAATCGACAGAACTGAGTCCTGCATAATTATTGCTCATGTTTACAGCGTTTACTAAGGAAACACGGAGGCCGTCGGAGGGGCTTACATAGTGATGCTAATCCTTTTCGTTTTCAGGTGCTCTTGGAAATTACGGCTTAAATGGTTAAGTAACGAGACAGCAACGCTAGTAAGCCAGAAAGGGAGTGCGTAAATTTTAAACTCAAGGAGAAGGCACCACGAAGGATAGGGTGGCAACATTTTTCATTCGAACCTACCTCCATGGGGGCAGAGAACCCGAAGAAGAGCCTTGCTGTCTACTGTCTAGTTCACACGACTCTACTGAGAGTCTTCAGATCGATTGTCAATTTTCTTGCCTCTTGAATGGTCCAAAGTCTTTAATACATCATCTTAATTTGATTGGTTTCTTCGTGAGCCTAAGAGGTCCGCCTACTCTATGTAGCCTAAACTATAGAACACCTGCTCAATGCTGCACGCTGCTTTTAGGCTATTATGCTTTTGTTCATAATATTATTATGTATGTGGCTTTAAAATTTGTGTAGCCTAGGTCTATATTATGTATGTATGTGTGCATATGGGTGTTTTTTTGTTTGTGTGTGTGTGTGTAAATTCATGCGTGCGTGTATGAATGCGATGATTGCAATGTATTATTGGGCATAATAGCCTACTTGTCTTATGACAGTATCGCACTCTGCAATTTCTTTGGGCTTGGACGACCCGCCATATCGCTACACATAACAATACTTTATAGGCCTAGTTTATTATTTACTCCTTAAATATTATGATTTTGAAGTTTATAGACAAAATAGACAGCATAGGGCAAAGCCTGCTACCTTTGATATCATCTGCAGAGACCTAGTAAATGTAAGTGAGCATCACCCGTATGCGCAATTTGCGCATCACTGCCTTTCACGCCCTATATTCTTCCATACGACGCACAGAGGATCACAAAAGAACACACGGCAGCTGCCATGCTGTGCGACCGTCATTATTTGCTCCGTCATGTTTCGCTGCACTCAAAGTATCGCATGAATAATAAAGAGAAGTTGTTCATCGATATAATATGTCCTGAGTTTTTGTCCTCGTATGGTCTGACCCAAAATTTAGACTGTACAGAGTCAGTGTTTACCTAGAATGATACTAAAGACAAATCTCTGCCTAAATAGAATAGGCCTACTATCGAAGAAGGTAGAGCCATTTTTCATCAAACGTCTCATCTAGTCTGATGTAAATCTAATAAATATAAATTCTGTAGCGCCGCTCTATTTTTTAGAAGGCGTGAATAATAAATGTTTATTGCAGCAAAATGGCATATCAAATGGCGATTCACAAAGACTTCGTCGTTACACCGCTTTCTTGTTGTTATACAATTCGCTATGCACAGTATGCAGCCATTATGCCATAAACGCTGGCCATGCTATACATATTCCGAATGGCCATGTTTTACATATTCCGAACTATTATAGACCTACCCATGCACACTATTCACAAGCCATGAAGATTGGGTTCGTGCAGAATCGCGGCAAGCATGGATCACGTTCTGCTAGAAGAGTTCACGCCTATAAATTTTAAGTGTCTATTTATGGGTTCTTCACAATAAAAAGTTTATTTTATGGTTTCGTACGTATCGGAATGTCAAGTCGGCATAATAACAGAGTAGGCTAAAAGAAAATAGAAGACGTTGGGCAATGTGGACATGTATTCAAGTGCTTGTCGTGGTGCCCGATGCCTGCTACAAGGTCCTTGTCTGAAGTGAATCAAATGTCCTTGAAACTGATTTATCGTAACTTTTGAATGGCTGAAAGCATTTTTGCAGGGTTACTATTCGGGTGAAGGGCCCTAATACAATCACCGGCTACTCTTTAGTTGAGATGTGAGTTTCATAGGAGTGGACACATTGCCCATTTTAACGAGTATGCGGTAGGCCCAATGTATCTGCAGCGTGTGACAACTTTTTTATAAGCAAGTCACAGACCTTAAGTTTAAGTGCCATAGAAATAGTTCTTGCGAGTCGGCCATAACACCGAGTTGACATCGAACATAAAATGCTAAGCGCATGCAAGGAGGCGCGTCATGAATCTTGAAATAACAGGTACGCACTGGTTCTTTGAGTCTATTTATTGAGATCTAGGCTTTCGTCAAAGGCGACAGCTAACGGCCGAGCGATCGGTTGGCAGTCTGCGAATGAACTAAGTGGTACATTTGATGTAAGAAACCTCTGAGTAGCGTTTAAACAGCTGGAGATCGGGTTCTGGTCGAGGTAAGTAGGCCTACATAGGCCTAAAACAATGTCTATCTGACTCTATGGAGGTTAACGTCATAATTATAATATCTTGAATGACTATGATAAAAATTTGTTCTACTTCACTGAAATATTTCTTTTATTGTATCTGGACTTACAATGTATTAATGTGACCTTTTGCGTCGTTGTTGAAACTTAAGAATGACGCGAAGAAAATCAATCATATTCTCGCTCGATAGGCTATTAGTGGTGAAAAATTACAATCGAAGTCTGGCGGGAATTACGACGAGAAACCAGGCAACATATGCAATGGGGAAGTGAGTTGGAAAATTAGTCTAAGGTCAGGGTTGAATGTCATAAAACAATTAACAGAATGCATCAGCCTTCACATGCCAAGCTTTGGGTCAACCTTCGAAAATGCCGGAGAACCACACAGTGTCTCAAGCACAAGTCACAACAAAGTAGCCATTATTGTTCTTTATGGCAGGGCTTTTTAACGTGCAGTTCTACACAAAATGTGCAGTTGTAAATGAATTTGTACAGTTGTAAACGCAATCTTGTTTTCATTTGAAAAAGATAGCTGCAGTCGATTTGCCATGGAAGACTGGAATAGAAGGAAGGGCTTGTGCAGTGAAAAATATTCCAAAAGGCTAAATCATTATTCCTCAGTTCCAATTTGCCCGAATGGAGTTAGTAGCTATACTAGCTCATACACGACCAAAGGTCCACCATGGATGGGCTCAGAAGCCTCAGATAAGTGGTAGCTATGAAACAAAACCAACTCTTTGATAGCTCTGCTCATAATTGTTTGGTAATGTTATCGTCGGTGCAATCACTAATGCGCATACTGCATGTCACGTATCTATAATAGAGCTAATATGAAAGAGAATAAATAAATAGCCTGCTACGAATTCTCACAGGTGGTGCTATATTATAATTATAGCAGTTTATCTGATGAACTGCTGCAGTCAGTAGCCTAAGTAATGCATGAACGACGGACGCATACTGTGAGAATTCACGATACATCAGTACTACGCAACACACCAACGAAACATGTTTACGCAGCGACACACTGCCCGTTGATCGCCAAACCCTGTTGAGAGTCTCTTTCAGATCTACAATGCTAAGTAGATCTCAGCCACTTTCATCTGATTGATGGAAGTTTAACACGCAGCCGTCACAGTAGGCCCACACACTGAGATGCGCTAAATACAGATTGTGAAAGGTGGTAATCTTATATTTATCAGGCGCAAATCCCGAGAAAGGCGATTCCATTTGGACACCCCACATGTGTACATGTAGGCCTATAGGGTGACGAACGATTTTGAGACCAAAAACAAGTTTCGTGCTTTGACACGTGAGCTTTCAGTGAATAGTTTTAAGGATCATGGCCATTGTAAAGGCCTACTAGACACCACCTACATGTATATATTCTCGAACATTCATTCCTCGCATCGCTTCACGCTTACTCAAAGACAATAACTGTAAGCTTACATCCCAGCATGTCAAATAACATTACGTTACACTACAAGAAGGGTCTTCTAAAAGGTTCTTATAGCACTATGCAAATACTTAGTAACAAAATATGGGCTATAACACACCGCGTTGCACTACATTTCAGCCTAACAAAGTAGATTGGAGAAGAGGAGAAAGAGAAGGAGGAGCATCAACAGTTTTTCTGCTGAGACTGTGACAACAATGGCCACTAGCTACCACCCAAGCGACATCCAGTACGTGTCTGACTCCAACATTCAGCTGCAGTCATTGTCGTACACCAACAACAATAGCCATGGTCAACCATCCTATCAAGACTCAACCCATTCACACGACAACCCGCACCAGAACGGTCACTACGGCAACGGAGGGTCGTCATCATCTCCCGCAGTCTATTCACCAGGTCACCCGTCGGCGGATTACGAGGTGGTCGAGGCCGAGGAGCAGGAGGCAGGGGAGACCCCTCGCCTTCGAACCGGTCCTCCCAAGGACTTCTTCGGCTTTGCCCTCTTCGTCATGGTCGTGTTCTGCTCTCCGATTGGACTCACCGCCTTCCAGAGCGCCAGGGAATGTCGACGGGCCATCTACATGCGCAACATGGACATCGCTGATGCCAAGTCCGAAGAAGCCAAGGGTCGGGCTTGTCTCGGACTCGTTACCGGACTCGCCACCTGGCTGGTCGTAGCCGCTTTCATAGTTCTCGGAGTCCTCAGTTGAGCAGAAACTGGTCGTGCGGAACGGCGGTTAGATGACAACGGCAGATCATGCGTGTAACTGTGTGTTAATAGCTGTTAACACGGAATTTTGACCTGCATCTTTATTAATTTGGATTCGTATGATTTTTATGAGATACATTTTGTTTAATGTTTAACAAAACTTCATATATTTGCGCTTACATTAATCTTGCTAATATGGGCGTTTCTCCTATAATTTGCGCACAATTTTTGTACATTAAACCAGTGCAATTTTAGTAGACTAAAGGCAGGCCTACCGGAACTAAAAAATGCATCAGTGCCCGGTGGACATCTATTCAGCGGCATATCGTATGCTGATATTTTGCATCATATATGATTATATGTTATCGAAATATCAATAGCAATAAACGCTGAAGCGCACACAATAATGAGATCGAAGTAATTAAATTAATTTTAAAAAAAATTTCGCCATTAATTTTTTTCCTCTCAATCTATTTTTCAGTAGCGACTTTTGAACAAGAACCTTAGTCTACAAACTGTTGGCGACCGACGATCTGACGGATGTGTAACAATGAAAATATTGTTCAATTACAATAATATTATTTCGTGTCCAAGAATAATTTCTCAGATCCGATTAGTTTGGCTCTCGAATTTTAAAAAAAATTGGTTCAGATGCAATGGTGTATATTAGCATGTATTTTACATAATTGTACATACCCTATATAACAATTGAGAGTGAAATACATTCAAAGAGAGAGCTACTCGCGGTGGGGGTCAACTGTCAGTGGCTGGATTTATACATAATCTCAACGGAATGCGTAATAATTATGTCGTTAAGCAATGGAAAACGAATGCACAGCATGACTATAAAATTATGAGGGTTTAATTAGCTCTATAATTGGTCACGCACTGTATTCCTGTAACCTATAGTCCTATATCACCAAACATTCAACCATTACTTCCTGTTTAGAACTGGGTCTTCGTACTTCGTAGCATTAAGACATCTGTGTCTCAGCACTGTCAGCAGTTATAGGTATCAAGTACAGTTCCAAGAATGAACGAACGAAATTATTTTCGCTGATAACAATTTTTGCGCGGTATACTATTAAAGGCGCTGCGCGCGCAGTTTATTGCAGGGAATGTTGGACTGTTGTCACTGCCAGGTAAGCTCACAAGCATGTTGCCACTCCTAGATTCCTGTTGGCAACGGGTTTTGTTGACATTATAACCGACGGCACTAAAAAGTCTCTCATACGGAGTTGAAATAGGAAAAAGTCAAGAGCAGCTCTAGCGGACTTTGATTAAAAACGTAAAATTAGATTCCATTCCTTAAATTAATTAGACCTAACAATCGACTAGTTGAACGTTAGCTTTCGCAGTCTTAGGATTAATGTAAAATTATATATATATATATATATATATGCTATATAATCATATATATATATATATGCAATGCATGTGTGCATGGATATAGGCCTATGCATGCATATACAAAAATATACATGCATTAGTATTATGGAATATTATAGTACCAGATGATCGTGATATGAGAAGTTTCTCCAGCATTTATCTTCTCTAAAGGAAGATTGTTCGGCTTCTTGACAGCTGTGATTAATGTGAGCACGTGATATGCATGAACGTGTAGGTGTTAGACACAAGATAGACAGACAAATGCCTTCTTAGGAAACCTATAGGCTATAGCGAACAGTTAGCCTATTTAAAGTAGCTAGGAATGTTTAGCAGAATTACCAGAGCGCACCTTACTTGGAGCAGCCAAAGTTTGCCGACTGAAGTAAATAATAGAATTGAGTGAAGTCTATATAATAACTAAATATAACAACTAGGAAAATCATAGCTGAGACGAGTCTGCAGTTTTAGGAATGCAGCCAGCTTATAATTATAGCTCGATGCAACTTACAGTCTTACATGTATGTAAAATATCAACGGGTGAACGGCAAAAGTAATCCGTTAGAACAATACCTCTCTGCTCTCCACCCCTCCACTCTCCATTAATAGGCTACTTCTTGACCTACATGTACGTCTGAAAGGTAGGAAGTCCTTCGACTTAACATTGTGTGCTCCTCTCAAATGATGCATAGCGTCACCTGGCGAATGAATCAACAATAGTAATGTAAAGTAATAGTAATGAATCAGTAACAGAAGATTCTGGACCGAGCTTGTTAATTTAAAATAGGGCTGCATTTCGATTAATTTTTTTAATCGCGATTAATCGCACGATTAAAAAAATTAATCGCGATTAATTAATCGCACATTTCCTGAAATTTTTAAAAGAGTATGTGATTTGGTCTGAACAGCCTAAAGCTGTAAATGCAGCCAGTTACTCAGACATACAAGTTTATTAACATTGTCTGTTGACAAAGATGCTCTCTTTTTGTTCAAAATGTTCCCAGAGAGAGAGAACAATCGTTCACAGGGAACAGTAGTGGCCGGAGACGCTAAGTATTTCCTTGCTACAGTGGCCAGGACTTTGTGGGCTCCAGCATGATCCTTCCACCACTGCAGTGGACAAGAATCCGTATCGATCTCTGGCGCATCTTTGTAGCGAAGTAGCGCATCCGAAGTTGATTTAGCCCGTGGAATCAAAGGTCTATCGTCGTCATCATCATCGTCAGAAGAAATTTCATAGAATTTCATAAGTTTTTTGGCAGGTTCTAAAATAAAAATAATAAATTATTCCAATTAATTAAATTTTTTACAAACTTTTCCTGAATCGTTAGAGGACTTAATTCATTCTCTTAGTCACAGGACACCAACTCAATCAACTGAACAGATATCAACCAATCACACTGTTGTCTGATCATTCAGAATGTACAAGCAACCTCCACGGTCATGGCATTTATCATCATTTGAGTCCGATATTTTTAGGCAGGCTCAATAATAATAGAAATTTAAATTACATTTATTAAAATTTGAAATAATTATTTTAACCGCACTAACAACCCAAAACTACAGATTCACGGAAATCTGGACAAGCTATTCCTGAATCCTTATAAGACTCAATTCCTTCTCTTAGTCACAGGACAACAACTCTACCACCAACTCAATCAACTGAACAGATATCAAGTTTTACCAACCAATCACACTGATGTCTGTTCATTTGATTGACCTTCAATCATTCAGAATTTACAAGCAACCTCCACGGTGATATCAACCATTTATCATTTGAGTCGGATGAAAATTGATAAAATATCATATGTTTTTGGCAGACTTTAAAATAAACAACTTAAATCAACAGATGAATGCACCAAATTAATTTAAATAAGAGAACAATAACATACCAGTGTTTGATGCTGGTATCTGCTCCTTTAACTTCTCTTCAACACTGCAGACTACTATTTGCAGCTCAGTCCTGACTTCCTCTCGCTTTTCTTTTGGAAGGCATTTCAGCTTTTTGAAGCGTGGATCCAGGGCTGTGGCGAAGTATAGCCAGCGAAGGTTGCAGTTTTCTTGACGAGTTTTGAGATCATTTATGAAAGCGGTTTTGAATTTCACAACGTAAAGCGGATCGTCTTCGGAAACAGTTAGTGCACGAAAAAGGTGGCAGAATGTTGGCAGAACCACAGAACATGAGAGGTAACGCTCTCCGCCAAGTAGTTCGACAGCGACGAATTACTGCGGTGGTAGTTAAATTCTCTGTTACAATATTTACAAACGACTACCTTATCAGTTTTAAACTTAAACTGTCCGTCCATAACTGTTTTTCCCATTTTCTTCGACTCCATTGTTTGACAAAAACCAACAACATCTATCATAAATCAAAAACGGCTGTTTAAAGTGATCGAAATAACGAAAACAACATGTGCCGATGGACCGGACGTAGGCATGTCTCGTACGAGAAGTGTTGGGCGACTCGACAGAAGTGGGCGATAACCGATAATCGATGATTACTTGAAAAATAATGATTACAAAACTTGACATAAAATGATAAAAATTCATAAAATATTTAATGCGTCTTTTGCGTTAACGCGTTAAAAAAATTAATCGCAAATTTTTTTAACGCGTTAATCGCGGGCGTTAACGGCGATTAACGTGCAGCCCTAATTTAAAAGGTTACATGATGATGATAGTTGAACTGTGTCCGAAGGCAGGTTCTTTGGCTTGCGCCACCCGGGGATGAGATGAGTGACGTGGTTTCCCGTTGCCTTCCCCCACAGACAATGATGGGTAAGCAACTTGCCCAACGTCGTTCCGCAGCAGCTTGCGCCACCGAGTCCCATGCGTGTTAACCCGATATTATCTAAATCTCGAGCGTCAGCTCCCAGCCCGGGTCTTGAACCGCAGTCCGCTGTAACCAACAGACGTATAACGCTCTCGCTTACCGTTGTAGCTAACTGGGCCAGTAAAAGGTTATATAAAAGACCGAAAATGATGATTATGGGATATTTATGGCCTCTATAATATCGGTCACGCGGAGTCAGCCCTGTTTGTCTTCACGCTGTCTGCTTCAGGCTGTTTGAAAAGGTGCCTTAGCTATTCAAAGTCCTACACATTGTACTAAGCGTCATCTCCATTCAACTTCACTTGCTCGAATACACAATACACATCCTGCGTGGAGCATAATATTTGTATGATGTTGGCCCTTGTTGGGCGTACGCTGCTATAGGCATGAGCAACGGTTTTTCTAAAGCTCAGGTTGTCGTTTAGGACTTTAGGACACTGGCAGACTTACTCGTCAGCCGTTTTGCTGTTCAATCACTGAGTTTGTTGTCTGAGTTTTTGTCGGAATTCCAAGGATGGGCTACATTGAGAGATTGCCAGTTAAGTAAAGCGAACTACTACAAGCAATATAATTTTTATACAAACATCAGACACAAATGAAGACATGGCAATAGCAGCTAACGTTAAATGTCTATTGTGCACAATCACAGTCAGTAAGACCTGTATGCGTGGGCAAAGACTTAAGGGGGTAAAAGTTTTTTAGTTGGGACGGAGAGACTTCCCCCAATATTTCATAAATATTTCATAAATATCATTATAGATATAACACGCGAACCAAAGACATCACAGCATTTGGCTGCTAACCTTTTATTATTACATCATTCATTATAGGCCTATGCTGTTGCGGTAGTTAGGTCTACATTTACGGGAGCAACTTGGTTAAGGTCGCTGCACGTGGTTCGCTCTGCTGGCTCGAACTTGCAATCGTTAGGTCATTGTCAAGATTTGGGTAGTTCTCCGCTGTCGAATATATGCAATGACTAATAGGTTTCTGTCTAAAAGAACACGCCAAAGGAATCCGAACAGAAAATTAGTTAAGTTTATAATAATTACTGTGCAAATTATAGTCAGCGGCACACTGAACAAATTAGTAACGTTGGTTGAGCGTTATTATTATATTGTGCAAATTATAGTCAGCGGCACACAGAACAAATTAGTAACGTTGGTTGAGCGTTATTATTATATTGTGCAAATTATAGTCAGCGGCACACTGATAAAACTCCAGTTGATAAAGGAACGCTACGTTCTAGGCTATAATACTGGCCGATTCGCTTGGTCAAGTATGCGTGACTGCTTCTAAGACTCGCTTTGAATGCAACTCCCTTTATATACATATAAATTATAGGCCTACATATATATATTATACATATATAATATTTATCCATCTTATACATATGCATATATAAGCCTATTATACATATGTATATATGTAATATTATACATATATATACCGATATCATCAGTTGTCTGCTTAGTGTTGTCAGTCGGAGATCGTGGATGAAGTAAGAGATAGATATTTCTGCGCGGGGATTTCCGTGCCAGAGGAAAATTTTGCAGACGCAAATCTCATCTAGTATAATAGTAATAATTATCAAGTCCGTTCGCATTTTACGGGTAAACATAATCTGTATATTCTAAGCATATATCTAGGCTATACGGCAGTGGTGCACAACCTTTTTTGGCCAAGGGCCAGATTGCATTTTAGAAAAGAAGACGAGGGCCGCACATACAATGCACTGGATTTGAGTATGTGTGAAATGTGTCTGGAGACGAAAGTGCATTTTAAGTATAGAGTACAATAGAATGTAGACCTACCTCACAAAAGTAAAACAGCGATTTGGGTAAATGAAAACAACATTGAAGAATCAAGCAGAATTGAAACTCAACTTTCATTTAATTAATCCTTCCCATGCAGTTCACAGCTAATGAGATGGCTGTGATTGAATGTGTTGAAATCAACTACATTAACATTGTCCATAAAGTATTCAAATGTCCATTCCTCTTGAAACTTGCGATTTTCTTCTTCAATTTTGCGCTTTTTACTAGTAGTTCTGTTCATTGTAACTAGACTAATTAGCTTTGTAGAAAAGTAAGTCAACTGATTACATTGAAAACTGTTGCACCGAGCCGTTTCTGACAACAAAGAAAGAATGCTGGGATGAACTGTGAAAGGGAAATTCCAATACTCATTAGGATCTGTCAGATGCGCACTCTAATCTATGAGGAACACCTCGGGGCCTTAGGCCGACCTGTTTGAGATTGGCCCACGAGCCAGTTAAGCTGCACAGAGGGAGACTTCACGCAGGTCAGCCGGTTGTGTGGTCGCAGACTGGCTCTAGCTATCTGTAACATCTGTTATCATTTAAACAGAAGGGGCTACTCTCTGGCAGGTAGGTAACACCCAGAGCCCAAGAATATTGATGAGGGAGCAATCTTGGGCTATAAAGTCGCTGGTTATAAATACCAAAGATCTTTGAAACAGACAAGATTGAAGCTGTGATTCTTTGTGTTGACATGTTGTAAATAGTATACAGTGAATTCTTAAGATAATTTTCTGATCGCGGGCCACTTTTCTTTGTCGTTTAAAATTGGACCAAGGGCCGCACATGACGAGTCCGGGGGCCGCATGCGGCCCGCGGGCCGCGGGATGTGCACCTCTGCTATACGGTCTGATTTGGTGATCACATAGGTGGGTGGAAACTCTGTATTTATTCGAGAGACGATAACTTCTGTTATAACAGGTTGGCATCGCCGTTGGTCGCCGTCTGATCGGTTGGAAACTTAAGTTGGTAGAAACTCTGCAGAGAATCGTTCGTCTATAAACAGTTCCGTTGTTTCTCATCTGATCCATGATGTGCCATGAGGTCCCGTATGCACTTTGGTGTTGGGGGAGTTTCTCACTTCCAATCGGTCAGTGGGTCCCTGGACATGAAAAATCACCGAGGTGCTTGTCCGCCATGACGGCACGAATGACGTAATTGACAAATCCAATATGGCCGCCGTCGGCCATATTGAAAAATTCATCTTCTTCATTTCTTACAGCATATGCACGTGCAATACCTCTAATGGTACTGATTCAGGTATGCAGAATTCCTTTATAATATTGTTTTTGTCATCAGGGGTCATCTTGAGGTCATAATGTCACGTTCAAGGTCGTTTTTCATCTTTTTCATTTCTTACAGCTTATGCACGTGTAATACCTCTAATGGTACAAATTCAGGTATGTAGAATTCATTTCTGATATTGATTTTGTCATCAGAGGTCATCTTAAGGTTCTAGAGGTCAAGGTCAAGGTCACCGAGTTTCATTGTTTTCATTTATTACAGCAAATGCATGTGTAATACCTCTAAAGTTACTGATTCAGGTATATAGAATTCATTTCTGATACTGTTTTTATCATCCGGGGTCATCTGAAGGTTATAAGGTCATGGCCAAGGTCATTTGTTGCATCAATGATGTCGATTATAACTTGAATGAATGCAGAAGTATAAACAGCTGTTATAGCTTTAATTGAACAAACATAGCTAATTATGACATGTTGGAAGTCAATGCTGCTTTAATATGTCATTTTCAGTGCATCAAAAAGGTTGTCTTCAAAATATTACCACATTTTTTTTGAATGTGTGCAAGCAAATTTGTTTCCTTCCTTTTTTCAGGAAGAGTTTTTTTCTCTTCCTATGACAAAATATGGCGCAGGTATTTGCAGCAGCGTGGCAACCACAGCGTTGAGTGTCACACCTGTTGAACTGTTGCATATTGTGGGCAGACTTCGTGACAAAGGATGCAGACATTTTGATGAAAGCAGTGCGCCGAAGTGCTCCTTACATCTGCGATTTAATATGGCTCTATTTTTGCTTCGTGTTCATTGTGTGTTGCAAGTAGCTGGCATGGCCACCCTGTCCACCAGGAAGGCTCCTCTTTCTATGTGACTTTTGAGCCCCAGTTATTGAAGGATGTAGAGCATCAATTCCGACAGTGGATGTGATATAGTTGTCTAATAAACAGATCGACTCTTTCTGAACAACAACAACAACAGTAACAGTAGCGGCGAGAGTGGCATTCATCATGATGGTTTCTCTTCAGGGTCAGTCTTCCAATCATCGCATGGGTCACCGATGTTCCGTGAAGAATTTCGAGTGGCTGGACCACACCCAAACTTCCAGTCAAGAGCGGTCCCTCAACCATGTCCATCTCAATGGGCAGACTTCCATCCTTCGCAGGAGACCTCGAAGCCTAGCGGTTCATCATTTGTTGGACCAGATCCGAGTACCATGCAGAAAGCCTCAAGAGCCTTCAGCATAGAACCCTCATCGCTGAGGGTCAGTGCGATTGAATTACCCCGAGGACAAACCATAACGACGCCCCATCTCGCCGGGCAGAACCGAACGAAGATGACGACGATGTTGCACCACTTGACCTTTCGACCTTGAGCGCAGACAATTATCTCCGAAGAAACCTCGACGATCAGACCTTTCCAAGGTCTGGAAACTCCTCAAACCCAAGCACAGCAGGTCGATCCCCATCAAGTGGAGGCTTCGACTCTCGACGACCAGAATCGGACGTTGGAAGTGGATCGGTGGAGTCACCAGCAACACCACAGTTGCCGTTGTTCGTAAATCTGGAAAACTCGAGACTGGAATCTATCCAATGAGGTCTGCAATCTTCGAGGCATGGCCAATGGCCGTGGCAGAGCAGCAGAAAAGGAAAACGACGGAACGAAATTGTCGGATCCAGCCGGGTGGCAAACAATGACGATGACGACGAAGGACTAGGATACTGAGTCAGATGTCGAGCCACCTCCTCGAACAGGGTGAGAATTGCCGGGGGGGTTGGGGGGGTTCAACCCCCCCAGTCTTTTTTAGAGCCCCATGTTAAAGTATGTTTTTCATACCACAATTTCAAGTTTATCATAGGCCAACCCCCCCAGTTATTTTTCCACAATTCTCATACTGTCCTCGAAGGCAGAAGAAGGTCATCGACGAGCTGCGGGCACATCTCGAGCGGCGCCTGGAGGGCAGACCAACCACCACCAGCAGTGGCACAGCCTACGCCAGCCTCAGCAAGCACTTCGAGGACATTGAGGCGATTGGAAACCGTTACGAGGCAGTGCACGGAACAACGTTTGGACAGTTTCAGGAAGTGAAAGCATCTAGATCGAAGACCTTTTTCCGTTCGATAACAGAGACTGACGTTCAAGGACAAGGTTGGTCCGACTTCCGGCATGAAAAGGAGACCCCGGAAGTAGCCGACCAGCAGAAGCAACGATGTCTTTCTGGACGGACCGTCGGTGGATTTCAACAAAAGCAAAACGATCAGCGGCTGAAAGAAACGAAGTTCTGTCTACAGGACGTAACTCGTAGAAACAGAGAACCAATCAGAGATGGCGGTGCAGTAACCATGGAAACGGACAACAGCACCTCGTGGAAGTGTCAATCGTCGTCAGGAGTGGCCTTCGAAAGAAGACATCCAGTTGACTCTTCACACATGTCAGCAGACCACTCGATGCGATTTGCTCAGACCATCGATTTCCAGCCACAAGATCGGATTCCGTCTGACCTTCATCCCTCAAGACTTCCGAACTTCAGTGCATCGAATCCTGCAAGTTGGACCACTCCGTTCACGCATGGGACGGTGGAACCCGAACCGGACTAGCCCTCTTCCCATTCACTGCCTGACCTTTACAGAAGATCAAACTATGCTGTTTCTACCCATTCGTTGACATTGCGACTCCCTACCTCCACCGACACTGGCTTCCCATCCTCAGAGTATCGACTGACGAAGAATCATTCGGCTGCCGTAGTGATGCACGGAAAAATGACATATTAAAGCAGCATTAACTTCTAACCTGTCATAATTAGCTACGTTTGTTTAATTAAAGCTATAACAGCTGTTTATACTTCTGCATTCATTCAAGTTATAATCGACATCATTGATGCAACAAATGACCTTGGCCATGACCTTATAACCTTCAGATGACCCCGGATGATAAAAACAGTATCAGAAATGAATTCTATATACCTGAATCAGTAACTTTAGAGGTATTACACATGCGTTTGCTGTAATAAATGAAAACAATGAAACTCGGTGACCTTGACCTTGACCTCTAGAACCTTAAGATGACCTCTGATGACAAAATCAATATCAGAAATGAATTCTACATACCTGAATTTGTACCATTAGAGGTATTACACGTGCATAAGCTGTAAGAAATGAAAAAGATGAAAAAATGACCTTGAACGTGACAATATGACCTCAAGATGACCCCTGATGACAAAAACAATATTATAAATGAATTTTGCATACCTGATTCAGTACCATTAGAGGTATTGCACGTGCATATGCTGTAAGAAATGAAGAAGATGAATTTTTCAATATGGCCGACGGCGGCCATATTGGATTTGTCAATTACGTCATTCGTGCCGTCATGGCGGACAAGCACCTCGGTGATTTTTCATGTCCAGGGACCCACTGACCGATTGGAAGTGAGAAACTCCCCCAACACCAAAGTGCATACGGGACCTCATGGCACATCAAGGACTAATCAGGTTAGATGACACTGTCTTACATTTTAAACTGATGTGACTGATTGGCGTTTTTCGTAAAATAAATTAATTCACTTTCTGTAATATAATAGGCCTAGGTTATAATCTGTTAATGAATAGACCCATTAACATGATATGATATGTTCTTGTTAGACCAATTATATAGTTATGTGTGTTCAAATTAGATTCAACAAACGACAGGGCAATTACAAATTAGACTGCAATCTTGGCAACATACTAACCTTTATAGGCCTACTTCATGTGATCTGTTTACGACACCGCCAATGTTTCTAAAACGGCCATTTTCTCCTAAAGTTCCACTCGCTAATGCTTGTTGCTGTTTAACGACTCTGTGTCAGCATAGTTATTGATTCTGCATGGTGTCTCACCGTGTCTGATATCACGTGTTTGCATGTAGAAATATTGTTTTGTGGTCATAAATGAATAATCTAATTTTTTACAGTAATTTACCGTCGAAATGTCATCAAATACTTCTGGATCGCGAACACCCATTGACTTAAGAGATTTCATCGATGACAAGAGGAATAATCCACCGCCTTATCGTCAGGAACCAATTTTCGAAGGTCAGTCTGGAGAACCGTCATTCCTCATAAAAAATAATTATTGTGTCGGAGCACTTTAAGCACTGACCGACTGACCCACCAGCCCGCCACGCCAACAGAGAGACAAAAGCAGACAAAGAGATAGAGAGAGAGAGAGAGAGAGAGAGAGAGAGAGAGAGAGAGAGAGACAGACAGACAGACAGACAGACAGACAGACAGACAGACAGACAGACAGACAGACAGACAGACAGACAGACAGACAGACAGAGACAGAGACAGAGACAGAGACAGAGACAGAGACAGAGACAGAGACAGAGACAGAGACAGAGACAGAGACAGAGACAGAGACAGAGACAGAGACAGAGACAGAGACAGAGACAGAGACAGAGACAGAGACAGAGACAGAGACAGAGACAGAGACAGAGACAGAGACAGAGACAGAGACAGAGACAGAGACAGAGACAGACAGAGACTGCAGAGACTGCAGAGACTGCATAGACTGCATAGACTGCATAGACTGCATAGACTGCATAGACTGCATAGACTGCAGAGACTGCAGAGACTGCAGAGACTGCAGAGACTGCAGAGACTGCAGAGACTGCAGAGACTGCAGAGACTGCAGAGACTGCAGAGACTGCAGAGACTGCAGAGACTGCAGAGACTGCAGAGACTGCAGAGACTGCAGAGACTGCAGAGACTGCAGAGACTGCAGAGACTGAGACTGAGAGGGGAGGAGAGAGAGAGACAGAGAGAGAGAGAGAGAGACAGAGAGAGAGAGGGAGAGAGAGAGAGGAAGAGAGACAGACAGAGACAGAGACAGAGAGGGGGAGGAGAGAGAGAGACAGAGAGAGAGAGGGAGGGAGAGATAGAGACAGACAGCGAGAGACAGAGACAGAGACAGAGAGGGGAGGAGAGAGAGACACAGAGAGAGAGGGGAGGAGAGAGACAGAGACAGAGAGACAGAGCGAAACATAGAGAGAGACAGAGAGAGGGGCGAACAGATGTCGCAAAGAGAGGCTTACGTGTATAATCAGATAGATATTTGGAGGCAAAACCAAGTTGCGATTTGGAGACTGCAGTATATGATGATCTTCCATTGGATGCGAGAGGATCAAGCGCAAACTGCAAGCGTCAGCTACACTATTATACGACGTGTTAAAACCCTACTTTCGCATACTTGCATGCAAATGTACACTGTATACACTGTAGCCCACACGCATCGATGCATTCATGGCATAACCCTACGTAACATACTTTCTGTTTGTATGCGACAGGTTTCTACGTCGAGGATGATACTCAATTAATACTTGCAGCTCGTAAATGTAGACGTAACCATGCAGATCGTTCAGATGGAATCGAAGGAGGCTTCGTCAACCCAGGCTTCCAGGACCAACCACGGAATTCCCAATATCCACAACATCCACCGAATCCAGCTTATCCACATCAGTTACAAGAAGGTCAGCAGTCTTCCCAGAGCTCCGACACCCATCAAACCCAATATGGAGTCTACGGTCCACCATCGAAATACACAGCAGATCAAGATGATGTCAATGGTAAACTTCGCTACGATGCGTATTACCCTCCACAGGAAATGCAAGCTACAGGGCAGCAACAAGCCTGTCCATCTCCCTCAATCCATGATCCCCGGTCTGTTGCCGCTACTTACCCTCCATACGCGACGACTGGGCAATACGTCGTCACAAATCAGCCCCAAGGCCCTGCAGGGGGTCGACCGCACGCAATAATTGTCCAGCCGATTATGGAAAATCCTCCCGACGACTACATGGCCTACTCGATATGTGCCACATTATGCTGCTGTTGGTTAGTCGGATTCATGGCAATCTATAGATCTAAGCAATGTCGCACGGCTATTTTGGATGGCAATCGCGAGTTGGCTGAGGATAAGTCGAGATCAGCTCTAAACACAGTCAATGTCGCTGTGTGTCTCGGCATATTGGCGCTAATTAGTGTCGCTGGTGTTGTGATTGGAATTCGCGTGGCCTCGCGCATTAAATACATGTAAGTCTTTGTCGTTGTAGCTCTTCTGTTAAGGGCATCGTGAAAATCTAGACCCTATACTATACACGCATATAAGTGTGGTCGCTGCCTTTTAAAGTGGAGATCAGTGGCGTAGCTACCATGTGTGCAATGTGTGCAAAGCACACGGGCCCACGACCTCTAGGGGCCCACAGAGAATGCTAATTAAACTCTTATTATTATTAATTGAACCTTATTAATTCACATTATTTTGTGACTATCTAGTTTTTGTGAACACAATTAGTCCTACATGACTTCGTTACTTTACTGACGCAGTGTTATAGGCCCTACTGAACTCCTTTTAACTTAATTGTGTTTTCGTCTCGAGTCATGAAAGAAAAGGTCTAACATAGTTTAAAATTGAGACAAGAAACGAATCATACCATGCACGGCAGTGACGGCATGCCGCATAAGATACTTGTTTCGCATATTCACTTTCCTATGCACATGGCTTGGGTGTGGCTATGTTATCTAGAATAGGTGTGATTATGATAATTATGTCCGTCTATCTGTCACATTCGTGTGTTTTAATTAAACGGTGCGCCGTATAAATCTATTACTTGCCACAGTCATGCACGTATATTCCGGTCATTTGCTGGATATGGTAACGGTAGTGACCTGACATCTCCCTCAACCAGGGTGAGAATTGTTGGGGTTTGAGGTGGTAGTTAAGTCTTCTTGTCACTTTTTCACAACCAAACTCCAATCCTCATAGTATTCTCAACTCCTCTCAGCTCTCATCCCACAATCAGTGAGACACGAAATTGAGCACATATAAATCAGGATCGTAGGGAATCACATATTTACCACTAATTTTGCACTTGCAGGAATTATTGCTAAACTTATTTTTAGGTACAATAATTCATATCATCGACCAGAATTGATAGATGTTTGATGAACAAAATGCTGGATAGAAACTCTATGATGTCACTTTCCTATGCACATGGCTTGGGTGTGGCTATGTTATCTAGAATAGGTGTGATTATGATAATTATGTCCGTCTATCTGTCACATTCGTGTGTTTTAATTAAACGGTGCGCCGTATAAATCTATTACTTGCCACAGTCATGCACGTATATTCCGGTCATTTGCTGGATATGGTAACGGTAGTGACCTGACATCTCCCTCAACCAGGGTGAGAATTGTTGGGGTTTGAGGTGGTAGTTAAGTCTTCTTGTCACTTTTTCACAACCAAACTCCAATCCTCATAGTATTCTCAACTCCTCTCAGCTCTCATCCCACAATCAGTGAGACACGAAATTGAGCACATATAAATCAGGATCGTAGGGAATCACATATTTACCACTATTTTTGCACTTGCAGGAATTATTGCTAAACTTATTTTTAGGTACAATAATTCATATCATCGACCAGAATTGATAGATGTTTGATGAACAAAATGCTGGATAGAAACTCTATGATGCCATTACATCGTTTTAATGAGGCCTACTAATAAAACAAGGATAAGTATATAATTATGTCAAGTGATAAGATTGCGGAAGGTTGTGGGTTTAGTAAAGTCCTCATTGTGGGCCCAACTCTACATACATATAAGTCAACATCTGACCCCCATGTTATTTTTCTACAATTCTCATGCTTATTGCATGACCACAAAATACCGGCGTAACAAGGTCAATCAAGGGCCCATGCGGGACTTCCGCACACGGGCCCATGAAAAGCTAGCTACGCCACTGGTGGAGATTATATTATGTTCGGCTTCAATTTGACGTTCACGGTTACAAATAAAAATGAAATACAGCTTCCAGGGTTATTAACTTATTATCCGATGCCAAATATATATGCCAACGCGATCATTTAGGTTTCTAAGAAAGAACTCGTCATAGGAATCCGAAAAAAATTGTACTGGTTCAGCGTTACTCTAATATTGTGCAAATAGTCAGCAGCACACTGAGAAGACTTACAATACAATACAATACAATTCACTTTATTGCAACCAGAAAAAAACCAAGAAAACAATAAAAGTACAAAACATGCATGCATTCGGTTGATATATTGTTCTATCGACCGATTCTAAGACAAGCTCTTTGAACGAAACTCAATTTAGGCCTTTATCTATTCACCAAAATAATCTGTTGTCTACTTACCAAGATCGTTAAATCGCAGATGATGTACGATCTATCAACGCTGCTCTAAAAAAAGAAGTGTAGACGACAATATCTGAGAAGATTCACACTGTAGAAGAGCTAATTGCACGAAGCTCCTCCAGAAAGCACAATTCTTTGGCTATAATTGCATTCTCTTGACACCTCTTCGTGAGGACAAGTAGGCTATTTGCTCCACAAGTCTTAGATACGACATCCTATCATGCCGCCTCTCGTTAAAACAAATGTGTTTAAAACTATATTTTTATGAAGAGAGGTATTTTCAGTTGCATGCATTTAGCCATGCATGATTGACTTTAAACTGCTGTTACTGCATCTATGTATTTTTTATGCAATCGTTTTGTGCAATGTAATGCATGTGCGCTTGTCAGATGCAAATAAAGGTTACTTACTTACTTACTTACTTAGCCTACTTATATTTCTGCGTGGGGATTTCCGTACCAGGAAAAAATTTGCAGACGCCAAGTCACCGCCAT
This sequence comes from Lumbricus rubellus, assembly GCA_945859605.1. NCBI lineage: Eukaryota > Metazoa > Annelida > Clitellata > Crassiclitellata > Lumbricidae > Lumbricus > Lumbricus rubellus. The sequence goes on from OX243812.1 coordinate 7,945,091, forward strand.
GGATTATTATTATTATTAAGTCAGTTCGCTTTTTACGGGTAAGCACATCTATGTGCTATATTATGGGCACTGACAGACTTACACATCAGCCGTTTTGTTGTTCAATCACTGAGTTCGTTGTCTGAGTTTTTCTTGGAATTCCAAGGATGGGCTACATTGAGAGATTGCCAGTTAAGCCTAAGTATAGCGAACTATTACAAGCAATGTATATAACATCAGGCACAAATGAAGACATGGCAATAGAAGTTAACAGCAAATTAATGTCTAGGCCTATCGTGCACAATCACAGTCATTAGGACTGGTATGCGTAGGCGAAGACTAAAAGGGCAGGGGGGACGGCCCAACAAAGTTTTAGGTTGGGACGGAGATGCTTCTCCCATTATTTCATAAATATTTCATAAATAGCCTATTACAAATTCCCACGGTTCATCCATAATGAGCGGTTTAGTTAAGATGACAGCTTAAAATGTTACTATTACAGATTTACACTGTGCAAATAAAAACATTCTTAAGCCATGGGAGCAAAATCTTAGACCACGTCTCTGAGCACTGAAATAATGATTAATTTTGTACAGATGAAAGCCTAAAAAGCTATGGTTACAGTGTGCAAATTCAAAAAAATTTGAGCAATCGGGAGGTAACACTTTGAAGTCTAAATAACAGTGTAGGGCATTGTAGGGCTATGACTACCATCATTGAAAAATGAGCAATTTCATAAAAGCTGTAAAATGCTACCACAACAGTAGGCCCTATGGAAATTTAAAAAATCACTGCTGCAGAGAGGCACATCCCCTCCCAATTCACTTTCCCCTCGACGCTTCGCGCCTCGGCGATCGTCCTTCGGCCGCTCGTTCGTCCCTCCCCAAAGTGAAGACCAAGTCTCCGCCTATGCCTGTATGATTATGAATATGAATAAGTAGAGGGAGAAGGCGGGGATGACCTCCACTTCTAGGAACGTCGCCAGCGGCGACTTCGAGGAAACGCGCCGGCGGCGCCTTCTAGGCCACGCCTTCTAGGCTTCCAGGCTTCTAGGCCACGCCCACCTAGGCTGCTAGGCTATTACGTCATACCTAATTAGCATACGGGCTAGTAGAGCACTTCCAGGAATGGGCTACCTGGCTACTAGGACTTCTAGGCTATGGGCTATGGCTTACACTAGAGCGCTTCTAGGCCACACCTACCTAGACAATAGGCTACGGGCTATGGCTTACACCAACGCGCATCTAGGGCACGCCTTTTCGGCTTGTAGTGCTCTTCCAGGAACCCTAATTATTATGCTAATATGCTAATTATCTATTATACACACACTAGTCCGGACGATTCCAGGAAGCGGCGACCAATCGGTGAGCGAGAATTTCATTATCCCATGAAGCTGCGGCCAAGAGGGCCTGCCTAAGGAGGCACGGCTACCATTATGCATGCTGCACTGGCTTCCACGCCTCAGCATACCCCACCCATTATTCCTTCAGACATCATTTTCTCAATCTCGGCGCATCTCCACAGCATTCCAACCCACACACCCGGCCATATCTCCTTCTTTTAGGTGTATTATATCACTCTACAACATCTAACCTCACCCTCCAACCCTCCATTCCACCCCTCCACACACGCAAATTTGTATTTTAGACATAAGAATCAGCCAAACAGGAAGCAGCGAACCCTAACAACGGGCCAATCGGAAAGCGAGAAACCCTAAGTATGACGTCTCTCTCTCTTCACAGCCTTCAACATCACCCTCCAACCCTCCATTCCACCCTAAACAACTCAAAACTATGTATTTTACACCTAAGCGCTAGCCAACCAGGAAGCGAGAAACCTAGAAACCGACCAAAAAGGAGTCGAGAACGCCTAGGGACGGCCTCTCTCCCTCTATAGCAGCTCACCACACCCTCCAACCCTCCATTCCAAACCCCCGCACACAAACTTATCTTATACGACTAAGAAGTGTCCAATCAGGAAGCGGCAAATCATAGCGACGAGCCAATCAGAATGCGAGAATTTCTGCGTATACCTTAAAAATATAGCCATTATTCACCATTTTATTCGAAAATGACCATAAATCAGGCATTTATACATTTAAATTAATCAAAAGTGTAACATATATTCAGCATTTCCTACAAATTTATTTTAAAAAATTAGTTTTCAACAACAATTTTCTTCATCTTTTCGTATTCATATAAGTCCAAACACAGTATTAAATTCCAACAGGGTATTACCAAAACAGGAACAGACAGCCTTTCTTGGGCAGCTAAGGCCAAATACCACAAACTCACTCACCCTTCCATTCCCAATATGGAGCCCTTCCCACATTTCTTATACAGTCAAGTCCAAAAACCGAAGAATCACTCAACCTTCCATTCCCAATATGGGCACTTTACCAATTTTTCAGCATAGTCAAACACAAAAACCGAAGAATCACTCAACCTTCCATTCCCAATATGGGCACTTTACCAATTTTTCAGCATAGTCAAACACAAAAACCGAAGAATCACTCAACCTTCCATTCCCAATATGGGCACTTTACCAATTTTTCAGCATAGTCAAACACAAAAACCGAAGAATCACTCAACCTTCCATTCCCAATATGGGCACTTTACCAATTTTTCAGCATAGTCAAACACAAAAACCGAAGAATCACTCAACCTTCCATTCCCAATATGGGCACTTTACCAATTTTTCAGCATAGTCAAACACAAAAACCGAAGAATCACTCAACCTTCCATTCCCAATATGGGCACTTTACCAATTTTTCAGCATAGTCAAACGCAAAAATCCAAGAATCACTCAACCTTCCTTTCCTCATATGGGCACTTTACCAACTTTCACGCATAGTTAGACACAAAAATCCAAGAATCACTCAACCTTCCTTTCCTCATATGGCGACTTTCCCAACTTTCACGCATAGTCAAACGCAAAAATTCAAGAATCACTCAACCTTCCTTTCCTCATATGGGCACGGTACCAATTTTCCCGCATAGTCAAACGCAAAAACTGAAGAAGCACTCACCCTTCCATTCCTCATATGGTGACTTGCCCAACTTTCACGCATAGTCAAACGTAAAAATCCAAGAAGCACTCAACCTTCCTTTCCTCATATGGTGACTTGCACTACTTTCACGCATAGTCAAACGTAAAAATCCAAGAATCACTCAACCTTCCTTTCCTCATATGGGCACTTTACCAATTTTCCCGCATAGTCAAACGCAAAAACCGAAGAAGCACTCAGCCTTCCAGGCCCAATATGGCGACTTTGTCAACTTTCGCGCGCGCTCAAACTCAAAAATTCAAGAATCACTCAACCTTCCTTTCCTCATATGGTAACCTCCCCAACTTTTGCGCTTAGTCAAACGCAAAAACCAAAGAAGTGCTCAACCTTCCTTTCCCAATATGACGCCCTTTAGCAATCATCTGCTCCCAAGGTGGCGCCCACAAAACCTTTCCTGTACATGCACGCTCAAATAAGGAACACACACGCAATTTTTTCACACACGCTAAGTCCAAATAACACAAATACACACAACTTTCCAGTCGCAAGGTGGAACACCAACATACTTTCACACACACACACACACACACACACACACACACACACACACACACACACACACACACACACACACATACAAACACACGAACAAACTCAAAGTCATGAAAACTCTCAACCTTCTGCTCCCAAGGAATTTCTTCCACATATAGGAACAGCTAAGAAACTGATATAACTTTCGAACTCCAAAGATGGCGCAAAAGCTGGCTTTCTTTAGCATGTAAGAGTACAAACCACAGAATCGTCACACATTTCTTTCAACAGGTGGCGCTTCTTCTTAAATCTTAACATATTACATATCAAATATACGAAATTCACAAGCATGTAATCAACAACACGTACATTTTCAATATGCATGCGAACGAGTGGAAGTGGCATAGGACGAGAGGAGGGTGGGTAAAGCACATAGGGGCATGAACCTTCAATTTCTAACACATACACTTATACTTTGCTCAAATTTTCTAACTTAGGATATAAACTTTGCACATAACAACGAAGAATGCAAGTTCTATAGGGCAAACATTTGAAGTGTATGGACCAAAAGTGGGTCGAATTGAACTTTGGCAATATAAAATTATGAATATGTTAGATGTGCATATGTACAGGACTTGAACTTTTCAATGTAATACACGAACTTTTACCATTGTACGAAGTCAAACTTGTAATTTACGAAACATGAAACCCAGAAATGCATGTCGAATGTGTCAAGTTGGAGAAATATGAAGTGGGGTAAGTGTGTATTCTTAAGTTTGTGGAAACAATGTCATACATTATTTGTGATATGTCAACAATTTTGGTAAAGTACGAACTTAATGAGCGAAGAAATGCAACTTAGGGGTACAAGTGGCCAGTTGCACGACTTTTTAGGGTTGAGAGTGTTAAGTTGGTGACGCGCAGGGGTGGGAAGAGTGTTCCATTCTTAAGTTTGCGAAAGCAAAGGTGTTCATTATGTGTAACATGACACCAATTTTGGTAAAATACGAAAATATTGTGCGAAGAAACACGAATTAGGGGTACGAACGATGCGATGCAACGCGTTTTAGGGTTAGCAGACGCGCGAAACTTAGCAGAAATCTGAATTCGTCAACTCTGAAAACGATAAGGCCAACATTTTCCCCGCGCAAAATCGACCGGCGGATCCTTCGAGCGACACGGCGGCAGCGTCGGCGGTGAGCGCCCCTTCTCTCACGGACGACCTCGGACCCAGCGGCGCGGAGACGACGTGGCCCGCTTTCCCAATTAGATCAGGCTTTGGCTCGTAGAAGGTAAAGTCGAATACGCTCCGACACAGCTCTTTCGAAAATTTTCTTCACCCGAAATACGCATGAGTCTTTAACTTCATACGAGCCAAAGCAGGATCGATTGGGATCGCGTGCCACGTCGTCAGCCTCGCCGCAGGGTCCGAGGTCGCCCGTGAGGGAAGGGGCGGTCGCCGCCGACGCTGCCGCCGCGCCGCTCGAAGGATCCGCCGGTCGATTTTGCGCGGGGAAAATGTTGGCCTTATCGTTTTCAGAGTTGACGAATTCAGATTTCTGCTAAGTTTCGCGCGTCTGCTAACCCTAAAACGCGTTGCACCGCATCGTTCGTACCCCTAATTCGTGTTTCTTCGCACAATATTTTCGTATTTTACCAAAATTGGTGTCATGTTACACATAATGAACACCTTTGCTTTCGCAAACTTAAGAATGGAACACTCTTCCCACCCCTGCGCGTCACCAACTTAACACTCTCAACCCTAAAAAGTCGTGCAACTGGCCACTTGTACCCCTAAGTTGCATTTCTTCGCTCATTAAGTTCGTACTTTACCAAAATTGTTGACATATCACAAATAATGTATGACATTGTTTCCACAAACTTAAGAATACACACTTACCCCACTTCATATTTCTCCAACTTGACACATTCGACATGCATTTCTGGGTTTCATGTTTCGTAAATTACAAGTTTGACTTCGTACAATGGTAAAAGTTCGTGTATTACATTGAAAAGTTCAAGTCCTGTACATATGCACATCTAACATATTCATAATTTTATATTGCCAAAGTTCAATTCGACCCACTTTTGGTCCATACACTTCAAATGTTTGCCCTATAGAACTTGCATTCTTCGTTGTTATGTGCAAAGTTTATATCCTAAGTTAGAAAATTTGAGCAAAGTATAAGTGTATGTGTTAGAAATTGAAGGTTCATGCCCCTATGTGCTTTACCCACCCTCCTCTCGTCCTATGCCACTTCCACTCGTTCGCATGCATATTGAAAATGTACGTGTTGTTGATTACATGCTTGTGAATTTCGTATATTTGATATGTAATATGTTAAGATTTAAGAAGAAGCTCCACCTGTTGAAAGAAATGTGTGACGATTCTGTGGTTTGTACTCTTACATGCTAAAGAAAGCCAGCTTTTGCGCCATCTTTGGAGTTCGAAAGTTATATCAGTTTCTTAGCTGTTCCTATATGTGGAAGAAATTCCTTGGGAGCAGAAGGTTGAGAGTTTTCATGACTTTGAGTTTGTTCGTGTGTTTGTGTGTGTGTGTGTGTGTGTGTGTGTGTGTGTGTGTGTGTGTGTGTGTGTGTGTGTGTGTGTGAAAGTATGTTGGTGTTCCACCTTGCGACTGGAAAGTTGTGTGTATTTGTGTTATTTGGACTTAGCGTGTGTGAAAAAATTGCGTGTGTGTTCCTTATTTGAGCGTGCATGTACAGGAAAGGTTTTGTGGGCGCCACCTTGGGAGCAGATGATTGCTAAAGGGCGTCATATTGGGAAAGGAAGGTTGAGCACTTCTTTGGTTTTTGCGTTTGACTAAGCGCAAAAGTTGGGGAGGTTACCATATGAGGAAAGGAAGGTTGAGTGATTCTTGAATTTTTGAGTTTGAGCGCGCGCGAAAGTTGACAAAGTCGCCATATTGGGCCTGGAAGGCTGAGTGCTTCTTCGGTTTTTGCGTTTGACTATGCGGGAAAATTGGTAAAGTGCCCATATGAGGAAAGGAAGGTTGAGTGATTCTTGGATTTTTACGTTTGACTATGCGTGAAAGTAGTGCAAGTCACCATATGAGGAAAGGAAGGTTGAGTGCTTCTTGGATTTTTACGTTTGACTATGCGTGAAAGTTGGGCAAGTCACCATATGAGGAATGGAAGGGTGAGTGCTTCTTCAGTTTTTGCGTTTGACTATGCGGGAAAATTGGTACCGTGCCCATATGAGGAAAGGAAGGTTGAGTGATTCTTGAATTTTTGCGTTTGACTATGCGTGAAAGTTGGGAAAGTCGCCATATGAGGAAAGGAAGGTTGAGTGATTCTTGGATTTTTGTGTCTAACTATGCGTGAAAGTTGGTAAAGTGCCCATATGAGGAAAGGAAGGTTGAGTGATTCTTGGATTTTTGCGTTTGACTATGCTGAAAAATTGGTAAAGTGCCCATATTGGGAATGGAAGGTTGAGTGATTCTTCGGTTTTTGTGTTTGACTATGCTGAAAAATTGGTAAAGTGCCCATATTGGGAATGGAAGGTTGAGTGATTCTTCGGTTTTTGTGTTTGACTATGCTGAAAAATTGGTAAAGTGCCCATATTGGGAATGGAAGGTTGAGTGATTCTTCGGTTTTTGTGTTTGACTATGCTGAAAAATTGGTAAAGTGCCCATATTGGGAATGGAAGGTTGAGTGATTCTTCGGTTTTTGTGTTTGACTATGCTGAAAAATTGGTAAAGTGCCCATATTGGGAATGGAAGGTTGAGTGATTCTTCGGTTTTTGTGTTTGACTATGCTGAAAAATTGGTAAAGTGCCCATATTGGGAATGGAAGGTTGAGTGATTCTTCGGTTTTTGGACTTGACTGTATAAGAAATGTGGGAAGGGCTCCATATTGGGAATGGAAGGGTGAGTGAGTTTGTGGTATTTGGCCTTAGCTGCCCAAGAAAGGCTGTCTGTTCCTGTTTTGGTAATACCCTGTTGGAATTTAATACTGTGTTTGGACTTATATGAATACGAAAAGATGAAGAAAATTGTTGTTGAAAACTAATTTTTTAAAATAAATTTGTAGGAAATGCTGAATATATGTTACACTTTTGATTAATTTAAATGTATAAATGCCTGATTTATGGTCATTTTCGAATAAAATGGTGAATAATGGCTATATTTTTAAGGTATACGCAGAAATTCTCGCATTCTGATTGGCTCGTCGCTATGATTTGCCGCTTCCTGATTGGACACTTCTTAGTCGTATAAGATAAGTTTGTGTGCGGGGGTTTGGAATGGAGGGTTGGAGGGTGTGGTGAGCTGCTATAGAGGGAGAGAGGCCGTCCCTAGGCGTTCTCGACTCCTTTTTGGTCGGTTTCTAGGTTTCTCGCTTCCTGGTTGGCTAGCGCTTAGGTGTAAAATACATAGTTTTGAGTTGTTTAGGGTGGAATGGAGGGTTGGAGGGTGATGTTGAAGGCTGTGAAGAGAGAGAGACGTCATACTTAGGGTTTCTCGCTTTCCGATTGGCCCGTTGTTAGGGTTCGCTGCTTCCTGTTTGGCTGATTCTTATGTCTAAAATACAAATTTGCGTGTGTGGTGGGGTGGAATGGAGGGTTGGAGGGTGAGGTTAGATGTTGTAGAGTGATATAATACACCTAAAAGAAGGAGATATGGCCGGGTGTGTGGGTTGGAATGCTGTGGAGATGCGCCGAGATTGAGAAAATGATGTCTGAAGGAATAATGGGTGGGGTATGCTGAGGCGTGAAAGCCAGTGCAGCATGCATAATGGTAGCCGTGCCTCCTTAGGCAGGCCCTCTTGGCCGCAGCTTCATGGGATAATGAAATTCTCGCTCACCGATTGGTCGCCGCTTCCTGGAATCGTCCGGACTAGTGTGTGTATAATAGATAATTAGCATATTAGCATAATAATTAGGGTTCCTGGAAGAGCACTGTAACGTCCTATGAGGCCGCTACAATTTAACGTCCTTGTAAGGCCGCTTTTACTTACTTACCAAATTATTTTATTAGATATCATGGTGCTATTTATAGATCATCACATAGATGGTATATTTTTGCGAAGGTCGTCATGACGACGGGAGGGTACTTCTGTTCGAGGCTTCTGTCGAGGCTTCTGAATCTTCTTGTGGTAACCAATCGCAGTAGATTGTCCGTCCTATCAGAGGCCGAGGTTTGCGTCCGACTGTCGCTTTTGCGTGTCAGCCTTTGATTGGTCGATCCGGACCACGTGACCGCTTCCAACGCCGAAATGCGCAGTCGACTGGAGGTTTTCATCGGAGTGAGAGCTCGGCTCGGGAAGATCAGAAATTCCGTATATTCTGGGTCTAAAAATGCTGAATGTGTGGCTGATTGCCTGATTTCATGAATATGAATATACCGTTGACTAAGCGACTGGTTTTGGGACAGTTTGCAGCTGATTCTGTGTGAATCTTTATTGTCATATATTCCAATATTCGGACAAGAAATCTTCCGATCTTCTTTCATATTTGAATGCGAGTGTTGGCCAAATTGCACGGAAATTGCCAGGGAAGTATTAACTAATCTAATTGCTCCATAACAGAATCCGAAACCAAGGGTAGTTAATTAATTAGATATTAATGTTCATGGATAATAAGAATTGAAACCTAAGTTGATATTGTATTTCGGTTGAAAGCTACAGTCCGAATTGTGATTCATTATACCTGACTGTTAATTATAAAACGCGATTACTAGAATCAAGGTTGTGCAAGCCTGTTGATTATTTACGGAGATTCTGCTGACTTTAAAGACATATTGCATAGCTATTGAAGAACAATATCTAGGCCCGATCACAGATGTTAATTGTTAGCAACGCTTGTACATTATACTCAGTTGAATTGCTTAATTAAAATAAATCAAATCTGACGTTAATAAAATAACTGAATAATGGAAACTTCTATAAGGTCTGAGGATCACTCTGATGAGGAATTAGAGGAATGCATAGCTGAAGGGGAGAAGGGAGGAACCCCTGACCGTCTTGACGAATTAGAAGTAAAGGGTAAACAAGTTGGGGAACTTTTACTAACTGTGTCAGAAACCCTGGGGATGTTTATGGAACGACAAGAGTCCCAATTCAAGAGCCTTAGTCAAGAGATAGGCCGCTTACAAGAGCAACACCATCGGGGTAGTCTTTCCCGAGAAGAAGGTGAGGTAATGAGGGAAAAGAGAAGGGAAGGGTTGACCACATCTAAGGATTGGGGATTTACACAATCTGTTGAAGGGGATTCGAACCCAGACGGTCTTCAATTAGAGGAAGCCGTCGTTCCCAGACCGGGAACCGCAGACATATGTCGCCACTCGACCGAAGCCATTCCTGGTACCGATGAGAGACATCCCCGTCCTGAGGTGGGAGACCCAACCCTAAACTACGACTTTACCAGAGGGAAATCAATGGATCCCGTAGATCTTACTTACTTAGTTGAACCTGTAGTCTTACCTGACAGCAGAGAACCCCTTCAACAGTGCGGCGCCTCGATTGAAATCCTAGGGCGGGCCCCTACCACTTGGGAGGCTGAAGAGCATTACCAAGGGTGGGACCCGAGGTCACGTGGGCTTCTTTCGAGGTGGGGGCAGGCCGTTACACTTGGTACCAGATTAAGTGGGGTAAAATTAAGGTCAGGTACGGAGGTTCAGACCCAGTCTAGTGCAGTTACATTTGGTCCTAGACTAAATGGGGTTTTGAAATTAAGTTCAGACTCAGAAGTAACTGATATGCGGCCTTTACATCGATTTGTGTTCGATTCAAATGCGATAGCTATAGGGCAAGACTGTTTGAAAACATGTACTAACTCTGGAATGTTAGTTGTAGATAAATCAAATGGGGATTTGTCGCCCACACGAGAGTACGACTGGGGTCCACGAGATGCACATCCTCGTCTCATGCCATCTGCAACTCCAGGGGCTGCCACCTTCCCATACTCGTCGTACCAATTCATGAACACTGAAACTGGAGACCTTCGACGATCGAATGAATTTCCTCCACGAATCATCTCTTCGAAGAATGTGGGTATGCACGACGTCCAGGTACGTGAAATGAAACCTGAATCAGAAAAGATCGCGTTCGCTTCTGCTTCGATTCCTCGTATGCCCACACGGACGACATCTTCGAGTCGGCCGATAATGTCAACGATGTCCTCGTCGCTAAAAACTCAGGTTACCCAGAGCTACGAATACTTACCTCGTGAGACAGTACAGCCCATCTTCGTACCCTACTACGGTCCAGCCTCGTACGATGAACGGGTTGCCCTGGCGAAACAATTAATGCAGTGGCCAACAATGAAACCGATTGTCGCGGGTGGTCCCAAAGATGAACTGCCTAATCCGTTCATACTCGGGAGCGGTGTTGCCTCTGAAAAACCGCCCACAATTGTCAGCTCTTATGCTCGAGAGTTGTCGCCGAAAAAGGACACTGTCGAACAGTCTCGATCTGAATCTTCTGATGCTGTGAAGGAAAGAACAAGAAGTCACAGATTTGACGTTCACTGCAAGCCACGTGTGAGACTGTGTCGCAGAATAGTAGCTTCTCGTGACCACGAAAGGAATGAAGAAATCCGTGCCGTGCAACCGAATTCGAAAACTTCTGAGGAGCCATGGACCAGCCAGCAGGAATGCGCAGAAACCGGAACTTCACGCCTGAAGGAAATTTCTGATTCATCGAACTTCACTTCGAATCTACTCCCTCTACAGGTGGTAGCCCGGAATCCCTCTAACGAGGATGTGCATCCTTCTCCCGGCTTCGCAAACCCTCCCTCCGTTGGTGTACATCTTCCGTCTGTTCTGGCCAACTTCTCTTCGGAAGATGTGCATCTTCCCTACGTCCTCGCCGCCTATCGAGCAAGTGAAAGTGAAAGCACCGGATTCACACCTAACCGGCTGTTCCTGTCAAGAGAGCTGTGCATGCCGATTAATTTAGTTTTAGGAGATGTTCAAGTCGCTAATGCTTTGTCTAATACCGATGATTTTGTTGTGAATCAAATTGAGAATGTGCAAAATAACTTTGAAATTGCTCGAAAATTCATGCAGCGCCATGTCACTAGCAGAAATTTCCGGTATGACATGAGAGTGAAACCCGCTAGGTTTCCCATAGGGTCCTGGGTTTGGGTAGGCTTATTAACGTATATGTAATGTAAGATAATATCGCGTAATGGCGATAGGTTTAGGCTTTGGCGAGAAGCCTGGTTTTAGTTCCTTTGGATGAGAACAAATACATATGAATTTTTGTTTCTAGACTTGATCTAGGTTAGATCATGGGGGTAGGTAAGAATTGTTTACTTGTCGTTCTATTGCATTGTTTTCTTTGTTGCCACGAAGAAGGGCAAGGATGCTGTGCTTGTTTGTAGTATAGAAGATGTGATTGCATAATCATGATTAATTGTATAATCTATGATGAGATTATTGGCTATTTTGAATTCTATATGGTTAGTGAAGGCAGGTTCAGATGTAGAATAGTGGGTTGTAATTGTCCAGACAGCGTTACGGGTCTATTCTATTATATTCCGTCCTGTAAGGTGGACGTAGAAAGTCTTTTGCATAAGTCAGGGAGAAATCCGTACTAGCTTCTTGGGTATGTTTCCCTGAATAGTAAATCCTTTGTTTGCTAGTTCCGGAAGGTCTGCTCTGTTATGCTCCGTCTTGTAAGGTAGACGTCGACAGACTATACACAGGTCAAGGAGAAATCCGTCCTAGTGTGGCTTGGGTATGCTTCACTAAGCAGTAAAGCCTTTGCTTAATAGTTCAGCCCTAGAGTAACGTGTAAGGTGGGTAATGAAGTGTTGACTGCCCATCGCTGATAGCGATTGTATGCTGAACTAAGGAACAGAGTTTTCCCAGAAATCTCTTTGGTTACCGGTGAGGATAGAATTTAAAGAAATAGTCTTCTTTTATTGTGTAACGTATATTTGGTTCATAGTTATTGGTAACCTGTTAAATGGAATTGTAATGTGCTGATTTGTTAGCATGATAGCTTAGTAAGATTTGGTGCCGGAGCAGGGAATATGTGTTTGGAAGACATTTTATTAATCCTAGTAAGTGGCTCCGTGCAATTGAAGGATTAGGAATGATGATTATAATTTGTGTTAACTGTAAACTTGATTCAGCACAGAGATTCTTTGTGATACTCTTAAAATCTTGATATCAGTTTCGTGATGTACATAAGTTGGACTTGACACTTTTGGGCATGAACATACCGAGTTGGCGGTACAACTTGTGTTATATCAGGTGTTAGTTAAGGATTGCTTGTTTATATTGTTTGGTTTCGGACCCTGTTCTGGAAATTTTCCATTAAGTGGAAAATTGGATTAAGTGGGGGGGTGTGTAACGTCCTATGAGGCCGCTACAATTTAACGTCCTTGTAAGGCCGCTTTTACTTACTTACCAAATTATTTTATTAGATATCATGGTGCTATTTATAGATCATCACATAGATGGTATATTTTTGCGAAGGTCGTCATGACGACGGGAGGGTACTTCTGTTCGAGGCTTCTGTCGAGGCTTCTGAATCTTCTTGTGGTAACCAATCGCAGTAGATTGTCCGTCCTATCAGAGGCCGAGGTTTGCGTCCGACTGTCGCTTTTGCGTGTCAGCCTTTGATTGGTCGATCCGGACCACGTGACCGCTTCCAACGCCGAAATGCGCAGTCGACTGGAGGTTTTCATCGGAGTGAGAGCTCGGCTCGGGAAGATCAGAAATTCCGTATATTCTGGGTCTAAAAATGCTGAATGTGTGGCTGATTGCCTGATTTCATGAATATGAATATACCGTTGACTAAGCGACTGGTTTTGGGACAGTTTGCAGCTGATTCTGTGTGAATCTTTATTGTCATATATTCCAATATTCGGACAAGAAATCTTCCGATCTTCTTTCATATTTGAATGCGAGTGTTGGTCAAATTGCACGGAAATTGCCAGGGAAGTATTAACTAATCTAATTGCTCCATAACAGAATCCGAAACCAAGGGTAGTTAATTAATTAGATATTAATGTTCATGGATAATAAGAATTGAAACCTAAGTTGATATTGTATTTCGGTTGAAAGCTACAGTCCGAATTGTGATTCATTATACCTGACTGTTAATTATAAAACGCGATTACTAGAATCAAGGTTGTGCAAGCCTGTTGATTATTTACGGAGATTCTGCTGACTTTAAAGACATATTGCATAGCTATTGAAGAACAATATCTAGGCCCGATCACAGATGTTAATTGTTAGCAACGCTTGTACATTATACTCAGTTGAATTGCTTAATTAAAATAAATCAAATCTGACGTTAATAAAATAACTGAATAATGGAAACTTCTATAAGGTCTGAGGATCACTCTGATGAGGAATTAGAGGAATGCATAGCTGAAGGGGAGAAGGGAGGAACCCCTGACCGTCTTGACGAATTAGAAGTAAAGGGTAAACAAGTTGGGGAACTTTTACTAACTGTGTCAGAAACCCTGGGGATGTTTATGGAACGACAAGAGTCCCAATTCAAGAGCCTTAGTCAAGAGATAGGCCGCTTACAAGAGCAACACCATCGGGGTAGTCTTTCCCGAGAAGAAGGTGAGGTAATGAGGGAAAAGAGAAGGGAAGGGTTGACCACATCTAAGGATTGGGGATTTACACAATCTGTTGAAGGGGATTCGAACCCAGACGGTCTTCAATTAGAGGAAGCCGTCGTTCCCAGACCGGGAACCGCAGACATATGTCGCCACTCGACCGAAGCCATTCCTGGTACCGATGAGAGACATCCCCGTCCTGAGGTGGGAGACCCAACCCTAAACTACGACTTTACCAGAGGGAAATCAATGGATCCCGTAGATCTTACTTACTTAGTTGAACCTGTAGTCTTACCTGACAGCAGAGAACCCCTTCAACAGTGCGGCGCCTCGATTGAAATCCTAGGGCGGGCCCCTACCACTTGGGAGGCTGAAGAGCATTACCAAGGGTGGGACCCGAGGTCACGTGGGCTTCTTTCGAGGTGGGGGCAGGCCGTTACAGCACTACAAGCCGAAAAGGCGTGCCCTAGATGCGCGTTGGTGTAAGCCATAGCCCGTAGCCTATTGTCTAGGTAGGTGTGGCCTAGAAGCGCTCTAGTGTAAGCCATAGCCCATAGCCTAGAAGTCCTAGTAGCCAGGTAGCCCATTCCTGGAAGTGCTCTACTAGCCCGTATGCTAATTAGGTATGACGTAATAGCCTAGCAGCCTAGGTGGGCGTGGCCTAGAAGCCTGGAAGCCTAGAAGGCGTGGCCTAAAAGGCGCCGCCGGCGCGTTTCCTCGAAGTCGCCGCTGGCGACGTTCCTAGAAGTGGAGGTCATCCCCGCCTTCTCCCTCTACTTGAATACGAATAGAGAAGAGCTCTTGAGGACACAAAGAAGCTATAAATAACCATGGGAAATCCTTTCGTGGTCATAGTAGCATTGCAAGTAGGCTACAGCAATTATTGTTAAGTAAAAATTGATGTTATTGAAAAACTGTGTATTATAGCCTACGTGTTGCTTGCTGAAACTCAGCAATGTCAACATACCATCAAAATAAAATGTAGAAGAAAAACTACTCCTGACAGCCAGAAAAAAATGAGGGATTGTCACATGTGCGTACAATCCATCTGATCATTATCGAAGTGAAAATAAATTAAAAAAGGACAAGAGGATTGCGACGATTCGTCTGACATTATAGCATTCAACAATTTTCCAGACGTTTATAGTTGAATCGTCAAGTGAGAAAATAGCCTAAGCTTATCGATGAAAGAAGCCGATATACAACAATAATATGTAAAGACGTCAATGATTATTGTAGTCATAAGAATGATGTCGTTAAACTTTTTGAGTCAATGATAATAAGACTTATCTGTATACATTAAAGCGACTTTAGCAGATACATAGATTAACGCAACTGTCTGGCGGAAGACAACAGTGCCAATGATTTTACATATTCTTCACACGTCTTCTCAGAAATTCCTATGGAACGTACTTCATGGCCTATGTCCTTGATATAAAATGCGAACCAAAGACATCACAGCATTTGGCATCTAACCCTTGATTATTACATCATTCATTATATTTATGTTGTCGCGGTAGTCAGGCCTACATTTACGGGAGCAACTTGATTAAGGTCGCTGCACGTGGTTCGCTCTGCTGGCTCGAACTTGCAATCGTTAGGTCATTGTCAAGATTTTGGGCAATTCTCTGCTGTCGAATATACGCGATGACTCGTAGGTTTCTGTATAAAAGAACACGTCATAGGAATCCGAAAAAATTAGTTACGTTCAGTTATTATAATAGGCTATTGTGCAAATTATAGTCAGCAGCACACTGAGAAGACTCCCGTTGATAAAGGAAGTATAGGCTACTATAGCGTTCTATCGGCCGATTCGCTTGGTCAAGTATGCGTGACTGCCTTTAAGACAAGGTTTGAACTCAACTCCATTTATATACATATGTATATACGTAATGTATGTAATATTATATATATGTAATATTATATATATATATATAGGCCTATATATATACATCGATTTCATCATTTGTCTGCTTAATGTTGTCAGTCGGAGATCATGGATGAAGTAAGAGCTATATTTGCACGCAGGGATTTCCGTGCTAGAGAAAAAAATAGATATATAATTATTTATTATAATACTGTATATACAGGGTGGCTCCAAAAAAATGTACCACCGGATAAAATGCGATATCTTCGCAACCGATTGATCTTGTTCTGCGTAAATTTCCCAATTTGCAGAGGAATGAATTTCCAACAATCCCTGAAAGTTTCAGTTGAAACTTTTCATGTTTGCAAAAGTTACAGCTGTTCACACTTAAATTTTCGTTTTTTCAAATTTTCGCGGAGAATGAACGTCACTTGTAGATTTCCATGTCAAATAATATCACTTTTCACTACGACCTCAGAATTTCGTTTTGCAATTTATTGTAAGGTATAATGAGAGTGTCCACTCCCTGCCTTAGCACAAGCTCAACTTCTTTTTGTGAAGCTCAGTATGGCCTTGTTGGTCGGGTCCTGCGGCAACTGACCCCACATTAGCAGCAAGACTTGCTTCAGATGGCCAATGTTCCCCAACTTGGGATGAAATGTCTTGCAGCGTTCCAGAATAGCTCACCAGACGTGATAAGCAAGAGGGCTAAGGTCGGGGGAGTTTGTTAGTCATCTTTGCCAATGCATTTATTTCAGTTGATGGCGATAAGGTAGCGCCATCATAATCAAACTTGCTGTGCGAGCAAGCAGGCGCACCGTCCTGCTGGAAAATAAAACCAGATGTTAGAGCATACCTGGTCTTCAATGAGTCTGGGTCACCTTCACCTTGTGCCATCGATTCTTGGAACCTTAGCGACCGCTGTGATAAACCTTCTCCATGTGTTACGATCTTCCGTCGCGTCTCTCAATTCCTCCAGTTTCATCTTTGTTCTCTCGTGTATTTCTTCCATCCACCTTCTTCTTGGGCGTCCTCTCTTCCTTTTTCCCTCTCCGCAGGCCAACATCATCTCCTTTTCCAAGCCGTTTGCTCGCATCACATGTCCAAAGAACGCCATTTTCTGCCTTGCCGCTCTCTGTTCCAATGACATATTCCCTCTTGATTGTCCGATCTCTTGTAATACGGATTCATTTGTTCTTTTTTCAATCCACGAAGTTCTTAATACCTTCCTCCATATCCACATTTCGCAAGCATCGATTTTCCTTTCTAAGGCCTTTGTTTTTGTCCACGTTTCACATCCATACAGCACCACTGGGAATATCATTGCCTTTACAATTCTTGTCTTCGTCATTAGGCTCACGTGTTTATCCTTCCATATTTTCTCCAGCCCCTTCGCTGCCGTCTTTCCCAAAGCTATCCTTCGTCGTATCTCTCTGTCACATCCACCATCGCTTTCTATCATGGCTCCCAAGAAGCAGAAACTTGTCACCACCTCCAACTCCTCCCCGTCCACTTCAAAGCTTGTCCATTTCTCTGTTGTCATGATCTTGGTCTTCTTTAAGTTGAAAAACAATCCTGCTTTCTCACTTTCTGCTTGTAGTTTTCTGATGATAGCTTTTAAATCCTCTTTTTCCCCTGCCAGCAGTGTTGTGTCGTCTGCATATCTTAGGTTATTCAGTGTCCTACCCGCTATCCTCACTCCCGCATTTGTCTCCTCTAGGCCTGCTTTTCTCACTATCATTTCAGCGTATAGATTAAACAGGTATGGCGATAGTATGCATCCTTGTCGTACTCCTTTCTTTATTTGGAAACTTGTCGTTTCACCGTGTTCTGTCCTGACCACAGCCATCTGGTTCCCATATAAGTTCTTGAGGAGCTTTATGAGGTGTATTGGTATCCCCATATCGCGCAAAGTCTTCCACATCAGAGCATGATCGATGCAATCGAAGGCCTTGCTGTAATCTATAAAGCATATGTGTACCTGCTGTCCAAATTCTCTTTGCCTTTCCATTATCCACCTGAGGTTCGCTATGTGGTCTCTTGTTCCTCTCCGTCTCCTGAAACCTGCCAGATGCACCGGCAGTTCCCTCTCAATCGTGCTCTCCATTCTTTTATGTATAATTTTAAGTAGAATCTTACTTGCATGAGATATCAACGCTATTGTTCTGTAGTTTTCGCATTCTCTGGCATCGCCTTTTTTGAAAATGGGTACGAATATGGATTTTTCCCAGTCTTTAGGCCATTCTTCTGTCTCCCATATCCGATTGCAAAGCATTGTTAATTCTTCTATCATTCCGTCTCCAGCCTCTTTGATCAGCTCAATGGGTATCTCGTCCGTACCAGGTAAGAGAGTTCAAAGATGAGTTTGACATCTAACCTACTGAATGGGATTAAATGCAGTCTTTTCTTGCAGCCGTAACACACGCCATCATATCTGATGTCGAAACCACGATGTGCTTTGCAAACTTGACCCTTTCGATTACCAAGCGAATTTCTTGAAAATCGTAGGCCTACTTTTTCCATCAGACCAAGCGATCACTTCCTGCCTCGCTTCCAACATCTGATCTTCGTTACATAAACATGTTTACAGATAGCCTTCAACATGCTCAGGCTCCACTTTTCACTGAGTATTTTGCTATGATTACGCGATGTCACAGTCTCTGTTCACGCAGCGTCCGAGTTTCCATTTTACCTTCCGCAGAAACTTTGCCCACGACGTTCAGTAATGGATTCACGAATTGAGTCTTTAATCTATAAAATATCACTAAATACCAACAGTTTGCTTCATAAACAGCTTCTGTAGGCCTACAGCTGTTAGTGAGTTTGTAGGACATCCTCATCATCATTTCCTATGATGTAATTTGCAAAAAATCTTAATGAAATCACATTGTATTGGAGCTTGATTCTCCGGATATTTGAAAAAAACGACATTTTAAGTTTGAACAGCTGTAACTTTTGCAAACATGAATACTTTCAAGTGAAACTTTCAGGGATTGTTGGAAATTCATCCCCCTGCAAATTGGGAAATTTTCACAGAAACATTTTAGTTGGTTGCGAAGTTATCGCATTTTATCCGGTGGTACATTTTTTGAGCCACCTTGTAGGCTATAATACGGTCTGATTTGCTGAGCACAGAGGTGGGCGGAAACTCTGTATTTAATCGAGAGACGATTGCCTCTGCTATAACAGGCTGGCATTGCTGTTGGTCACCGTCTGATCGGTTGGTATAGAAACTCTGCAGAGAATCGTTCGTTAATAATTACAGATCCGTTTCTCATCAGGTTAGATGACACTGTCTTACATTTAAAACTGGTTTGATTGATTGTGGTTTTTCGTAAATTTACTTTGCGTATAATATAGGCTATAATCTGTTATTCAATAAGCCCATTAACATGCTATGATAAATTATGTTCTTGTTAGACCAATATAATTATTATTATGTGTGTTCAAATTAGATTCAGCAAACGATAGGGCAATCACAAAATAAGCTTAGAACGTGCAATCTTGGCAACACACTAACCTTAATACTTCAAGTGATCTGTTTACGCCACCGCCAATGTTCCTAAAACGGCCATTTTCTCCTGAAGTTCCACTCGCTAAATGCTTGTTGCTGTTTAACGACTCTGTGTCATATCAAGGATGATTAGTGTCGCGCTCCTCCTTTTTCAGGCGTGGGACTGGCACTGCAAAAAAACGAGCAGTGGCAGCGTTCTGGCTAAATGCGGCTTGATGGTCTATTAAATAGCATTCTCGTCCTCAAGTTTAGTCTATTGATTGCTTATTATTATTATCAGGGCCTTAATTTTATTAAATTAAGTTTTATTGCGCGCAAGGTCACACCGAAATGTGAATCTGATGCGTGGAGTTAGGAAGAGTTTTACTGGTTGAAACTATGGAGCAAGAAGAAAGTACAAAATAATGCTGGTCGTGCTTTTCAGATTTCGGAATTATGATATAGAGCAAACGACAACAACTCAAGTAATAGAAATAGGCATATGTAAGTAAATTAGCGATGTGTAAATTAGGATGAACTTTTTGTTGCTAAAATTAATGATATTGTGCCTGATATAACGTGATTTCATGTAGGAGTGTTGGTTTGTGGTCATAAATGAATGGTCTCATTTTTTAACAGTTAACCGTCAAAATGTCATCAAATGCTTCTGGATCGCGACCACCCATTGACTTGAGAGACTTTATCGATGACAAGAGAGATAATCCACCGCCTTACTGTCAGGAACCAATTTACGAAGGTCAGTCTGGAAGGCCGTCATTCCTCATAACAAATAATTATTATGTCGGAGCACTTTAAGCACTGACCGACTGACCCACCAGCCTGCCACGCCAACAGAGAGACAAAAGCAGACAAATAGAGAGAGAGACAGACAGACAGACAGAGACAGAGACAGAGAGACAGACAGAGAGACAGACAGAGAGACAGACAGAGAGACAGATAGAGAGACAGACAGACAGACAGACAGAGAGGGAGCCGAACAGATGTCGCAAACAGAGGCCTACGCCCTACGCGTATGATGAGATTGATATTTTGAGGCAAAGCCAAGTTGCGATTTGGAGACTGCAGGAGGATGATCTTCCATTGGATGCGAGAAGATCAAGCGCTAACTGCAAGCGTCAGCTACACTACGGTATGATGATGATGATATCCCGCCTAGCTAGCCCGGAGGGCTAGCCAATGGGGATGAAGTGTTAGCGCCTTCATTTTCAAGGCCTCGGCATATGAGGGCGGTGGCCAATCCTCTCCCTCGCCGTCTCATCATCCACTGACCGTGAGGTCAGTGTACTCATCATAGCTGAGTCGGCTAGGGGGTGCTTGTGGAACAGAAATCTCGTTGCAAATTTCTGCCCCGGCGGGGATTTGAACCCCCGACCTCTTGGTCGACAGTCCAGCGCGCTAACCACTGTACTATCGAGCACCCTCTATACACTATGGTATACGACGTGTTAAAACCATACTTTCGCATACTTGCATGCAAATGTACGTGTAGGCAAAATGCATCCATGCATTTATGGCGTAGACCTATGTAACATACTCTTTGTTTGTATGCGACAGGTTTCTACGTCGAAGATGATACTCAATTAATACTTGAAGCTCGTAAATGTAGACGTAACCCTGCAGATTGTTCAGATGGAATCGAGAGAGGCTTCGTCAACCCAGGCTTCCAGAACCAACCACATAATCCACAATATCCACAACATCCACCGAATCCACATCACTTAGGCCTACAAGATGGTCAGCAGTCTTCCCAGAGCACCGACCCCCATCAAGCTCAATATGGAGCCTACGGTTCACCCTCCAACTACACAGCAAATCAAGTTGATGTCAATGGCAAACTTCGCTACGATGCATATTACCCTCCACAGGAAATGCAAGCTACAGGGCAGCAACAAGCCTATCCATCTCCCTCATTTCATGATCCCCGGTCTGTTGCCGCTACTTACCCTCCATACGCGACGACTGGGCAATACGTCGTCACGCTTCAACCCCAAGACCCTGCAGGTGGTCAACCGCACGCAATCATTGCCCAGCCGATTATGGAAAATCCTCCCGACGACTACATGGCCTACTCTATATTTGCCGCATGTTGCTGCAGTTTGTTAGTCGGATTAATGGCCGTCGCCAGATCTAAGGAATGTCGCACGGCTATTTTGGATGGCGATCGCGAGTTGGCTGAGAAGAAGTCGAGATCAGCTCTAAACACAGCCAATGCCGCTGTGGGTATCGGCATCTTGGCGCTCATCGTCGCTGGTGTTGTGATTGGACTTCGCGTGTCCTCGCTCATTAAATAAGTCTTTGTCGTGGTAGCTCTTCTGTTAACGACATCGTGAAAATGTAAACCCTACTACATGCATATAATTGTGGTCGCTGCCTTTTAAAGTGGAGATTATATATATATATATTCGGCTTCAATGTGACGTTCACCGTTACAAATACAATGAAATAGAGCTTCCTGGGTTATTATCCGCTGCCAAATATATGCCAACGCGATCATTTAGGCTTCTAAGAACTTAGAACTCGTCAAAGAAATCCAAAACAATTATGCTGGCTCAGAGTTATTCTAATATTGTGCAAATAGTCAGCAGCACACCGAGAAGACTTCAGCTGATATATTATTGTTCTATCGGCCGATTCTAAGACACGTTCTTTGAACGAAACTCAATTTAGGCCTTTATCTATTCACCAAAATAATCTGTTGTCTACTTACCAAGATCGTTAAATCGCAGATGATGTACGATCTATCAACGCTGCTCTAAAAAAAGAAGTGTAGATGACGATATCTGAGAAGATTCACACTGTGGAAGAGGTACATGTAATTATTGCACGAACAGACAGGAAGCACCTCCAGAAAGCACAATTCTTTGGCTATAATTGCATTCTCTTGACACCTCTTCGTGAGGACAAGTAGGCTATTTGCTCCACAAGTCTTAGATACGACATCCTATCATGCCGCCTCTCGTTAAAACAAATGTGTTTAAAACTATATTTTTATGAAGAGAGGTATTTTTAGTTGCATGCATTTAGCCATGCATGATTGACTTTAAACTGCTGTTACTGCATCTAAGTATTTTTTATGCAATCGTTTTGTGCAATGTAATGCATGTGCGCTTGTCAGATGCAAATAAAGGTTACTTACTTACTTACTTACTTACTAACTTACTTAGCCTACTTATATTTCTGCGTGGGGATTTCCGTACCAGGAAAAAATTTGCAGACGCCAAGTCACCGCCATGGATTATTATTAGGGCTGTTGTTTAATCGAAATTAATCGTGCGATTAATTTTTTTAATCGCAATTAACGCCAAATTAATCGCAATACATTTCCGTCAAATATATTAATCTTACTATTTTCTAAGGACCCCTGAAGCAAATGATTTTAATGACTGATTGCATTATTTCTATTGTAAACATACTCAATAACCTTTGGCTTAGTAGGCTTAGGCCTATTTAATCTGCATTTAGTTTATTGAACAGTTTTGTATTTAACATTGACCTATTAAAAATCAATGAACATAAAGAAACTAATATATTTTATAATAACCTGACTTCCCATCAGCTTATCCCAGCCATCACGAAACCCACTCGTATCACACCAACCTCATCAACTTTGATTGATAACATATTCACTAATGCCTGGTCTAGTCTGATTGATTCAACCATTTTCATAGCTGACTTGTCTGATCACCTGCCAGTATTCGCACACTTTGCATTTGGTAATTACAAGAGAAGCTTCCCGAATTATTATGACCATCGCATAATTAATGAGGAAAGATCAGAACAATTTAAATCCCTACTTGCTGATAGTAATTGGGATAATGTCTCGACTGCATGCAATAATGGAGATGCTGACGGGGCATATGAAGTGTTTATTGAAAAATATAAAAACGCTTATGATCAGGCCTTCCCGATTGTGTCTAAAAAAAATAACGCTAAGGGGTCTAGATTTAAGCAACCCTGGATGACTGCTGGGCTCCTCAAGTCTAGTAAGAAGAAAGCTTCATTGTACTTAAAATATATAAAAAATCCAAATGCTTATAATAAAAATAAATTTACTGTATATAGGAATAAATTTAAGGCTATTAGAGTCAAAGCAGAAAAAAATTACTATGCATCTGAATTCTGCAAATATAAAGACGACCTAAGGAGGACTTGGAAACTCATTCGCTCCATAATGCAATTGGAAAATAAGGAGACACAAATTGAATCGTTAAAAATTAACGGAGAAAATGTTAAAGATCCAGAAAAAATGGCCAATAGCTTCAATAACTACTTCACCAACATAGCCCATTCTTTGGCAAAGAAAATACCAGATTCACCTCTCCCTTACCATAGTTACTTACAGGCCCCTCGGCAGAACTCTATGGGTTTCCTAATGGTATCCCCGGAGGAAATTATGGATATTGGCCGTGATATACGTTTAACGCATAGCAAAGGTGTTGACGATATAGACCCCTGTATTGCGGCCCCCAATCTCTCCTTGGTTGCCAGACCTTTAGCGGAGATAATAAATTGTTCATTTAGTAGTGGGATTGTTCCACAAGGCATAAAAATAGCTAAAGTGGTCCCAATACTAAAAAAGGGCGATAAGGACAATGTAATCAATTACAGACCCATTTCCGTTCTTCCTTACTTCTCCAAGTTCTATGAAAAACTTATGTATAATCGACTCTATGGCTATGTTAAAAACTCTAACATCATTTATCCATCTCAGCATGGATTTCAACCTGGTCATTCCCCCTATATGGCCTTATTAAATATGCAGGACATGATTTCAAAGGCTATTGAAAATAATGAATACTCAGTGGGAATCTTCTTTGATCTAGCTAAAGCGTTTGATACGGTAGACCATAATATTTTGCTTAAAAAATTAGACAACTATGGATTTAGGGGGACTCAGCTCAGATGGTTTGCCAGCTATTTTGAGAGCCGTACACAAAGAGTTCTCTGTAATGGTGTCCTTTCTGAGCTAGGGTTGATCAAATATGGAGTTCCTCAAGGCTCCAACCTCGGACCACTCCTTTTCCTGCTTTATATTAATGACTTGGCCAATGTCTCTCCAACAATGTTTTTTATTCTATTTGCCGATGACACCAACGTTTTTTACTCCAATGGTTCATGGCAGACGTTGTTTCAAACTGTGAACGTTGAACTATCTAGCATAGCTGTTTGGTTCCATGCAAATAAACTCACCCTTAATTTAGATAAAACCAACTTTATTTTATTTAAATCCCACCGGAAAATAAAGCCAAATGACAATCTCTGTTTGCTTATTGATGATATTTCCATCAATCAAGTTGAATCTACAAAATTCTTAGGTGTGCATATAGATCAACATTTGACCTGGAAAGTTCATATTAATCAAATTGCAACTAAAATTGCTAAAAATATTGGTATTATTTCCCGCGTTGCTTATATCTTGCCAAAGACAATTAGAATGAATTTGTATTATACCCTTGTCTACCCCTACCTCACATATTGCAACCTTGTTTGGGCATCGACATACGAATCCAGACTTCATAAACTTGTAATCTTACAGAAGAGGGCTGTTCGTATAATTGCGGGTATTCGTAAACGGGAACACACTGGCCCTTCCTTTAATGAACTTCATCTCCTGAAAATTGACCAGATAAAGGATCTCCAAATTAGCGAGTTCTTTTTTCGACTCGAACACGGTCTCCTTCCTTCGGTATTCCAAGGTTACCTCCCTCACGCCTCTGACATCCATTCGCATTTCACTAGGAATTCATCTGCTTTTCGCCCTGTCAAAGCTCAATCTAATACTAGGCGGTTTACTATTAAATCTTATGGCACTAAAGTATGGAACACAATACCAATTGACATTCGTCAATCGAGTAGTCTGCAGGTATTTAAAAAGAAACTTCGTGTTCTTCTACTCTCCTCCACTAATGCTACTTGAAGTGCACATGACCATGTGTAGTTAAGATTTTAGTTAAGTACTTAGTTAAGTTTGTTTCTCTATATGCTCTTGACAATATAAGCTTTTCTGCAATCTGTCATCACCTAATTTGTTTTAGTCTCTTTCTTTTAAGCTATCTTGATTAATTTTTCTTGGGACTTTTTTACTTGGGTGACCCTTCCCAGCGGGATGTCCATCCCTTTTGGGCCCCCCTTTGTAGCCAATGCATGCATGTTTTGTACTTTTTTTGTTTTCTTGTTTTCTGGTTGCAATAAAGTGAATTGTATTGTATTGTATATTGTATTGTATTGTATGACAGACAGAATTGAATTGAAACACTGTTCAAATCAGTCAAAACCTCAAACTCCCGTTATTTTTTTCATTTGAGCCACCTTTAATTAAAATGATATAGACCTAAATGAAAATTAGACAACCGTTTTCTGACTGGCAAAATTAATTATTTATTCAGCCAATTGTATATGCAGACCAGTTTATTTACATTGGTCGGTTCAAGGGATGCTCTTATTAATTAACAATTATAGTAAGTCTACTATTGAATCTCATTATTTAGTCACAATTTTTCACAAGAGATTGCGGTTCTTGCCAAACCTCGTCTCAGTTGTCCTTCGGTAAACATTTATCATTTGAAACCTGGATCCAATGGTCTTGCCATCTCCTGGAGTTCAACCAATGTAGTGTGACGGGGTGAGGAAACAACTTTAGTGGACGATGCGATGCGGCCGATGTCGACGGCTTGTCGTTAGCGTTTGACGCATGTTAGGCGATAATTGAGCAAAGAATTGCTACGATAATAGCCCACTCAAATTCTTTTTTGGAATATTTGCCAAAGAATGTATCACTAGTTTTAAGTATGAGCCTTTCGTTTAAACGAGTTTTTCTGCCTCTGATTCCATTTTAATCGCGTGCGATTATTGCGTTAAAATTTTTATTCGCAAATTTTTAACGCGTTAATCGCACGCGTTAACGCGATTAAATCAACAGCCCTAATTATTATTACTAAGTCAGTTCGCTTTTTACGGGTAAACACATCTATGTGCTATATATTATGGGCACTGACAGACTTACACATCAGCCGTTTTGTTGTTCAATCACTGAGTTCGTTGTCTGAGTTTTTCTTGGAACTCCAAGGATGGGCTACATTTAGAGATTGCCAGTTAGGCCTAAGTATAGCGAACTATTACAAGCAATGTATATAATATCAGGCACAAATGAAGACATGGCAACAGAAGTTAACAGCAAATTAATGTCTAAGCCTATCGTGCACAATCACAGTCATTAAGACCTGTATGCGTAGGCGAAGACTAAAAGGGCAGGGGGGACGGTCCAACAAAGTTTTAGGTTGGGACGGAGATGCTTCCCCCATTATTTCATAAATATTTCATAAATATTTCATAAATATTACAAATTTCCATAGTGTAATCCACGGTTCATCCATAATGAGCGGTTTAGTTAAGATGACAGCTTAAAATGTTACTATTACAGATTTACAGTGTGCAAATAAGAACATTCTTAAACATTGGGAGCAAAATCTTAGACCACGTCTCTGAGCACAGAAATAATGATTAATTTTGTCAAGACGAAAGCCTAAAAAGCTATGATTACATGCAGTGTGCAAATTCCAATTTTTTTAGCATTTGGGAGGTAACACTCTGAAGTCTTAAATAACAATGTAGGCCTATGTAATTTTTTGTAATTGTAATCGAACATTTATATAGCGCCACTTCAAGAGAACTCCTCAGAGGCGCTCCAGACCTGACACCAAACCATAATCAAAGATAATGGTTTTCAAACGCTTGCGGAAAAGGGGCAAAGAAAGACAAAGAAGTTCATTACGGAGACTAATAGGTAACTTATTCCAGAATATGACTATCATCATTGAAAACTGAGCAATTTCATAAAAGCTGTAAAATGCTACCACAGCAGTGTGGAAATTTTTACGCGAACCAAAGACAACACAGCACTTGGCTTCTAACCCTTTATTATTACACCATTCATTGTATACGCTGTTGCAGTAGTCAGGCCTACATTTACGGGAGCAACTTGATTAAGTTCGATGCACATGGTTTGCTCTGCTGGCTCGAACTTGCAATCGTTAGGTCATTGTCAAGATTTTGGGTAATTCTCTGCTGTCGAATATACGCGATGACTCATAGGTTTCTGCATAAAAGAAAACGTCATAGGAATCCGAAAAAAATTAGTTTCGTATAGGAATCCGAAAAAAATTAGTTTCGTTCAGAGTTATTATAATATTGTGCAAATTATAGTCAGCGGCACACTGAGAAGACTTCAGTTGATAAAGGAAGTAGCGTTCTATAATACCGGCCGATTCGCTTGGTCAAGTATGCGTGACTGCTTCTAAGACTAGCTTTGAACGCAACTCCATTATATACATATACGGTAATGTATGTATTATATATTATGTAATATTATATATATAGGTCTATATATATATATATATACATCGATTTCATCATTTGTCTGCTTAATGTTGTCAGTCGGAGATCATGGATGAAGTAAGAGCTATATTTGTACGCAGGGATTTCCGTGCTAGAGAAAAAAATTTATACTGTATTTTATAGGCTATAAAACGCTCTGGTAGGCTGAGCACAGATGTAAGCGGAAACTCTGTATTTAATCGAGAGACGATAACTTCTGTTATGATAACTTCTGCTATAACAGGTTGGCATCGCTGTTGGTCGATGTGGTGTGATCGTTTGGTAGAAACTCTGAAGAGGTTCTTTCGTCTATAAACAGATTCGTTTCTCGTCAGGTTAGATTACACTGTCTTACATCTAAAACTGACTTGACTGATTGTCGTTTCTCGTAAATTCACTTTCTGTAAGATAGCCTATAATCTGTTAATAGATAGACCCATTAACATATGATATGATATGTTATTGTTCTTGTTAGACCAATATATGGTTATGTGTGTTCAAATTAGATTCAACAAACGACAGGACAATTACAAATTAGACTGTGCAATCTTGGCAACACACTAACCTTAATAGGCTACTTCAAGTGATCTGTTTACGCCATCGCAAATGTTCCTAAAACGGCCATTTCTCCTAAAGTTCCACTCGCTAAATGCTTGTTGCTCTTTAACGACTCTGTGTCATATCAAGGATGATTAGTGTCGCCCTCCTTCTTTTTCAGGCGTGGGACTGGTATTGCAACGAGCAGTGGCTGCGTTCTGGCTAAATGCGGCTTGATGGTCTATTAAATAGCATTCTCGTCCTCAAGTTTAGGCTATTGATTGCTTATTATTATTATCAGGGCCTTAATTTTATTAAATAAAGTTTTATTGCGCGCAAGGTCACACCGAGATGTAAATCTGATGCGCGGAGTTAGGAAGAGTTTTACTGGTTGAAACTATGGAGCATGCATGGAAAAAGTACAAATGTTGGTCGTGCTTTTCAGATTTCGGAATTATGATATAGATTAAACGACAACAACTCAGGTAATAGAAATAGGCATATGTAAGTAAATTAGCCATGTGTAAATTAGGATGAACTTTTTGTTGCTAAATGATCTTGTGCCTGATATAACGTGATTTCATGTAGGAGTGTTGATTTGTGGTCATAAATGAATGGTCTCATTTTTTACAGTTAACCGTCAAAATGTCATCAAATGCTTCTGGATCGCGACCACCCATTGACTTGAGAGACTTTATCGATGACAAGAGGGATAATCCGTCGCCTTACCATCAGGAACCAATTTACGAAGGTCAGTCTGGAGAACCGTCATTCCTCATAACAAATAATTATTGTGTCGGAGCACTTTAAGCACTGACCGACTGACCCACCAGCCTGCCACGCCAACAGAGAGACAAAAGCAGACAAATAGAGAGAGACAGACAGACAGACAGAGACAGAGAGACAGAGACAGACAGACAGAGCCAGAGACAGAGACAGAGAGACAGAGAGACGGAGAGAGGCATACAGGCAGGCAGAGACAGAGAGGGAGCCGAACAGATGTCGCAAACAGAGACCTGCGCGTATGATCAGATAGATATTTTGAGGCAAAACCAAGTTGCGATTTGGAGAATGCAGGAGGATGATCTTCCATTGGATGCGAGAAGATCAAGCGCTAACTGCAAGCGTCAGCTACACTACGGTATACGACGTGTTAAAACCATACTTTCGCATGATGATGATGATGATGATCCCGTCTAGCTAGCCCGGAGGGCTAGCCAATGGGGATGAAGTGTTAGCGACTTCATTTTCAAGGCCTCGGCATATGAGGGCGGTGGCCAATCCTCCCTCTCGCCGTCTCATCATCCACTGACCGTGAGGTCAGTGTACTCATCGTAGCTGAGTCGGCTAGGGGGTGCTTGTGGAACAGAAATCTCGTTACAAATTTCTGCCCCGGCGGGGAATTGAACCCCCGACCTCTTGGTCGACAGTCCAGCGCGCTAACCACTGTACTACTTTCGCATACTTACATGCAAATGTACCTGTAGGCTAAATGCATCCATGCATCTATGGCATAGACCTATGTAAGATACTCTTTGTTTGTATGCGACAGGTTTCTACGTCGAGGATGATACTCAATTAATACGTGCAGCTCGTAAATGTAGACGTAACCATGCAGATCGTTCAGATGGAATCGAAGGAGGTTTCGTCAACCCAGGCTTCCAGAACCAACCACAGATTCACCTATATCCACAACATCCACCGAATATAGCTTATGCATATTACCCTCCACAGGAAATGCAATCTACAGGGCAGCAACAAGCCTATCTATCTCCCTCATTCCATGATCTCCGGTCTGTTGCCGCTACTTACCCTCCACACGCGACGACTGGGCAATACATGTACGTCGTCACGCTTCAACCCCAAGGCCCTGCAGGGGGTCGACCGCACGCTATCATTTCCCAGCCGATTATGGAAAATCCTCCCGACGACCACATGGCCTACTCGACATGTGCCGCATGTTGCTGCTGTTGGTAGATTAATGTCGATCGCCAGATCTAAGGAATGTCGCGAGGCTATTTTGGATGGCGATCGCGAGTTGGCTGAGGAGAAGTCGAGATCAGCTCTAAATACAGTCAATGCCGCTGTGTGTCTCGGCATCTTGGCGATCATCGTCGCTGGTGTTGTGATTGGAATTCGCATGTCCTCGGTCATTAGATAATAGATAAGTCTTTGGCGTTGTAGCTCTACTGTTAACGACATCGTGAAAATGTAAACCCTACTACACGCATATAATTGTGGTCGCTGCCTTTTAAAGTGGAGATTATATATATTTATATATATATATATATTCGGCTTCAATTTGACGTTCACGGTTACAAATACAATGAAATACAGCTTCCTTTGTTATATTATATTTTCCGATGCCAAATATATGCCCACGCGATCATTTAGGTTTCTAAGAAAGAACTCGTCATAGGAATCGGAAAAAATTATGCTGGTTCAGCATTACTATAATATTGTGCAAATAGTCAGCAGCACACTGAGAAGACTACAGCAGATATATTGTTCTATCGGCCGATTCTAAGACAAGCTGTTTGAACGAAACTCAATTTAGGCCTATATCTATTCACCAAAATAATTGTTGTCTACTTGCCAAGTTAATTATCGCAGATGATGCACGATCTACCAGCGCCGCTCTAAAAAGACTTGTAGATGACAATATCTTAAATAGATTCACACTGTGGAAGAGCTAATTGCTCGAACAGTCAGGAAGCTCCTCCAGAAAGCACAATTTTTTGGCTACTGCATTCTCTTGACACCACTTCGCGAGGACAAGTAGGCTATTTACTCCGCAAGAGAGGACATCCTTTCAGGCTGCCTCTCGTTAAAACAAATTTATTTTGTCTAAAACTATATTTTTTTGAAGAGAGGTACATGTATTTTCAATTGTATTTAAATATGCATGATTGACTTTAAACTGCTGTTACTGTATCTATGTAATTTTTTATGTAATCGTTTTGTGCAATGTAGCCTAATGCATGTGCGCTTGTCACATGCAAATAAAGGTTACTTACTTACTTGTATTTCTGTTTGGGGATCTCCGTGCTACGTAAAAATTTGCAGACGCCAAGGATCAGCCATGGATTATTAAGTCAGTTCGCTTTTTTACGGGTAGGCTAAACAGCCTATGTGTACATTGTGTAGGCTATATTATGGTATGATATGCTGAGCACAGAGGTGGGCGGGAGCTTATGTTTTATCGAGAGACGATTGCATCTATTATAACAGATAAGCTTCGCTGTTGGTCTCGGTCTGATCTGTTGGAAACTTAGGTTTTTTTAGAAACCCTGCAGAGGTTCGTCTATAAACAGATCCGTTTCTCATCAGGTTAGATGAAACTGTCTTACATTTAAAACTGATTTCGATTGATTGGCGTTTTCCATAAACTTACTTTACATAATAATAGTAGTAGACAATAGTTTCGGTTTACCGACACTGTGTGATACAAGGACCATCAGCACCGCCGCCGTCCTCGTTTATCCAGGCTTTGCAATGGCATGGTAGAGAGTGCGGCTAGTGGCGGAGTTCTTCCGCAATAATATTTCTAATTATAGGCTCATCTGTTTCTATGTGAACATTTTAATATGCTCGGATATGTTCTTATTCTAAGCTACGTTGCAGGCTATTAGAATTTTGTGTGTTCCAATTAGATTCATCAAACGACAGGGCAATTACAAAAATAGAATATTGCAACACACTAACCCTAACACTATATATGACCTGTTTATGCCATCACAAATGCTACTAAAAGGTCAGTTGCTCTTAAGGTTCCATTCGTTAAATGTCGTTTGGTGTTCAGCAACACTGTATCATATGAAAAATGATTAGTGTCGCATTCCTCCTTTTTCCAGGCTTGGACTGGTGCTGCTAAAGAACGGTCGGTGGCAAAGTACTCACTTAATGCGGCATGGTGGTCTATTTCATAGCGTTCTCGCCCTTAAGTTTAATGAGTGCGTTTTCGAACCTTATTATTATTATTGTTTAAAAAAATTTGACCTGACGTATTTAAATTGGGCCTACTCCGTGAAATTAGAAATGGTACAAGCCGTGTATCTGGAACGGCTACCCCTCATCCGTGTCAATTAAAGGGCCAGCAAAAACCGCAGCGTTAAAACGTTGTATAGTAATGAAGATACACTGGAATAGAAAACTGTAGGCCTACTCTCTGGATCCCCCGGTTGCCCCTTCAAGGTTCCTACTAAGGAGCGCTCCCATCCCAGTGCAACCCGGTCGAATAAGATAGTCTTAAGAAGAGAGATAAAATGAGGCAGAAAGACCAATAGAAATTTTGACGAAGGATAACAGGAAGTTCATTCTACATGTATAGGTCGCAGAGCCAGACACGGAGAAAGCACGGCGCTGCCTGATTGTAGTCCATGAGCGTGGAACAATAAGTTCCGCTTGTGCAGCTGAGCGGAGTGAGCAGCGGCGTTAGATGTGCGTGGTGGAGCAGCAGAGCTCCTGCAAGTATAAAGGGGCTAAGCCCTCAAAACAGCACCGGACCAAGATAGAAATTTGGTAAGCAATGCCTGTGGGTAAGGGAGCCAGTATTGAGTACTTCCCGTATGTATACTCAGAGACTCGGTCAAACTTGAGAATGCGGCCTATGAGGCGGGCAGCGGTGCGCAGGACCGTATTTAGGGGCCGTACCCGACAGATTGGAAGTCCACCGTATATGGCACTGCGTGTCTTTCGGGGGGAGGGTAACCGAAATTTTCTGGGAAACGCCGGGTATTTTCAGCTAGTATAATATAATTATAATAATGTGATTATTATTGTTATGAATGTACTCGCAGACAATTCCATAGCGCCGTGTTGTCATTAAATTACCTGGTGGCGTTTTAACTTAAACCATATTGTCGCATGTTACCAGGCAATATTCATACAAATTACATAGCCTAAAGTCTAGTTCTGGTGTCCTATAAGACGTATTACCAACTAATTATTAATACTATTGCTAAGTGGACATGAAAGGATAATTAATCTAACTCTCTTCACAGTTAAGCAGCAAAATGTCATCAAGTGCATCCGAACAAGTATCGCGACAATTCATTGACACGAGAGACTTCACCGATGACAAGAAAGGCAATCCATCTCCTTGCCGTCAGGAAACAATTATCGAAGGTCAGTTCTGGAGAACCGTCATTCATTGTGAGAAATAATTATAATGTCGGAGCACCTTAAGCACTGACCAAAAAAAAACCAAACGTCATAACATCGCTCCTGTCCTGAAATCACTTCACTGGCTCAAAATACCTGAACGCATAGAGTACAAAGTTACTATTCCTCACTTACATTACACTTCAATCATCCAGCCGTTCTATCTTCGTCAGTTCTGTTGTTCACCATTTAGCTATTTTCCTACAAGTTCCTCATCATCCATTTACACAGCTTCGCCCTTCCATCACTTCATCACTGAACTTCGCAAACCTCTCTATAGCCATTGCCGCTCCACCTCTTTGGAGCAACCTTCCACGGTCCACCAGCAGTCCAGCACTACGGCAAACATCTGACCATTCAACGACACCAAATGTGATAACCTCCTTGTGATCACCTCCTCCTATCAGTCTCTTCGGAAGCTTCTTCGTTAAGTTCGTGGTAGCATAGGCCTATCCCTAGATAACTGTTACGAACGGCGGGTCTACGTGCCAAGTTACGAACGGAGGGATTCTATCCAATCAACAGACGTTGTGGAGGAACGGACGCTGTGAATTTATCGAGGAGCCGAGCACACGGGAGAAGCAACGATACATCGAGCATCCGTACGTCAGTGAGAAACGACAACACAACGACTACAAGGTAGAAAAACTTGCTTGTCTATTGAAGTGTGCATAAAGAATTGAAGTCAGTCAATTGCAAACATTTGAAGAGTAGCCTACTATTTATCGAATAGCATCAGTAAAGTAAAGAAGTAAGATGGAGAAACTTACAGAGCAAAAGCAAGCAGCTATTAAAAAGATGGCATCGGAGAGAATAGTGAAATTATTAATCGAAGCAGGCCTTGACGCAGAAGAAGTCGGACAGATGTCGAGGGAAAGTTTGATGAGAAATTTAGCCGAGGTTTGGGCTAAGAAAGAAGAAGAAGAAGAAGGTGCTGTCGGAGGCGCTGCGGAGAAGCCAATTGAGAAGCCACAGCCACCTATGTCTATAGAGGCGTTGCTACAACTCATGATGATGAGTAGACAGGAAGAGAAAGAACGTCGCCAAGAAGAGAAGGAGAGAGAGGAGCAACGTAGACACGAGGAAAAGAAGAAAGAAGAGCGGCGCAGGCAAGAAGAGAAGCAGAAAGAAGAGCAGCGCAGACAAGAGGAGAAAGAGCGTAAACAAGAAAAGAAAGAGAAAGAAGAGCAGCGCAGACAGGAAGAGAAAGAGCTGCGACAACAAGAGATAGATATGCAGAAGCAGCAGTTCCAGCTTCAGTTAGAACAAATGAAAATAGATCGTGACGAAGCAGAACGACGAAGAATGGAGTTAATGATAGAATACGAAAAAGCAAGAAAAAGCGATGAAGAAATACGAAAGCAGCAGATTGAGGACAAAAGGGCTCGCGAGGAAGAAAAAGAGAAGATGCGTTTACAAGAACTGGAGAGAGCAGAAGAAATTCGTCAGGAAGAATTGCAAGCTGAAAAAGACAATTTGGAAAAAGCAGAAAGAGAAAGAGAAGAGCAGATGCAGTTAGAACAAAAGAAACTTGCTATCAAGGAGGCTCAACTTAAAGAAATGGCTATTGAAAAGGAAGAACGCAGAAAGCAGTTAGAACTATTACAACAGAAGATAGAACAGGAAGAACTGCGGAGAATCGAAGATCAAGATCGACTGAAGAAGAGAGACGAAGATGATCGTAAGAGCCGAGAAGTGTCAGAACAGATTAGACTCAGAGAAAGTGAGACAATGGTGTCCAAGATTAAGAAGATAGGTGATGCAATGAAGCATGTGCTACCTACGATGCCATATGATATGATGGAAGTGCCATTATATTTTGAGACAGTGGAAAATGCATTCAATAGCTTTGCTGTGGAAAAACAATACTGGGTGAAATTGTTGTTGCCATTGATGACCCCGAGAGCGCGAACAGTATTGAATCGATTGTCATTTGAGAATTTAGATAAATACGATGCAGTGAAAGAGCATTTTTTGAAGGAATTCAAGTTAACAGCTCGTGAGTACAGGTCAAGGTTTGCAGATGCCAAGAAGACAGTCGAAGAAACGTATACGATGTTCACGGCTAGGCTGAAGAACCTGTTGAATTATTATGTCCGAAGTAGACGAGTGGGCAAAGACTACGAGAAGCTGTTTGATTTGTTAGTGGCGGATAAGCTGAAAGAATGTTTACCACCAGGTCCACTGCAGTTTGTCTTAGCAAAAGAGGGCACAGAATGCTTGGAAGCTAGTAATGTTGCAGACCTCGCAGACATACATGTAAACAATCGGATTGGTGTGATGTTCCAAGACAAACCGAAATTTGAAGCATGGGGAAATAGCTCAAAGCCATTCAAGTGGAACAAGGATAGCAAAGACACCGGAAGCCAAGCCAAGAATAATGATGCAAAGAAAGATAATTATTCTGGAAAGCAGTATTGGCAAGATAAGAAAGAGTCAACGTGGGACAGACAAGCCTACAATCGAACTCCGCCGCTGGGACGCCCAACAGAAAGTAATGCATCATACACGCCGTACAACAAGTGGGAGAACAATGAGCAAAGAAGTTTTATAAAGAAACGTTGCC
Source organism: Lumbricus rubellus (assembly GCA_945859605.1). Classification (NCBI taxonomy): domain Eukaryota; kingdom Metazoa; phylum Annelida; class Clitellata; order Crassiclitellata; family Lumbricidae; genus Lumbricus; species Lumbricus rubellus. Next base: position 7,981,171 of record OX243812.1, read on the forward strand.
ACAACTGTCATTCTGACAAACACCTAATAAAACATTGCCAAGCACCAGGAGCGGCAAATCTGAGGAAGAACTTTAGCAGAAGTGCAGAAAATCTTCGAGTAAACCAGATACAAGTGATGAATGCACCAGACCAGTTTGAAGAATCGGACGATCGTGAAACAGAAGTGAAGTCGGTAATGAAGTGTACGCCGCAGTTCACCATACAGAAAGAAGCGATAAAGACTACTTCCATTGCAGAAATTTGTCGAGAAACAAAAAGTAAAGAGGAGTGTCAACGCATAAAGAAGATATCGTTGCAGCATGTAAATGTGGAGATACGTGGGACTGATGGGCAGCCTGTGCAAGTCGAGGCGTTGATTGACTCGGGGACCGAGATACCAGTAATCAACGAGGAACTGCTGAAAGGAACGACAGTAGAAGAAATCGGCAGAGTTCATTTGCAATGTGTAGCTGGAGAGCCGATTCCAGCTAAGTTGGTGAAAATCGAAGTGCGGATGGGCGGTCGTAACGAAGGAGCAGCCACAGAGGACAGGACAATAAATATCGCGCCATATTTAACTTTAGTGTGTGCCAGCATTCCAGCGGATCTGTGCAAAGAAAACAGAGAAAAGTTCTTGCTACATCCGGAGATAATTGCAGAATTGAAAGAGATTCCACCAGTGAGTGTATTGCAAGGGGAACTACAAGCGAATGTGACTACAAGAGCACAAAGTCGGAGAGCAGAAGTCGAAGGCGGAGAAGATGAAACGATAAACGAAAGTTCGCAAGAAGATGACACGGACAGCGAAGATGAACTCAGCATTCAAGATGACGAAAGAACAACATCTGAGAACAATGAAACTGAAGAAGAGATGGCTGCATGTGAACGAAATGATAGTGAAGATTCCGGAAGCGACGCTGAACTGGAGACAAGTATGAGGGACTTGTTCACAGAGAATTCGAACGATGAAAGACAGCTGGAAGATGCGAAGAAATTCGAGGAGCAGCAGAGAAATGACGAGTCACTGAAATCGTGGTGGAGGATCGCTGAAGACAAAGGATCAGAGTTTAGCGTGGTGAATGGATTGATGTATAAGAAACATCAAATGCTGGATCAGCTAGTGTACCAGTTGGTGTTACCGAAAGAGAGAAGAATTCAAGTAATGGAATTAGCTCACGAGTCAGTATTTGGCGGACACTTGGGAGAAGAGAAGACACGAGAGAGAATCAAGTTGTCCTTTGTCTGGCCAAAGATGCGTCGAGACGTGGTGAAATTTTGTAAGTCCTGTGAGAAGTGTCAGCTGAAGGCACGAAGTTTGGTGATGGATCGAGTGCCGATTACACCAATTCCAAGGGAAGATGTTCCATTCCGACGGATGACTATGGACGTGGTAGGCCCAATAGAACCGAAGTCAGCAGCTGGGCATAAGTATTGCTTGTGCATAGTGGATTCATGTACAAGATGGCCGACAATCTTTTTGCTGAAGTCATTGACTGCTAAGGCTGTGTGCGAAGCTTTGATGAAGCTTTTCATTGACGTGGGGGTGCCGTCTGTGATCACCAGCGACAGAGGCACGAATTTTACAGCCAGTCTTACAAGGGAATTTTTGAAATTGATGGGATGCTGTCCACGATTCGATTCACCAGGGCATCCAGAGGCAGCCGGATTAGTCGAGAGATGGAATCAGACGTTCAAGAAGATGGTACATCATGTCATTGTGGAAAATCCAAGACAGTGGCATAAAATCATTCCGTTTACTGTATGGGCAATGAGAGAAGTTCCAAACGCAACGACAGGAGTGGCACCATATCTGCTGGTGTATGGAAAAATGCCAAGAGGACCATTAACTATCTTAAAGGAAAGCTGGACCAAAGAAATAAATCTACCGCCAAACATTGGAGTACAACCAGCAAAGTACCTGAAGAACTTAAGAGCAGACATGGAGAAAGCTTTGATATTTGCTGAGAATTGTGCAGAGGAAAAGCAAAAACAATACGCCAGTCAATACAACAAGAGGGCCAAGGATAAAGAATTCGAACCAGGAGAAAACGTCATCGTCTTGTATCCAACGTCAACCAATAAATTGATCTCACGATGGCATGGTCTATGTACAGTGCTACCAAGAAGATCCAAGTATTCGTATCTGGTGGACATGAATGAAAACGGCCGACGAATCGTCCATGCCAACAAAATGAGGAAGTTCATCGCAAGAACATTATCGTGTGGTCTCATCGTGGAAGAGGACGACGAATTCGGATCAGTGGTAGAGCTACAATTGAAAGAAGACCATGCAGAGACGACACAGAAATCGCTGCAATTGGACTATGAACAGATCGGACATCTTACGTGCGAGCAACAGAAACAGCTACTGGATGTACTGAACCGTTATGCAGACAGATTTTCGGACAAACCTGGATTATGTACATTGGTAGAACACGAAGTGGTGCGGAACCCAAAAATCCTAACACTTGCTAACTAACAATGCCCTTCTTCCTTCTGTTCGCTCTACACTTCTCTCTGGTAGTCTCTCTTCTGCTTTGTCTCTTCTCAAAACTTGTTTCTTCTCGCGGGGCCTTGCGCACTGGGAGCGCCTCTGAACGGTTCACCCTACTAGAGGCGCTTTATAAATGTTTAAATACAAAATACAATACAACTGATTGATATTTTTTGGTTTCTACAGACAATTTATTTGTAATTTTGCTGAAATTGCTAAACCATTAACGGATTTAACTAGCAAGCAGACACCTGAGAACATTGTTTGGACTGAGGACCACCAGAAGTCTTTTGATTCTCTTAAAGAAATTGTTTTATCAAATGTGATTTTATACATGTTCGAGGTTGGCAAACCATTTAATTTGTACTGTGATAGCAGTGATTTTGCTGTGGGGGCTGTGCTGTCACAAGTGGACGATGAAGGGATAGAACGTCCCGTTTCATTTATCAGTCAGAAGCTGACAGATACCCAGAGGAGATGGGCGACGATTGAGAAGGAAGCCTATGCAATCATATGGGCTTTAAACAAATTGAAAGAAATTATTATTGGTTCCAAGATTAATGTGTTCACTGACCATAATCCTTTAGTTTATTTGACTGAGTCAATGTCGAAGTCTGCTAAGTTAGTCCGATGGTCTTTATCATTGCAAAATTTTGACATTCTGTTGAACTATAAGAAGGGAAAGCTGAATGTAGTAGCGGACTGCTTATCGAGATTGTAGTATAAGATATTTTGTGATTGCATTTAGTATAGGAATTGTTTGTATTTAGTTTAAGCATTATACGTTCGCTAATTTTTAAGATTAATTAGCTCTCTTCAAAAGAAGGGAAGGAGGTAATGTAAGCTAATTTAATCAGTGCACGACGATTGTCGTACAGCGACGCAGGTAGGCCAACTGCAAATTGGCGCGCGGCGTCTGGACAGGTGATTGTCTGGACAGCGCGTGATGTCTAGACGAGCGTACGTTGAGTGTACAAGGAGGGAGTGGAAGTGAAGAAGGAATATTGTGTGTTGAGAGCTGTTGAGATAGGCTGTAATAGTTGTTGTTGAGTTGCGATAGAGTAGACTGATGAAGGTAGTAGTCGTGTAGTTGTTATGATAACGCAAGTGTAGTCATTGTCGTGTTGTTGCTGATCGTTTTACTTTACATCGGATTTTGGAGTATAATAAGAAGACTTAAACACGTCGTCGTTGTTGGTTACAAAACAGTGAAAGTCTGTAGATTCTTTACCTAGCCATTTAGCTAATGAAACAGTTATCTAGGGATAGGCCTATGCTACCACGAACTTAACGAAGAAGCTTCCGAAGAGACTGATAGGAGGAGGTGATCACAAGGAGGTTAACGACACCAAATGTGATAACCTCCTTGTGATCACCTCCTCCTATCAGTCTCTTCGGAAGCTTCTTCGTTAAGTTCGTGGTAGCATAGGCCTATCCCTAGATAACTGTTTCATTAGCTAAATGGCTAGGTAAAGAATCTACAGACTTTCACTGTTTTGTAACCAACAACGACGACGTGTTTAAGTCTTCTTATTATACTCCAAAATCCGATGTAAAGTAAAACGATCAGCAACAACACGACAATGACTACACTTGCGTTATCATAACAACTACACGACTACTACCTTCATCAGTCTACTCTATCGCAACTCAACAACAACTATTACAGCCTATCTCAACAGCTCTCAACACACAATATTCCTTCTTCACTTCCACTCCCTCCTTGTACACTCAACGTACGCTCGTCTAGACATCACGCGCTGTCCAGACAATCACCTGTCCAGACGCCGCGCGCCAGTTTGCAGTTGGCCTACCTGCGTCGCTGTACGACAATCGTCGTGCACTGATTAAATTAGCTTACACTGTTGTTCACCATTTAGCTATTTTCCTACAAGTTCCTCATCATCCATTTACACAGCTTCGCCCTTCCATCACTTCATCACTGAAATTCGCAAACCTCTCTATAGCCATTGCCGCTCCACCTCTTTGGAGCAACCTTCCACGGTCCACCAGCAGTCCAGCACTACGGCAAACATCTGACCATTCAAACGAACTCACCAAAACTCCACCTCTCGCTATCTCCCCACAGGTCCTTAACTCAAAACTGAAAACATTGCTCTTTCACAAATCATATCCTGATTTCTCCTCTTCTCCTCCTCACATCCCTCGTCATTTCAACTCTAAACATCACCCGCCGTCCATCTGTCTGCCTGCCTGACTCTCCGGATCTGGACCCACTGCCTATAATATATAATTATATCGACGTTGTTTTGATTAAGCGCCTGTGAATAAGCTGGTTCCCAAGACCTCGCTTTTGAGGGCGCTGTAGAAATTTCGAGATTACGATTACGATATCACCCTAACATAGACCAATGTTCTTATATTATTTGCATCATTTTTAAGTAGGCCCTAATGACACCATGGACTGGGAAGGATGATGTCCTACCCCGGGTGATAATCACATTATTTCTAATTCGGGTTATATGCGTAATCCAATAGTATACACAAAATTTGTGGCTGGCCATCCAGATGTCATTGTGCCAGTTTTCTGTTATATTTATTTACTGCATAAATTGCCACCAATTCAGCCATGTCTAATTAACATTGTGCGTCTGCAAAACGGCGTATGTTAAAAGTTATGCTTTCGTGTACATAATAGGCCTACATAATACATATGTAAATGTACATGAATGCATAGTGCATACATACATCCATTGCACAGGCCTACGTAACGTCTTTGACCTTTTGTTTGTTTGCGACAGACTCCTATGTCGGGGACGATGCTGACTTAATGCATGCAGGTCGCAACTGTTGTAGACCTAACACTGCAGATTGCTCAGATGGAATAGAAAGAGTCGTCATCTATCCAGACTTCCAGAATCCAGCAAAGAATCCCCAATATCCACAGCATCCACCGAATCCAGCTTATCCACCTCAGTTACAAGAAGGTCAGCAGTCTTCCCAAAGCATTGCCCCTCTTCAACCTCAATATGGAGCCTACGGTCCACCACCCAATTACACAGCCAATCAAGTTGATGTCAATGGCAAACTTCGCTACGATGCATATTACTTTCCACAAGGAATGCCAGGAGCATGGCAGCAACCAGTCTACCCATCTCCCCCATTCCATGACCCCCGGTCTGTCGCAGCTACTTACCCTCCATACGCGACAACAGGGCAATACGTCGTCACGCATCAGCCCCAAGGTTCCGCGGGTCAACCGCATACAATCATTGTCCGGTCGATTCTAGAATATCCTCCCGATGACCACATGGCCTACTCGGTATTTGCCGCATTGTGCTGCTGTTGGTGTGTCGGATTAATGGCAATCTCTAGATCTAAGGAATGTCGCACGGCTATTTTGAATGGCGATCGCGAGTTGGCTGAGAAGAAGTCGAGATCAGCTGAAAAAATAGCCAATGTCGCTGTGGGTCTCGGCATCTTGGCGATCATCATCATTGTTGTAATTGTCGTATGGCGTAATTCATTAAATAGGTATTCATCGTTTTAACTCTTCTTTTAACACCATCGTGAAAATGTAGACGCTGCTACACGCAAACATGTATAATTATGTAATCGCTGCCTTTTAAAGTGCAGACTATTCTATTGAAAATTTGAAGTTCACGGTTTCAAATACATGAAAAAAGTTTCTCCAAATACAGTAAAATCTCAGAGTCCATGGATAATCGAGGATTTTCTCTAGGAATATTTTTTTATCGATCCAAGACCTTTGATACTGTGAACCACAAAATTTTATTACAAAAACGTGAACACTGGAATCAGAGGTGTAAGTATGGCATGGATTTCTGATATTCTTAGCAATAGATCACAGCATGTTCATTTTAAAGGTCATTTCTCTTTTGGCAAATCCGTCATTTCTAGTGCTTCAGTGCTCAATTCTGTGACCATTATTATTTCTAATAATAAAAATTATGTAAATGACCTGACGACTACCTCGAAAATGTTTCACTATAATATTGTTTGCAGATTACACAAATGCCTTGATATCTGATAAGTCATTAAAATCATTGTTTGAAAGAGCTAATCATGAGCTAACCACCATTTCGTCGTTGCTTAGAGCTAACAAATCATCGCTTAACATTGATAAAGCAAACTTTATTCTTTTTGGATCCCGCCGTAAACTACCACCAGTTTGTGATCTCAGGCTGACAATTATTCATGGTCAACTGATTATGCAAGCTGAATCATGTAAATTCTTAGGTGTGTATCTGGAACAACACCTCACATGGAAGGAACACATTACGCAAATATCTAAGAAAATTGCAAACAATATTAGCGTACCACCAAGAATCCGTCACTGTCTTACTCAAGTTACGTTACATTGCTCATACTATTCCTTAATTTTTCCATACTTGTCATATTGTAACATTTCTTGAGCCCCAACGTAAAGCCGTACTTCCTATTTGAAAAATTGGAGAGACCGAAATGACTGGAAAATATACCAATTTTCCCTGCCAAAATAACTGATGACCTTTTTATTTTTTAGTCATCTCATCTTAATCTCTTGGGAATATTATACTATAACCTCTCTAGTCGTGTGCTACTTTCTTTCTCTCGCTTTATCCCGCTTCATTGGTGTAAAGCTTGTTGAAACCAAATGGGGGTCACGTTCTATTCACTTTTGAAATGGGGGTTATTTAAACGAAGGTTGCTCAAGCACAGGATAAATGATTGATATCCTTCTGCCTTTTTCGTTTCCTGTCTTTCCTTATCATCCTTGATAAATTAATTATTATTCTAGTTCTCTTTTAGCCCTATCGTCTACACCAGAAAGCTGGGAATGGGGAGAATAATGAGAAGCAAGCACACATTGAGTGTCTAAGCTGTAGGACAAATATTCCTACGCGGACCCTTATTGAGTTTTATTTTCTCAGTGTTTCTCGGGAAAGAAGGGTAGACTGAATAAATTGATTGTCAATAGAGATAGAGATAGACCTACATTATACTCAAAAAACAAACTATCACAATCAAAGTCTATACGAGCGTCAGGCATCAAGGAAGACGGGACACTGACAGCAAACATCAACTGTCAATCACACAGCATCCATTTTGCCCGGCAGAAAACATTTCGCCGGCTGTTGTTTTAGGCCTAGTTAGACACAGCTGTCAATGAATGATTGAATAATGATTGAGTCATTAAACGAAGATTATTAATATGTCTTACACTTGCTGTCATGACCTAATGCGAAGCCTTCATTGAAGCGCAGTTCTTGATAAGGAATAAAGCACAATCACAATAACCTGTTAAGTGAAAAAGACATTTGGATGCGAACCACAGTCAGAACAATGTACTCCTTTCTCATCGTTTTCTTTTTCTTCTTCTACTTCTTCTTCTTATTCTTCCACTTCCTCTTCTTTTTCTTCTTCCTCTTCTTCGTCTTCTTCTTCTTATTCTTCTTTCTTCTTCTTCCTCTTATTCATAATCTTCTTCTTCGTCTTCGTCTTCTTCTTCTTCTTCTTCTTCTTCTTCTTCTTTTTCTTCTTCAGAATCCTCTTCTGCGTTTTTCATTTTTTCTTTATCTGCATCTTCTTCATCACCATCGTCTCGCCCTTTTCTTCTCCGTGTTTTTTTTATTTTTCTACTTCTTCCTCTTTTTCGTGTCTTCTTCTTCGTCGTCTCATTTTCTTCCTCCTCACCTCAACAACCTCTTTTTGCTATGTTTGTTTTTCTTCCTCTTTTTTCTTTTTTTTCCTTTTCTTCTTTTTCTTCTTGTTTTCCTTCTCTATCATCTTTCTTCTTCTTCTTCTTCTTCACTTCCTTCTTCCCCGCTTTCGTCATGTTTTCTCCTTCCTTTGCTCCCTTTTCCCCTATTTTCTTCCGGTCCTGTCTGTAGCGTCATCTTACAAACTGTAGCGTGACTTTTGTAAATAATAATAATTATTGTAAGAACATTATTTCTGCTAAGATGATAGTGCCAGGCTGTTTGAAAAGGCGCCTTAGCTATTCAAAGTCCTACACATTGCAGTAACTGTCATCTCCATTCAACTTCACTTGCTCGAAAACACATTCTGCGTGGAGCATAATAATCATTTATTATGATGTTGGGCGTTGCGTAGGCTACGCTGCTATAGGCATGAGCCTATGTTTTTTTATATAAAGCCCAGATTGTCGTTTAGGCCCTTTAGGACATTGGCAGACTTACTCATCAGCCGGTTTGGTGATCTATCACTGAGTTCGTTGTCTGAGTTTTTCTTGGAATTCCAAGGATGAGCTACATTGAGAGAATGCCGGTTAAGTAAAGCGAACTACTACAAGCAATGTGCATGTAGGCTTAGGCCTATACAAACATCAGACACAGATGAAGACATGGCAATAGCAGCTAACGTTCTATACCAGCCGATTCGCTTGGTCAAGTATGCGTGACTGTTTCTAAGACAAGCTTTGAACGCAAATCCATTTATATACATATGTATTATATATATATGTAATATTATATATAATTATATATATGTATGTATGTACATATGTATATTCACCGATTTCATCAGTTGTTTGCTTAGTGTTGTCAGTCGGAGATCGTCGATGAAGTATAAGAGCTATATATTTGCGCGGGAATTTCCGTGCTATAGAAAAAAATTTGCAGACGCAAATCTCATCCAGTATAATAATATGGAGTCCGTTCACTTTTTATGGGTAAACATAATCTGTAGGTATAATAGGCTATGTAGGCTATACGGTCTGATTTGCTGAGCACAGAGGTGGGCGGAAACTCTGTATTTAATCGAGAGACGATTACTTCTGTTATAACAGGTTGGCATCGCTGTTGGTCGATGTGGTCTGATCGGTTAGTAGCCTAAAAACTCTGCAGAGCTTCGTCTATAAACAGATCCGTTTCTCGTCAGTTTAGATGACATTGTCTTACATTAAAAACTGATTGATTTATTGTCGTTTTTCATAAATTTACTTTCCGTAATATAGGCTAATCAATAAACCCATTAACCTGCTTTGTTCTTGTTAGGCCAATATAATGGTTATGTGTTATAAATTAGCCTGTTCAATCTTGGCAACACACTAACTTTAATACTTCATGTGAGCTGTTTGTGCCTTCGCCAGTGTTCCTAAATCGGCCATTTTCTCCAAAAGTTCCACTCGCTAAGACTAGTGCTTGTTGCTGTTTAAGGACTCTGTGTCATATCAACGATGATTAGTGTTGCAGTCCTCCTTTTTCAGGCTTAGGAATGCATGGTAGCCTATAGCTAACGAAGAGCAGTGGCGGCGATCTGGCTAAACGCGGCTTGGTGGTCTATTTTGATAGCGTTCTCGTCTTTAAGTTCATTGGTTGCTTATTATTAGTAGGGATGTATTAAATAAAGTTGTATTGCCCGCAAGGTTGAAGGACCAAACAAATCGAGGGCCAAATATTTGATGTCATTGAATGCTGGAAGTAGAAGGAAGAGAGGAAGACGACGAAAGAACTTGAAGTAATGGTTAACACGCTGGCTAAGAGTGCGAGAGGTAGTGAGTTCGAACCCCCGTTGGTCAGATATAATTATGCTCTGTAGGTTGCTATTAGCGCAGATTATTGCAGTTAGTATAGTTAAGATTTATGTATTCTGTGATCTTCGCTCCTGTAAATTGTTTCAACTGCATAATAATTATTGTACAATGTAACTGGTTGTTAAATAAACGAATATTATTATCTCATTTTTACAGTTAAACGTCAAAATGTCATCAAGTGCATCTGAACAAGGGTCGCGAACACCCATTGACTTGAGAGAATTCATCGACGACAAGAGGGACAATCCACCGCCTTACCGTCAGGAACCAATTTTCGAAGGTCAGTCTGGAGAACCACCATTCATTATAACAAATAATTATATGTCGGAGCACTTTAAGCACTGACCGACTGACCCACCAGCCTGCCACGCCAACAGAGAGACAGAAGCAGACAAATAGAGAGAAAGAGACAAAGACAAAGACAAAGACAGAGAGACACAGCAGACAGACAGAGACAGAGACAGAGACAGACAGACAGAGAAACAGAGAGACAGAGAGAGACATACAGACAGACAGAGACAGACAGAGCCAGAGATAGGGAGAGACAGAGACAGACAGAGACACACAGAGACAGAGAGAGACATAGTGACAGAGAGAGATACGCAAACAGATGTCGCAAATAGAGGCCTATGCGTATAATCAGATAGATATTTGGAGGCAAAACCAAGTTGCGATTTGAAGACTGCAGGAGGATGATCTTCCATTGGATGCGAGAGGATCAAGCGCAAACTGCAAGCGTCAGCTGCACTATTATACGACGTGTTAAAACCAAACTTTCGCATACTAACATGCAAATGTACGCGCACATGCATCGATGCATTCATGGCATAGGCCTACGTAACATACCGGTACTCTTTGTTTGTATGCGACAGGTTTCTACGTCGAGGATGATGCTCAATTAATACGTGCTGCAGCTAGTAAACGTAGACCTAACTCTGCAGATGGAATAGAGAGAGGCATTGTCAACTCAGGCTTCCAGAACCAACCACAGAATCCACCACAGAATCCACAACATCCACCGAATCCAGCTTATCCACATCAGCTACAAGATGGTCAGCAGTCTTCCCAGAGCACCGACTCCATTCAGAATCAATACGGTCCACCACCCAACTACACAGCCAATCAAGATGATGTCAATGGCAAACTTCACTGCGATGCATATACTCCACAAGGAATGCCAGGAGCAGGGCAACAACAGGCCTACCAATCTAACCCAATCCATGATCCCCGATCTGTTGCCGCTGCTTACCCTCCATACGCGACGACAGGGCAATACGTCGTCACAAGTCAGCCCCAAGGTCAACCGCACGCAATAATTGTCCAGCCGATTATGGAAAATCCTCCCGACGACTACATGGCCTATACTCGATATTTGCTGCATGTTGCTGCTGTTGGTTAGTCGGATTTATGGCAGTCGCCAGATCTAAGGAATGTCGCACGGCTATTTTGGACGGCGATCGCGAGTTGGCTGAGAAGAAGTCGAGATCAGCTCGAAACACAGCCCATGCCGCTGTGGGTCTCGGTATACTGGCGCTCATCATCGCTGGTGTTGTGATTGGAATTCGCGTGGCCTCGGTCATTAAATAAGTTTTTTGTCGTTGTAGCTTTTCTGTTAACCCACGGGCTACCAGGGGGGAGGTGGTATCCACCCCCTAGGTTTTTTCGATTTCAATCTTTTTTCGTATGGAATAAAAATTTGACCTATTAGGTAGCTGTAGGGAATTCATTTGCACACATGTTGAGGTAAAATGTGTGATATGATACCTCACACCGTTCAAAAGTTATACCCATTATACCCGAGGCACCAGGGGGGTGGATACCAACACCCCTCGATTTTCGCCTATATCTTTTTTGTCACTTAATACTAAGAGAAACAAATTATATCATTCTATAGAGGGAATGTTGGGCTACATTTTGGCGGTCACTGAGTTGTCTTTTGACAACCGAAAGTGCTCAAAATAAATTAAAATATATAAAAATATATTTTATTTTTGTAAAATCTACATGTTTTTTTCTATTATAACATATCCAAAATTTATTTTTTTAAAGAAATCACTTATATCATTCTATAGAGGGCATTTAGGGCTATTTTTTATACCAACTGATTTGTATTTTGATGACCGGGAGTGCTCAAAATAAATTAAAATGTGTGAAAATGTCGATTTTTTACGACGCAAACCGAAAATGGCATAGTTTCCTGTTTTATATTGATTTTTCGATAGACATGCATGATTTTTCTTTTGATTGGACCTAAGAAAGACTTATAACTAGTTTTTATAGTTGAATATATGACTTTATTATATATAAACTATTCTTGTAGTTGTATACATAAATCATGTTTTACACACGCAGAATCTAACATTTTACTTATGCGTAAGTACACGTTTTGTGGAATCTACGGGTGCTCATGGAAAAAATTCATAATTTCGAGCTGCATTCATATATTTTAAACCTAAATATATCATTTTGTGCAGAAATGAATGCTGAATCCATTGGTGTATTACAAGTTATGGTAATTATCTCAAACCAAACCCAAAATCCAGGGGGTAGGTGGTACCAAACCCCCTTGGTATAAGTCAGTGTTACAAAAAAGCTTGGTAGCCCGAGGGTTAATGACATCGTGAAAATCTAGACCCTACTACTGTACCAATATAATTGTGGTCGCTGCCTTTTAAAGTGGAGATTATATATGTTCGGCTTCAATTTGACGTTCACGGTTACAAATACAATGAAATACAGCTTCCTGGGTTATTATCCGCTGCCATATATATGCAGGGGCGGATCCAGGGGGGCCAATCCGGCCATGGCCCCCCCATTTCAAACTGCCATGAGACGTGGTCCCCCATTTGGTCTGAAATTAGCAATACGAATATGGGTGTAATGGATATTGGGCCCCCTATTCGGAAAATTGCATGGAACATGGCCCACTTCCATTCGAATTTTAAGTTGAGGACTAAAAAAAGGCCATTAACTTTTTGGCGGATGAAATGGTACGATTTTCCCGAAAAATGTGCCGGATGACAAAAAAGGGTCATCAACTTTTGGGGCGGATGAAAAGTACTTTTTTCCTCAACGACCGATCACTATTTTTCGAACTTTCAAAAATTGTTTCCTTTTTCCCGCCCAAAATCTAAGATTTTGCCCCCCCCTTGAAACAGTTCTGGATCCGCCACTGAATATATGCCTACGCGATCATTTAGGTTTCTAAGAAAGAACTCGTCATAGGAATCCGAAAACAATTATTATGCTGGTTCAGCGTTATTCTAATATTGTGCAAATAGTCAGCAGCACACCGAGAAGACTTCAGTTGATGTCTTGTTCTATCGGCCGATTCTAAGACAAGCTCTTTGAACGAAACTCAATTTAGGCTAGACCTCGGCCTGTATCTATTCACCAATTTCATCTCTTGTCTACTTACCAAGATAGTTATCGCATATGATGTACACATGCAAATAAAGGTTACTTACTTACTTACTTACTTACTTACTTACTCACTTACTTATAATCTGCTTGGGGATTTCCGTACCATGAAATAATTTCCAGACGCCAAGTCTCAGTCATGGATAATATTATTAGGCCTATGTCAGTTCGCTTTTTCGGGTAAGCATATCTGTAGGAGCCCTATATTATGGTATGATATTTATTATTCTAGTTCTCCTTTAGCCCTAACGTCTACACTAGAAAGCTGGGAATGGGGAGAATAATGAGAAGCAAGCAAACATTGAGTCTCTATGCAGTATGACAAAATCAATATTCCTATGTTGAACCTTATTGAGTTTTATTTTCTCAGTGTTTCTCGGAAAAGAAGTACGGACTGCATAAAGGCATTGTCAATAGAGATAGACCTATATTCAAAAAACAAACTATCACAATCATAGTCTACGAGCGTCAGGCATCAAGGAAGACGGGACACTTACAGCAAACATCAACTGTCAATCACACAGCATCCATTGTGCTCTGCAGAAAACATTTCACCGGCTGTTGTATTAGGCCTAATTAGACACAGCTGTCTGACGGCAAATGACAATGAATAGATCTATGTTTCACACTTGCTGTCATGACTTAATGCGAAACTTTCTTTGAAGCGCAGTTCTTGATACCGCATAAAGCACAATACTTCGCATGCGACCCGCGAAGTCTTCAGAATTTTTTGAATTTTTTAACAGTAAAATCAATGATTTAGTCTTTCTTTTAAGAATTCTAACGCAGGTTTTTGTGTGACTTATTCCATGCCTCTCGAAAATGTTATCAACATAGCCTATAATTGCTGTTCAGATAGAGTGCGTGCAATGTGCAACACTAACCTACCATGACAGTCATCGTCACAAATATTCTCTAGGACTGCAACAAAATCGTGGGTAATGTCAGAGATGAAAGAGTAAACCCACATAGGTTGTATTTTGCAAGTGAGGAATTGATTTCTTGATAGACTATTAACAGAATTGGCCAAGATTCGGTACGAGCAAGGTTTGTATAATTAATTCATGAAATCATATCTAAATCTTTTACGCCATTAATTTTTGGGCCTATAACCACAGGCGTACGAGGCGGGGGTGCAGAGGGGCAAATGCCCCCCAAATTCGGGCAAGTTTGGTGTTTTTTTCGGGCAAAAAATCCCCCGATGACTAAAAAAAGGTCGTCAACTTTCGGGCAAGTCGGGTTTTTCGGGCAAACACAGACCCGACCCAAACGACTAAAATAGAAAAAGATCGTCAACTTTTTCACGGATGTATTTTTCGGGCAGAAGTTCAATCTTTGCCCCCCCGCCCCAACTGCTGAAATCTCCCGTATGCCTATGCCTATAACAGATCGAATCTCTTGCAAAAGCGAGCAACATTTTATGTTATATTACGGGAAGAGCTTGTCTGCAAATGCAATTGTCAGCAGGGTTACAGATGTCGGAGATTATGTGAAAGCACATTAATTATAAACATTTTTAATCGCTCTTGAATTCCATCAAGCACCTCAAAACGTGCGTCGTTACTATACAGAGGTGAGGGCAACAACTCTAACATGATCGTAGAATTTTCTCGAGTTGATGCAATAATTAGTGTTGAACCACATGGAAAGTTAACTAGCCAAAGAAAATGTCTGAATTACTACAGGTAGACTAGGCTTTAAGCAAACTGCTCGTCATAGGCCTACATGAATCTCCATCTTAAGGCTCGTTGGCTCATGCGGCCCCAAACTCACGTATGGGTCCTCCTTTGGCCCTCGGGGCAATTTGAATTTGAGACCTCTGGTTTATGGTCTGATAGGCTGAGCGCAGAGGTGGGCGGAAGCTCTGTATTTAATCGAGAGACGATTGCCTCTGCTATAAAAGGTTGGCATTGCTGTAAGTTGGTCGCGGTGGTGTGATCGGTTGGTAGAAACTCTGAAGAGGTTCGTTAATAAACAGATTCGTTTCTCATCAGGTTAGATGACACTGTCTTACATTAAAAAGTGATTTCGATTGAATGGCAT
This sequence comes from Lumbricus rubellus, assembly GCA_945859605.1. NCBI lineage: Eukaryota > Metazoa > Annelida > Clitellata > Crassiclitellata > Lumbricidae > Lumbricus > Lumbricus rubellus. Next base: position 7,996,627 of record OX243812.1, read on the forward strand.
TTTCCATAAACTTACTTTACATAGGCTAATTAATTATAGTAGTAGTTTCAGTTTAACGACACTGTGTGATACAAAGACCATAAGTGTCGCCATCCTACTTTATCCAGACTTTGCACTGGCATGGTAGAGAGTGAGGCAAGTGGCGGAGTTCTTCCGCAATAATATTTATAATTATAGGCTCATATGTTTATAAAGGAACCTATTAACTTGCTCTGATATGTTCATATTCTAGGTTGCGTTCCAGGCTATTGTAATTTGTGTGTGTTCAAAATAGATTCATCAGACGAATGTAAATGTAAAAATAAACGGATTTTTATATAAGCTACGGCATGTTGGTTTATTTCCGTATGCGATCGTTTCGTTAACGGACGATTCGTCTATGGATGAATTGGTGCTCTGATAAAACGGCGCAGGACAAAACTATTTTCATCAAATCAGCTTCTACACTGTGTCCGCGATAAAGTGATACCCAAAATAAAGTGCCATAACTCGGTCAAAACTTGTAGGATTTGTCTGAAATTTTACACACAACAACGGTGGCCATATATACACGAGATCCTAAAGCCGATTTGAAATATTCGTGAGTTTGCCAAATTTATGAGCGTTTGAGATAGAGCACCGACAAATGCAACTTTCCAACATGCAAACGTTAAAGTAGAACCCTAAACTTTGTGAAATATCTTGGTTAATTGCCGTATTATATGTACCAAATTTGGAGCACATGATCTTCAGTCTTTTCCATCCACACCCTGCAAATTTTATTACATTTTATTGAACGGTTGCGAAGATATACCCTTTTGAAATTGGGTGGTTCAGAAACCAAGTTACCGAACAGTAAAACGCATAGCATTACGTAATTTTTCTGGTTAGCGCAGTGGATACATAGGATGTTGTTTATAAGCGACATTTGCGGAAACAGACACACTGCGAGACCTTTTTTACGTAACAGTAGCCTAGCTGGTTGTAAAAAATGTCCTCTGCGCTGAAAACCATTTTTTTTATAATACTGCAATTAACCAAGATATTTCACAAAGTTTAGGGTTCTACTTTAACGTTTGCATGTTGGAAAGTTGCATTTTTCGGTGTTCTATCTCAAACGCTCATAAATTTGGCAAACTCCCGAATATTTCAAATCGGCTTTAGGATCTCGTGTATATATGGCCACCGTTGTTGTGTGTAAAATTTCAGACAAATCCTACAAGTTTTGACCGAGTTATGACACTTTATTTTGGGTATCACTTTATCGCGGACACAGTGTAGTTAAGCAAGAATATTTTTATCAATTCAGCTCCAATTTAGGCAAGAATATTTTCATCAATCCAGCTTCCATTTAAGCAAGAATATTTTCATCAATCCAGCTCCATTTTAAGCAAGAATATTTTCATCGATCCAGCCTCCAGCTGCAAATAGACAGGGCCGCACCCGCGAGACATGCAGCGCCAAACCAAGGAAGATATCCGGCAAGTGACCCTTTGTGAGAAAGGGAGCCAGCGCAAGACGTCCCGCATATAGTCAGTGACATGACCAAATCTTGGGATACAACCAGCAAGGCGTGCGCAGCAGAGCGCAAGACCCGGTCCAAGCACTCAACCCGAGTCACCGGAAGACCCACATAGAGAGCGCTACAATAGTCCAGACGAGAGACAACAAAAGTGTGGATTAGCGTTTAGGGAGCATTGAAGGTTAAGGAGCGGAGCACCACCCTAAGCTGACGCAATTGGTAGAAGCAACTGCGGCATAGCAGGTTGATATGCCGCGTAAAGTAAGTCCATTGTGACACCAAGGTCCCGGACAGAGGAAGAGAAGGTAAACTGAGGAAATTCCTGGGCAAGAACAATTTGAATAACACTGATGCATGTTAACAGGCAATATTGATACATAAAGTCTAGATCTTGTGTCTTGTAAGACGTAGGCTATCATCAATTAGAAATATTGCTTTGTGAACATGAAAGGATGATCTAACTCTTTTCACAGTTAACCGGCAAAATGTCATCACGTGCATCCAAACAAGAATCGAGACCATTCATTGACTTGGAAGACTTCACCGATGACAAGAGGGACAATCCATCTCCTTACCGTCAGGAACCATTTTTCGGAGGTCAGTTCTGGAGAACCATCATTCATTATTACAGATTATGCACCGGGGCACGTTATTATAAGCACTAACCGACTGACCGACCATGGCACCATGCCATGCCAACTGTACAAAGAGACCAAATCAGACAGACAAATAAACAGAGAGAGACAGAGAGACAGACAGGCAAGCAGACATGCAGACAGACAGACGGACGGACGGACGGCGAGAGAGAGCGAGGGAGAAAAACCAGAGACATACAGGGTGGCTCAAAAAAAAAAGTACCACCGGATAAAATGCAATATCTTTGCAACCGATTGCAATTTTTCTCCGAAAATTTTCCAATTTGAAGGGGAATGAATTTCCAACAATCCCTGAAAGTTTCACTGAAAACTTTTTATGTTTGCAAAAGTTACAGCTGTTTAAACTTTGATTTTCGTTTTTTCGAATTTCTGTGGAAAAATTAACGTCAATTCTTGATTTCCATGTCAAATGATATCAATTTTCACTACGGCCTCAGAAATACGTTTTGCAGTTCATTGTAGGGTATGATGTGAGTGTCCACTCCCTGCTTTAATACGAGCTCTAATTCTTTTTGTGAAGCTTAGTATGGCCTTGTTGATCGAGTCCTGCGGCAACTGATCCCACATTAGCAGCAGGACTTCCTTCAGCTAGCCAATGTTCTCCAACTCGGGATGAAATGTCTTGCAGCATAGCTTCCCAGACGTGGTAAGCAAGAGGGCTAAGGTCTGGCGATGTTGTTAGTCACCTTTGCCAATAAATTTACTGGAGTGGATTGCAAAAATAAGGTAGCGTCATCATAATCAGCCTTGCCGTGCGAGCAAGCAGGCGCACTGTTCTGCTGGAAAATAAAACGAGATGTTAGAGCTCACCTGGTCTTCAATGAGTCTGGGTAAGAGAGTTCAGCGATAAGTTTGACATTTAGCCTACTGAATGGGATTAAATGCAGTCTTTTCTGGCACCCGTGACACATGCCAGAAAATCTGATGCTGAAACCACGATGTGCTTTGCAAACTTGACCCTTTCGATTACCAAGCGAATTTCTTGAAAATCGTACTTTTTCCATCAGACCAAGCGACCACTTCCTGCCTCGCTTCTAACATCTGTCTGATCTTCGTTACATAAATATGTTTAAGGATAGCCTTCAATATGCTCAGGCTCCACTTTTCACTTGGTATTTTGCTATGATTACGCGATGTCCCAGTCTCTGTTCACGCAGCGCCCGAGTTTTCATTTTATCTTCCGCAGAAACTTTGCCCATGACGTTCAGTAATGAATTCACGAATTGAGTCCATAATCTATAAAATATCACTAAATACCAACAGTTTGCTGCATAAACAGCTTCTTTACAGCTCTTAGTGAGGTCGTAGGACATCATCATCATTTCTTATGATGTAATTTGCAAAAAATCTTAATGAAATCACATTGTATTGGAACTTTATTCTCCGGATTTTTGAAAAAACCAAATTTTAAGTTTGAACAGCTGTATCTTTTGCAAACAAGAACATTTTTAAGCGAAACTTTCAGGGATTGTTGGAAATTCATTCCCCTACAAATTGGGAAATTTTCGGAGACAAATGTCAATCGGTTGCGAAGTTATCGCATTTTATCTGGTGGTACATTTTTTTTGAGCCACCCTGTAGACGGAGAGACAGAGAGAGAAACAGGCAGATAGTGACAGAGACAGATATACACAGATGGTGTATTGAATAGAGCAGCGATGTTACCACATGAGCCACCTACTTAACCTGAAACAAACTTTCGCCAGCACTACAACTAACTTCTGACCCATCATACAAACTAACCAAAACTCCACCTCTCGCTATCTCCCCACAGGTCTTTCACTCAAAACTAAAAACACTGCTTTATTCCAATTCCTATCCTTATTCCTTCTCTTCTTTTTACGTTCCTCGTTACTACAACTCTAAACATCACCCAGTTTAGCCGTCCATCTGTCTGCCTGCCTGACTCTCCGGACTTGACCCGCTGCCTATCGATTTTGTTTTGACTAAGCGCCTGTGAATAAGCTTATTCCTGTGACCTTGCTTTTGAGGACGCTGTAGAAATTTCGAGATTACGATTACGATATCACTCTAACATAGACCAATATTCTTATATTTTTGCATAAATTTTAGTTGGCCCTAATGACACCATGGACTATGTTATGTCCTACCCCGGGTGATAATCACATTTTAATTCGGGTTATACATGGATGCCTAGTCCATCAGTATACACAAAATTTGTGGTTCGCTATCCAGATGTCATTGTGCAAGTTGTTAAAAATTATATTGACTGCTAGAACTGCTATCAATACATGTCATACATGCCTAATTAACATTTTTCTTCTGCCAACGGCGTTTATTGAAAGCTATGGTTTCGTGTACTTGCATGCAAATGTACATTCGTGCATCCATTGTAAATTTGTAACCTACACGTACTCTTCGTTTGTTTGCGACAGGTCCCTATGTCGAGGACGATGCTGACTTAATGCATGCAGGTCGTAACTGTAGACCAAACCATGCAGGCTGTTCAGTTGAAATCGATCCAGGCTTCCAGAATCCTCCACAGAATCCACAGAATCCACCGAATCCAGCTTATCCACATCAGTTACAAGATGGTCAGCAGTCTTCCCAGAGCATCGACCCCCATCAACCTCAATATGGAGCCTACGGTCCACCACCCAACTACACAGCGAATAAAGATGATGTCAATGGCAAACTTCGCTACGATGCATCTGCTCCACAGGGAATGTCAGGAGCAGGGCAGCAACCAGCCTACCCATCTCCCCCATTCCATGATTCCCGGTGTGTTGACGATACCTGCAATCCACCGGTGACGTCTGGGCAATACGTCGTCATACAACCCCAAGGTTCCGGTGGTCAACCGCATACAATCATTGTTCGGCCGATTCTGGAAAATCCTCCCGATGACAACATGTCTTACTCGGTATTTGCCGCATTGTGCTGCTGTTGGTGCATCGGATTAATGGCAATCTCTAGATCTAAGGAATGTCGCACGGCTATTTTGGATGGCAATCGCGAGTTGGCTGAGAAGAAGTCGAGATCAGCTCGAAACACAGCCAATGTCGCTGTGGGTGTCGGAATCGTGCTGCTCATCATCTATGGTGTTATAATTGGAATTCGCCTATACTTGAGCAGTGAGAAAACTGAGAATACCTTGACCTCTGAGTATTAGAATATCAGTCTTCAACTCTTCATCGTCGTAGCTCTTCTTTTAGCATCATCGTGAAGATGTAGACGCTGCTGTACGCATAATTTTTTGTGGTAGAGAACTCTTATAACAGTGTTAGCCTAATCGCATGAAAAATTTGAAGTTCACGGTAACAAATACATGAAGAAAGTTTCTCCACTTACAATGTGAGTAAGAGATCTTTGTAGAAAAACCCCGTATCAGACCTATAGGTCTAACGATGGCAAAATAGTAATTAGGCTATTTCATAAATAATAATAATAATAATAATAATAATAATAATAAAAAAATCGCCACGAGAAACAACATTTTTGTTCCAGCGTATCTCGCTGATGATACAACGCTACAATGCAGTTGCGTTTAGGGGCACTTTCGCCGATCAGGATACGGAATATGAATAGGGCCGTTCCAGACTGTGATTTTATATTAGGCGATAGATAAGTCCCTGAGGGATCCTGTATACCTCGGGGCAAAAAAAAAAAAAAAATAAAAAAAACAAAAAAAAAATAATAATAATAATAATAATAATAATAATAATAATAATAATAATAACAATAACAATATAGCACCGTAACTCATTCGAGGCCGAAATAAAGGGCATTGTACATGACTTCTAAAGTTATTGGGGTTCAGTATGATTATTGTAACATCCGCAGAGACCAATGAACACTGTACAGAGTGGGTCACAAAAAGAACCCCGTGCGGCTTTTGCCAATATCTTGGCCAGAAGTAAGAATTTTCAAATCAATTTGGCGGGCTTAGAGATAATTCATACGTATGTACAACTGCCAAATCAAGGGGTGGTATTCACCGGCATAACTATTGAATGGTGTCTATGTAGATCAGCATCTTACATGGAATACTCACATCGATAAGATATCTCATAAAATAGTTTTAAAATATTGGAATTATTAAGAGAATTTCTTACCTGCTCTCACCTAATACTCTATTGACATGATACTACTCATGGTTCAGCCGTATTTGAGTTACTGTAATATGATCTGGGCGTCCAATAAAATCTCTAGACGTCAAATGTTAATAATACTCCAGAAAAGTTGTTCGTATCAAAACAATAATACTGCCCATACTAACCAGATTTTAAAAAATTGATTTAGAGATTCTCTAACTTAACCAGTTTACTGACTACCAATCATGTGAATTTATGTACATATCGTTGCACAATATCCTGCCAAAGGAATACACTAACCTGTTTAAGTCAAGCTTTGACTTTCATTCACATGAAACAAGAAGTTCTCTTCGGAATTTGCTAGAACAAACTCCCGTAAATTCTCCATAAAATGTAGAGGTCCACTATTATGGAATAGTCTGCCACAAAACCTAAAGGCCTCTCCTAATATTAACCCATTTAAAATAAACCTACGAAAATGGTTAATAGTTAGTTAACCATGACCGATATTAAATTAGTTATCAAAATTATTACAAATGTGCTCATTCTTCGAGACTCCTTCTGCATTGTGTGTTGGTTTGCTTAGTGTGTCTTAATTGTTTCATCTGCTGAACATTGCTTTTGGTTCATTTTTTCACCTTCTGCATTGTGTGTTAGTTTCCTGTGTCTGCACATTGCTTTGATGTCATATAGGTGTGTCCTGGCGAACAATTTACAGGGCTCCTTCTGCATTGTGTGTTGGTTTGTTTAGTGTGACTTAATTGTTTCATCTGCTGTTGCTTTTGGTTCATTTTTCATCAATTTGTGGTGTGTATTAATATTATTATTAAACGTCTTCATGGCTACTATCATCACAAATTGTTGCCTAGGACATTTGATGGTTATTTTTGTCAGGGAATTGCTGTACATAACCATTTCACTAGAACTCTGTTACACTACCGCACCGATGTTGCACATACTAGGATGAAATTATTTTCGATTAAATGTTCTGGCCCTATGATATGGAATAACCTCCCAAAATATATTACACTTATACCCACCATTAACATGTTTAAGAAAAAATTAAAAGACTGTTTAATCTCTGTTTACTAGATTTAAACAATTGGTCATAATTTTTTTTTTTCTTGTTTTTTGTTTTGTTTTGAAATCTGTGTGTCATTTCATTTCAGTTTACTTTTGTTTCATGTGTAAGATGTTGTGCTTTGCACTGTTTTTTTTACAATAGCCAAATGTTATTGAGAAAGGAAGGGTCAATCCAGCCTCAGCGGGTCCATACGACCTTTTTGGATTGACCCTTTGACTTATGCACCGATCACTCGAAAGTCATTGAATTTGTACTGATTACTGCTCTTTTGTACGTGTTTGATGCTTTGTCAATAAACGGCTTACTTACTTACTACTTACTTACTTGGGGCCCTACTTAGCGGGATTCCCTCCCTTCTGGGTCTCCATTAGTTTGTATCCTAATTCTGTTCTTTTAGAGTTCTCTTTAACGCACTCCATGTCTAGAGCTAACTATTCACACTGGCATCAGTCAATTCTATAACCACTGGGTTTAAATAATCTCCTCTTATATATTCCTGGGGGTAGCTTATTCCCAATCTAGGCCCATATATATTCCTGAGGGTAGCCTATTCCCAATCTAGGCCCAGGGTTTACATAGCTTGCGATAACTAATTAATTCTCACTTTGATTACTGCCTGATTAATTTGTGATGCTTGTAATGCTTTATGTAACTTTTTCTTGCCTTATATCTTAGTTTGCTTGATACATACGGACCAATAAAAAATTGATTGATTGATTGAGATTGATTGATTGATTAAATAAAAATCCGATTACATTTACATAAAATATTTAACGTTAATATTAGTTTTACAAATTCCATCGCTCAGTAACACGTACGTTGGAATAATTAAATTCATCTTCATTTTGATTATTCTCTTTTATTCGTTTCAAACATTATGAACAAATAATATTATTCATTGGCCGCTGTCATTTACATAGCAGGAGCTAATTGCCAACTCTCCAAATCTGGCATTTTCTAAGTTTACATTGGACGTATTACTTAGAGGTTCACTGGTTGAACACCCACCTAAATAAGCAATTTGGGAATTTTAAAAGTTAATTCTGTGTAATCTGCAACCACATTCATTTCCACCATAAATAAAACCATCGCTTGATTTTGCTTAGTAGGTCCATAGTAATGTAATGTAAATCTTCAAGAATTTCTTAGCCATGGCCTACGTGTTTAAACTATACCTTAACTGGCTGTAGGTTGACTAGACCTCTAAGCTTAGTTTGCGCATGTATGTGTGTAATTGCAGTTTAACGTCACTGTGTGGTAACAAAGACCATTAGCGACGCCCTGCTCCTTTATCCAGGCTTGGCACTGCGCATGTAGTATTAAAACATTTTTTATCAAAGTGCTGCTAATAATGATGACATTACGGGCCTAATGTTTGCTAACTTGCCACTTTCGAAATGATAAAAACGTCTTTCATTTCCTACTCAAAACTATGATTCATGTTCAATTGGTATATAATTCTGCACGTGTTGTTTACATTGACTCCGGTTACGCCACTGGTTGATAGGCTACACGAGGTTTGCCCGTCAATTGCCTATAATTTAGACGAACGTTGCGCAAACACTTGATGAGTGGTTCGTGTCCTTTAAGGGTTTTATTTTTCTGTCTTTCCTTACCATTCTTAAGAAATTATTATTCTAGTTCTATTTTTGCCCTAGACGGTCTATCGTCTACACTAGAGGAAGCGGGAAGTGGATGAGAACAATGAGAAGCAAGCACAGACTGAGTTTCTATGCAATACATGTATTCATATGTGGGACCCTTATAATTGAGTTTATTTTTCTCAGTGTTTCCGGGAAACAAGGATGAGCTACATCAAGAGATTGTAAACAGAGAAGAACTTTACCTTAGACCTTAGGCCTTCCGGTGCAGATCTGAACATCGGGAAATGCAGTCTCTCCACTCCACTCTGTTCATCGCCACTTCAACACAAAGCTCGAGGGTACGCGTACCCTAAAATAGAATACGTTAAAATACGTACGTACCTTTCAAAAAATAGAATACGCGTATAATACGTACGTACCTTTCAAAAAATAGAATACGCGTATAATACGTACGGTACCATACACACAAATTTTATTCATGGTTTACTCGGCGACCCATAGCCTACGTATAATCTGACGTCATCTGTAGGCCTATGCGTCATTGAAACCGGTACTTCCGGTGGCGTAGCAGTAAATTTAATTCGTTAAATTCTTCGGTTATAATTAATTTAATGCAAATTGCACTGTCTTACTAATGATAGCTAAGTACACGTCACTGGTTTGCAAATTGCTGTAACTCGAAAGTTGCAGTACGTCTATATCTTATAATAGCCCACGCATCAGTCAGCGATTCAATGATGACCAGAGAACATGGAAAGGAATGGACGCACGTGAAAGTTTTGAAAAATGCGAAAAATAATTATTTAATTGAATGCAATTTTTTGACAAACAGTTCTGGTTTGGATCAGGCAATCGCATAAGAACACACATTTGAAGTGCTGCAGCAGAACTGAGCCGACTGAGTGCCTTCAGTGCAATGCATGCTGGATAAACATAGACCTACAATATAGCATTGCAGCAATTTACTACGCCATAATTGTCATTGTTTGCTTAAATTAAATTGTAGCCTACATTCTTATAATGAGCAATGAAATGGTTAACGTATTTTATTTATTGTTACGTACCCTAAAATAGGGTACGTTAAAATACGTACGTACCTTTCAAAAAATAGAATACGTATGGTACGTACCCTCGAGCTTTGCTTCAACAGATACTCAAAAAGAAAACTAGAGTAGCATGAGTACAGTGAGTATGTCTACCACAATTAGTGGGGTGCGGTGGTGTAGTGGTGGCGTCGTTGCCTTGGAGCCGGAAGGTTAGAGGTTCGAATCCACCTCGCCGCGTAAGGACCTTGGGCAAGTCCTTCACTTACAATTATTGCTCAGCGCTTCGGCGTGAATCTCCGATGCAGTGTCCGCTCTGCATTCGGGAGCGCCTCTGAGTAGCGAGCTTGAAAGGGTCGCTATAACAAGTGCACATACAAGCAAACAATTAATGTCTACACACATCCGGCTTCAAGGCAGACGGGACATTGACAGCAAACATCAACTGTCTAGTACACAACAGCCATTGTGCCACTTTAGAAAAATTTGTCCGCTTTATCTATTAATTTATTAGACACGGCTGCCAGGTGGCAAAATAATGACAATGAATATGTTTTACACTTAACGCGAAGCCTTTGTTGAAGCGCAGTTCCTGATGCAGTGATGCGGAATAAAGCACAATACTTCGCTGATCACCTTTTGCTACAACTACAATCACCTGTTAAGCGAAAAAGACATTTGGACGCGGACAACATTCAGAACAATATACTCTTTCTTTTTGTTCCTCTTTTCCTCCTCCTCCTCTTCTTCTTTTTCTTTTTTTCTTCTTTTTCTTCTTCTTTCTTCTTCTTACTCTCCCACATTCTCTTCCTCATTCTCTTCCTCCTCCTCCTCCTCCTCCTCCTCCTCCTCCTCCTCCTCCTCCTCCTCCTCCTTCTCCTCTTCTTCTTCTTCTTCTTCTTCTTCTTCCTCTTCGTCTTCTTCTTCTTCTTCTTCTTCTTCTTCTTCTTCTTCTTCTTCTTCTTCTTCTTCTTCTTCTTCTTCTTCTTCCTCTTTATCATCATCATCATCATCATCATCATCATCATCATCATCATCATCATCATCATCATCTTCTGACTTCTTCACTTCCTCCTGCTTCTCCTATTTCTATGTATTCTATTAGTTTTCTTTTTCTCCTCATTTTTCTCCTTCCTCTGCTCCCTTTCGTTTTTCCTATTTTATGTGGCGTCATCTTGCGAACTCTAGCGTAAATTTCTAAATTTTTATTGCAAGCACATGATTGTTGCCAACATAGGCCTAATGGAATTTCTATAACGAGACCAAGAAAAGAGACCAAACTTGCCACCGAAATTTAACTTTCTGGCTAACTAATTTATCGTTTAGCAACTTGTGGAGTCAACAAATTAAATTTTTTCATTTTTACAAAAATATTTGTCATGTTAAATGCGTAAATCGTAGTCGCAATCGTAAGCTTTGATTTCTTGACACAATAAGTTCCGCTTGTAAAGTTGAGCGGAGAGAGCAGCGGCGCTGGACGTGCGAGGTGGAGCAGCAGAGCTCTTGCAAGAATAAAGGAGCTAAACCCTCAAAACAGCGCCGGACCAAGACAGAATTTCTATAAGCAATGCGCTGTGAGTAAGGGAGCCGGTGGACATAGGCGCAACCACCTTATGGGACTCACGGGACGCGTCCCCCAACTTTTGAGAGGCTTCGGACGGTCCCCCCCCCAACTTTCGACGGACGGTCCCCCCAACTTTCGGCGATCGATACCGGTCTCTCCCAACTTTTGCCACCGATTGCTGCTAATAGCCATCAAATTTTCAATAATTATAGATTGAAATATTAAGAACGTAGCTTCTCAGCATTAACCCATTAGTGCCCAAAGTGGTAAAACCTAACAAATGAAGTTGTGGTTTCAGTAATCTCATCAACTTGGTGCAGTAACATGGCTGATAACTTATTTATTGATTCGTGCTACATTATCAGTACTTTCCATACTGTCCGTTTTAAAGGACGTCGGGCACTAGCCCAGTGCTTAGGTTGCCATTGAGAATTAAGCCTTCTTCTCATTTCATACAATGCTTGGTGAATGTTTTTGATGATTTGCAACATCTATTTACTTCATTAGCTAATTATCTTCATTTACCTAATGTCAAGTGCGGGGCACCAGCTTATTCACGAGCGTTTCATGTATTGTGATAGTACTTGTGGCTCTAAGGATAAAGGTTTCCATCACATTTCTCAAGCCTTGCAATGGCAGTTTGTGTTTCCTAGTACAATCCAATGATTCTTACCATCGCATTGTACATCAGGCTTACAGGACTGCAGCAGCACGTTGACCTTGGGTGGATGGTACGCCAAGCACTTGAGTACTGGATGGTACGCCATGACCCTTGTGTACACTTACATCTGTTGCCTTGAGTCAAACTTCTGCTGCCTTAGTAAACTTTGTAAGAGATACCAAGCTATGTCACACAGGTAGACTGATTGGACATCACAATTTCCGTTGCCTGATTCATAGGCCTATCATGTTAGCATCGCGCCTATCTTACGTATCAACACATCGCCCATGCCTTGATTGTAGAGAAGGGACATGGAAGTTTGAAAAACAGACATGGCTTTCTTCTGGCTGTGTGAATATCCCTGCACACGACCCTCGTCCACCATCCTAAAAGTTCGTGCACTGAAGACTAACTATAATAGGCCTACTAGGATTATGTTCTATACAGGGTGGGCGCATCTTGAACCAAGTTCAAAACAGGGGAAATCAGAAATGAGCCAAAGCCTACGTCGGGAAGGGATGGTCGGCCGAGGAGAGGACGGACAGGGATTGAGTCCGGTCTCTCGCGGGGTCGGGGGGGGTAAAAGTTTCTTACAACACAGCGATCACGCCAGCAAATAATCAGTAGCCTATTATAGTGCGGCGTGATACTAGTTCTTTGCACCTGGCTGCTATGGGTTTCAAGGTAAATTGACCTGTGTACATGTTCCTCAAGTACAGGCTCCTTCATTACATGCCCCACCGTACCCAAACTCATGTCAGAAGTGCAAAAGTCTACAATATTCATGTCAAAATAGTGAGTCGCCAGTCTGGATAAACTGTAGGCTGATGCTTTCTTGATATTACAAGTAATGCAACGACGGTGGTAATTGCTGGAACAATGGCGCATAGAGACTTACTGTAGGAAACGTCATCTCTGGGCTAGTGCCCGACGTCCGTTATAACGGACGCTTACATTGCAATCGAAATTTCCTTTGGAAAACTTGCGGCAATTGGGATAATATTTTGTCAGAATATTGACCAATATGGCTACTACAAACAACATTTACACTTTCTCTAAATTCCTCCTCGTTCAATACCAAACATAAATATAATAGCTAAGGGTAGCGAGGATTTTTGACATGCTGCAATAGACACATTAGCACAAGCAATAAAATATTTCTAATCCACATAATCCGGCAATCAAAATAGTGGAATCTGTAGCCAATTGACCCACCAATTTAAAAAAATAGTGATGACTATATTATACAGTTAGCTCTAATTTTGGCAACGTGTTTTCTGAGCGTCCTTTATAACGGACGTCGGGCACTAATGGGTTAAGGCTGAATCAAAAGCATTTTAATCCTGCCTGCAATCTCACCCTGACAGTTTTGACGTCTCACACAGATTGCACGTGAAACTGTTAGGTTCTGCTCAATTTAAGTCAATTAGTCTTTTTATTCTTGCGGTTGTGTTACTGTTGAAACGTATGTCTAAAATGGGCGTATATAGACTTTTAGGGGGAGGCAAGGGAGACGGTCAGGGGTTGAACCTCACCATCCTTCCCGGCATAGGCGCAACCACTCTATGGAAACCCCGGGACGCGTCCCCAACGTTTCAGGGGTTTGGGACGGTTCCCCAATTAACTTCCGACGAGAGGCTTGGGATGGTTCCTCCCAACGTTTGCCACCGACTGCTGCTTTGTTCTTTGCCAAATTAATTTTGGCTGGGCACTATTCAACAGCTGGCTAAGCTCGACCTGAGCGCTCTCTCTTCTCAATTCCCATCTATGACTTTTTCTTCGGTGGTTCGTGACCTTTTGCCTAGTGCCCAGCCAAATGAATTTGGTAAAGAACAAAGCATAGCCTAATATACATGTATATATAGGCTAATTATAACACGACCAAGAAATGAGACAAAGCTTGATACCGAGATTTACATTTCTGGAGAATTAATTTAGCGTTTGCAACTTATGGAGCAAATGAGTTTCTTGATTTAAAAAATATTTAATATATTAAATTGCGTAGCCTAAGCGCTGTCGCAACATAAACATACCTGTAGGTTTATAATTAGGTCTGATATGCTGAGCACAGAGGTGGGCCTGGTGGGCGGGAACTATTACTTGATCAAGAGACGATTGCCTCTATTATAAAAGTTTGGCATTGCTGTTGGTCGCGCGCGGTCTGATCTGTTGGAAACTTAAGTTGGTAGAAACTCTGCTGAGAATCGTTCGTTAATAAACAGATTCGTTTCTCATCAGGTTAGATGGCAGTGTCCTACATTTAAAACTGATTTCGATTGAATGGCGTTAAAATTTACTTTCCATTAAACAGTAGCCTGGTAGTTTCAGTTTAACGACACTGTGTGATAACAAAGACCATTAGCGTCGCCCTCCTCCTTTATTCAGGCTTTGCACTGGCACTGGTAGCGTGCAACCAGTTGCGGAGTTCTCCGCTCTTTAGACCGTCATGATCTTCTTGTTCCACGGTCTCGGACTGCCACAGCCCAACACCGCGTCCATGCCTCTGTCTGCCCTTTACTATGGAATGGACTTCCTTATTCGTGCTCAGATTTTATCTGGAGGCGTTACTTTTCTGCCAGATGTCTTAAGACTTTTCTTTTTCCAGAAGTTCTTCGCACAGGGAGCGCCTCTGATTAGATTGTACTGTGAGAGGCGCTTTATAAATCCAAAAATACAATAGAATAGAATAAGCGTTAAGGCAGCATTGAAGGTTAAGGATCGGAGCACCACTCTAAGCTGATGCAATTGGAAAATTTAGCAACTGCGGCATAGCAGGTTGGTATGCCGCGTAAAAGTAAATTCTTGGTCCATTGTGACACCAAGGTCCTGGACAGAGGAAGAGAAGGTAAACTGAGGGAATTCCTGGGCAAGAACAATATTCATACATAAAGTCTAGATATTGTGTCTTGTAAAACGTAGGCTATCGTCAATTAGAAAATATTGCTTTGTGGACATGGCAGGATAATCTAACTCTTCTCACAGTTAACCGGCAAAATGGCATCAAGTGCATCCGAACAAGAATCGCGACCACTCATTAACTCGGAAGACATCACCGATGACAAGAGGGACAATCCATCTCCTTACCGTCAGGAAGCATTTTTTGAAGGTCAGTCTGGAGAACCATCATCCATTATTACAGATTATGCGTCGGAGCACCTTAAGCACTGACCGAATGACCGACCATAGCAGCCCGCCACGCCAATAGAGGGACTAAGGCAGACAAATAAATAAACAAAGAGACCGACAGGCAAACAGGCAGGCAGAGAGAGAGAGAGAGGCAGAGAGACAGAGACAGATACAAACACAGAGAGAGAGACGGCGAGAGAGAGCGAGAGAGAGCGAGGACAAACAGACAGAGAGACATAGGCCCCTACATGTAGAGAGAAACAGGCAGACAGTGACAGAGACAGATATAGACAGAGAGTGTATTGAATAGAGCAGCGATTTTACCACATGAGCCACCTACTTAACCTGAAACAAACTCCCGCCAGCACTACAACTAACTTCTGACCCATCTCACGAACTCACCAAACTCCACCTCTCGCTATCTCTTTACAGGTCTTTCACTCAAACTGGAAACATTGCTTTTGCACAAATCCTATCCTGATTCTTCCACTTCTCCTCAATTCCTTCGTTACTACAACTCTAAACCTCACCCAGTTTAGCCGTCCATCTATCTGCCTGCTTGACTCTCCGGATCTTGACCCGCTGCCTATGTACCGTATCGACGTTGTTTTGATTAAGCGCCTGTGAATAAGCTGATTCCATGACTTCGCATTTGAGGGCGCTGTAGAAATTTTGAGATTATGATTACGATTGTCACCTTAATATAGACCAATGTTCTTGTCTTATTTGCATCATTTTAGGTAGGCCCTAATGACACCATAGACTGGAGAAGATGATGTCCTACCCCGGGGATAATCACATTATATGCGGGTTATAATTATGCATAGTCCACCAGTATAATTATATGTAGCAAAAATTTGTGCTTCACCATCCAGATGTCATTGTGCGTTTTTTATATCATACTAGCTGTACCCGGCCACGCGTTGCTGTGGCAGAAAAGACCGTCATCTGCCCCCTCGCCCTCCCCTCCTCCTCCCCCTCCCCTCCCCACTCTACGCCAGCGTGTTATCCATTGCGCTACCTCCCCCTCCCCATGCAAACGCAAATGTACATACATGCATCCATTGCATGCATGGCCTACGTAACATACACGTACTCTTTGCTTGTTTGCGACAGGTGCCTATGTCGAGGACGATGCTGTCTTTATGCATGCAGGACATTGCAGGTCGTAACTGTAGGCCGAACCCTCCAGATCGCTCAGTTGGAATCGACGGACGTGTCGTAGATCCAGGCTTCCAGAATCCACCACAGAATCCACAATATCCACAGCATCCACCGAATTCAGCTTATCCACATCAGTTACAAGAAGGTCACCAGCCTACACAGAGCATCCATCAGCCTCAGGCCCGGCCTTTGGGCAAGGCGAGCGAGGCAGCCGCCTTGGGCCCCGCGCTTCCAGGGCCCCGCGCTGCAGGCTATAATTTTTTACTTTGTTAAAATTGATAATGGCTACGTCGCCTAATGCTCGTAGTCAATATGCCACGTTAGTGTTATTTTGAAAGAACGAGGCCCCTAATTAACTCATTTTGATTCAATTTTGCACATGGACGTTTGTAGAAAAATTTTTTCCCAGGGGAGGACAAAACACAATGTCAGTGGTGACTTTTCAGCGAGAGTTTGACAAATGCAAAGCAGCAAATTTAGAACATGACTATTTTCAGAGAATAATGTGTCTAAATGTTAATTTCTCCGTTTTACTTTTTGAAATAAATGGCATCATTAGTGCTTTGGCGCAATGAAGTTTCTTAAAAATCGAAACGTAGGCCCTGTAGGCTAGTTGTTTAAAGTCTCGATTTTCCTCTCTTGCCCCTAAGTGCAGGGGCCCATGATTTTGCATTAGGGCCTACTCAGATAACCCCACATACAGTAGTAAGGGAAGTCACCTGAGATTGGGACGGTTCATAAGATCGAGCACACCTATTGTTACTTCTATACTGCAGAGGCAGCCGCTGTCTAGAACTATTAATACTTGCGGTGCTGCTGGCTTGATTTTATTGATTATTGAGAATTTTTATGCTCGCTCAATTAATTTCAAATCATTCAATTTTCTCAATCTGACATATTGGATATTATAATTGTCCTATCTTATGGGCTGCTTAAGATGGGACATATTAGTAATCATTTTTAATTAGGCTATAACAATATAGCATTCTTGGAAAATTGTTAAACTTTTGCATGCATCATTTTAGAGTCAACGTGGTTTATTTTAACTTCATATCAACGTGGTCTATTTTAACATAGTGCCATCAGCTCTAATTTTTTTTTAGAAATACGTTAAGTGTTCCAATTTAAGGTGACGCACCCCACTTGTCTAGTGCCATATTGACAGGAAATCAACTGCGTAAATTTATGCTTGAGGACTCGCTGCTGCCTTGGGCCCCGCAGACCCTAGGGCCGGGCCTGATCAGCCTCAATATGGAACCTACGGTCCACCATACAACTACACAGCCAATCAAGTTGATTTCAATGGCAAACTTCGCTACAATGCGTCTGCTCCACAGGGAATGCCAGGTGTAGAGCCGCAACAGGCTTACCAATCTCCCCATTTCACGATCCCCGGTCTGTTGCCGCTGCTTACCCTCCATACGCGACGACAGGGCAATACGTCATCACAAATCAGCCCCAAGGTCATCCGCACGCAATAATTGTCCGGCCGATTATGGAAAATCCTCCCGACGACTACTTGTTCTACTCGATATTTGCCGCATTTTGCTGCTGTTTCCTTGTCGGATTATTGGCAATCTTTAGGTCTAGGGAATGTCATAAAGCTACTTTGAATGGCGATCGCGAGTTGGCTGAGGAGAAGTCGAGATCAGCTCGAAAAACAGCCAATGTCGCTGTGGGTATCGGCATCATGCTGTGCATCATCTATGGTGTTATAGTTGGAATTCGCGTAGCTAACCTTCACTCGAGCAATGAGAATAAGTATTAGAAATTCATTCTTCATCGTCGTGATGCTCTTCTTTTAGCATCATCGTGAAGATGTAGACGCTGCTGTGCGCATAATAATATTTTATGTGGTCGAAGTCTTTTAAAGTGTGGAATTGTAGACTAATCGATTTTAAAATTTGAAGTTCACGGTTACAAAATACACGAAGAATGTTTTTCCACTTACATTGTGAGTAGACCTAAGAGATCTTTGTAAAGAACTCGTGTTAGTCCTATAGGCCTTATGATGGCAAAATAACAATTCGGCTAGTTCATAAATGATATTAATAACAATAATAATAGAACAATTAGTTATTAAGACAGCTTTACAAGTGTAGGCTACATGATATATTACATAGATGCATGGCACAGCTATAGAATTCTGAGTTGACTTTCACAGAGGAAGCAGTAGGGCCCATAATATGAGAGGCCAGATCAGTTCATCCTATAATCGATATATTATATGCAATTAGGCATTCCTACAGGAAATTATAAGGAAATTTTAAATAAGTACAATTTATAATTATAATTAATGTGCTTATCCTTCGTTTTCCATGTCACCAGCTGGATTGGTGATGGCAAGTACAACTCACCAAATAGTCTCTTGTAAGCTGTGGGCCTATTACATTGAGTCATTGAATAAGCGTACGGCTAACGTTAAAATTTACAAATTGAATCGCTCATTCACCCGTACGTTGGAATAATTAAATTCACCTTCATTATTTTGGATGATTCTCTTTTATTCGTTTCAAATATTATGAACCAATAATATTATTCATTGGCCGCTGTCACTAGTCTTACATAGCAGTAACTACTGGGCAACTCCCCATATCTGGCATTTTCTAAATTTACATTGGACTTAGGCTATATTTAGGGGTTTACGGGTTGAACACCCAAATAAGCAATAAATTTGGATTTAAAAAAATTAATTCCGTGTAATTTGCAACCACATCTATTTGCCTCATAAATAAAACCCTTGCTTGATTTTGCTTAGTAAGCCTATAGTAGCCATGGCGTAACATGTTTAAACTACCTTAACATAATGTGGATTGATTAGACCTACAATTTGCGCATGTAGGCCTAGTAGGCCTATTAATATTTTTTTATCTGTTAGCAAAATGCTGATAATAACGATCGATGACATTACAGGTATAATGTTTGCTAACTTGCCACTTTCGAAAATTGATAAGAACGTCTTTCATTTCCTACTTAAAATTATGATTAAAGTTCAATTGGTCTTCTGCACGTAGGCTATTACATTTTGACTCTGGTTACGTCACTGATTGAGACACGAGGTTTGCCCGTCATTGTCAATTTTAAAAAGAACGTTGTGCAAACTATTGATGAGGGGTTCATATCCTTTATGGGTTTTATTTTTCTGTCTTTCCTTATCATTCTTGATAAATTACTATTCTAGTTCTATTTTTGCCCTACCCGGCCTAGCGTCTGCACTATAGGAAGCGGGGGAATGGAGGAGAAGAATGGGAAGCAAGCCCAACTTGAGTTTCTATGCAATTCATGTATTCCTATGTGGAACCCTTATTGATTTTTTTCCTTCAGTGTTTCTCGGAAGACAAGGATGGGCTACATCAAGAGATTGTCAACAGAGATAAACCTTACCTTATTGACCTTATTGACCTTAGAGTCTTATACCCTAGAGTCCTTCCCGTGCAGACCTGCACATCGGGAAATGCAATCTCTCTACTCTGTTCGTCGCCACTTCAACAGGTAAGCCTACTCAAAAAGAAAACTAGAGTTCCACAATAAATGTCTACGTAGTACGCACATCGGGCTTCAAGGCAGACGAGACATTGACAACAAACATCAACTGTCTAGCACAGTGGTTCCCAAAGTGGTGGTCCGCGGACCGGTGCCGGTCCGCGGAGGTATGATCGCCGGTCCGCGGAGATTACCGGAGAAGAGTTTAAAATAAACAAAATAAGCCGTAATTATTAGTTTGTTTGAAATTGTGAAATTATTCGAATTGCCCAAACTTGATTCAAATTTGTGTCGTTAAATAAAAAATGAGCACACGTAAGCAAACAAATATGGACAGGTTTTTTAATAATAAAAAATATCCAATGAGCGTGATTGCTCAGAAACTTAGAGCGAAGATGATAATGATTCAGAACTTATCAGAAGTGGCTTCTTGTTCGAGGTGAAAAATAACCGACAGTTCAAGCGAAAATACTCATAATAAATTTGAAACAAGTAGGCCTAAGGCTTCAAGGACATGTAAACGTAGGCTAATTGTAAGTAGCCTTATATAGGGTGTCCAATAAGTTCGTGAACGATTTTGCTTGAAGAAAGCAGAAAAGTTTTGCAACGAACATTAATAATGCTTATGTCATTTGAAAGAGCTTTATGTCCCGAAACCAAAAAGTATAAAAAGGGTGAGTTTTTTGCAACAAGGAAATGACGTCATCAATTTATGCTGAAGGACTATTTTTAGCGATTTTTATGCAGTTCGCGATCGTTTTTCGTAAACAAACTTGGGGAAATGGGGAAAACATCAGACGTTCAGTTACGCTCGAAAGCTGCTATTCTTGATGAAAAAGGATATTCATATTCCGTTACAGGCGATGAATTAGGACGATCGAAAGGTTGGGTAGCAACATGGGTTGAAAGAAGCAAGCAAGGCGAGTTAGGCGATCGTGCACGATGCGTTCGACCAAAGATTTTGACACAGGCTGCTATTAAAATAATCAAAAAGGCGAAATACAGACGAGGACCTGGATTGAGGCAGATAGAAAATCTCTCAAGACAGGTGGACTAAAGGGCAACAAAGAAACAATCAGAAATTACATGAAAGTGGGGTTGAAGTGGAGAAGTTGGAAACGCCGAAAGGCGCCATTGCTAATAGACGCTCAGAGGAAAAAACGGTTGTTATTCTCGAGCACATAGGCCTACATCTGCTGTTTCGCGAGCATGGCCGATCGAAAATATTCCTAACTACATTGAAAACTGGCCTCCAAACTCTCCTGATCTCTCACCGATTGAAAATTTCTGGAGTATACTCTCAAGCAGTGTATACAAAGATCCTGAACCAAAAACTCCTGCTCAGCAAAAACGTCATTTGCGAAAAGCATGGAATTCGATATCGGTTGAAACTTTGTACATCCTCATCGAATCTTTGCCCAGACGAATGAAAGCTGTTATAGCCAGCAAAGGCAACACTATTGTCTATTAAATGGTACAATAATTATTGATTTTTGTTGTGTATATTTTTTGTAACAAGCTAGCAAAATCGTTCACGAACTTATTGGACACCCTATATTTTAGTCTTTTTACAATTTAGTTCGCTTTTGTTTGCCATAGCCATTTAGGCCTGTTAAGTTAGCGGACCGCGAGCTTCACCAAAAATTATTGCCGGTCCGCGGTCTGGTGAAGTGTGGGAACCACTCTAGCACATAGCAGCCATTGTGCCCTGTAGAAAAATATTGCCAGCTTTTTTTATTAATTAGATAGAGCTGTCAGGTGGCAGATTACAATAATTTACATGCAAGTATGTTTTACACTTGCTGTCATGGCTTTGCGCAATGCCATCTTTGAAGCGCAGTTCATGATACGGAACGAATTCCAATACTTCGCTCATTACCTTGTGCAAAGTTACAATCACCTGTTAAGTGAAAAAGACAGTTGGACGCGAACAACCTTCAGAACAATGAACTTCTTTTTTTTCTTCCTCTTTCTTCTTCTTCTTCTTCTACGTCTTCTTCTTTTTCTTCCACTTTTTTCTTCTTCTTCTCCTCCTTCCTCCTGCTCCTCCTTCTCCTCTTTCTCCTTCTCATCTTTTTTCTCTTTCTCCTTCTCTTCTCCTTCTTCCTCTTCCTCTTCCTCTTCCTCTTCCTCTTCCTCTTCCTCTTCCTCCTCCTCCTCCTCCTCCTCCTCCTCCTCCTCCTCCTCCTCCTCCTCATCATCATCATCATCATCATCATCATCATCATCATCATCATCATCATCATCATCATCATCATCTTTCTTCTTCGCTTCCTCCTGCTCAGTGGTGGATCCAGGGGGCAATCCGGCCATAACCATTGGCCCCCATTTAAAAATTGCATGGGACATGGTCCCCCATTTGGTTTCAAGAACTTTATACCAATACAAATGCAGCGGGACAAGGCGAGAGAGAAAAAGTTGTAACACACAGTAGGCTACCTGCATATGACTAAAAAAGGTCATCAGATTTTTTTGCAGGAAAAATGGTATATTTTCCGACATTTCGGCCGGATGACTAAAAAAATTATCAGATTTTGTGGCAAAGATCGCCGAAAATTTTGACCACCCTCTTCGAAAATATCTGTATCCGCGCCTGCTCCTGCTCCTGCTCCTCCTATTTCAATGTCTTTTTCTTCCTTTTCTTTTTTTCTCAGTTTTCTCTATATTTCTGCCGGTTATATGGCGTCATCTTGCGAACTCTAGCGTGACTTTCAAAAATTATATTGCAAACGCGTGATTGTTGCCAACATAGGCCTAATGGAATTTCTATATCGAAATCAAGAAAAAAGACCAAGCTTGCTACCGAAATTGACCTTTCTGGCTAACTAATTTATCGTTTAGCAACTTGTAGAATCAACAAGTCTTGTGATTTTGCAAATAAATATTTAGCATGTCAAATGCGTAATCGTAGTCGCAATCTTAAGTTTTGATTTCTTGAGACCATAAACTGGAGTCATGGCTCTTCAAACTACCAAAGGATGGTGAAGGATCTTACCATACAAAATGCATTAAAAAATGAGCAGGTAAAGGCTACAATTATTACGGTCGCCATATAAAAACATGCAAATCAAGCAAATTCACTCGACACTTCTGATAAAGAACCCGACTGAAGCTCCATTTTAAAGTGGACATTAAATATTTGGCTTCAATTTCAGGTTCACGGTTACAAATACAATGAAATACAGCTTCATGGGTTATTATCCGCAGCCAAATAAAATAGGCCCCTACGCGATCACTTAGGTTTCTAAGAAGGAATTCGTCATAGGAATCCGAAAAAATTATAAGGAAGCACACTGAGAAAACTTCAGTTGATAAAAGAAGTATAATTTATGGTTCTATCTTCCGATTCTAAGACAAGCTTTTTGAACGAAACTCAATTTAGGCCTATAATCCATTCACCAATTTCATCTGTTGTCTACTTACCAAGATCGTTAAATCGCAGATGATGTAAGATCTATGAACGCTGCCATGGGCGGAGTTTATCAGGGGCTAGGGGCTAAGCCCCCCCAAGAAGGCCCAGATTCAACTGTTTTACCATAAAAATGGTATCCTTTTCCGGGGTTAGCCCCCTAAGAAGGACCAAACTTGGGGTTAGCTCTCCCAAGAACGGAAACCAAACTCCGCCCATGAACGCTGCTCTATATATCTGAGATGATTCACACTGTGGAAGAGTTAATTGCACGAACAAACAGGAAATTATTCTTTGGCTATTGCATTCTCTTGCCACCTCTTCGCAGGACAAGTAGGCTATTTACTCCACAAGAGAGAGGACAATCCTTAATGATCCTTTCATGCTGCCTCTCGTTAAAAATTTGTTGTCTAAAACTAGGGGCCTATATTTTTTTATGAAGATAGGTATTTTCATCTGTATTTTGCCATGCATGAATGAGTTTAAACTGCTGTTATTCATCATCATCATAGAGCATGCCCTCCTGGGGCGTTGCATGATGCGGCAACAAATTCCCCCCAGAGACCGCGATCTTCCGCCAGATTAATCCATAGCCTCATGTATGCTACGCCGCGCGACGGGCGATGTGGCATCCGAATTGAATTGTTGCTCATCATTTTCATAGGCTGATAGTTCCTCGGTTGAGTCGCCACTCCAACGCGAGTAGATCAGATCCAGGCAGGCTGATCATCCCGGCGTTGACTACCTCAGTCATCCGTCTTCAATCCATGACCCTGGAGCAGGGGGGTTGTTTTAGGCTAGCCCATAGTCGGATGCAGTTTAACGTCATACCCAGGATCTGTTATTGTAGCCTATCTATATAATTGTATATGTAATAATCGTGTTGTACAATGTAATGCATGTGCGCGTTTGTCAGATGCAAATGAAAGGTTGCTTACTTACTTACTTATATTTCTGCGTGGGGATTTCCGTACCAGGAAAAAATGTGCACACGCCAAGTCTCAGCCATGGATTAATTATTAGGCCTAGCCTAAGTCAGTTCGCTTTTTACGGGTAAGCAAAATTATCTGTAGGCTATTATTATGGTATATTATGGTATCACACGGAGGTGGGCGGGGAGCTATATTTAATCGAGAGACGATTGCATCTATTATAACAGATAAGCGTCGATGTTGGTCGCGGTGGTCTGATCTGTTGAAAACCGAGTTTTTTAGAAACTCTGCAGAGATTCGTTCGTTAAAAAACAGATCCGTTTCTGATCAGGTTAGATGACACTGTCTTACATTTAAAATGATTGGCGTTTTCCATAAATTTACTTTACATAATTATAGTAGGCCTAATAGTTTCAGTTTAACGTCACTGTGTGATAACAAAGACTGTCCTCCTTTATCCAGGCTTTGCACTGGCAGAGTCACAGTGAAACCAGTGGCGGAGTTCGGAATTTGGAGCTAATAATGGGCTACTGCTGTGTTAACATTTTCAGGCAAATACTTAAAGTGTTGGCCAAGTAAAGACACTTTTTTATTGGGGTCTACTTTTCATCAGGACACCGCGTGTAGCCTAGATATCGATGGGCTAAACACGTTTTCAAGCGGATTCGCAATAATAATAAAAATAACGATGAATAAATCGGTGTCACGACAACTCGTCTACCGACAAATGGTCTCCGGACAATTCGTCTAAAGCAACTGGTCTACTGACACCTTATCCAGCGCTTGAGAAATGGAAGCTGGATGAAGGTATTTTTAGATTTGCAGTAGAAATGGGTGCATGTCGGAATGTATGAATGAAAATCATCAATCCAGCTTCCATTTAAGCAAAAAACATTTTCCTAAATCCAGCTTCTATTTCATCAATACTATTCGTCAGTAGACCAGTTGTCGTTAGGCCAATTGTCCGGAGACGAGTTGTCGGTAGACGAGTTGTCGGTAGACCAGTTGTCGTGGAACCGAATAAATCACCGCAAAAATTAATAGCAATGATTATGAATAATAAATATCGCCTCGTTTCTGGACGGCAAGCGCAGGGTATTTCAGCTGTGTTGAGGGAAAAACTAAATTTCCCGGCCAAAGAATGGGTTGAGGCCGCGATGGAAGCAGGCCGGTGAATAGGGTGGTGAATAGGGCGGGGTGAGACCGGGCTGAGGCGTCGCCGAAACCGAAATTTCCTGCGCAACTCCGGGTATTTTCAGCTAGTATAGGCCCAGTATAATTAGAATAAAATGATTATTATGGTTATGAAAGTACGCGCACAGACAATTCAAATGCGCCGTGCTGTCATCAAATTGTCTGGTGGCGTTTTAATAGCAAAAAATATCTTGGGCGCTCAAGGGTAAAACCATACGGATGCATGTTACCAGGCAGTATTCATAATGAAGTCTAGTTCTGGTGTCTTATGAGACTTATTAACAACTGCTTTGTGGACATGAGTGTATAGTCTCTTTTCTTAGTTAACCGGCAAAATGTCATCAGGAGCATCCGAACAAGAATCGCGACCATTCATTGACTCGAGAGACTTCATCGATGACAAGAGATACAATCAACCGCCTTACCGTCAGGACAGAATTTTGGAAGGTCAGTTCTGGAGAACCATCATTCGTTATAACAAATAATTATATGCCGGAGCACCTTAAGCACTGACCAAAACTCCCAAACGTCACCACATCAATCCTGTCCTGAAATCACTTCACTGGCTCAAAATACCTGAACGCACAGAATACAAAGTCCTCTCACTCACTTACAATACACTCCAATCATCCCAGCCTTTCTACCTTCGTCAGTTGTTCACAATCCAGCCACTTCGTTCAACACGTTCCTCATCCTCCATTACACTGCTTCACCCTTCCATCACTTCGGCACTGAAATTTGCAAACCGCTCCATAGCCATTGCCTTTCCACCTCTTTGGAACAAACTTCCGCCAGCACTTCGGCAAACTTCCGACCCATCATACGAGCTCACCTAAACTCCACCTCTCGCTATCTTTCCACAGGTCTTTCACTCAAAACTGAAAACATTGCTCTTTCACAAATCCTATCTTGATTTCTCCTCTTCTCCTCCCATCCCTCGTCATTTCAACTCTAAACATCACCCACCTTAGCCGTCCATTTGTCTGCCTGCTTGGCCGTCCAAATTTTGACCCGCTGCCTAACGATTTAATTTTGATTAAGTGCCTGTGCATAAGCTGGTTCCCCGTGACTTCGCTTTTGTGGGCGCTGTAGAAATTTCGAAATTACGACTACGATATTCACGTTAACATAGACCAATGTTCTTATATTTCTTGCATAATTTTTAGATGGGCCCTAATGACACCATGGACTGGGAAGGATGATGTCCTACCCCGGGTGATAATGCCATTTTAATTCGGCCTTTAAATACATGTATGCCTGTTTCACCTGTATACACAAAATTTGTGGTAGCCCATCCAGATGTCAATGTGCAAGTTTTCTGTTATATTGACTGCATAAATTGTCATCAATTGGTCTACACAAATGCATAATTAACATTGTGCGTCCGCCAACGACGCATGTTAAAAGCTATTCTTTCGTGTACATAATACATATGCAAATGTACATACATCTTACATGCATCCATGGCATATAGCCTACGTAACTTTCTTCGACTCTTTGTTTGTTTGCGACAGACTACTATGTCGGGGACGATGCTGACTTAATGCATGCAGGTCGCAACTGTTGTAGACCTAACACTGCAGATTGTTCAGATGGAATAGAAAGAGTCGTCGTCGATCCAAGCTTCCAGAATCCACCAAAGAATCCCCAATATCCACAGCATCCACCCAACCCAGCTTATCTACATCAGTTACAAGAAGGTCAGCAGTCTTCACAAAGCATAACCCCTCTTCAACCTCACTATGGAGCCTACGGTATACCAAACAACTACACCGCGAATCAAAATGATGTCAATGGCAAACTTCGCTACGATGCATATTACTCTCCACAGGGAATGCCAGGAGCAGGGCACCAACAAATCTACTTATCTCCCCCATTCCATGATTCCCGATCTGTTGCCGCTTCTTGTCCTCCATCCTTGACGAATAGGCAATACGTCGTCATACATCAGCCCCAAGGTCCCGGTGGTCAACCGCGCGCAATCATTGTCCGGCCCATTCTGGAAAATCCTCCGAGTGACTACATGTCCTACTCGATATTTGCCGCATTGTGCTGCTGTTGGTGTGTCGGATTGAAGGCAATCTCTAGATCTAAGGAATGTCGCATGGCTATTTTGAATGGCAATCGCGAGTTGGCCGAGGAGAAGTCGAGATCAGCTCGAAAAACAGCCAATGTCGCTGTGGGTATCGGCATCATGCTGTGCATCATCTTTAGTGTTTTTATTGTAATTCCCATATGCTTGAGCACTGCATAGGCCTATTAGAATATCAGTCTTCATCGTCGTAGCTATTCTTTTAACATCATCGTGAAGATGTAGACGCTGCTGTGCGCATAATTTTATGTGGTCGAAGTCTTTTACTGTGTAGACTACTGTAGACTATTCAATTTTAAAATTTGAAGTTCACGGTTGCAAAATACACGAAGAAAGTTTTTCCACTTACATTGTGAGTAGGGTGTCACGACAACTCGTCTACCGACAACTATTCTACCGACAAGTGGTCTCCGGACAATTCGTCTAACGACAACTGCATGGTCTACTGACAACTGATCCAGCGCTTGAGAAATGGAAGCTGGATGACAGTTTTTAGAGGTGAAGTGGAAGTTGGATTGATGAAAAAAAACGCAAGAGAAATGGAATCTGGATGATGGTTCATTTACATTTGAAACAGAAGCTGGATTGACAAAAATAACGCACGATAAATAAAAGTTGGATGAAGATATTTCTGGATCTCAAATAGAAGCTGGATTGACTAAAATAACAGTGGGCCTATTACAGTGAGTCACTGAATAACGTATAGGCCTATGGCTAACGTTAATATTTACAAATTGAATCGCTCATTCACACGTACGTTGGAATAATTAAATTCACCTTCATTTGGATGATTCTCTTTTATTCGTTTCAAACATTATGAACCAATAATATTATTCATTGGCCGCTGTCATTTGCAAAGCAGGAGCTACCTGCCAACTTTTCATATCTGGCATTTTCTAAGTTTTTTCATTTTCATTTTTTCATTTTTCTTTTTCATTTTATTGACTTGCAATGTCACAACAACATTCACATAATAGTAATAAACATTAACAACAACAAAACTTCAGCAAGGAATTGTTATAAACTTAATATTAGTTTACATTGGTCTTATAATTAGAGGTTTACGGGTTGAACACCCAAAAAAAGCAATAAATTTGGATTTTTAAAATTTAATTCCGTGTAATTTGCAATCACGTCTATTTGAAGCCTAAATAAAACTCTTGCTCGATTTCGCTTAGTAGGCCCATAGCAGCCATGGCCTAGCCTACATGTTTAAACTACCTTAACATACTGTGGATTGATCAGAAGTACAGTTTGCGCATGTACTATCAATATATTTTGTTTTATCTGTTAGCAAAATGCTGATAACATTGATGATATTACACTTACAGGTTTAATGTTTGCTAACTTGCCAGTTGCCACTTTCGAAAATTGATAAGAACGTCTTTCATTTCCTTCTTAAAATTATGATTAATGTTCAATTGGTCTTCTGCACGTATTACATTTTGACTCTGGTTACGTCACTGGTTGAGACACGAGGTTTGCCCGTCATTGCCAATCTTAAAAGAACGTTGCGCAAACAATTGATGAGTGGTTCATATCCTTTATGGGTTTTCTTTTCCTGTCTGTTCTTAATTATCATTCTTAATAAATTAGTAGGCTATTCTAGTGCTATTTTTGCCCTAGCCAGCCTGGCGTCTGCACTATATCTATATAGGAAGCGGGGAATGGAGGAGAACAATGAGAAGCAAGAACAGATTGAGTTTCTATGCAGTAGGACAAATATTAAAATTCCTATGTGGAACCGTTACTGAGTTTTTCTTCTTCAGTGTTTCTTGGAAAACAAGGATGGACTACATCAAGAGATTGTCAACAGAGATAAACCTTACCTTATTGACCTTAGAGTCTTAGACCCTAGAGTCCTTCCCGTGCAGATCTGCACATCGGGCAATGCAGTATCTCCGCTCTATTCATCGCCACTTCTACAGATAAACCTACTCAACAAGAAAACTAGAGTAGCCTAAAACACTTAATGTCCACACACATCGGGTATCAAGGAAGACAGCAAACATGAGTAACATTATTGCCTATAGCTGTACTTGCACACAACAGCCAATGTGCACTTAAGAAAAATTTTGCCAGCTTTTTGTATTAATTGGATAGAGTTGTCAGATGGCAAATGACAATGAATATGTTTTACACTTGCTGTCATGGCTTTAGGCAATGCCTTCTTTGAAGCGCAGCTCATGATACGGAATAAAGCTCAAGACTTTGTTTAATCGTTTGGCATGTGTTACTATTACAATCACCTATTAAGTGACAAAGACATTTGGACGCGAACAAACTTCAAACCAATGTAGACCTACTCCTTCTTCTATTCCTCTTTTCTTTCTTCTTCATCTCTTATTTCTTCTTCTTCTTCGTCTTCGTCTTGCTCTTCCCACTTCCATTCTCTTCCTCTTCCTCTTCATCTTCTTAGTCCTCTTCTTCTCCTTTTTCTCCTTCCCCACCTCCTCCTTCTTCTTCTCCTCCTCCTCCTCCTCCACCTCCTCCTTCTTCTTCCTCTTCCTCTTTATCTTCCTCTTCCTCTGTAGCTTCTTCTTCTTCTTTTTCTTCTTCTTCTTCTCCTTCTTCTTCTTCTTCATCATCATCATCATCATCATCATCATCATCATCATCATCATCATCATCATCATCATCATCATCATCATCATCATCATAATCTTCTGTCTCCTTCGCTTTCTCCTGCTTCTCCTATTTCTATGTCTTCTTCTTCGTTTTTGTCTCTCCTCATTTTTCTCCTTCTGCTCTCTTTTTTTCCTATTATCTGCCGGTCCTGTGGCGTCATCTTGTGAACTCTAGCGTAAATTTCGAAAATTATATTATAAGCGTATGATTGTCGCCAGCATAATGAAATTTCTATAACGAGACCAAGAAAAGAGACCAAGCTTGCTACCGAAATTTACCTTTCTGGCGAACTAATTTATCGTATAGTAACTTGTGGAATCAACAAGTCTTGTGATTGTGCAAAAAAATCTAGCATGTTAAATTCGTAAATCGTAGTCGCAATCGTGAGTTTAGATTTCCTGAGACCTTAAACTGGAGTCACGGCTCTTCAAACTACCAAAAGGCGGCGAAGGATCTTACCCTACAAAATGCATTGAAAAATGAGCAGTTCAAGACTATAATAGGTCTATACGGATGCCATATAAAAACATGCAAATCAAGCAAATTCACTCGACACTTCTGATAAAGAACCCGACTGAAGCTCCATTTTAAAGTGGAGATTAAATATTCGGCTTCAATTTGAGGTTCACGGTTACAAATACAATGAAATACAGCTTCCTGGGTTATTATCCTCAGTCAAATATAGGTCCCTACGCGATCACTTAGGTTTCTAAGAAGGAATTCGTCATAGGAATCCGAAAAAATTATGCTGTTCAGCGTTACTATAATAGGGTGCATTAAAAATAATGTGCAAATAGTCAGAAGCACACTGAAAAAAACTTCAGTTGATAAAAGAAGTATGAGCTTAATTTATGGTTCTACGCTATCGGCCGATTCTAAGACAAGCTCTTTGAACGAAACTCAGTTTAGGCCTATAGGCTATCTATTCACTAATTTCATCTGTTGTCTTCTTACCAAGATCGTTAAATCGCAGATGATGTACGATCTATCAACGCTGCTCTAAAAAGGCTTGTATATAGATGACAATATCTGAGAAGATTCACATTGTGGAAGAGCTACATGCGATTGCTCGAACAGACAGAAAGCACAATTATTCTTTGGCTATAACTGCATTCTCTTGCCACCTCTTCGCGAGGACAAGTAGGATATTTACTCCGCAAGATACGACATCCTTTCAGGCTGCCTCTCGTTAAAACAAATTTGTCTAAAACTATATTTTTTATGAAGAGAGGTATTTTCAATTGTATTATTTTAGCCGTGCACGAATGACTTTAAACTGCTGTTATTGTATCTATTATAATTTTATATGCAATGGTGTTGTACAATGTAATGCATGTGCGCTTGTCAGATGCAAATGAAAGGTTGCTTACTTACTTACTTACTTATATTTCTGCGTGGGGATATCCGTAGCATGAAAAAATTTGCAGACACCAAGTCTCAGCCATGGATTAATTATTAGGCCCTAAGTCAGTTCGCTTTTTACGGGTAAGCAAAATTATCTGTAGGCTATTATTATGGTATATTATGGTATCACACAGAGGTGGGCGGGGAGCTATATTTAATCGAGAGACGATTGCATCTTTTATAACAGATAAGTGTCGATGTTGGTCGCGGTGGTCTGATCTGTTGAAAACTTAGTTTTTTTAGAAACTCTGCAGAGAACCGTTCGTCTATTATAAACAGATCCGTTTCTCATCAGGTTAGATGGCACTGTCTTGCATTTAAAACTGATTTGCATTGATTGACGTTTTCGATCAATTTACTTTCCATTAAACAGTAGTAGTTTCAGTTTAACGACACTGTGTGATAACAAAGACCATAAGAGTGGCCGTCCTCCTTTATCCAGGCTTTGCACTGGCAGAGTCACAGTGCAACCAGTGGCGGAGTTCAGAATTTGGAGCTAATAATGGGATACTGCTGTGTTAAAATTTTCAGGAAAATACTTAAAGTTTTGGCCAAGTAAAGACACTTTTTTATTGGGGTCTACTCTTCATCAGGACACCGTGTAGACATCGATGGGCTAAACACGTTTTCAAGCGGATTCGCAATAATGATAAAAATAATAGCTGTGTTGAGGGAAAAAACTAAATTTCCCGGCCAACGAATGGATTGAGGCCGCGATGGAAGCAGGCGGGTGAATAGGGTGGTGAATAGGGCGGGGTGAGACCGGGCTGAGGCGTCGCGGGGGCGAAAACCGAAATTTTCTGCGCAACTCCGAGTATTTTCAGCTAGTATAGTAGGCCTATAATTAGAATAAAATGATTATTATGGTTATGAATGTACGCGCACAGACAATTCCAATGCGCCGTGCTGTCATCAATCAAATTGTCTGGTGGCGTTTTAATAGCAAAAACTATCTTGGGCGCTCAAGTGTTAACCATACGGATGCATGTTACCAGGCAGTATTCATACATGAAGTCTCGTTCTGGTGTCTTATAAGACTTATTAACAACTGCTTTGTGGACATGAGTGTATAGTCTCTTTTCTTAGTTAACCGGCAAAATGTCATCAGGAGCATCCGAACAAGAATCGCGACCATTCATTGACTCGGGAGACCTCAACGATAACAAGAAAGACAATCCACCGCCTTACCGTCCTGACAGAATTTTCGAAGGTAAGTTCTGGAGAACCGTCATTCATTATAACGAATAATTATACGTCGGAGCACCTTAAGCACTGACCAAAACCCCCAAACGTCCCCACATCAATTCTGTCCTGAAAATCACTTCACTGCATGCATGGCTCAAAATACCTGAACGCACAGAATACAAAGTTCTAATCCTCACTTTCATTACACTTCAATCATCCAGCAGTTCTATCCGTCAGTTCTGTTATTCACCATCCAGCCACTTCGTTCAACACGTTCCTCATCTTACATTACACAGCTTCGCCCTTCCATCACTTCGGCACTGAAATTTGCAAACCGCTCCATAGCCATTGCCGTTCTTTGGAGCAACCAACCTTCCACAGCACTACGGCAAACTACTGACCAGTCAAACGAACTCACCAAAACTCCACCTCTCGCTATCTTTCCACAGGTCTTTCACTCAAAACTGAAAACATTGCTCTTTCACAAATCCTATCTTGATTTCTCCTCTTCTCCTCGCATCCCTCGTCATTTCAATTCTAAACATCACCCACCTTAGCCGTCCATTTTTCTGCCTGCTTGGCCCTCCAAATTTTGACCCGCTGCCTAACGATTTAATTTTGATTAAGCGCCTGTGCATAAGCTGGTTTCCCGTGACTTCGCTTTTGTGGGCGCTGTAGAAATTTCGAAATTACGACTACGATATTCACGTTAACATAGACCAATGTTCTTATATTTCTTGCATAATTTTTAGATGGGCCCTAATGACACCATGGACTGGGAAGGATGATGTCCTCCCCCGGGTGATAACACCATTTTAATTCGGCCTTTAAATACATGTATGCCTATTCCACAAGCAGGCCCTATACACAAAATTTGTGGTTGGGCATCCAGATGTCAATGTGCAAGTTATCTGATAAATATTGACTGCTTAAATTACCATCTATACACAAATGCATAATTAACATTGTGCGTCCGCCAACGACGCATGTTAAAAGCTAAGCTTTCGTGTACATAATGCATAGGCAAATGTACATGCATGCATCCATTGCACAGGCCTACATAACATTCTTCGACTCCTTGTTTGTTTGCGACAGGTTCCTTTGTCGGGGACGATGCTGACTTAATGCACGCAGGTCGTAACTGTAGTAGACCTAACACTGCAGATTGTTCAGATGGAATCGATGGAGGTTTCGTCGATCCAGACTTCCAGAATCCACCAAAGAATCCCCAATATCCACAGCATCCGCCCAATCCAGCTTATCCACATCAGTTACAAGAAGGTCAGCAGTCTTCACAAAGCATAACCCCTCTTCAACCTCACTATGGAGCCTACGGTCCACCACCCAACTACACAGCGAATCAAGATGATGTCAATGGCAAACTTCGCTACGATGCATATTACTCTCCACAGGGAATGCCAGGAGCAGGGCAGCAACAAGTCTACTTATCTCCCCCGTTCCATGATCCCCGATCTGTAGCCGGTTCTTGTCCTCCATCCTTGACAACTGGGCAATACGTTGTCATGCATCAGCCCCAAGGTTCCGCGGGTCAACCATGTGCAATCATTGTCCGGCCGATTCTGGAAAATCCTCCGAGCGACTACATGTCCTACTCGATATTTGCCGCATTTTGCTGCTGTTTTCTTGTCGGATTAATGGCAATCTCTAGGTCTCGGGAATGTCGTAAGGCTATTTTGGACGGCAATCGCGCGTTGGCCGAGAAGAAATCAAGATCAGCTCTAAACACAGCCAATGTCGCTGTGGGTGTCGGCATCGTGCTGCTCATCATCTATGGTGTTATAATTGGAATTCGCGTATACAGTGTCCTTGAGCACTGAGAATACGTAAATAATATCAGTCTTCATCATTGTGATGCTCTTCTTTCAACATCATCGTGAAAATATAGACGCTGCTGCACGCATAATAATTATGTGATCGATGCCTTTTAAATTGCAGACTAATAGGTTAAATTCTTCGTTTCAAACATGATGAACAAATAATATTATTCATTGGCCGCTGTCATTTACAGATTACAATGCAGGAGCTACTTGGCAATTCTCCATATCTGGCATTTTCTAAGTTTACCTTGGACGTACCGGTTTATTTAGAGGTTTATGGGCTGAACAGTGAACACCCAAAATAAGCAATAAATTTGGATTTTTTAACATTAATAATTATTCTGCGTAATTTGCAACCACATCCATTTGCACCATAAATAAACCCTTGCTTGATTTCGCTTAGTAGGCCAATGGTAGCCATGGCCTACATGTTTAAACTAGGCTACCTTAACATGTTGCAGATTAGTTAGGCCTAGCCTACAGTTTGCGCACGCAGTAATAATATATTTTTATCTGTTAGCAAAATGCTGATAATAATGATGACATTAGGCTACGGGTCAAATGTTTGCTAACTTGCCACTTTGGAAATGATAAAGAGGACGTCTTTCATTTCCTACTTAAAATTATGATTAATGTTCGATTGGTCTTCTGCACGTGATAGGCCTACATTTTGACTCTAGTTATGTCACTGGTTGATACAAGAGGTTTACCCGTTATTGCCTATAGGCCCCTATTTAAACGAACGCTGCGCAAACACTTGATGAGTGGTTCATATCTTTTGCGGGTTTTCTTTTTCTGTCTTTCCTTATCATTCTTAATAAGTTGTTGTTCTAGTTATATTTTTGCCCTACCCGCTTAGCGTCTACATAATTACAGGATGCGGGGAGTGGAGGAGAACAACGAGAAGCAAGTAGCCTACAGATTGAGTTTTTTCTATGCAGTAGGACAACTATTAATATTACTATGTGGAACCCTTATTGAGTTTTTTCTTCAGTGTTTCTCGGAAAACAAGGGTGGGCTACATCAAGAGATTGTCAACAGAGATAAGCCTTACCTTAGACCAGTGTTTCTTAACCAGTGTTCGACCGAACCCCTGGGGTTCGATGAGCCACTGCCAGGGGTTCGGCAGAGGTCCTCTGAAATAGCCTATAGCCTATACATATTCAGTGTCAGTGAGTGAGTGAAAAATCATTTGATATTTTATTTTTATTTTTCAAATTTTATTTAATAACAAAGGACACATTAAGATGCAATTGGTAGTGTTGGTACGGTTAGTTAACTGTTAGTAGTTCATGTATTGAATGTACATTGCATCCCATTTTGGCCCATTTTTTCCCTTTTGTTCCCATGAGTTAACAAATTATTGTTCAAACTTTAGGGGTTCGGTGAGTGGTCATGGATTTCTCATGGGGTTCGGCTTCCATGAAAAGGTTAAGAACCACTGTCTTAGACCTTAGACTCTTAGACCCTAGAGTTCTTCCCGTGCAGATCTGCACATTGGGCAATACAATCTCTCTACTCTGTTCGTCGCCACTTCAACATGCAGATAAACCTACTCAAAAAGAAAACTAGAGTTCCACAATAAATGTCTACGTCTATAGTACGCACATCGGGCTTCAAGGCAGACGGGACATTGACAACAAACATCAACTGTCTAGCACATAGCAGCCATTGTGCCCTGTAGAAAATTTTCCCAGCTTTTTGTATTAATTAGATAGAGTTGTCAGATGGCAAATGACAATGAATATGTTTTACACTTGCTGTCATGGCTTTACGAAATGCCATTTTTGAAGCGCAGTTCATGATACGGAATGAATTCCAATACTTCGCTCATTACCATGTGCAAAGTTACAATCACCTGTTAAGTGAAAAAGATTAGTTGGACGCGAACAACCTTCAGAACAATTAACTTCTTCTTTTTATTCCTCTTTTCTTTTTCT
This sequence comes from Lumbricus rubellus, assembly GCA_945859605.1. Lineage (NCBI taxonomy): Eukaryota > Metazoa > Annelida > Clitellata > Crassiclitellata > Lumbricidae > Lumbricus > Lumbricus rubellus. The sequence goes on from OX243812.1 coordinate 8,033,190, forward strand.
TCTTCGAAAATTATATTGCAAGCGCATGATTGTTGCCAACCTAATGGAATTTCTATAACGAGACCAAGAAAAGAGACCAAGCTTGCTACCGAAATTTACCTTTCGGACTAACTAATTTGTCGTTTAGCAACTTGTGGAATCAGCAAATCTTCTGATTTGCACAAAATATTTAACATGTCAAATGCGTAAATCGTAGTCGCAATCGTAAGTTTTGATTTCTTGAGACCATAAACTGGAGTCACGGTTCTTCAAAGTTCAAACTACCAATAGGACCGGTGGCGAAGGATCTTACCCTACAAAATGCATTGAAAAATTGAGCAGGCCCAGGCTACAATACGCGGTCACCATATAAAAACATGCAAATCAAGCAATTCACGTGACATTTATCACAAAGAACCCGACTGGAGCACGTGATCCAAAGGCGGGACAAAATATGCAAATCAAGCGAATTACTAATCCAGGAAACGCCTTAAAAAATAATATTGGAAAGTCTTCCATTTCGTCAATTGAACATTAGCGATACCGGTATGGAATGCAAGTTGACGTATAATAATTATTAAACAAAATCGTGACGCGCATAAGGCCACATCTAAACGCAAATCTGATTTCAAAATGCAAATCACATTTTGACAATGACAACTGTTCAAAGCATGTCGTCGAACTCGGGCGACTCAGGCAGATGGCGCATACAGTCATGGCCTACACGTAGCCTACGTCATGGCTAAGTCCTATGTCTACACATGCACCGGACGGGCACGAAAATCTAATATTTGCCAAATTCGTCCGTACAAATAGCCACACACAGGTACATGTAAAACCGTGCACAGCTAATGACAAGATGTTGACGAAAAGCGTGTAATCATAACCGAAAGCAGTGCGACAACAATGCTTCAGCCAAAAACGGTGCAATAGCCTAATAATCTTGTATTGACCGATTTGCTTGATTCCCATATTCTCGCGCGACACACAAACCACATTGGTCTGCCTTTGGTTGGATAACACGGCTTAAGCCGTCGACGCAGCTGTGGAGAGAATTTTCAGACTCGTTCAAGGACAATTTCACCTGTCGGCAGATTTTTTACTCCAGGTATAGCCTAATAGCCTACCTCGATGTGGGTCGCGGTTTGATCCGTTTTTACATAGGTGGGTAGGAAATCAACTGACTGTCATCGAGGAGATTATATTTACAGGTCCGTTCTTTGTCTGTTATGGTATAATTATAATACACGTAACATTGACTCGCATTTCGGTTGCATATTATATATTGGCTACTTGTTACATCGTCATCGTCGTCGTCGTCATCATCATCATCATCATCATCATCATCATCATCATCATCTTCATCATCATCATCTTCATCATCATCATCATCATCACCATCATCATCATCATCATCACGCACTTTAATATTGTAGTCGTTATTATAATATTTCATATTATTACTAGCTGTACCCGGCCACGCGTTGCTGGGGCTGAAAAGAACGTCCAACCATCCGTCCCTACCTAAACTCCCCCTTTTGTTATTGCTGTTGTCGATTAGTAGGTCTACGTGCTCATGGGATGTTTTTCATCTTAGAAGATTTTGTCTTTTGAACAGGTCGGATATATTCTGATACATTGGTAAGAAGGTCAACTGGAGAAGAATGTCGTCAGCTGCACCAGCTGCTGTTCTTCCTATCGCCAGTCCACCCGCCGACTTGAACCAGCGTGACCATAATTATCAAAGATACAGACCACCGCCACCATACACTCAGAAACCAATATTCGAAGGTCAGACTGAAACATCAGTGCTCGATGTATGACATTAAAATCCAATATACTGTTTGGTAGAGTTTGCGATATTATTATCATGCTCAAAAATCAACCTTGGGGGAAGTCACTAAGAGTAACCGAAGGTTTTGAACCATAAACTCTTTTGATTCTATCAATTAAATTCACTTTAGGCCAAAAATGAAGCCCTTGAATTCTGTATAACAGTACAGATGTTTACTTTCAACCAATGAAGGACATCTCTGGTCAGTCATTTATTTTCAGTTATAATCATGGCGAGTTTATGGACCCACATAATACGTAATTTTGTTGTTTGCAAACAACAGGTTCCTACAATGACGACGACGATGACGAGTCAGCACCAGTCCATAACTTGAATCCTCCAGTCTTGATAGATTCGATGGGGAGGGAATACAGTGATCCTATCTACGAGAAGAATCCACCACCACCACCACCACCACCTCAATATCCGCAACATCCAGCTGATCCTCATCACCTTCAACCAGGGCAGCAACCCTCACAGATCGTCGCTCCTTATCAACCTCACCCTGGAGCCCACGCTCAACCATTCAACTACATCGCGCACCAAGATGACGTCAATGCCAAACTTCACTACGATGCATATAATTACTCTCCACAGGGAACGCAAGCTACAGGGCAGCAGCACCCAGCCTACCAAGCACCCCCATTTCACGATCCACGGCCCGCTTATGCTGCCTACCCTCCTCCACACTCTACGACGATCGGGCAATACATCCTCCCCCTGCCGCAACTAGACTTCGGCCAGCCGCCGCCGATCATCGTCCAACCGGGTCTTGAGGATCCTCCAAATGATCACATGCGATACTCGATCTTCGTATCCGTCTGCTGTTGCTGGTGCGTCGGATTCATCGCCATCTCCAAGTCCATTGAGTGTCGCAAGGCTATAGCTGCTGGCAATGGCGACCTGGCCAAGGCGAAGTCCTTCACCGCTCGTAACACGGCACATGCCGCTCTCGCATTGGGTATCTTGATGTACCTCATCGCCGGCGCCATCATCGGGTTTCGCATTGCTTCTGCTGCTACGCGTTTATAGCGCTATAAAAAAGCCACCATGCCTAGGAAATAATAATTTTTAATATTCTCAGTTATCCCATTTTGAAATATATTTGAAGAGTTGGAACTATCTGCCAAAAGAATTTATCTGTATAATGTATATACCTGCTGCGAACTATACCTTCACAAATTACATGTTTGTAGACTAGTATTAATTAATTAGGCCTATAATTATAGGTAGGCCTAGTACAAACTAACCTATGATCGCGGGGTTTCGTTAGATAAATGGTATTTCAACATAGAAATGATACGTGACCAATGAAACGCATGCTTGGCGAAAAATGCGTCATTAACCAACGTCACTATGATGACGATGCCGAGACAGAAATAGTTATTGTGAAATTAGTCATGGTGGGGATTTATCACACGCATGCTTTTCAACTGACTTTGTATTGTTTTTATTTTCTGTCCTTATTCTTCCTTTCTCACACAGCTCCAAAGATGTCTATTGTGTTTTCTAGCTTCATGTATATGATGATCATTTAATTACATAATTTTTATGGTTATTTTTTATGACTGTATACTCGCTTTGATTGTTCTTATAATAATTATGATGTTGCGCAGTGCGTTTGAAGTCGGTTCAATAAAGTAACACTTACTTACTTAATCACTTACTTACTCTCTCACTCATTTACTCACTTACTTACTTAATTAATTAATTAATTAATTAATTAATCGATATACTGCAACAATGTGATGATAAGTTGCAAATGTCACAGTTTCTTCGAGAAAATTCTATTGAATGGCTTTTAGCCAATCCAGTTTTTATTTAATCCGACCATAATATTATTTAGGATGCGATTTACTCGCATCCCTACACAAATTGTTTTAACCCTTATAGGGTAACCGGGGGGTAAAAAAAGACCCCCAGCCTACTTTTTTCCGTATACTTTTTTTTAATAAAAGAAAATAGACTTGTGCTTTTGTGACTTTTCCGAAATATGTTTTTTCTTCACAATGTCGTTTTCAGTTGTGCCAAATTGCGCTGCCACCTAGCGGCAGACTAGTGTGAAAAGTAAGGTTTCATATTCCAGTACTGGATAAATCATTTCTACACTATGTAGATGTAAGCATAGTAGTTGATAGAACTGAATTGTTGGAGATATGTGGTTCTTGTATTTTTGCATATGAATTAGCCATTCTTTGCTGTATGATTTCTATATTTCAGGTTGCATTATATTAGTGTAGTTTACGTACTTTTGCATAAAGCTATCGAAAGAACTACGTGATTACAACGCCACAAAAGGCGCCGTGGACTCATTCGACCAGGAAACAAAGGGATATACTTGCAGTTGCAGGACCAGAAGATGGCCTCTTTTATTTCATGGTTGATGCAGCAGCGCTGAACGCGTATGTCATAATTATAGAAGTTGCAGAATCCAACATGGCGAGATAACGCACATTCAGTACTCAGTAGGTCTACGTTTGGACAAGCGCCGTGTGTTCCTGCTGGAAGTTGGTCATGAGCTAATCAGACCTCTTATAATCACGAGTCATCATTTTAATTCAAGATTTGTTACTCATTACGTTCAACAATGTCCTTGTCTATCATATAAATTAAACAGGACCGAAATTGGTTAAGCATTTCCCTAGATTTGACGAAATTAAATTGGGGGTATTTTTTTACCCCCCGGTTACCAACAACTGTAACCGAAAAGGGGTTACCCTATAAGGGTTAAGGTAAGGTAAGGTAATTTGCGTGAATATTGTCATTGCCACACTGATAAAAATTAATTTCTAGCGTAAAACGGGTGTCTAATGTCATAAATCCAACACTGGTGAAGGAGTTTAGAATAGTTTAAAGCAAAGGATAAACTAATTAGCAAAGGCAATCGATTAACTTTATCAAAGCTTTTCGAACATATAAATTTATTAAATCGCATTAAATTGTCAATATTTAAGACGCCATCTTTTAACTTAACGGTAGTATTATTTTCTCTCTGTGTATTTGTGCAGCAATTTCTTGTCACGAGCACTCGATAGGTGGCGCCATAGTGCTACTTTTATGCACGGCTCTGTTACAATAATTATTGGTCACTTAGCGGAATATTTTAATTTAAGAATTTGCCTGAAAAAATCTTCTAACACCGTAAAATCGATTTTTCTTAAGGTGGTACCTAAAATCATTCAGTAGCTACTTGCTATAAGACAAAGTGCAGCAATTACTCGCCAGGTGGCCATGCAACCGATCTATGTGATGACATTGTGTTTCAGCAACAACAAACTCCGCCACTGGTTCAGTCTGGTTGCACTCTGCCAGCGCCAGTCCCAAGCCTGGGAAAATGAGGCGGGCGTCGCTAATTGTCTTTGTTACCACACAGTAACGTTAAACTGAAAAACCACCATCAGCAACAACCGATGCCAGATAAAAATCTTGGGAGGTCAGGTCGAGGATAGGCTACAGCATGGTGTTACAGTGGATGTAGGTCTATAGGCCTACGGTTGTAAACGGTGGCGATGGTGGTAGTGTGGTGGTCTGTTGGAACCTGAATAGTCTAGATTCGGGATAGATAGCTTGAAATGCTCGATTTTCAATCATGAGTGGAAAGTCGCCGACGATAAAATCTAATGACCTTATTTGTTTCCCCCCCTTTTTAGTCGTTTGTCAGAAATAGGCTACTCCCAAGTTTTCTCAGAAATATCGCAAATCGCCGCCAAGAAATTCTGATGACCTTTTTTAGTCTGATCCACTTGAAATTTGGAAATTGGCCTTCCTCCATATTTTCATTGCTGCAGAGCATTGGTAAGTCTGAATACGAGTTATTCCATTACTCCCTCCCAAAGCAGGTGAAGGGACACACGATAGAGTTCTCACAAACGCTGACAAACGAATGCGAAGAACATTTCTTATTCGTAAGCTATAATGCTATTATTATTATTTTTTTTAATTTTTTTTTATTTTATTTTTTTGCCCCGAGGTATACAGGATCCCTTAGGGACTTATCTATTATTATTATTATTATTATTATTATTATTATTATTATTATTATTATTATTATTATTATTATTATTATTATTATTATTATTATTATTATTATTATTATTATTATTATTATTATTATGAGAAGTCACTTAGCAAGATGACAATCAAATTGGTAAACAAGGAATTGTCAGATTAATAATAATAATAAAAATAATTGTGCAATCTTTATCGGCCGACATGGTCTCATCTGCTGCAGATTTTCAATCATGAACAATATAATATTATTATTATATAATATTATTATTATTATTATTATTATATATTCTTGTCTTGGATGTACATGCTTAGACCGATGTGTGATGTCGTTTGGAACCAGAATGCGGCCTGCAACAGAGAGCTAAGAAATTTAAGGTGAACACTTACTTACATAATTAACGAAACGATGTCTTATAAAAACTTGTCTATTACTTAAAGTATTTAAGTAACAACTCATGAAAATGAGTTGAGGCCAAAAATTGCAGATAAGACCTAATAATAATTATTTACTATAACACTTTGTTCACGTTATAATTATATGAATATATAAAAACATTGAACGGGTGTTTTAGAACACTGTTGCGCCATAATGCTACTTAAGTGCAAAGCTCTATAGAATGTTTAAAGATACAAAATAGCCTGTTGGTCAATATGCGGAGATTTTTAAATTTAAGAATTTGCCTGCTGAAAACTCTTCTGACTACGTAAAATCGAATTTTCTGACTGTAATCTAGTCCCTACAGTTCCTTATCATTCGATTAAATAATAATAAATAATAATAAATAAATAATAAATAATATAATAATAATAATAATAATAAATAATAATAAATAAATAAATAAATAAATAAATTAATAAATTAATAATAATAATAATAATAAATAATAATATTATTAATAATAAATAATAATATATCATTCGGTTACTGCTCGTTATGAGCAAAGTGAAGCAATTACTCGCCAGGTGGCTATGCAACGGTCTATACTCTTTACGTGTGATGCAGCAACAACCGATGCCTGATAAAAATCCTAGGAGGTCAAGTCGAGGAAAAGAGGATACAGCATGGTGTAATAGGCCTAATAATTGGCCTGCGGTGGTAATCGGTGGCGATGGTGGTAGCAGTGGCGGATCCAGAACTGTTTCAAGGGGGGGCCAAAATCTGAGATCTTGGACGGGAAAAAGGAAACATTTTTCGAAAGTTCAAAAAATAGTGACCGGTCGTTGAGGAAAAAAAGTGCTTTTCATCCGCCAAAAAAGTCGACGACATTTTTTTTAGTCATCTGGGAAATTTTTTGGGAAACTCATACCATTTCATCCGCCAAAATAGTTGATGACCTTTTTTTAGTCATCTGGAAATTTTTTTGGGTAAATCATACCATCTCATCCGCCCAAAAAGTTGATGACCTTTTTTTAGTCATCTGGAAAAATTTTCGGGAAAATCATACCATTTCATCCGCCAAAAAAGTTGATGACCTTTTTTTTAGTCCCCAACTTGAAAACCAAATGGGGGGCCACGTTCCATACAATTTTCCGAATAGGGGGGGGGATAGCCATTACACCCATATTCGTATTGCTAATTTTACACCAAATGGGGGGGCCACGTCCCATGGCAGTTTTCAATGGGGGGGGCCATGGCCGGATTGGCCCCCTGGATCCGCCCCTGGGTGGTAGTGTGGTGGAACCTGAATAGATTCTGAGATAGATAGATAGGTTGAAGTACTCGGTTTTCAATCATGAGTGTAAAGTAACGGAGCAGACGGTAAGCGCTGTGCAGAGGTTGAATTAGCAGTCTGAGAGATTTATGTAGGCCTAGGCCTAGAGGAGCCGAGCAAACAAGCCGAAGTCGTCTGCATAATATTTTTAAATGTTAAAAATAAACAGCGCATTTATTTATATTCCTACCACACGAGATAATTATAATAAAAGATTCTACGGGTAATCAGTGCGTTTAATTAACCTTTCGCATCAGCGATCGGCATTGAATGCATTCGATCCCCGTGTGCTCAGAGCTTCTTAAAGAAATTTATAGAACTGCACAACCAGAAATTTTTCTAGTGTGGGTCTGTCGGCGGATATTTCTCACGAGCAGCCTAGTTGTTTTAGAGAATTAAATTTTAAAAATCGCAAGTCGCCGACGATAAAATCTAATGACCTTATCCGTTTCCCCCCTTTTTAGTCGTTTGTCAGAAATAGGCCAGGGTAGGCCTATAGGCCTACGTCCAAAGTTTCCCAGAAATATCGCAACTCGCCGCCAATAAATTCTGATGACCTTTTTTGGTCATCCACTTGAAACTTAGAAATTGGCCTTCCTCAATATTTTCACTTCTGCAGAGCATTGGCAGGCCTAAGTCTGAATACGAGTGATTCCATTACTCCCTCCTAAAGCAGGTGAAGGGACACACGATAGAGTTCTCCCAAACGCTGACAAACGAAGAACGTTTCTTATTCGTATGCTATAATGCTATTATTCTTGTCTTGAATGTACATGCTTAGGCCGACGTGTGATGTTGTTTGGAACCAGATTGCGGTCTGCGTCTGAGAGCTTAGAAATTTAAGGTGAACACTTACTTACATAATTAACGAAACGATGTCTTATAACTTGTCTGTTACTTAAAGTATTTAAGTATCAACTCATGAAAATGAGTTGATGCCAAATATTGCAGATAAGATTATAATATACCATACTATAACGCTTTGTTCACTTAATAATTATATGAATATATAAAAACATTGAACGGGTGTTTTAGAACACTGTTACGCTCTAATGCTACTTAAGTGCAAAGCTCTATTGAATGTTTAAAGATACAAAATAGCCAGTTGGTCAATATGCGGAGATTTTTAAATTTAAGAATTTGCCTGCTCAAAAATCTTCTGACTACGTAAAATCGAATTTTCTGACTGTAATCTAGTCCCTACAGTTCCTTATCTATAGATCATTCGGTTACTGCTCGTTATGAGCAAATTGAAGCAATTACTCGCCAGGTGGCTATGCAACGGTCTATGACTATGTGATGCAGCAACAACCGATGCCCGATAAAAATTCTGGGAGGTCAAGTCGAGGAAAAAGAGGATACAGCATGGTGTTACAGGCCTAATAATTGGCCTGCGGTAGTATTCGGTGGCGATGGTGGTAGTGTGGTGGAACCTGAATAGATTCTGAGATAGATAGATGATAGATAGATAGATAGATAGATAGATAGATAGATAGATAGATAGATAGATAGATAGATAGATAGATAGATAGATAGGTAGGTAGGTAGGTAGGTAGGTAGGTAGGTAGGTAGGTAGATAGATAGATAGATAGATAGATAGATAGATAGATAGATAGATAGATAGATAGATAGATAGATAGATAGATAGATAGATAGATAGATAGATAGATAGATAGATAGATAGATAGATAGATAGATAGATAGATAGATAGATAGATAGATAGATAGATAGATAGATAGATAGATAGATAGATAGATAGATAGATAGATAGATAGATAGATAGATAGATAGATAGATAGATAGATAGATAGATAGATAGGTTGAAGTGCTCGGTTTTCAATCATGAGTGGAAAGTACGGAGCAGACGGTGAGCGCGGTGGAGAGGTTGAATTAGCAGTCTGAGAGATTTATGTAGGCCTAGACGAGACGAGCAAACAGGCCGAAGTCGTTTGCATATTTCTAAACGTTAAAATTAAATAGCGCATTTATTTATATTCCTACCACACGAGAAATAGGCCTAATAAAAGATTCTACTAGTAATCAGTGCGGTTAATTTACCTTTCGCATCAGCGATCGGCATTGAAGGCATTCAATCCCCGTGTGTTCAGAGCTTCTTAAAGAACTTTTTGGAACTGCACATCCAGCAATTTTTTAGTGTGGGTTTGTCGGCGGAAATTTCTCACGAGCAGCCTAGTTGTTTTAGAGAATTTAAAAAAAAAATCGCAAGTCGCCGACGATAAAATCTACTGACCTTTTTCCCATTTTAGTCGTTTGTCAGAAACAGGCTACGTCCCAAGTTTTCCCAGAAATATCGAAAATCGCCGCCAAGAAATTCTGATGGCCTTTTTTAGTCTGATCCACTTTAAATTTGGAAATTGGCCTTCCTCAATATTTTCATTGCTGCAGAGCATTGGTAAGTCTGAATACGAGTTATTCCATTACTCCCTCCAAAGCAGGTGAAGGGACACACGATAGAGTTCTCACAATTATTTCACAAACGCTGACAAACGAATGCACGTATTCTATAATGCTATTGTTCTTGTCTTGAATGTACATGCTTAGACCGATGTGTGATGTCGTTTGTAACCAGATCGCGGCCTGCAACTGAGAGCTAAGAAATTTAAGGTGAACACTTACTTACTTATTTAACGAATCGATGTCTTGTAACTTGTCTATTACTAGCAAATCATGAATCATGATGCCAAAAATTTAGGCAAAGAAATCTATGTAAACTGTAAAATATGGACTTTGTTCAATTAATATATAAATGTATATAAAAACATTAAACGGGTGTCTTAGAACACTGTTACGCTATAATGCTACTTTAGCACAAAGCTCTATAGAATGTTTAAAGATACAAAATAGCCAGTTGGTCAATATGCGGAGATTTTTAAATTTAAGAATTTGCCTGCTCAAAAATTTTCTGACTGCGTAAAATCTAATTTTCTGAATGTAATCTAGTCCCTACAGTTCCTTATAGATCATTCGGTTAGGCTACTGCTCATTATGAGCAAAGTGAAGCAATTACTCGCCAGGTGGACGGCCATCCAACTGATCAATGTACTCATTGTACTGTGAATAATGTGATGCAGCGACAACCAAGGGCGTCGGCAGGAATTTTTCTAGGGCGGCGCAAACTTTTAAATAATTGTCATATATATGGTCTAAATTTAATGGGTGACAATTTGAATTTCCATATTACCACGAGAGAATCCTATAGCCTACCTATACGTTATGCGCCCAAAGAAAGAATAGGTTCAACTTGTAGAACGAATCGATAATCACATTGAATCTCGCGTTGTAACAACCACAACCAAATAATCAAAATTTATTTGCAACTGTGCGAAAAATCCAGAGGGGCGCACTTGCGCCCCCTTGCGCCCCGCTGCGGACGCCCATGGCGACAACCCGTGTGGGTAAAATCCTGGTGGTCAAGCCGAGGAGACTGCATGGTGTTATAATAGGCCTATACGGTGGCAATCAGTGGTGATGGTGGTAGTGTGGTGGAACCTGAATAGATTCGGAATATGAAAGCTTGGCTTGAGGAGCTCGGTTTTCAATCGTGAGCGGAAAACGGGAAAGTAGCAGAGAAGACTGTAGGCCTAATGACGCGGATGAGAGGTAGAACTAGTATATAGGCTGGGAGAGATGGTAGCCTATACATATTCGTTTAATTTCAAAGTAGGGCCTACGACAAATTCAGGTGACATACCGCACCTGCATGGTTACAGGTCAAATAAGAGGACTAGCAAACAGGCCGAAGTCTTTGGCGTGTTTCTAAACGGTAAAATTAAATAGGCTAGCGCATTTATTTCTATTTCAAACGCCTACTACACGAGAGATGATAAAAGATTGATGAGCAATCAGTGCGTTTAACTTAACTTTCGCCTCTGCGATCGACATATTCGTCTCCCTTGGGGTCATTCCAAAATTGGAAAATCCCTGAAAAAACGGGTAGGCCTATAACTCGTCGGTAAAACTATAGGGTCTACTAGATCGAGATTGAAGTGACCGTGCTTTCGCTTCAGCAAATCAGTCAATCTTACTCAATCCATCCCCGCACACAAGAGAATTTTTCACCAAATACATTATTGATTTTTGAACTTCTTGCTCCGTGTGCCTTTCATTAGGAAACTTGAGTATCGTTGGCCAGTGGCGGCGCCAGGATTTCAGGTTTGGGGGGGCTGAAGCCCTAAGCCCAACTTAAATTTTTTTACGAAGCGCCGAAGGCGCCAAGTTGCGAGTGCCAAAGGCACGAAGCTTATACCGACTAGGGGGTCTGGGGGAGCGTCGTAAGCTACCCCAGCGGGGTCTGGGGCGGAGCCCCAGCCGCCAACGCATTTTTGGCTCTGTTGACCTCAACTGGAACCATTTTTATGCTCTTTCTGCCAGCTATTATATGAACGATAAAATCATGAAAACTTCTATAAGAAGTCGTTTTGCAGAGTCGCACACTACCAGTATAAGAATGTCAAAATACTATTGTAAAAGAAAGTGGCTTAGAAATTAAAAATGGACTTAATCTTTAGGCTACTATAATCACAAAAGTTACAAGTTTAAGCCTATAGCCTAACAAGTTTATAAGTATACTGTCATGTGGGTAGGCCTACTGTATACATAGGAAAACCCTAGGGGGCATGTCATATGTAGTGGGTTTTTCCTCATTTTAAAAACTTATTCTGTGAATGCTTAACCTATACTTTTGTGTAATTTGCAACCATTGCTTAGTCATTCATTCATTTCATGAATTTATATAGCCCCCCTTCAAGAAATCCACTCAGAGGAGCTCCCAGTCCAACCACGGTGAAACAAAGAAGTTTTAAGGAGCTTGTAGAGCACTGACAAGTCAACCCTAGCCTAGGTAGCAAGCGCATCTGCATCGGCCGGGAGACTATTCCAGACAGAAGAACCTACAACTGAGAAAGCACGACGCTGACAAGTTGATGTTTCAACACGTGGGACCAAAAGCTTACCGCTATAGAGGCAGAGCGAAGGGCTTTGCGAGCCAGGACAGCAGACTCATCCCTCTGCTAGTGTTGAGCCACTAGCAGAGAGATGAGTTTTGATGGGGGAGATATGCTCCTCCTCATTATCGAAATGTGTGTTTTTATTTCCACGCTGCAATGGTAGCATTTTTGACTGTCATTATAGCGAAAATACTCATCAGTTCAGTGCTGAAACGACTTCAAAAGTGTCTCCTTCAATTGCTTAAATCTGTCAAATTTCCTAACAGTACTGTTTTGGTATTATTTTGAACTGTCATCGCAGCTGAATCTCTCATAATTTTCATTGCTGAAAGACATGGTTTAGGAGTTCAATAAATACCCCCTCCCCATTTTATCTAAATACCTCATAGTCTTGGCGCTGATAGTCGTGGTTTGTGACTTCAGAAAGTGCCCCTCCTGTTGTTTAAATTTTTAAATCTCCACACTGTAAAGGTAACATTTTAAGCTGTTATCTCAATAAATTTCTCATAATTTCATTGCTGAAAGACCTGGTTTAGAGTTCAATAAAAACATATGTCTCCACCACGCTTAAATTTTTGAATTTCCTCACTGCATGCAAGGGTAGCATTTTAAGATGTCGTCTTAACAAAATTGCTCATCATTGATAAACAATGGATAACACTGTACATGTAGCAATTTATAATGATATAATCTGAAATATTTATGAAATATTTGGGTTGGCCTACACTTAAGCATCTCCGAGGCTCCGTCCCCCAACCACAAACAGGCCCGGCATTAGGGCAAGGCGAGCGAGTCTGCAGCCGCCGTGGGCCCTGCGCTTTCAGGTCCTCGCGCTACTCACCTTAATTTTTACTGTGGTGATATTGGCAGCTTTAATCGCTTGGCAGCATTAATTAATTATAGCCTACTGAGGTCATTTTGCCAAATGAAAGTGATTGTGTGTGTTGGAAAAGATTCCAAAAGAGCGAGTCTGCAAATAAAGCGAGTCACAACTACTAGTGTAGGCCTACATGCAGGCTAGGTCTGGACTGAAAGTGAGACGGGTCTGTCAGGGTCTGTGACCCGGCATTTGTTTTCGTGACCTGCTGGTGCCGGGTATCAGTCGGGAAGCAAGTTTAACAAGTTTTGGGAAAACAATGAAAAAACAGGTCGTCAGATAGGCTACAATAAATAGGTAAAAATGGTGCGATATTGAAATTTTATGAGCAAATTACTAAAAAAAACAGGTCGTCAGGTACCAAAAATGGGTGAAATTTGTACAAATTTGGGCGAATGACCAAAAAAGATCGTCAGAAAATTTTCGGCTCAAAGGCTTCGGTTCGTCCGCCACAGTCAGACCCGGCAACTTTCCCAAACCACTTTCAGCCCTGGGCTATGCCTACCGGTAGAATTCGAGTTTTCTAGAATATTAAAGCCTATGGTATAAGCTTACAGTGCCTAATTGGCAGGAAATCAACTTCGCAAATGCTATTATTGAGAACCCTTTTCAGGGAATCGCTTGCTGCATTGGGCCCCGCACACCCTAGGGCCGGGCTTGACTACAAACTTGTGGAACGTCCCCCTGGCATTTCCCCCAAGTCTCCCCATGAGTGCTGCTGCTAATTGAAACCCCATTTCGTATGTGATTGTATAGGACTAGCTGGAGGCTGGAATTCCGAACTGGCGGGATGAAGGAGGCTGAGGTCCGGACCGGTCTGTAGGAGTAAAGGCTGGAATTTCGAACTGGCGGGAGAAAGGGGGCTGAGGTCCGGACCGGTCTGCAGGATGGAAGGGGCTGAAAATCCAAACTGGCGAGATGGAGGGGCTGAGGTCAGGACCGGTCTGGAGGATAGAAGGGGCTGAAAGTCAGAACTGGCGAGATGGAGGGGCTGAGGTTAGGACCGGTCTGGAGGATGGAAGGGCTGAAAGTCCGAAATGGCGAGATGAAGGGGCTGAGGTCCGGACCGGTCTGCAGGATGGAAGGGGCTGAAAGTCCGAACTGGCGAAATGAAGTGGGCTGAGGTCCGGACCGGTCTGGAGGAGTGAAGGGGATGAAAGTCCGAACTAGCGGGAGGAAGGGGCTGAGGTCCGGATTGTTCTGAATCTGGGCTGGAGGGGAAGGGCTGGATCCCCAGGACAATTTTGAATTTATTTCGCCACAATAACATAGTTGATTTCGGTGCCGTTGGTCGTTGTCTAGTTTCCATTGCGAAGAAAGCGTTATAGACATTTTCGGCTTTTTCGTTTGGGAGGGCTGAGCCACGTTTAGGGGGGGCTTAGCCCCCCTAGCCCTCCCCCTGGCGCCGCCACTGTCGTTGGCACATAGTTCTTTTATAGGACGAACACTCAGATTTAGGCTAAGCTTAAAATTCAGTTGGCTCAACGTGTCTACACTTTCACTTAGACTAGTAGATATCGCAGGCTTCGCAGCCATCATCTGCCAGCCAAAGACGTTTGTCCTACCTAATAGAACAGCTTGAAGAGCTCGCGGCTATCATATCTTATAATCTATGCAAGTTTGTAATGTATGTTCTGGAAAGTATTAAGTAGGCCTAACCTTCATCGCGGCTTCTCTCACCACCCACAACTTGAGAGTAGGTCTATAGTCTAATTGATTTTCACCAGCCTGTTCATATATTTTTTAGATTAGTTTTCCCTCACGTTTAGCGACCTTTGTGTCACCCTTGACCGTGAACTTAGTAGGCTATCATTCTCCTCTCACTTCCTTCCACATGTAGGCATGGTGAAAATTGCCGGGGTTTTGAGGTTTAAACTCCCAGTATTTCTTAGAGCTACATATAGTAAAGTCTGTTTTCACACCTCAATTCCAATTTCACCCCCTCCCCAGTTATTTTCCCACAATTCTAACACTGCATGTAACCTAGGCTTATTAGTCATTTACGCAACTCCATCACCGAGATTTTTTCAGCCTCGATGATCGCTAACCTGTTACGACTTAACCATTCAAACACAGAACTCCTCATTATTTACCTAAACGAATAATTCGCCAAACACACTCTGTATTGTAAAATAGGGTCTATGTCTACTCAAACTCAGACAGACAGACATACAGACAGACAGGCAGACAGGCAGACAGACAGACAGACACGCAAGCGGAGAGACAGAATGACCAATACGGACGACCATGTAAATTTTACCAGATTTATTAACTGATCAATGTCTTACACATGTAGCCTATACACGGCGAGATAGCAGCTTCGTATACCGAGTCACACTATATATAAGTTGCGTATGCTATCATTCCTAAGTTCGATGCCAGTCGAGTCTCAATATCCGGATGAACGTCTTCTTCAGCTGATGATTTGCAAATGCATAGCAGAACGGATTGATGGGACTGTTCAGGTAGCACAGCCAGTAGGACACGTCGTACAGCGTCTGCAACGCTGCCCCGTAATCTGGACAGAAGCCGACGATGAGAGAGAGGATGTGCCACGGGGTCCAGCAGACCACAAAGGCACCGAGGATGATAGTTATCGTCCGCAAAGCTTTCTTCGCCCGGTTCACCGTCTTTCGTCCTCTTCCCGGCAGCGAGGGTCTCGCCGATCCCGGTTGCGATGATTTCGTGCTACGTTTGCTGCTCTTCGTGCGACCCTGCAGCTGACTTGCGGACGGCCGACTGCCCCCGTGACGACCGTCACGGTTGGCCGAAGTGGCATCCCCGTCCTGGTAGCTGAACGGCGGCACCTGAGAGTCCTCGGTGAGTTGCCACCTGCTTGATTCATCGAGTGGCGTCGTAGATTCGTCGAGCGTG
This sequence comes from Lumbricus rubellus, assembly GCA_945859605.1. Classification (NCBI taxonomy): domain Eukaryota; kingdom Metazoa; phylum Annelida; class Clitellata; order Crassiclitellata; family Lumbricidae; genus Lumbricus; species Lumbricus rubellus. Next base: position 8,049,445 of record OX243812.1, read on the forward strand.
TCGGAGGTGCTGTAGTCGATGGAGTAGCACTGGCGATGGTAGCAGAGGTCAGGGATGGGCTGGGCGCAGTTGGACCGTGTCTGTCCGGCGGTGACTGTGTCGTTGAAACTGTCGACGGTTGTCGAGTGAGTGCAAACGCTTCTCGATCGAGTGACGACGCCATCCGTGTCGACGTCACACACCATTTGCGACATTTCTCGGTCCAGTGAGCAGCAGTGGAAGTCCTCGAAGGTCCCGTTTCTTCGCTTCCAGACGGGGGACGACTGAAGCGGAGCAGATGTCTCCGATTCTGGAGTCGTCGTTGGATCCTCGACGCGATGATGTTGACATCGCGCTGCATCATGTTCCACCGTCATCTCCGCTGCGTTGTTTGTAAGTGAGAGATTCTCAACTCGTATGTCATCCCGATTTGTGCTTGACCCTTCCACCGATTCCAATCGCAATTCCGAGTGACCATTCAATCGATTTCCAGCAACCACCTCTTTCTCAGGGTAGACTACTGTGCATTCTTTGTCACCATCTACACACCTGCCGCAGCGAGGCTGGTCTCTCTCCATGAATCTCGAAGGCAGAGTGTCTCCACTTGATCCCCGGCGATTATATCCCTCACCGACATTTACATCCAGTTCCAGGGATTGGTAATAACGTTGCAGACCTCTCTTCGACATCTCTCTTGGCGGAGGTCGCAGCAGCCTGTTGCATCCGACGTCAGCATCCGCGGTTCTGATGACCCCGCATCCTCCTCCTCCTCCAGGTGGTTCATGGGAGGACACGACATAGGGCGCCGTGTTTCGGCGATCACCCAACGTCTGCACCGACAGAGGGCTGCTCGGCTCCGTGTCCGACAGAAACACTGGACTGCTCGAATACTGGTCTCCGTTGACCACCGTGGCTGGAATTACACTGACGGACACGACTGGGAGAGACTTGCGCGAGATCGTACCTCGACCAACGGGGAGACCATCCGCGGAGAATTTCCAGGGGGATGAAGACCCAGGCGGCTCCTTCGTATCCCTGGTCCGCTCCTGCTCATCAGCCGCAGTCGCACGACGGTGGTTCTCCGCCCGGGTCACATCGACGGTCAAGGCCGACGCCATCTTGGTCAGCTTGGCCTGGGACTTTCGTTGAAGGGTAAGAGCGACTCTGTAGATACCAGCGTACAGGACACACATGACCACAAGTGTCGTCCAGAAGTATCCGACCTGTAAGGCACAGTTGAAGACGGCGTTCTCCATGTACTGCACGTAGCACTTTCCTTCGGGGACCGTGCGCTCGCCGACGAAGAACTGCCAGCCGAAGATCGTCGTGAAGAAGACGATGGTCGGAAGGATCCAGGTGGACGCCACGAGCAGACGGACCTTGGACGCCGATCGCCAGTTGCGGTACTTCGTCGGGATGGAGACGGAGCAGAAGCGGTCGATCGTGATGCAGAAGACCGTGTAGATGGAGCAGAGGCAGGCCGTGTAGTCGACGGACAGCCACAGGTCGCAGACGACCTCCCCGAGCGGCCAGTTGGCGCCCGTCAGCAGGTAGACGGTGTAGAGTGGCATCGAGATGAGACCGATGAGAAGGTCGCTGCAGGCGAGAGACGCGATGAAGTAGTTGGTCGGCTGGCGGATGGTGCGTTCGATGAGGAAGGAGAGGAGCACCGTCAGGTTCCCGCCAACCGTCAGCAGACTTGTCAGTCCGGCCAGAGTGGATAGAACGATGATCTCCCAGGTGGAGAACTGCGGATTCGAAACCCAGGGCGACTGCGAATCGTTGACAGAAATCGTGGCATTGTCGTTTATGGTGAACATTTCCGTTGACTCTGCGTACCCGACGGTAGTAGCACTCCAGGTGCCATGACTAGTGCCATTATTATCCCAGGTGCCAAAACTGCTGCCGTTCCAAGAAGTGCCAAGACTAACACCACAGCAGGTGACAACTCCGGTGTCATTGTCGACTGTTGAGGGGTGAAGGCGTGAGGTGTCATTCTGTCGTAAATCTTGGATTTTAGTGCTGAACATTTCGGCCACTCAGACTTTGCAACGAATCAAGAGGTTTTTAATCTGAGATGCAACGATTCCAATTCTCCATTTCTTCGTCTTTATCCTAACAAAATTAGAACAAAATCAAACTATTTTCAATAATGAAATATATTAAAAACAAAATTAAAATGCAGCTCTAACAGAATTCTTTGCTTTGCCATGGGCTTTGAGTGGAATACGATTTTAAAAGAAAACAATTGAGTAAGTAAGGATGTACGACGTATGTATGTATGTATGTATATTATGCATGTATGCAAACTATGTATGCATGTATATATGCATGTATGTAGAACTACGTACATGTACATGTATGTATGTATGTATGTATTCGAGTGGTCTTATAGAATAATCGCAATCATCGAAATGGAAGTGTATTGATTTCTGTCAAGCCCTGTGGTTGATGTGTTACGTGATATGCGGACATGATAGTTATTTATTAAGTGACTGTGATATCAGCTTCAATAGTCCAGCGTTGCCACCGTGACCGCCGCTATCCTGCCTTGCTACGCATTCGCTTTGCACCGGCGCTACATAAATGGAATTCATTAGACGTCTTCAAAGTGGAGATGACCGCGCAAGATAGCGGTGAGTCCAAGACGAAGAAGAAGCAACGCAATCGAACACTGGTCTTCGTGGCCGTACAGTGTACAGTGTACAGTGTACAGTGTACAGACAGTTGGCTCTTAAAGCAGTATCTGATAAGCGCGACACTCGGGTGACTATATGACGCTCGAAGGCATAAATTGTCTGATGCCAAAGGTCAGGACGGATGCACAGTGCGCATGCTGCGAAATAATTCTATCTTACGGATATACATGACTTGTATCCTCTGAATATATTGAACTCGTTAAGGTCTTGGTGCGTCATCGGTTGAATCTTTGTGCTTAAAGACAACGGCGCAACAGAAGACTTAGTGTTACGGATTACAATTACAGTTGCGATGGCCGAACTGATGTTGATTAATCTAAGCCATGTTAGTTTATTCTGCTATATTCTATTCCATCCTGCTCTATTCTGTTCTATATACCATTCTGTTCTCTTCTATTTTGGTCTGTTCGGTTCTACTCTATTCTAAGGAGTTCTGAAGCGAAGTCATCGCAGTATACAAGATATCAAGATATAGTGTAAGCTTACACAATTGTTTAATTTTTCAATCGCCATTCATGAAACCCGGCAACGGTAATTACCTCAACAATTTAGTCAGAACAGTGTCTCACAGAAGACCATAATCAGCATCTGTAGCCCATACTTAATTCTAATACAGTTATTGCCAATAATAATGGAGAGTGTAGCCTACATTCGAAAGAAAAAGCTGTGGAAAAATTCTGAGCATACAACGAACTCAGAAGATCAGCATTCAGCAACAATGGGGTGCACATGTACAGAAGAGTAGAAAAGACTGAGAACATCATGAGGAAGGTCATTCAGAGAAAACTTGGATTATTCGGACATTATATGCTGAATGGGAGGGGACAGAATAACCGAGGCACTAGTGCTTGGAATGACAGAGGGTATACAAACAGGAGAGGAAGATCCCATACACAGAGAATTGATATAGGAGACAAGTCATCGTAGTGTGGCGTTGAAGAGACCTCCAGAGACTGAGCGCTCTGGCTTTGGATAGGTGTAAAGTTGGAAATACATTGTGAAGATGGCATCGGACGTCTCCGGACACAGAGCATGCATGCATGGTCATTGATTGGTTTAATTGCTTCTTCCCAATGACCATTGCGGTGCCATTGGTTCAGACAGTACTTGTATATACAGTGTACACGTGACTACGTGATTACGTGCCGTATCTCCATTTTGTGTGACCTTCTTGAGCTTTCCGTCAAAGATTGAACCCTATGTCCGAGAGAATCCATGCATTTATTCGCCCCTCGGTCTCCGCCACCCACCCACCCCATCCCACCCCCATCCCACCCACCCCCATCCCATCCACCCCTTGCGAAGGGGAGCCGTTTCACGCTGGATATTGATAGAAATAGCTCTGACATTTATTCAATTTGGTTACGTTCGGATTCGCTTTGGAAGGATTGAGTACCGGACGCTTTCACTTCTGCCATGTTTTCGATGCTGAATGATGACAGAGACTGATAATAACAGGATTGATTCTATGCTTTTCGATTTGCCATTACTGTAGTTGTTGCATTCACTTCTCTGCTTTATTGTCCTACTTTTTATTGCGATTGTTTTTATCGCTGTTGTTTTATTGTTTTTGCAGTACTTGCATTGATTGTGTTAACTGTTACTATTATTTTGTGTTGTTGTCGAATTTATTAATATTGATTTTAAGCTGTTTTGTTCAATTGCTTTTGTTTCGTAGTCTTTATTGCACATTCATTGTTGCAGCTATAGCACATAATTATTAGGCTTATTTACATTTTTCTTAGTAATAATTAGGATCTTAAGTTTCTTCACAACCGTCAGAAATTTAGGCTACTCTGCTGCACATAAATTATGCAAGACTTAGGAGTCAACAAAACGTTTGCAAGTGTCAAATTTCTCACACATTTCCTACAAATGTATCTATCTGTCTGTCTGTCCGTCCTTTCGTCCGTCCGTCCGTCCATCCATCAATCCATCAATCCATATATATATATATATATATATATATATATATATTATATATGTCTGTCTGTCTACTTACCTACCTACCTACATACATACATATATCCATACATACATACGGACATACCTACCTACATACATACATACATCTTTTACATTCAGCGCTCCTGAGTAGTAACCTTGAAGGAGCGCTATATCAAATTTTCAGTAAATAAATATAGACATACCTATCTAGTATCTACCTACATACATAGCCTACATACAGACATACCTACCTACCTACCTACCTACCTGCAGCGCTCGTTAATAATCTCGTACCATGAGTTTTACTGTAGAGAGGCACTTTAGAAATAAAGAGTTTGCTACTGCGATTACTACTATATTATGTCTCTCCATCATTCTTTAGCCGCGAGCCGAAGCATTACCAGCATGGCATTGTAAAACAACTGGCGCTGTCTCTTGTTGAGACTACGGCACTGCAGCACTGCAGCACTGCATGCATTGTGGCACTTCATACAAGTAGACACGACGAGGCCGCAACTATACTGAAGCAGCTCCATAACGTCGGCCTCTGCATGGCTGAGCGGCTATAAATCACAAGAGCTGACGGTAGAATCCACAAGGGGAGGGCCGCCTTCGGATGCCAGATTGGGCCCTGCAGTGGTCAGACAGGGTTGAGAAGAAAGCAATGAACACTGAAAAAAGGCTGCAATTGAGAGTCATGGATGACCATAGGCCTATCTTCTATTTTTGCTCATAACTGTAATCACTGATTTATAATTATAGAACCTCTTAAGGATGGATTCGTCGAACATTATTACATTTAATCGAATTCAATGTTCTGTAATCTAATCTAATACCCTGTGAGCATATCCATAAAAGATAGAGTGGTCTGTATAATTATGATGCCATATAGATGATAGATCCGTCATATCCATCTGTAGCCTATTTATGGACTGCTGGAAGAAATACTCCGTTATTATGAGATTTAAAAAATATAGCCTAGTCTAGTCTGTAGCGTTAGCCTATTAGCAGAGCGCGCAAGAAATGGTTCTCGCGTCCCCTTCAAGTGAAATCGAAGTATTGTGTAGAATCATGATTCTTCGGAAAGTAGAGTTGCACTCAAAGCTAATCAAGAGCTGACAATGGTTATGAAACGCTGTCCACTCAATTCTTGGAAAGTCCATTTGAGATGTGAACGGGTGTTTAAAAAAGGAGCAGTGAGTATGAAATCTAAAACAACAGTTAGGCCTAGCCTACTGTTGTGTTAGGCCTATAGACTTGAACTGTAGTAAGAAACGGACGGAATTAAATAACGAATCAAAATGTTTCTGACCAAACACTGAACAAGAAGCGAAAGTAAAAATCCAGTAAAAATAGGTAGGCCTAAATAAGCTTAAAATCCTCACTTTGAATAGTTCTGTGCCCTAAAATGCACCATTTAAAAGTGTTTTTTTAATTACCACTTGATTTTGAAGCGTCTTTATAAGATAACGATCTGGATAGAAAAGAAGCATCAGATCTAAATAAGCTTAATGATGATTAACGTTAAAACCTTCACATGCTAGCTGAAATCCATTATTAGGCTAATGAATGAATGAATTATTAGGAATTGTCCTTTTGAATGGGAATTAATATCAGAACTCATCAACTTCACCGCAGATTCTGTCCACCTTATGATGCTCACCCAAGCATTGAAAGGGTGGTCAAAATATGACTCCCTCTTTCTGCATGACCTTAGTTCGGTCCTCAATACGACTTCCTCCAGTCCTCCATGTTTACCAATGTACAATCCACAGATGGTGGGTGATCCATTCAGAACCGCAAACGCCAGCATTGTTGCGCTTAGACTAGATTTTCCACCTGACCAAAGTATGATCTACACCAGTGGTTCCCAAAGTGGTGGTCCGCGGACCGGCACCGGTCCGCGGAGGTATGATCGCCGGTCCGCGGAGAAGAGTTAAAAATAAAAAATAAACTGTAATTATTAGTTTATTTCTTTAAAATTGTGAAATTATTCGAATTGTTGTCCACAATTTGTTCAAATTTCTGTCTTAATGTTTAAAAAATCGAAATAAATAAACACGCCGTATTATAACTTGCCAGATAGCGAATTCAAACAATTTAAATTTATTCTAAATTTACTACAACGATGACTGCAGTCAGTTCCGAGCTTATTTATGTTGATCATCGCCATTAAGGCCTAAGTTAGCGGTCCGCGAGCTTCACCAAAAATTATTGCCGGTCCGCGGCCTACAGAAGTTTGGGAACCACTGATCTACACACAATAATTATAGCAAAAGGCTCTACTGAAACTTGTTCTAAGATTGATAAAATTTTCAATGCATAGTTGTTCATGTAGAGTCGTATTATAGGGCCTATATACGACCGGAAGAACTTTAAAACTATTTGTATTTCATAGACAGATGGCTGACTTATCGATGAAGATTAAGAGTGGAAGATGAAGTTACTGTGAGAATTGATGTTTGTCTCCACGCTGGAGCAAGCAATGCCCTTCCGGATCACCTCCATTGCTGGAGGGAGAAATACAATATGGACAGGGGAAAGGATTTGCGCACCGCCCAGTTGCCCTTGCGGATGAACTATGGAAGCGCGGAAGAGAAACAAAAGCTAGCAAAGATTGAGCGATGAGAGAGACAGACAGACAGACATAGAGAGAGATAGAGAGACGGAGACGCAGACAAAGACATAGACAGAGACAGAGAGACAGAGAGACAGAGAGACAGAAAGAGAAAAGAGACAGAAAGAGAGCTCGCTACTCAGAAGCACTCCCCAATGCAGAGCGGACACTGCATCGGAGTTTCACGCCGAAACGCTGAGCAATTGTGAGTGAAAGACTTGCCCAAGGTTCTTACGCGATGAGATGGATTCGAACCTCGAACCTTACGGCTACAAGACAGCGACGCCACCACTACACCGCGCCCCACAATTAAAGTTCAGTAGTAATACAGAACTCACAAACCAACGACCTCTCCTTGAACCACTCATGCAAGTTCGAACGACCGCAGAAGATTAACAGTTTCAAATGGATTCTAACCTCCGACACTGAGTTAAAAGGTTAACGCGTTTTTCAATCTTAGATCGTTTAAAAAGTGATCTGGCTTTCGACGCATCCAAGTAAAACATTCAGATGTTCCTTGTGAAAAATCAACGCGCCTTTCAACGCAACCAGTTGAGTAATTTTTTCGTCGATACTTCGCATAATTGAAGACTGAACACTCGAGCAGCAGCAGTAGTCGTTAGTTGGCTGCGTTAAAGGAACGTTCACATCGTTTTCTCGTCTCGCTGCGCCTCTCGTCATTTGTCAGTTTACGCTGACTGCCATTTACGTCAGCGACAGATCGTAATTTTGTCCGTTTCCCTGTCCCACTCCATGTCCTCCTCTGTCTTCCCCGTTTCCTACGGAAATCTGGTTGTCTTTTCCGCCATTTATCAGCCTCCTAATGAGAACGACGGAGAGGTGGTAATGGAGACGGAGGGAATGGGAGAATAGGGAACGGCGACGAAGAGAGGTGGCGGTGAAGAAAAGTGGTAGTGCAGAAGAGTGACAACAGAGGCGGGTTGCAGCATGCCGCGGTGACGTAGAGAGGGTGGCAAAAGAGGGCGTTTGCACTTTGCAGAGAGGAGTCGCAGTGGGGGGAAAATGGGTGGTGTTGGTGAAACAGAAGTTTTGCCTCGTCAGCTAAAGAAGAGAAGAGTAGGAAGAGAGATATGGGTGTCAAAAGAGTGCGGTGGCAGCGGCAATTGGTGTCAGCAGATTTCAGGTAGAAGTAGAATCGAATGAGATAGGAGCAGAGAATGGTGGCAGTAGAGAATGGTGGTAGTAGCAATTATTGGTGGAGGTTAGTTAAGTGGTGCTAAACGAGAGATGGTGACAGAGAAGGGGTGGAAAAAGAGGAGGGTTGGAAGAGGAAACGAGGTGGAAGCAGACAGGGGTCTGAGGGGAACTACGTGGCAGGGAAGGGGAAGCAGCTGGCAAAGGGGAGGGAAGGAAATCGTCGTAGTCAGTACTGTAGTTGTAATTGCGATCAATTTCTTAATCAAAATCTCATTAGCAGAGTAGCAGCAGCGTTCAAAGATAAACGACCAACCGACGATCTCTTGGTCGCACCTCTTTTTCTTCTCATCTTTCTCATTCTCCTCTTCATCGTCATCAAAACTGTTCTGTGGCTTTTCGTTAACTTCATCTTTCTTCTACACATTTCTGTCTTCTTTCTTTCTTCTCGCATGCAGTTTTCTCCATTTTATTCTCTTCGAATTTCTCTTCGCCTTCTCGTCTCTATTGTCTTTCCTTCCTCGTTATTATTATTATTATTATTATTATTATTATTATTATTTTTTTTTTTTTTTTATTTTTTTTTTTTTTTACCCGAGGTACCTAGGATCCCTCGGGATTTCAAAAAATTAGGATAGGAGCTGTTATTCAATGTAAAGAAAATCAGGCCTCGTCCTCCGTGACAATATTAAAGGGACCACGAAAAGCGATGGCATTGTAGCGCTGCAGACAGATGGAAATGCGCTGGAAGAGAAAAGTTGCATTTTATTATTATTATTATTATTATTATTATTATTATTATAATTATTATTATATTATCCGAAGTATTTCAATTCACAAAGGTATACAAGACAACGAATAGTGTATATCAAGACTATGGAATCAGTTGTAGTCAATCTGATAGCTGTGGCTGCTTCTCGAATGTTCCCCTGCAAGCAACAGCGTTGAATCGTTGGATGCAAACTGAAATCCGTTGGAACAGATAGCTTGACTCTTTGGGGTCTCCAGTGATTTGAGTCAGGAGACGCTCCAAAACCTTATTATTATTATTATTATTATTATTATTATTATTATTATTATTATTATTATTATTATTATTATTATTATTATTCCGTCACTTGCTAGTTATTTTAATCTTGCTTCTCATTGTTTATTTCTCCTTTCACCCATTCTCCTCATTTTCTTCTTCATCAAACTTGCATGTCTCTCCGACAAAGTCTCTTTTCTTTTATTCTCTTTCTCATTCTCTTACTCTGTCCATTATTTTACCTTTTTCTCACTCCTCTGCCTCTGTCTGTTTGTCTGTCTCACCATTCTTTATATCCCCTATTGTTAACTAACCTCCTCTGTCTGTCTGTCTGTCTGTCTGTCTGTCTGTCTGTTTGTCTCTCTCTCTCTCTCTCACTCGTCATTCTTCCATCATCTAATCCAATTTGCTTCCTTCTATTCTCCTATTCCTCATTTCTTCGTCTTTCTCACCATTCTTTATCTCCCCCTCCCTCTATTTCGAACTAACCCCCCTCTTTCCACCGTCTTTCCTTCCACCCAACTTCTTTCTCCCTCTCCCTCCCTCTGCTTCACACTCCTCTTCCACGCTCCTCTTCCTCCTCTGCCTTCTCCGCCTCCTCCTGTTCATCCTTCCGTCTCAGTGCCTTTGTCCTCTTCGTGCATATCCGAAGCCATTATCAGATCAAGAATCGTCTGACGCCCAATCGAAGCCACCACGTCTTCGCTCAAATCGACAGATCACAATATTACTGTATAGACAACGCTGAATAGCAGAATAGGTTATACGTGTATGTGCAATGTGCAAGTGCAGGAGAATGGCTTTGCATGCCATGTGTGTAGCTACATGTATGCAGATGATAGCATGTGTGTGGCTGCTGTCTAAATGTGCATTGGTATTTACATGCGAATATGTACACACTGTAACAGGGTGGGCCAAGCAGAGTAATTCGTTTCGTCTTTTGCCAATATTTTGGTCAGAACTCAGAAGCACAAATGTTTAAATCAAGTATTATACAGGCATAAAGTTAATTCATGGCTACGTACAGCATCCAATTTACACCAAAGAACAGAACAATAGTTCTAACAACAGAACTTTTAATGAGTCTACCCACTGTTTCTGACGAACCAAGAACGAAGCGCAACAAAATAGTAACAAAAAAGCAATATTTTTACGCTGCATCTCAAATGATTGTTATCAAATAAACTTGAAATTGCCAGATAATTATCATTAATACTACTATTATCATTTAGAAACGAAGCATGTAGCCTACCAGAGTATTTGCGCGTAACTGTGGCATTATTTAGCAAGACGACAACAGCTATATCAAGTTACTATAAATAAACAATAGGCCTAGTTCATATTAATAATGTGGTTTAAACAATAAATTGAAATTTATAAAACATTGCGTTTTGGCCCGCCCTGTATATGTGCACGTCACAAAATGTCCATAGACATTTAGATTAGAACATGATGACGATGCACATTTATATCCAAATATTAACGTGCACAAATGAGATAATTATGCAGTGTTAAGACAGAGAAAAACGAGGTGAGGATGGGGAAGGAAGATATAGAGAAAAAGATAGACATATGCAAAGTGCGATATACAGAAAGAAAGGCGTGCACAGAGACAGACCGAGACATAGAAAGATACAGATGCCAAGCGTAAGACAGACACACAAACATAGAGACAGACAGACAGGCAGATAGACGCGTATGGATGACGTCGCATACGTTTCAAAAGACAATTTATTGGCAAAGTGGCGCAATTCGATTGCAATTATGCGTCGAAGAAGAATGTGGGAAGGAAGATGAAAAGGAGGAGAAGGATGAGGAGGAAGAAAAAGAGAAGGAAGAAGAGGTGGAGGCTGATGAAGATGGGGAGAAGGAAGAGGAGATGAAGAAGTTGATTGGAAGTAAAAGAAGACTAAGAAAAGCAGAGGAAGAGGAAGAAGTTGAGGAGGAGGAGGAGGAGGAGGAGGAGGAGGAGGAGGAGGAGGAGGAAGAAAACACGATGATGATGATGATGAAGAGAACAATGAAAAAGAAGTAGTGGAAGAAAAAGAAGAAGAAGAAGAAGAGAAGAAGCAGAAGAAGAAGAAGAAGAAGAAGAAGAAAAAGTGGAAGAAAAAGAAGAAAACGAAGAAGAGAAGAAGAAGAAGAAGAAGAAGAAGAAGAAGAAGAAGAAGAAGGAGAAGACGAAGAAAAAGAAAAAGATGTAAAGAAGAAGAAAAAGAAAAAAATAGAAAAAGAAGACGAAGACGAAGAAAAAGAAGAAAAAGAAAAAGAAGAAAAGGAAGAAGAAGAAGAAGAAGAAGAAGAAGAAAGAAAAAAAGAAGAAAAATAAGAAGAAAGAAGAAGAAGAAGAAAAAGAAGAAGAAGAAGAAGAAGAAGAAGAAGAAGAAGAAAAAGAGAGAGAAGAAGACGACGACGACTAGGGCGAAGAAAAGAAGCGTTTCTACCTCCCCCATAACGCACTCCATGAGTCTCCCTCCCCTCAGTGTAGAACCAATCTCTGCGACCGATTCATCTATTAGGACCGACTCCGCGTGTTGCCAGCACCGCCGCAGCAGCCGTCCATGTCGCACTTACAAACGAGACACATTTATAATTTAATCGGACGTCAGACTATCAATCAGCGTTCTTTGACGTCAGCGTTTAACTCGAACATTCGACGAATTATTATTTCGATCGAAGAAATAAAGGGGTAATGACCACAGAGCCTCTGTTCGTTTGCCACCCATTCCTTAGCCTTCTTTTTGAAGACTTATATGCTACCGTTTGAGTCTGTTCAAAGGATTAATGATATTGCGATAGAAATGTGTAGGCCTATAATATCATTGAATGAGTAGACTTATAGAACGAATCAGAACATAGAACAGTACACGTGGAGCATTAAGAGACAGGAGTGGGGCGCGGTGGTGTAGTGCCTCGGAACCGGAGGTTCCAGCTTCGAATCCACCTCAAACCACCTTGTCAGGACCTTGAGCAAGTCCTTCACCCACAATTGCTCGTGCGTTTTGGCGCGAAACTTCTATACAGTGTCCGCGCTGTAGTCGGGAGCGCCTCCGAGTGGTGAGCTTGAAGTGGACGCGATAGCACATGCATGGAATAAATAAATAAATAAATAATAAAGAGTAGAATAGAAAATTGTAGAGTAGAATAAAGTTGTGAAGAATAAAATAGAATGGATCAGAGCAGAGCAGAAAAAGTAGACAGAGGATCAAAAATAGAATATAATTACCTAGAATAATAAAATAGAATAAGTTATAGATCTAAAATAATAAAGTGGTACAGAATTTAAAAGGGGGGTCATAAAGAATAAGGCAGAGTAGAGCAAAGCGTAGCCTACTCTATAAAACTGTCAAGTAGAGAAAAGTGGAACCAAAAAAATTAGAATGGAGTAGGCCTAAGCCTAAGGTATAGTACATTAAAGTTCAGCAGAATATACTACATTAAACTAGAGTAAAATAGATTCTAGTAGGACGGAGTGTAACTAGAATGCAGAATTAAGCTTGAGTATTATTATAGTAAGTAGACAGAACAAATCAAAGTAGAGCAGAATAGAACAAAGTAAAAAAAAGCAAAACATAACATTGTAGAGTAGAATAGAGTAGTGTACAAGACCGTGTTTACCCGACCGTGTGTTGCCACAAGCAACCGAATCAATAGGCTAAGGGGTTTTCGGAAGCGCCGTGAGCTCTCATTATAGCTGTTCTGGACGTCGATAAATTACACACTGGTACAGTAGTTTTTACATAATGTGCTAGTGAGTGCATAATAATATATTAATTAATTATTCTCATGTTCACATCATTTCATTTCTGGGGTGTTCAAAACACCCAAATCACTCCTACAGCTATCCGGCCTAGGTAGCATATACATGTATAGTGTAAAACAGAACATACTAGAATTAGATAGGGCCTAGAATGGAGAAGACTGAGAAGATCAATGTATGGGAGGGGGTTTATGGTATATAGGGGATAACACTTTGGCACGCAGAGCGCACGGAAGCGGAATCGCTTCCAGCTACCTCTACCCCTTCCCCACACCCCTCCAAAGGTCAAAGGTCAAATCAGTCTTCCATCCGGTAGATGGCTTTAGTAAAATGATCTGTAGGATGTGATGGACACTTTGCATTAATTCTATTAATAATTGTAATCGTATACTATGGTGTGGCATTTCGAAATTAAACGAAGATCATTATTATTATTATTTCAATTTCAATTTTTTTATTACCCTGAGGTAGGATGTGGTTGTTGCTGTTGTTGTTGTACTTTTGTTGTTGTCGTTGTTATCTTTATTATTGTTATTATAATTACTAATTTACGCCAGCATAAGATAGAATAGGATAGAATAGAATGGTCCGAATGGAATTAAATGGAATGGAATAGAATAGAATATAATAGAATGAAATGGGATGCTATTAGACTAACTTACATGTACATTAGTAACGATGGAATCGGTGTGCGTTCTAACTAACCTCAGAATCAGCTTATCAAAAGCAATTTGACTTCTGGTTGAAATTAATAATGATTCGGAAATTCCATAGGACCTAGAATGATGCAAGTTGCAACTATATTTCTATAGGTAAAGAGTGGACAAACTTTTCCAGTTTTTTTGGCGCTTACGCAGGCGAGGAGCAAAATCCAAAGCCTTGGAATCAATGTGATTTAACTGTAGGCCTTGTCTCGCACTGTCCGGCTTGTTTTACGGACTGTAAAGGTCTACGGTCTCCTTGACATGATTGTGTGTCCAAAAACGGCTTTAACATAGAATTATATTGCTTCACGTAATCCTTTGACCTTTCGATTATAGTCAGAGCAGCCCAATACAATGTTTTGCGTTCATGCAATGATACACAGAGATCGGCAATTCCTCATTGGCAGTGAAGCGTGGCATATCGCCAATATGAACTTCAAACATGTGGTTCCCTTTGTCTGATTAGTCTTTTGTGCATTGGCCTTTCAATTCTATCTTATCATCATCATCATCATCATCATCATCATCATCATCATCATCATCATCATCATCATCATCATCATCATAATTATAATCATGATCTTCATCATCATCATCATCGTCGTCGTCGTCGTCGTTATCATCATCATCATCATCATCATCATCATCATCATCATAAATATCGTTATAATCATCGTCATCATTATCGTCATAATCCCATGCATTATTATCATCATCATCATCATCATCATCATCATCATCATCATCATCCTATACTTTATCATCATCGTCGTATTCATCAACATAACTATCCTTCTTGTCTTCATCATCGTCATCATATTCCTCGCCGCCATATTCACCATCATCATCGTCGTCGTCATCATCATTATTTATTTAGTAGCATCTATATCTTCATTATTGCTTAGTCGCATCTTCATGTATATCTTCAGCACATGACGACAAAAGATTCAAGCGATGACACACCAGTATGTCCGTCTTCACAAGATAAGTCCTGAAGGACAGTTAGACGTGTATACCGTTGTGATGTACGACTAGCGCAACATAAGTCGTCTTCATATTAGCTGGTGTCTAAGCTTATTTAAGTCTCGAAAGCGAGAAAGCATGATCATTGATCATCAACTAAACTGCGTTTTCTTTTCCGTAAGCGTCTGACTTCTACCAACGAGAAATGCTTTCTGGGATTTAAGAAATACAGTAAGGATGGCAGGAGTAAGTGAACAAAAAGGAAAGAAGAAAGGAAGGCAAGATGGCTTGGGACAGCGGTTCTCAACCTGTGGGTCGCGACCCCCTCGGGGGTCGCCTGACAATTTGCCAGGGGTCGCCTGGCCCCTTCAGAAATTTGCAAAAGATATCGGCCAAATAGCAATTTCAACAAACTAAAATATATTTTTATTCATAATTTTGCTATGATTCATCAGCTAGATTGCGACAGCTAATTTATTATTTTCCATTTTAGTTTTCAAATGTAAATTCTGCTATTCTTCTAAAGAAACACAGGGAGGAATATTTTTTGAAGTCTAGACCACCTCGCTGAGCACTGAAATTATGCGTAATTGTTTTAGATGATGGCTTAGAAGCCTTAGAATGTTACGGTGCACAAATCCAAAATATTGTTAAAAACTGGGGCCGACATTCTGAAGTC
>OX243812.1:8069974-8227474 GCA_945859605.1 Lumbricus rubellus
GAAACTAAGACTGAGTATATAGAAGCTGATGACGCTGGCTTAGACAGCAGATAATAAAACATCTTCAGAAGTTCAGTCCGCTCCAGAACCTAAGTCTTTGAGTGCTTCTTAAGTCCCTTACAGGTTTCTGAAAAGGATCGCAATAATCGTGAAGATACAGGGTGGCGCAGAAAAAACCGGACTATTAGTAATTATTGCCTTAAACTATCATTAGACTGCAGAAATGACACAGAAAAATGGCATTGGTTTGGCATTTGATATAGCCTAACATTGAATGAACTGTAAAATTTCAGAGTTTTCTGAATGCGTAAGAAATTTAAGTCAAAGTGATGTCCTCCGTTTGCTGCGATAACCAATGATAATCGCTTGCGAAACTGTCCAATAGCCCGGTTGATAGTGTCCTCGCTGATTTCGTCCCAGCATGCGGTCAGAACTTCTTTCAAATGTTCAATATCTCGAATTCTCTGCCTGTAGACAAGCTGCTGAAGCATTCCCCAGATCGAATAGATCTACGGGATTCAAGTCCGGACTGTTCGGTGGCCAATTTTTCGGTTCAATAAAGTCTGGAACGTGAGCAGTGAGAAAAGCAACTGTTTTTCGTGAACGATGAGCAGGTGCTCCATCCTGTTGGAAAATGAAATTGTCACCAGAGTGAGCTATAATGTCTGGCAGTAATACGCTGAACAGTTATACGAGATATAGCCTACCAGTTTGACGTTCAATTTCTCTCGGAGATTTGCTTGTTCCCGGTTGGTCTTCTTGACTTGAAATCAGTTCCTCGACCTTCGCTACGTTATCAGCCGTACGAACCGATCGCGGTCGACCGCTACCCTGTTTTCTTTTAGTGTCGCCAGTTTCGTCGATCCTTTTAATCAAATCATTCAACGTATTTCGCTTCCATTGTCGTTGTGGGAATTCTCTAATCATTCGAAGCGAACCCCATCCTTTTTCGAGTTTTAACGCACGAATTAACGATTTATCATCAATTGTCAGCAGACGCTTCGCCATTACGGTACAAAGAATAGTTAACGCCATAGAATACTTGATGTCAGCTTTATTTTATGTAGCGCTCTCATTTTTCTGTGTCATTTCTGTCTAATGATAGTTTTAAAGTGATAATTACTTTGATTATTCAAGCGATGCAATTGCAAAAACTAATAGTCCGGTTTTTTCTGCGCCACCCTGTATATGCTTCGTATATACACAAATAATTATGCGACAGACTGATGCTGAAAGCCAATTATAAGCTGAAACAATCTGCTTCAGATGATTTCTTTAGACAATGATCATTCATTTTTATCAGTTTTATGGTAATGGTGCAGAGTAACAGATGTTGTAAGCTAATTCTCATCTCTTCTCTCATGTCGCTTATGATTGCTAATGCCAGAATCTTTCGCTTCATAAACAACAGAACTCTGTTGAAAAGGAAGATTATTTCGACCAAGTGAATTCCAATAGCATCTAATCTCTTATAAAAGAATATTATAATAATCCAGCCTAATTCTCAACTTCAGGCTGTTCTTTTTTAGCCGTGCTGGAATTGGGAGAGTCTCTGAGTATGCTATCTTCAAGGGGCGCTATTTAAATGTGCCAGATTCCATTTTTGCCACTTCCTAATAAGACTCCATCAATTCTAGGCATAACCTACATGTAGGTTGCACAGCGAGTAGACCTATTGGAAAACTCCACGGTTATTTAACGCCGCTGAGGCTAATGTCCTCATTGTGTGTTGGAGACCGTATTCATTATGACACTTCCCTGAAGTATGTGCTAATAATATAACTCGCACGACGACCCAGATGTCAACTAACGTTCGAGAGAGAGACATGGTTTACAAGCTGTTAATGAATGTGATGATGATGATGATGATGATGATGATGATGATGATGATGATGATGATGATGATGATGATGATGATGATGATGATGATGATGATGATGATGATGATGATGATGATGATGATGATGATGATGATGATGATGAGGATGATGATGATGATGATGATGATGATGATGATGATGATGATGATGATGATGATGATGATGATGATGATGATGATGATGATGATGATGATGATGATGATGATGATGATGATGATGATGATGATGATGATGATGATGATGATGATGATGATGATGATGATGATGATGATGATGATGATGATGATGATGATGATGATGATGATGATGATGATGATGATGATGATGATGATGATGATGATGATGATGATGATGATGATGATGATGATGATGATGATGATGATGATGATGATGATGATGATGATGATGATGATGATGATGATGATGATGATGATGATGATGATGATGATGATGATGATGATGATGATGATGATGATGATGATGATGATGATGATGATGATGATGATGATGATGATGATGATGATGATGATGATGATGATGATGATGATGATGATGATGATGACGATGATGATGATGAGAATGATGACGACGACGACGATGACGATGAGGAGGAGGACGAATTTGGCGACAACAATAAATAACAATAATTAATAATGTTCAACCCTTTAATGCCGTATAGGATTTCCCATACCATTTACCACCATCTGGCATGGTTGCTAACGTAAAATGGCTTTAGAATAAGTGATTAAGTCCAGCTAATTCTAATCGTTGATTAAATGTATCATTCATTCATCCTTAAAATTTTTATAGCGCCTATCCAAAAAGTCTACTCAGAGGCGCTCCCTGCCCAGCCCCGACAGCAGAGAAAAGTCTTGAACAACTGTAAAGCAAAACAGGCAAGATATCGTCTTACCAAATCTTATTTCTAATGCTATAATTATAAATGTGGGACTCATAGAAGGCTTTCTTTTGAGTTAGCCTGATCAACAGTCGTGGCTGTAATATGAAGTGTAAGCTATTTAATCTTCTTAGCCTCGTCATACTGGCCTGTGCTTTCATAGGTGGACGGATGTTTCAACAAGTTGCGTACGCGTGTGGTTCGCATAACATCGGCTGAGTAGTTCGCTAGGAGCGCTAGTGAAAAAGGATTATATTGAAACCTTTTTTCTTTCCTGATGTTGATTTTGAACCTTGACATCTGGGTTGATATTCCAACAGACTGTAGACCAGACTGTCCACTATGGTGGTGTAGTTGGTATGTTCGTCGCCTTGCAGCCGAAAGGTTGCAGGTTCGAATCCATCTCAAGTCGCCGCGTAGAGACCTTGGACAAGTCCTTCACTAGTATTTTCTCAGCGCTTTGGCGTGAAACTCCGATGCAGTGTCCGCGCTGTAGTCGGGAGCGCCTCTGAGTAGTGAGCTTGAAGGGACGTTACAACAGGTTCCCATACTAACAAGCAAACAATAAGAATATTCTAGAGCGATTGCTTGTATGTGTTGTTACGCATTCCTTCTCGTCTTCCCAGCTGTAAGAGTTCAACACGCATTGTCTAGTGCTGTAGCCTGTAACTATTGTAATGGTCTACTACATAATACCCGGTATTCGTTTATTAACATTCAATCTGGCACACCGCAGAATGATTGCAGATCTGTAAATGTGCATTGATAGATACGGTAATAATATTCTCTTTATTCAACAATCCGGTTGACAGAACGCAACCGGTTAGAGTGTACATAATTATTATGCAGTTGAAACAATTCACAAGAACAGAGATCACAGAATACACAAATCTTAACTAAACTAACTGAACAGACAGCCTGCATGCAATAGGCCTACATGGCGCTAATAGCAACCTACAGAGCATATCCGCCCAACGAGGGCTCGAACTCGCTACCTCTCTTACTCTACGCCAGCGTGTTATCCATTAGGCTACTCTACCAGATCCATTAATGACATGCATAATTGCATATGTGATACCACATGTAGGCTACATGTAGACATGCATACAGATATTCGTTATGAGTGTATTTTTGTGTGTCGGATTTTACTGTCATGTATGTACGTGAACAACATTAATATTTACGTATCTATGAAGATGGTATTTTAGATAATGCATGCAAAAACTTCGCAGGTGCTATATCGCTGTCCACGATTCGCATATTATGGAAAACGGAGTTCGTTTACATATGACCTGCAGGCGAATCAATGTCCTTATATGGTCACCGATGATGGGCGAGACATCAGTGCTCTTCAATTGTTCAACAGGTCGTCGCTGTCGATTCCGGTGTTTCTGTAGAACGTGTAGAAAAGGAAGTCTCACTTTTCCACGGCCAAAGAAGCCTTTCTCTTTTAAATCAATGCAAGATTGTCGGTCATGTTTGGAGAAGATGGTCGGTGATGCCGCGATAAATGCCAGGCACTTAACACTATCGACGAAATCGTTCTTCGTTAAGTGCGTTTTTCCATTACCGGGACAATGCAGCAAATTTGCGGTACGTCCGACATTGGTTTGCAGCACTGCGAGGATGCGACGAATTGACGCACCACCATCGAAACAAATAGAATAGATAGACAGACAAATGTGCATGAAGACATACAAACAAAGACGACCAATGAAACTGACAGGTACAGGCGGAGAGACAGAGGAATATATTCAGGCATATAATTTATACAAGCAGAATTATCGTTAATTTCTGCATTATCAGACAAAATAATTAACTAGTTCGGAGTGTCTACGCATTTACCCTATAGAGACCCACTCAGATGCCGTTCAGGCCCAGCTCAGACCAGTGTGGACAGCCAATAATAAGAAATGCTATCCGATAAAGGCGCGTTCGAGTATGTGCGTTGATCCAGATAGCCTTGGAGATTCACTCGTATATATCGTTTATCCGCTAGTGGTCTTTCCCACCATATACACAACAGGACGATTCTGTTGGAAGTGAGGCACGTCTGAATCGAGACAGTGGTTAAGAAGGTCCCCAAACTATAGCTGCATCGATCATAGTCGATCCTAGTCTTCAATACACTGCGAGAAGAAAGCGTAAAGAATCTTCTCAAGAAGAAATCAGAGAAGAATCTCTGATGATGCTTCTTTTACGCTGCTTGGAAGTTTCGATACTTCTTGGAATGATTCAGTTTGGTAAGAACCAATAATAATTGTCTACCATTTTTTCGCGCATTTCTTCTTCTTCTTATTCTTCTTTAGTGTTCTGCCCTCACCCAGGTCCAAGATTCCAGCGACACCATTCTTGTCTATTCTTGATTTCTTTATATCCTCGTCACTTTTCTCTGTCCAGCAACCAGTCCAACATCATCTTTCTCGGTCTTCCTGGTGGTTTCTTTCCCTCCATCCGTCCCTCCATAACAGTCCTCAAGAGCGAATCTCCCCTCAACATGTGCCCCACCCAGTTCATCTGCTTCTTTCCTATTGTCTCAATCAGCGTTCTTTCTTCTTGCACCAGTTTCAGCACCTCCTCATTGGTTTTGTAGTCCATCCAACTAATCTTGGCCATTCCTCTCCACAACCACATTTCAAAAGCCTAAATTATTTCCACTTCTGCTTTTCCCCATTTTATGCATTTATTTTATTCCAAACATGACTGAATTTGATGTGCTATTCAACTGGGCACGAACTTAGCCTATATCGGAATGCGTAATAAAAGTAGCAGTCTTAGTAATAGGCTAAACCTGGAAGTCGGCCCCAATAAATCCAGCTTGGTCATCCCAAATCGAGTCGAGTCGTTTCTGCTTACCGCAACTGATCCTAAGTTGAATTTTTTAGAGCGAAGTGACTTGAAGTTATTTTTCCACAAAATCGGTTTAAACCATCGATATACGTCGATGGTCTAAACTGACATGAGATACAAACAAGCCTAAAATATTTCTAATTTAACAACAACGACCGTGAGACCATGACAGCATTCAAGCAGTAAGTAGGTCCTACTTTCTGACCGCGTTGATTTTGAGAAATTTTCGTAGCAATAATGGATTTTTTAGAGTTTGTCATTATTTACCAATATTCTGATTTCATTTTCAGATTTTTCTTGGGCTCAAGACACGGCACGGTTTGCAATGAGTGGAGGTAGGCTAATCAGATATATATATATATATGTATATATATGACCTATGATTGTGTTCACCTTCTAATGGTTGATAAATTGGAATGCGATGTTAGCTATAGACCCACGGGTAACATTGTGTTGGATCAACACACGTGTATGACTTCATTATGACTCCATTTGCCGTGGTGACCGTTATAGTTACTTAGTCCTTCCGGTGTACGACTGCACGTCATCCTTGTTTCATCACCCAGTTGACTCCTAGTTTATACAATTTATTCCTAACCACCCCACTTTCCAAGGCTGGCTAGATACGCCTCCAACTTAAATTTATACCACAATTATTCAACCAATTTGAAAGTGAAACTTCTCGGTTAAGCGGTCCAAATATTTGAATGGTCTTTTCAACGAAGAGCACACACGACGGCAGAAAGTGAAGTGGATCCAGAGGAATAATTGTGCACTGAGTTGAACCAACGAATTTTCCAAACTCTTAACTTAAAGATCGATAGACGCTTCTTAACTTTGTTTTCCATCGTCGTATTCATGGCACTAAGAGATGTCAGTATGATACGAGACATGATGATGATATCTTTCTGCTAAATCGCTTCGTCCTCTTTAAGACTTAGATCGTGCTCTCAGGTCCTCTGATTGATTTGACCTCTTTGTTCCTCGCCTCAGGACAACCATGGCTCAAACCAGATCATTTGCTGGCGTAGGTCTCTCCCTGTAATGGACTTCCACAGTAAGTTCGCTCTGTTATCCTCTCTGGCAGTCTCTCCTCATGCAGCCTTAAAACCTGCCTTTTCGCCCTAGGTTGCACGCACTGGGAGCTCTTCTGAAAGCCTCTTGCTGCGAGAAGCACTTTATAAATGGTAGGATACAATACAATACAATACAATACAATACTGATTGTTTTTTCATTTTTGACCAGTGTGAGATTATAAGGTTAGCCTACTTAACTTCGTGTTTAGTAGATCTGCAGCCTGTTCAGTCGTCTGACCTCATCGATGAAACACAATCAAAGGCAAGCGTCTTTATTACGTATGACAATCTAATCACGTACCTCGGAATTGACCTGTCAACCTGGCAGTGCCTCAGCTTTCAAATCAAGTTGTGCAGTACCGCCGTCCTCGGGTTGTTCACCGATGAAAAGATCTACACCGCGAACATCTACGAAATCACTTTTAATTATGATTCTTCTGGGAATTTCATCGATTTGAAGTACGTCAGTGTTCAGATCTCTACTTAAGTAAGGAAGGTACTTATTGGTAGGTAAGAAAGGCTGGTAAGGAAGACTTGGCGAGAAAGATTTCGTAAGGAAGATTTGGTGAAGAAGATTTGGTTAGCAAGATTTTGTATAATGGAGGTGAAGCACGGTAGGCTTGGTAAAGAAGATTTGGAAATTGAAGTGTGGTAACGAAGGATTACGAAGGCTTAATTTTTTTAAATTGCAATTAACTAACTGCACATTAATCGCAACACATTTTCTTCAAGTAGGCTACATTTATGAAAATTAATCAATCCTAACATTTTCTAAAGACCCTGAAGGATAAATGAATAAATGCATCCTTTCTATTGCAAACAATTTCAATAACCTTTGGCTTTGGCCTATCGAATTTCTGCATTTAATTTAGGCCTAACAGTTTTGCATAACAGAGAGAATTGAAACACCTTTCAAATCAGTCAACGGATCAAAATCTGTTAATTTTTTTAGTTTGAGCCACTGTATTAAAATAATATAGCCTAGGCCTATGGTTTGAAAATTAGACAGCCATTTTTATTATTATCAAATTTAATTATTTATTCAGTCAAATGTTATGGCAGACCAGTTTATTTGCAACTGTCGGTTCAATGGATGCTATTTTTAATTTACAATCATTAACAGAAGTAGGCCAGGCCTAAGCTTAAACCTCATGAGGTCATCGTCAAGTTGGTCAGAATTTTTCAGAAGAGGTTGCAGCTCTTGCCAGATCAAGTCTCTTTTGTCTTTCTGTAAGCATGTAACTTATTATTTGAAATTGGTCTTGCCATCTCCTGAAGTTGAACCAACGTAGTTTGAAGGGGTGCCGAAATAACGTTAGTGGACGATGCGATGCGGCCGATAGGCCTATACGTAGGCCTATGCCCTATGCCTATGTTTAGGTTCGCATGCAGACGATAATTGAACGACGAACTGTTACGATGACACTCAAATTGTTTAATGGAATATCTGTAAAAGAATGTATAATGAGCTTTCCGTTAAAAAAACAAATTTTCTGTCTTTGATTCCATTTTAATAAGTTCTAATTAACGCGTACGATTAACGTGTTGAAATGTTTAATCGCAAAATTTGGTAATGCGTTAATCGCACACATTAATCGCGATTAATCAACAGCCCTAATAATAATTATTAATAATAATAAGCTTAATGCCATTACTCTCAACTCCTCGCCATATTGCTACAAAGCCATTGCGCCATGATGATGGCACCGTTTAAGTAATATTATTCTAGTGGTTTAAAAGCAAAAAACCAAGGAATGCAATGGAACCAAAAACACACAAGCAGCGCGGTATCGCGTAGGCCTAAGCGTGAAAACCTCCTGTGCATTTGTTTGCAGAAGAAACACTGAATCAAGACATAGACTGAATGGCAGTGATTACTTGACCTGCGGAGTGAATACGTGGTTTTGGATTTCATGGTGGAACGGATTGATTTTGCTTGGCAAAGGATCAGTTGTCGGCACCAATTACATCATGATCTTTGAAGACGATTATCCCATGGCTGTCAATTTCGCGGCGGTATCATCACTGGGAAATGATTCTGTTGTGTGGACCATTCCTGCACAATACTTCTCTACCTGTTAGTCTTCGTTGCTTTTCAGTGTTTACACTTTAGTCCTTTATTCGTACCAAGTCTTCTTAGGTCACCCCTGTGTGTAGCCTACAGCCTAGAGGATATCGAAATAATTTAGGAAGCACCAAAGGCGCTGGAACAAAGCTAGCTATGAGATGATCTTTAAAGCTGTAGAAGACAATCATAGCCTATACTATATATCCACCTAAAGGCACTGCTTTGCAATCAACGCTATTTTGTCCTAGTAACTATGCTCTAGCTGGCGAATAAAACTTAGTTGTCGTACTTTATATAATTTATACATATGTGCCTATAGGCCCTACATATAATTTTTTTAATTATTGTTTATTAATTACTAGCTTACTTAGGCCTAATTTTGAAATTATGCTCTATTGTGGAATTGTTGTGGTCGTATTTACAAATCAGCTGAATGAGTTACTAGGTTACTGTCAATATGCATACCCTGGTACTGAAATCTCGCTTGTGTATTACACAATGGCGCAATAGAAGTTACTAATTAGAATGTCAATATATAGGCCTACAGTATCATTTTGTTAATAATTACAATGACAATTTGTTTTCCCCTTCTAAGAAGCGTTCGATCCTCTCTATTTTTATATTGCGACCTTAGAGTTCTGAAGTAACTAGCCTACAATCACGTGTGTGTATTCGAATGTTGCTTGTTAACCCAGTGAAGATCTCAAAATTAATGGTGATAAGCCTAAGTATCTCTCGTAAATCGGAAATTCTTATTCAAAATCTTTTTCCGTTCAAAATTTTCTTCCCAGTTCATTTCCAGTTTCAAGTTTCATTCTCAGTTTAGTTTTTTTCTTTCTTCCTTCGACTTTGGTTTTAGTCGTCTTCCAGTAGTTATTCGAGCCAAATTGTTTGAACTAACGGACAGGCAGGCTATGTTTACTATGAATTTGTAGTTGCTCCAATTAGGCCTATGTCCCGAGTTAGATAATATCCACGAGAAAGCACAAAATAAAAGCTTAGAAGTTGAAATAATTCATGTCTTGAAATTTGATCTTGTCGCCGCTTACGTAGCTTTCCGGAATACCAGTATTATAGGTCTATTATTTACTGGTAAATTTCTTGAAATATTACTTTAATAAAACAATCTGTTTTATGTCCATTCTTTCCAGCCGTATACGATACGACGATTTGTTTGATTGATTTGCCACTAATCAATGGTAAGACTCCTTCACACTTCTCTTTCGAATACGTTCAAAACGGTGTAAAAGCTATAAGACTTTCATTTTTTCCTACAATTACTATGCAATTGAATTATGAGTTTAGTTTTCTTCACTGGAGCAGAATGTGTTTTTTTATTTACCGACCAAATCGAAATAGAGAAAGATATTTCAATATATTTCTAATTGGTCTCGTCTGAGTCTAGAATTTATTTAGAATTATTAGATCTGAAAACTTCGAATAGATCCATTAATTGGGATTATAAGAGTACCCCAAAGCAAAAGAGGATGCTACAGGACATTGGCGACCGCGGATCGCGGGTTTTTTGCAGGAGGGGCAAAACATATTAGCTACTGCAACATCTTAGCAAGCATGCACTTAAGCAACGAAAAGCAGAAAATTAAGAAATTAGGTGTTTTTCACAGAGGTTTCAAAATTAAAATGTCTCAGTTTGACTTTGTGTATCATTGGCATCATTAGTGTTTTAGAGTGAAGAAATTAATTGTGTTGAAATCCAAAAGGTGGTAGGTTACTAGGCTAGGCATATTTATAAAATAGGCGTTAATTTCAGAGAGGAATGTGTCCCTCTTTCGATAGCCTCTGTGCGGACTTCCATGTTGCATGAGGTAGGCTATAGATTTAATATTATGGAATATACTAGTTAGGCAACATGGGTAAAACCGTAGAATAGATTCAGCAGGCACTGATTTGACCTACATATAGGAAAATGACCTATAGACCTATTGTAGGAATAAATGACATGGGGAGAGGGAATAGCCTATATAAATAACTATCTGTGGTACCCGGTGTCGCCCGGGAAAATAATGATGCTTGTATATCTTGGATCGGCTGAAAACCAAAATAAAAATAGGTCTAGATTGTAGTGAGCCGATTAGAACAAGAATATAAATTGCACGCTAGGTCTATTGATTATATGCGATTAGAGTTATGTAGGCCTGTTTTAGAAACTCAATTGGAATGAGTATCGGACTTCTCTTTAGATCTGTCTCTGTTCATATATTATGCATATAGGTCTAATATATATATATATATAACTTATTTTCTATTTAGCAACAATCGGCGACTGTGAATATGATGGTGAGTAGTCAACAGTCATAATACAGTAACTGTTACAAAATTGCACGGGTGTTTTGTTGTGTTAAATAGGTTCTTAAATAGCAATACACTTATAGAAAATTATTGAATTGGTGTTTTCCTATACGAGTCGTTATTAAATCCCATCACTATTCCTGTATCATGATTCTGCTCAGCACAATCCGTTTACAACATTTCATTTTAAACTCAAGCAACTATAGAGTTGGTTTGTCCAATGTTATTGCTGATACTTCATCGTCTGCCTACTTTTTCTTAACGACCTCATCTGTTAGAATTTGACCTGAGTGCAGCATGGACAAATTGGACATGTTTCGCATACATGCAAATGCATATACGCACACACTTAAAGCTGCATGCATATTATATGCTACATTAGTTATTTCTCATTTTCTATAGCGCCCCTTAAAGACCACTAAGAGGCGCTGCCGACTACAGCGCGGACACTGCATCGGAGTTTTACGCTAAAGGCACCCGAGCAATTGCGAGTGAAGGACTTGCCCAAGGTCCGTGTACACAGCGGCATGAGGCATGTTCGAACCTGCAACCCTTCGGCTGCAAGGCAACGAACATACACACTACACCACCGCGCCCCATATAAGTTTATAAATGCATTCCATAAAGTTTTTAATAGATATAAACACACATGCACAGTTTTATTGCACACTCTCATGTAATTATAAATAATACAATTATTGCATATCCTGAATTATAGGCAATACAAGCACAATGGCATTATTGTAGGCCTACGTGATTAATTTTATGAATAAACAAATCTTTCAGACCGTGACTTCGTCGCAAGCGCGTTCGCTCTGAACACTGGCGTCAACCTTCATTCCATTGAAGAGTCAAGGATGGTTTTTAAAGTGCAGACGTGCTCAGCGTTTGCGCTGCTCTTGTCTACGACCGCTGACTTCCTTGCGCCCGTCTACTCAATCGGTCTACAATGCTGGAATATAGCTTGGCCAATTGGTGTATCATAGTGAGTCTCTCTCTGATTTTGATTGATTTTTAAACAGCTTTTTCTTCTCAAGTGTACTCGACTGCGCACTGTTTTGTTTATTGTTTATTGTTTATTGACTTGCATGTCACATCAACGTTCACATAACAATAACATACATTTACAACAAATTCAACAGGAATTGCTATAAGCTTAACATTAGAGCAGGTCAATGAGTCAGCCGACAAAGGTCTAAAAGAACCGCTTAGACTCAGCTGGCTCATTTGAAAATTTAGTTCTTGCATATTTAGGTAAATGTGGAGGATCAAGAAGTTCCCAACAAGATAGCGAGTCACCATTACACATAATATAAAGTTATGTTGATTATGAAGCGGTTCACCAAAATAGCAGAATAAAAGAGGGCCACACACTATTAATAAAATTAATGTAATCATAATAGTTTGGAATCATAACAAAGTCAAGCATGCATGCATTTCACTCAGACGGGGAGGAGACATTCACATCAAAAAATTCTCATTATAAACTACACATAAAAGTTCTTTAATTTGCTTTTAAAATGTTTGATGAGTACAGCAGTTCTTATGTCCTCATGAAGAGAATTCCATACCGGTGGGCCAGTGTATTTAATACAGAATTGCTGAAGATTGATTCTTGCGCTGGCACACCGGTAACTATTAGATGACCTAGTGACCAGGGATTAGCGTGCTGCACGATCAGGGGTTCAAATAAGCAATTCGGTTCGAAAGTTTTGCTCTATATCCGGCACCCCACCCCACCCCCCACCCCACCCCACCCCGGCCAACACAGCTGTTGTTGTGAGTACGCTGACCTAAAGCTTCGGTGGGAAGACAGTGCAGCAAAAAAAGACGGTGACCTACATGCGTTAGAATGCCGAGGTTAAGAAAATGCAATCGCTAACACTTCGTATACGTACAAATGTATGGCCGATTAGTGACCATAGTCGAAGGATCTCTTTGTATTCTTCCTTCGCCTCCCCCGTCGTCTCTCTTTCCTTCTTTTCCCATCTTGTTTTGGCTATTCCAGCTCTTGTTCTTTCTCGCATTCGTCTTTCTTTCCATCAATCCATTATCTGTCTGTCTGTCTGTCTGTCTGTCTGTCTGTCTGTCTGTCTGTCTGTCTGTCTGTCTGTCTGTCTATCTATCTATCTATCTATATATATATATATATATATAGATATAATCTATGATATACCTGTATCTCTTTAAATCTATAGGCCTAAATCTGCATATATCTAAAATCAATCATTGTTTTCTTTTTAAAGCAAATACAATGACGCGATATCTGTGCTGTCTCCTGAAATCCCCGGCGATTGCTGTACGGCGCCCATCTGGTTCTGGCTGTCCTGGTCGGACGGAAATGTATGGTTGGGATTTGGGGATCAGGTCCACAACAGAACTCTCGCCTTCGCCAGAGATGACAATGACACGGAGCTACCAACGTTCCTTGGGATCAAGATGGTGCCTGCATATCGTTTACTCAGCGAGGAAGAGTCTTATCCGCACACTAAGGCTCTACTGACGATTCCAGGCTGTTACTATGACTCAGGTATGCACTTGAAAACCATCCTAACCAATGCAGCCTTGAATTGCAGTCGATTGAAGTATAAGAAAAGATGTATCGTAATGGTAATCGTAAAGTCGGAACTTCTATAGCGCCCCACCAAAGAACAGTCTCTGCAACCAGCTTGTTCACAGGCGCTCAATCAAAAATGGCAATAACATAATGGCAAGGTGGGAGATTGAGGTGATGATGAGTTAGATAATGCAAGATAGTATATAGGGCAAGTCAGATGATATAAGATCAAGAAAGGTAAAATCTATAGAAGAGGGATTGCCAGGGCAGGTGAGTGATCAGCATGAAGTGTACTATAGGGGTAAATGGGATCTAAGGTCAACAGATACGTACAGGGTGGTAAATAAATTCACATCGATCGCTGACAGTCTACTGCAGGATATATGCCGGTACCGTATTTTCGGGTTCTCTGGTCCATGCTTTGCATAGCATAACAAAATGACATCGAGTCGATTGTCTGTATGCTGCAGCAGGTTGATCGTTAATGAGAATGTGATATTCCAGGTCAATAGATACTTACGATGCCTTTATCATGTTGCTTTTTAAGATGCCATCACTACAGACAAAACTACTTCTCCAGATACAACGACTACGGCCGGTCAAACGACTACACATGACGCTACAAAAACTACTACTGTTGCTACTACGACGACTACAGCTCCAAACCCAACGAACATGACTACAAAAGCTGCACATTCGAGAGCAGAAACTACAAGTGTATTTTCATCGACTACGAATGTAGCGTCAACAACTGCAGACGCTACGACAACACCTGCTACAATCGGTGTTTCGACAACTGCAAGTGTTGCTCTAACAACTCTTATAACAACTGCAAATTTTCGTACAGATGTGCCTACCGAAGCAATTACAACGTCAGCAATGCTGAGGTCTAAGCATGCAGCTTCGACAACCATGTCGCATGTATTTCCTGGAGATTCATATCACAGAGATGATGCAAAAAATACTACATCTCTACAATCAACGACTGCAGCTGACGATAGAAAGGATACATCAGTGATGTCTGTTCAGCCATCATCAACCTTACCAACCCAAATGGCTCTCTCCGATACAGCCACTTCTAGCCTTGAAGCCTCCGAGGATGAAACATGGTTGACGACTATTGCGCCACATGAACTGGACGCATCGGCCTCCACGTTACTCCACAAAGATAGTTTTGACTTGACTCAAAGACCTGGTAAGACGAACTCAACTTCAGCTCAACTACCCGACACTCAATCATGGTTCGATAGCTACATGTAGTTAATTGTAATTGCCGTACCACACATCATTTGTGGAGCTCCCCTTAAATGAACCATTCATTCAGAGTAGGCTATAGTTTAAGTTTAACGACACTGCATATGTGTGATGACAATGATCATTAGCTTCGCCCTCCTCATTTATCCAGACTTGGGTCTGGCACGGTCAGAGTGCGAACAATGGCGGAGTTTGAGACTTTTCAGAGGATTCGATGCGTCGCTTCGAGTCGATTTGAAATCTGTCCCAGCTTTTAGCCTATTTTATTATTATGATTAAGGTTAATTACCCTTAGGGCCCCCTTTTTATAGGGCCTACCAAATTTCACAACAGACAAAATGTCAGCTGCCTAAGAAAGTTATGACTTTGTCTCTATTGTTCAGAAAATCGGTTGATCTTCCTTTACTGAGTAAAAGTCTTATTGTAATTTTTTTATCCAGTGATCTGCGCGACTCCAGAGGCTCCAGCGAATGGTACGGTCAACATGATTCCCGGTGACGCCCCTGACGAACTCATCGCAGTGTTCCAATGTCAAAGAGGATATCACTTCATCGACGGAACAACTGCTCGAACATCGATCTGCATCAAAGGAATCTGGATTACACCGATGGAACAACTTAGATGCACAGGCAAGTTGGCAAATAGCCGGGACCAGCGCAATCCGCATAGCCGATACCAGCGCACCAACGCAGATTGCGCTGGTCCCGGCTATTAGCCTTGAAGAATTTAGCGTTTGCGCTCATTAGTATTCATAACGCAGTGACTGCGCTCATCAATATTCATGATATGCAGTGATGTCATAGTTCCACAGCTTTCTCGAAGCTTGGAGAAATCTCATTGTTCCTTTGGTGTGCCCTCGGGCAATCGCTTTACAGTAAAGCGATTGCCCGAGGGCACACCAAAGGAACAATGAGATTTCTCCAAGCTTCGAGAAAGCTGTGGAACTATGACATCACTGCATATCATGAATATTGATGAGCGCAGTCACTGCGTTATGAATACTAATGAGCGCAAACGCTAAATTCTTCAAGGCTAATAGCCGGGACCAGCGCAATCTGCGTTGGTGCGCTGGTATCGGCTATGCGGATTGCGCTGGTCCCGGCTATTTGCCAACTACTCAGGCATGTAAAAAAACATTTCATCTTCAAATCCTTAAACCACGTCTGCGACGGTTAATTAATTAATTAATCAATTAATTAATTAATTATTTAATTAATTAATTAATAAAGTTACTTCTCCTTCGATTTTGCACTAGCCTATCAGGATTTTCAGTTGGCATGGCAGTTGACCCACAAAGTCATCTCGTTCCTGCTAATTCTGACTTAATCCTTGGGGATTTTCTGACCTCATTGACACAGCCACTATGGCTCTGAGGAATTTTAGCAATTTGCACTGATTGCATTCGAAAAGTTTCCCACAAGTGCTGCACACTACAACAGAATCACACGCATAGTTTTACTGTACATGCTACACCCACCTTCAAGTCTTTTGAGTTATTTCTTTTGATACTCGTGAATGAAGTTTGCTGCTCTGACCCTCGCGTTTTTAATGAGTTACGGTATGTGAACAATAATTAGGTTTTATACTAATTTCTTAATACTTTGCATACGGCCAATGTCATGTCTTTAATAATAATTAATAAATAATTGGTGAAGTTCTTGTGCGCAGAGTCTTCCTGCGATGTTAAGCTTGATGCCAGCGCGTGGAGTGATGATGGCGCGTCTCCGATCAATAGCACCACACAAAGGATCGCAGTCGGCCAACAGATGAGGGCCTACTGTTCGAATGACGATGACCTCTTTGAAAACGGACTGGACTTCGACGTCGTCAAGTGCGTTCTTGGTAAAGGTCATGGAAAAGGTCATGGAAAAGGTCTTGTTGACACTGATCACAGGCTGTCGACTTGCGAAGGTCAGTTGCAATAGTTTGGTTTCTCTGTAAAAATAATATTATTTTGTGGCCATGGGCTATTATCCTGCTCTACATGGGACATGATGGGAGCGTCTCACGACGAGTTGATCAGACTTCAATGTCTGTCTGATCTCACGAATCATCATTCATTACTGCATGATGTCTCAGTCGGGTCGCGAATCCCGCGTGGTAGCCCCTCCTTGACCTAGGAGTAAATGAAACAGTAACTGAACCCATCTCCATAGATCAATGTTGATGAGTTGTTGCTCTCTCTGTTACACGTAGCTAATCTTTCATTGAATGAATTTTATTCCTTCGTTTTTTTGTTCAATTTTTCTTCTCCACTTTAGTCTTTTATGAACGTTTACAATAGGGATTCCATGTCTTCACCTGACTTCAATTATTTACAGCACATTGCCTCAAATCGTACTGCACTTTTCACTACATATGTTGCCTTTCGCTGCATTACACTGCTATTACACATACTACCGCTGCCAGGCTAGACTAGTCTAGGCTTTATTAGACTACACGAGTGGAAGTTATTTGTCTTCACAGTCGGCAGATGTCGTGCGCCGTCTTTAGTTGAGAACGCCGTCGCTAGAAGAGTCATGCACGATGAACACGAGATGTCGTTGGAATGTACGATTGGTCATCGTTTCTCCAATGGAAAGATGAGAAGGGTCATCAAGTGCAACGACGATGGATCCTGGGATATCGTGGAAAACTGTCGAGGTATCCTACAGCTTTACCCTAGCTCTTTCACTTTTCTTTAAGCTTATCGTAATCGTAATCGTAATCTCCAAATTTCTAAAGTGCTACTTGAAAGCCAAGCGCGGGGCACCAGCTTATTCACGAGCGCTGCGTTGAGTCAGAAGGGTTGTCCGTGAGAGTAGTCCGTGGTGGTCCGGGTCGAGTTACCATAGGATCAGAGGGGTGGAACAGTTACTAAGGCGGGTGTCGTCTGGGCCGGGAAATTGGAGGGTGGAGGATCAGATAAGCCTAGGTTTATGAATAATGAACCCGTGGCATTTACGCTGAGACCTTAATGTGACCGCACATTGCTCTGTGGTAGAAAAAAGGGGGTACGGTAGAAATAACTAAGCCTACTGTGTTATTTTCAAAGGATTGCCTTGACTGTCTCTCCGACCCGTATCACTGCAAAACAGTACAACGTGGTATACGTAACTTTGTCGTAGTTCGTCCTTCACTCTGAATTAGATATCCAGTAATTACTATATCGATTCGGCTTAATTGTGGCATCTGCTTCTCATACAGCTTACACGTATGTAGGATTGTTATATGAATACGCATTTACGGTCATAATTTATTTGACGCAACTAGGCCAATTTACTTTGTTTTACAAGACCAGAAGACCCTAAAGTTTGTTTATTGTACAACATTAATTTTGTTAACCAAATTTTAATTAGCATTCCAGTAATTTGAACTTAATAAGTGACCTTATTGTTATCTATAGTTTAATCAGCTGCATTTTAATTAATCTAATTCGTGTGATTATTTTATTCAGCTTTACTTTAAACAGTCTAGTTGACGCGTGTATCTGCTTATTCTTGGAAAACAAATTGCAGAAATCTACTGTCCAGCTTTGGAGATTCCGACAAATGGATTCGTGAGTACACACGAAGTCAAATTCGGAACACGTGTTCTGCTGGGATGCGTGGAAGGCTTTGTCTTTTCCAGCGGAGTCCGTTCATATTTTCTTGAGTGCATCGATTCCGGGGACGCGTTTTCTGTGCACAATCTTTCCTGGAATGGAACTGTAATGAAATGCCAGGGTACGTGCCCGTTTCTTACCCACCTCGAGACCGGTTTGATGTCTGTGTTCCACAAACTATAGGATCACTATTGTTTCCGTTCACTCAACGAGAACTCCTTTCTACATTTTATCGCCTTCATTAATTCTTATGAATTGTATAATATTATTACCCTATCTAAGTATCTATACACCAAAATGCGGATAGCAATAGGTCAAATAAAGAATAGGCCTATTCGTATCTTATCTCGTCTTATCGTATCTTGTCTACACAGTACACACATGCATGTCTAAACATCATTTCTTCTCTCGGGGTCCCAGCGCTGCGAGCGCCATAGAAATTTCTAATTTAATTACATTGCAATAGAGAAAAAGGTATGAGTTATTGAACAGCCATTTAACTAATATTGGCGCCGGTACTGGTCACCTTGAGAGGTCATATAATTATAAATAATCAGATACGCTTGGCTTGTGATTACAGAGATTCTTTGTGGAACTCCACCGAATGTAAGTGATGCAGCCGTCCTTGGTTTTGAAGCAATGACCGCTGAAGGTCAATTCCGTTACGGTTCCATCATCAACTACAATTGCAACGCAGGTCTTCGATTCGAAAACGGACGAACCTCTAAAAACATCTCGTGCACTTGGCAAAGTCATTGGACAGAAACCAATTTTACATGTGATGGTAAGATGGTAATTCCAGTTCCAGATCAAATAATTATAGGCCTAAAATACCCAGTCACTCAATGCGCGGAAGCCACTAGGGGTGTACTCAGTGTATTGAGAGAGGAGACAGAATAAGATTAAGTAGTTTTATTCCACCATGTCATTTTCTTACAATGCTCAGGTAGTAACAAAGCAGGTCATTTTAATTTCGCAAGCAAGACACTTGCAGAAGAAGATCTATTATTTTTGTCTCACACTCAAGTTTAAAGTTTATTTATTTTCTACAAGGAATAATAATTATACACATCACTGCACACAAATATGTGGACAGTTCCCAGAGTCTAACTGGAAGGGTGGAAAATCCGAGTGAGCTTAACGTGTCCACCTTACATAAAATTCAAAAGAATTCAGGTAATTTGTAGACCGCACTTTGATCCAGGGATTTAATTAAGGAATTTATAGAATTGCGGATCCCTGTGTTTGTTGAATAATTATACTGAAATTTGTTGATTACCAGGCTTTTTAAGGGAATTTTTAGAACTGCTAAATCCCTTCTCTCAGATTTCTATCTTCCATGGTTAGTTACTCACAATCGAAGAGCACTGATGTTTTTTACCAGTTTTCACTGCACATCAGTGCCTCTATGGATGTGACTGCAGATCCGTCTGCAGTTGCGTATTTTGTGTACTACTGCAAGCAAAAAAGCCTTGTTGATGACCAGCCTACAGTTATTCGGACCCGCAGTTAATGAGAACATTCTGACTTAAATAGAAGTTTATTCGTATTTTTACCCTGTCCAATAGCCAGGCCATAAAAAATAATAGTCTGACCATAAAATAGGCTTTACGTCAATTTAGACCCGCCACGCATTTGGTTTGAGATATCATTATATATGTTCCACTTTCACCCTTACTGGTACCCTACTAAGCTAGGCCTATATATAATGAGTACGCTGACCGCACACTTTCTTGGTGGGAGATGAGACGGTGAAGGAGAGGACAGGCCACTCACCGTCATGTGCCGAGGCTGGGAAAATGAAGTCGCTAGCACTTCATATCCAAGACCGCCTCCCAGGCTGACAGAAGCAGAAAAGAGCTGTAGTCCCTTGAATTATAATATCTAAGGGACTGCTCTCTTCTGCTTCTTCTTCTAT
The DNA here is from genome assembly GCA_945859605.1 of Lumbricus rubellus. Classification (NCBI taxonomy): domain Eukaryota; kingdom Metazoa; phylum Annelida; class Clitellata; order Crassiclitellata; family Lumbricidae; genus Lumbricus; species Lumbricus rubellus. Next base: position 8,090,370 of record OX243812.1, read on the forward strand.
TCGTGAACACTTACGACTAAGGTTCTGGAAAGCCTTTTTGCTTAAGTCTCCAATTAACTGGGAAGCCTAACCGACATGGCAGCCTACAATGCCTACAGCCTCCTATACCATAGGCCTAACCCTATAGAATAACAAGACAAGTTATTTCTTTTCAACTTTTATTGATCGAACAATAGACTTCATCGAGCTGGTATTTTAAATTAGTTCGCAGACGACAGTTCATCTGTTGCTGTCGCTCGGGTCTTTCCAGTCTTCAGCGTAGAAGGAGGAGGACGCCCTCCCGATCGTAGCAGCGTCGTCTAGTAGCGGCGTCGGCGACGTCGTCGGCGGCGTCCGTGGCTTCGTCGTCGGCGACGGCGGCCTCCCCGTCTGCGGCGTCTCCGTCTCCGTCGCGAAGGAGTCGCTCCCTCGTCATCGTCGTCGTCCTTGGCCGCCGCTGCTCCCGGCCGAGCGCTGCGAGACCTCGCCCTCCGTCTCGCTTCGACTTCCTCTCCCAGGTCTTCTTCCTGCGCAATCAAGAACAACAACACCCTGCCCTAAGAGAACGCCTTATAGGGCAACAATCGCCTGAATCTAAACTATATCAAAACAGGCCAGTGTCTAAGCTTAATTGCTTAGACATCGGTCCGTATATAAGACTAGTAATAATAAATCTAAGCAAGATAAATCTAAATTTAGATAAATCTAAATATAGATAAATACCACCTAGTCCTACAGCAATCTAATTAGCCTAACCTTACACTTAAAAATCAACGAGGCCTATCATTACTCCTATCTAAGGCCTACGATGGCCCGGTTCTCTTGTAAGTTTGACTCTTACACTGGCCGAAGAGAGGCGGTCCGAGGACCGCTTCCCTTCGACCAGCATAAGTTATATAAGTCAAACTTACCAGTTCGAGATCTTCGTAGTCTTCCATCCTCTTGTTGTTCTTCCGATCTTCTTCCAGCGTAGGAGGGACTGCGTGCCCCCAAGGGATTGCTCCCTTTTTATGACTTTCAGGCCGAAAACGAACCGCTGGTAGCCAATCACAGCGCAGCGTTGAGCACAATACGCTGCCATGGTAACCGGCCTGGAGCCAATCATGGCGCAACTCCGAACACAATACGTTGCCTTGGTAACCAGATCCCAGGATGCGATTCTCGCTCGTCTTCTGAATTCAGAAGTTATGAGCTTACAAAGTATAAGCTTAGGCCACGGCGGGATCTACAACAGTCGGTGATTTCAGCTAAAATGCTTGCATTTTCTAAAATAAAGAAAGCAACGGGAATATTACATTTGATCAGTCCGGCTTACCATGCAGGCTTGTAGGCAGACACGTCCTGCAGTTTGGCTTTCGAGTGACTCTTACAGAACAGAAGTTTGGAGGTTACGATTAATTGCCATATCGATTACAATATTATTGGGCCTGCCACAGATAGCCTAGGCCCAACTGAGCATCTTAATCTGTTTTCGGCTCATCCAAGTTACGCTTGCTTAGGAAGAAAACGCGAGAACCGATAATTATCAGAGCATGAAATGAGTGATTGAATAAGGAATCGAATGCATGCATGGGTATTACTTTCTTTCTGAATAGAATCAATGAAAGTCTTACTCTTCATGGGAAATTATTGGAGGAAGGGCGGATCAGTCTGAAAAATATAGGCCTACTGTCGACTTGGTAGGACCGTTTAGAGCAGTTACTGGCCGGAATTTGTCCAAGGAAATTTTAGTTTCATCGTTGTGCGTGCTTTTTCCAGGCGAGAGATGTGAACCTGTGCCAGTTGTACTCCACGCCATTCCAGACACTCAGCTTGCTGGAAAAGATCAGACAGTCAACTACGTCTGCGGAAGAGGTTACAGAAATCCAGTCGGACAACGGATGTCGTTGCTTTGCGATGGAAAGAACTGGATAGGTTTTCCACTTGCAGGATGCGAAAGTGAGTACTACTGAGTAGTCCAGAATTAAACGTAATTTATTTGCGCAACACAAAACCAGTAGGCTTAGAGCACGATATTACAATGCTTTTAACCAAGTGTGCGTTGCAGCTCAGGTGAATTATAGTTTTCAACGGGTTGTATGTACTTTTACTTGTCGCTAAAATTTGAAAAGGCCTAAGTGAGCTAGTGATCTAAATTTTTTGCGTAACATTTTCATTTGAACAACCTGTCCGCCAGTATACAGCTTTCCACATTATATTGCGTATAACATAATATGTTATATATATTATGTTTGTCTGCATTCAAAATCGTTCTCGACCTATCGGGTCACCCTATAATTCAGATAATTGTTATTTCTTTTGCTGTGGCTGGGCTGGTAGCGCTCCTGAGTAGGTTTGTCGAAAGGGCGCTATAGAAGTTCATAGAATGAACGAATGGGTGCATTACATTACATTACATCACATTACATTGCTGGCTTGTAGAGATGACCTGTCCAGCGATGAATGTGGATCATGCAATTGTTGAGATGTATGAGTCGATGGCGATACTTAGATGTGACGATGGATTCGCGATCAAAGGTTCAAGTGTGGTCAACGTAACTTGTTCTGACGATGGACGATGGTCGAGAGACATCAACGCTTGTCTCAGTGAGATCCGTTGAAGTTCGACTAAATTATATATATATATATAATTTATATATAATTATATATATAATTTATATACATGTATATATATATAATTTCTATATATATAATTTATATATATATAATTTATATATATAATATTATGTATATATATATAAGCTCATTCGTTGGATTAATGTTGATCATCTTTAAATGGTCTATTCAGAGGAACTCCCGACTCCAGTACAGCCAAATAGAACACTGTTTAGGTTCGTATAAATAGAATGTCGGTGGGTCGGTGACATATAATCGATTATTGTGTCTTAGATTATTCTTATTATTAGAACAAGTCAATTAGAACTATTTAATTCGAGTGGCACAAGAGAGAGAGACAGAGACAGAGACAGACAGACAGAGACAGACAGACAGAGAGATGTGGAGATTTTCCATAGCTGGGCGGCTGTCACGTGCGAAAGCATCGTCAAAGCCATATTAAGTCAAGTAAGTCAATTCGCGTGGCTGCCAATTGCTTTATCTGTCTTACCTGTTGCAATTTCATTGCCTTGTTTATTGCATTCCGTTGCTTTTCTTGCACCTTTTATCGACTTGCCTTGCACCTGTTATCGACTTGCCTTGCACCTTTTATCGACTTGCCTTGCATTTTTTCATTCTGCCTAGCCTTACATTACGGTATACCATAGGCTGCCTTTGATTAGCGTTTCGTGTCTTTTAGTTGTCGACTGTGGTCCTGTGTCTGTACCAAGAGATTCTGTGATGAGCAGAGATGATGGTGAGACACCGAAGACAACCTTTGGAAGGAACGTGACATTCACCTGTCGAGAAGGATACGAATTCGGAAGAGAGATCTTCTCCAACACTCTCACCTGCGACTCAAAGGGAAAATGGAAACCAGAATTCCATCAACTTCAGTGCAACGGTATAAGTATACACTTCTATCAGTCAACCATTTCTCCTATACTTTCATTCCTTCATTACCTAGTTCGCTTGATTTCTATACTGCCACAATTTCTATTATTCATGGAAATGATCGTTCGCGTACATTCTTCGCTGTAAAATTGAAGAGCGTGGACCTAATTCAACACTTGATAGTTAATAAGACCCGCATTCAATATCTGTTTGTGCAGAGGTGAGTTGTGTACCGTTGGCGTTTTACTCGCCCAATACCACTTCAGTCAACCGTGGAACTGTCGCCAATGTGACGTGCAAAGATGCGGAACGATTTTCTGACGGACGGAACTACGTCATCACAAAATGCAACGACTTCGGAAGATGGGAGCCAACCTTAACAACCTGTGTTGGTATGTATGACAAACACTCTAGACATTGATTCACGGTGTATGTATAGGGCTATATTTTGTCAAGCAACAGTACAAAAGGAAGCTAGAGCAAAACACATCCACACCAATCTAAGCTACGGGGTCAAATTTCACCCAACCCTACTGAGAGTCACACACCAGGTCCAAGGGTCACCTGTGGGCTCCAACAGATTTTTAATTAAAATTTGAGGATATCAGAGAGACCAGAGAGAAGAAATAGAGTAGCCGTATGCATAATGAATGCATTCTATTGTCTTGTAGCCTATTTATAATTTCATATGGCGCCTTTGCAAGTGCACATCAATCAGAGGTGCTCCCAGTGCGTGAGACCAAAAGAGAAAACAAAGGTATTGAGACAATGAAAAATGGCACTTGGTCCACCAGTGGATTTAATGCAGATTCAAACGACTTCCCAGTGCGCAAAATTGTTAGATTGTTTTTTAGATTTCGTACAAATCTGAAGCTTTCATTCTCCTTTTAAAAACAATTTCCCTAACTTTATGCATCCTCCTATTTCCGACGGCTTCCATGTTTCCAACCTAGACATTATACTCACTGTGTCCAATATGCTTTGCACTTTAATCTACCAACAACTGGATCCTATCCCTTAGACCTTGGCTCTGCAGTCCACAGCGACTTAACGCAGGCACCGTGACTATACTACTTGTGCTTAGCGCTTAGATTTAATTTTAAAATAAAGCGCTGAGAAATATTTTTTCAACTGTTGCAGAAATGAACATTGTCAGTGTAGCAGCGCTGCTAACGGTCAGAGAGGCTTCCTACTCGAGCGTCATAGGTTCGACTTGTGGAATCCTCTTCGTTGCCTTTCTTCTTCTTCTCTTGATCGTCGATCTACCATTGCTGTCACATGACATTCCGTTTCTAAAGAGGAACATCCGGGCATTCTGGCGACGTCATCGGCGTCCATAAATAATCCTCCAATCAAAATTAAGACATTAAAATCATCAGTTCTTTGGGAAAAGACGCAAATTGGTGGCTCTGTGTGAACATTAAGATGTTAGCAAAAGCCATAGCAAAGTACATTGTAAACATAATTATTATCTGCATTGATGTCGTAGGCTACATAGAAATAGGAATGGCTTTAATTGAGTTAGATGTGTTTACCATTCGACAAAGCCAGATCTATTCGGTTGCGCACATTATCATTAACCTAGCGATTGTGAGTTCGAGCATTTGATGTACCTGCATCCATTGGAATTGACATTTTTATTCTAATTTGCCGGTGGCGCATGAGATAACCCGCTGGCAAGAAGGCGGCGGACTCGAGTTCGATTCCCGAAGCCCACGTAAGATAGGCCTAGACGTGTTTTGTATGCTGCTATTAGCGCCCTTGTAGGTCTATTGCAGGCCGTCTATTCTGTTAGAAATTAGGATTTGTGATTTGTGTTCTTGTGAATTGTTTCAATTGCATCAGGGCCTACTATGCACTGTAACCGGTTGCGGTCTGTCAACCGGATTGTTCAATAAAGGAAATTATACCGTAATTACTATTGTATGTAGAATTGTTTCATTGCTTTCATAAGTCGATCGTTACATGGGTATACAGACATAAGCATGAAGAATTAAACGCCATGTCCCATGTCTTTGCAAGTATAATTATTATCACTAGCAGACACATGGGCTTGTTGCTGTTTAACTGCCATCATGAAAGATGATTAGTATCGCCCTCCTCTTTGTTCAGGTTTGGCCCTGTGGGACTGGCACTGTCGGAGAGCGAGCAGTGGCGGATTTTCAGGCGCGTTGGCTTCAAGTAACCTAGATTAGCCTACCGGATCTCGCCTCCTGTTAGTGTGACTAAGCCAAAGAGTTTTTAAACCGGGTCTTGGTATTTACAAATAGCCCAATGGAAGATACGTGTAGACCTACATAAACATACACAAATGCTGTCTCGCTATTGATTAATCTGTCAGTCATAGCTCGCGATCGTCTTGTGCACAGCCATAATTGATAAATTCTGAACCGATTTTAGGACAATCAAGCCTGAAGTCTCATCAAATCGTTTACCGCTTTTTGGCCAAGCAGTGTATCATAATTATGGAGCCCTGCTGAACGCCGGATGATGTATGCCTGTATGTATGCATCTTGGTGCATAACTGTATAGGTATGTACATGTATGCATGTATGTATATATGCAATTATGTTATGCATGCATGTGTCTATGTGTATGCATATAATGTATTGCATACATCCATTATGTGTAAGTATATATTATATGCGCACATATGTGTAAGTAGGTTGAATATATGTGTGCATACATGTATACTTATGTACTGTATGCGTATGCATGTTTGCATGTTATGACCTACATAACATTGCTGCGTAACTATGAACACGTCGTCTACGTGTTATGGTTGTCCTGTGCACACGTTTCAACTTTACCTGTACTCCAGAACGGGTTAGTTTTATATAAAGCTGCAGCATTAATTTTGTTTGCAATGTCTCTCAGTGTGTATGAATACCGTCAACCAGTGAGCCATCAGTAGCCTTCAATCCATCGACAGACTGATGTCAGTCGATCACTGTTGAGTCTGGATCTGCTGTAGGCCTATAATAGTTCTACGTGCAAAAAAGAAGTCTCGCCATTCTGCGGCCAAAGAAGCCATCCTTTACGCAAGTTTACGGAATCAATACACGTTGTTTAAATAAGGCTGTCAATGATAATATATCGCCACAAATGTGAAGCACTTTGCACCGTCGTCGAAGAAAATGCTCTTCGATAAGTGCATCCTCGCGCTGACGGGAAGACTCGGTGAAGTTGCACTGCACCCGCCGCTGTCTATCATTGACTTAACAGTGAGTATAGAGACGCGAACGGATGAAAAGCTATCCATTATTTACGAACATGTCCGTGCGCGTGTTGTCACTCTCAGCCTTCAAAAAGTCAATTTCTGTTTGCCCATTATCTGTCTTTTTCATAATTTATCCACAGCGAAATTTGTCATAGGCCTTCGCACAGTCATTCGTTAACAAGATCTTATATTGGCTGCTTTAGTCAGCGTCTCAACAGTGATCAGTGAAAAAGAGTAGTCTGTTATAAAATCTTCTGACGAAGAAATCGGTTTGTAGAATTGAAAAACATCGGAAATGAGACGCTGCTTGGGAATTTTGATGCTTCTTGGAGTGATGCAAATTGGTATAAGTCTTAAAATTATCTCTCAAATCATATTGCATTTGTTTATAGGCCTATTATTTTACACTAGACTAAATATGCTAAAGGTATCAATTTGGAAAGATAATTATGATATCAGATGAAAAATGCATAATGCAGGTCTATAGTACAATTGCATTAACTAAAGCTTTCAAAGTCGTGACTTTAGTAGGTGCTTCTCTATCTTTTAATCTGCACCACATTCACATTAAAAAAACCTTCAATTTATGTCATATTTAGATGTAGTTTGGCCTATAGGCCGAACTTCTGAATGTAGGCCTACTACTTGGTTGAAACTTCGTATCAATAGACTACAATGAAACACAACAGTTACTGTAATTTGACAATCAATCAAAATATATTAATACAGGGTCCTTTCAAAAATACTTATACAGAGGCGCTCCAGGTCATGCCACGGCCTACCAGAACGGTGCATAGATATAGGCTAATTAAAAGGCCGAGGAGTGTGTCCTACTGTCCTTGTTAGCAGACGTAGCTCCAGTGCAGGGTCGCTCCCAATGGTCTAGCTACGACGAAGAAAGGTGCTGTATAATGGAATGGTGTGCACAGCACAGTTGAGATAAGAATTAAGTAACTATGGAATGCAGAATGTGAAGATCGCGACGGTCACTGCGTGGAGGTTGAAAGCAGAACAGAAGAAGCAATGCCCTCAGCTTTATAAAGTTCAGTAGTGCACGCTGAAGCCGGATAGCCGTTAAGAGCGGTAGGCTAAGTTTTCAGTTTCGAGCAGAAGGCAGTCTCGGAAAGAGAGTTGCAAAAGTGAGGGAGTAGCGATATGTACACTGAAGAACCAGCAACAGTATTGTGAATGAACGCCGGTCAAAGACAAGACAGGAACAAAACACTTTCAGCAGATCGGACAGAGAAACGATCATTAATAGAGTTGCAATCCCGTCCCATGGAATATAATAGGCCTATATCCGAACGGTGGCAAATGAACTGCAAGAGCTCTGTACATGAAAAGCTTCAATATTCTTTCGGCTAATCTTTCACTGAATTGTGTAACATTTCGAGAATAGGCCTACAGTAGTGATTATATTCTCTTGTGTTGAAGTTCAGATGTTTCCTAAACCTCAGAATAATTACCGATTCAGTTATTCAGACAGGCAACTTAACTGATGTACTAATGCGTCTAGGTAGCAATGGATACGCCGCTACTTCTGTTGCTGAACGTGTGTTTACTACTTCTGACACTGACTACACGGATCTCGAAGTTGATCTCTCTACCAGATCGTCTTTCAGCTTTCAAGTCCAATCGTGCAGCTCTGCCAGTCTGCTGTTGACCACCGAACCAGGGATATACTGGACGGATGTTTACGAATTCCAGTTCATTTATAATCCAATTGCTTATAAGATCCAATTGAAGTACGTAAGACTTTGATCCAATTGCACTGTAATGTTATCCCCGTCAGTAGGGCCTACTCGTAGCTGCGTAAAGAAAGACTCCGCAGTGTAATAAGTGGCGAATCCAGAGCTGTTCGAAGGGGGGGGGCAAAATCTTTGGTCTTGGGACAGGTAAAAATTTCGTCATTGGTCGCCAAAAAACTTGATGACTTTTTTAGTCATTGGTCTTTGGCTGAGGGAAAAAGTACGTTTGTTTTCATCGGCCAAAATAGTTTATGACCTTTCTTAGTCCTTCGGCCGACAACCGAATGGGGGCCACATCCCGGGAAATTTCTCTAATGGGGGGGCCAATATGCCATGACACCCCTATTCATATTGCTAATTTCAAACCGAATGGGGGCCACGTCCTATGGCATTTTTAATTGAGTGCCATGGCCGGATTGGACTCCTGGATCCGCCCCTGAGTGTAATCACCTTTTGACATGCTTAAAGGCACATTTAGTCTATTCGAGGATGTCCGTACCATTTTGTCCACTACCATTAATTCAAAGTGTCCTAGAACCATTGGAAGGTGGTGGGTTGACGGTTTAAGTTATTATATGTATCTGACCGATGGTTGCTTTTACATGTACGAGTAAACCGAAAAATATGAATTATTTAAGAATGTGTCTAAACAGAAGGGCTGCCCAAAAGAATAGTCCGAAGGAGGCAGTAGTCCGGTTACAGAGGTGGCATGAGTATTGAGTAGGTCTTATGTACTGCAATGCGTTTAATTTTAGTTCGTCGCGTTGCATTTCAATGTATGATCTGGCAACATAATAATGATCCCCTCGCCTCGAATTCTTTCTAACGGAATCACATGATAGCGCAATAGCACCAGATCGCATTAACAATAAGAGATGTCCAAATGTTTGTAGAACGGACGCTGATATTCGTTACTATATTTTGACCAACAACTACTTAGACTGCGCGGTGACACCGTCGTTCTGGATTTCGTGGATGAACGGTCTGATCGCTTTTGGCAATGGACCAACAGTCGGAACGGATACTCTCTTTGTCTTCAAAGACAATGATCCTATCGCTGTTTCTTATGCGGCGATAGGCCTATCATCAACGCCAAATGATACTGTCGATTGGATCATACCTGGTCAATACTACGGTACGTGAAGCTTGTCTTTTTATGCAATCTTAACTCATAATGCTTTCATCGTCAATAGGCCTATTCTTCTCAGCTATGCATGTCTCTTGTCTTTTCTCGTAGGGCTTGTACATGTATGTAAGATATCGCAAAAATTTAAAAAACAGAGGCGCTGGAACAAGGCTAGCTTTAACGACGTAGGCCTACCTTAAGAAGATTCTCACGAAGGCGCGTAACGTAGCTACCTAACAGATCTAAACAGGTGCGCTTTAAGAGAGTTAGAATTTTTCCTGAGTTGCATTCGGTGCAAAGTGTCTCCAACAAATAATTATAATCTTGATGTCTCACTGACATTCGTCGATGGAACGCGGTGGTGTATCGGTACGTTCTGCGTGTTTCAACAGGAGGATCGCAGGTTCGAATCTGCACCTACCTCACGCTAATGCTGATTTCATCCTGGGTGACATACAAGACAATGGACCCGTCTTCGGGCAGAGAACTCATCATCATCATAAGTTGCTATCTGACTTAGAAAAAATAATCCTGTTAGGAAGAAAAAAGCAGTCGAGAATCGAAAAAATAGTTCCCATCTGCAAAATAGAACTTCGTCTTCGTGATTAGTTCTCCAAAAACATTTGCACATTTTTGGTTAATTGATATAGGCCTACATGCAGCCTACGATGCAATTTGATAGAATGTCTATTCTTTCCAGATGTCGTAGCCACACAACCTTTCAGCTGTCCGATTGAGTTTTCTCCAATCAATGGTAAGACTCTTCTCAGTGCCTATAAGGACAGTGTAAGTTCTCCACTAGGAGTCTGTTAAGTATTGATAAGATTTGACGCAGAAAGACTTGGATAAAAAAAGATATGATTGACTTGATAATATGCGCATAGATCCAATAACGTACAGAGGAAAAACAGGAGCAGGGCTTTCTTAACGTGCAGTTGCACAAAAAATGTGCAGTTGTAGAAGCACTTCTGTACAGTTGAAACTAGAAACAAATGGTCATTGTCTTCCGATTGGAAGTAATTTACCATGGATGATAGGAAAGGAAAGAAGGAATTGTGCAGTTCTAAAAATTTCTTAAAAACAGCCCTGAACAAGAGAAGCAATGGGCGAGTTTTTCTCCGTAGCCTATAATTATGGATCTGATGCTTGTTCATTTTTAATTATTGACCTTGTTTTTCTATATAGCAACGATCGGCAACGGTTCATTAGATGGTGAGTATCCAAACTTTGGTCACATGATTACAATTAAGATTGCGACCTCTTTCGCAGCAGCCAACTTTGAATGACATCCATATTTCTCCCATGTAATCTCAAACGTAACCCCGATGGAAGCGATTTCAACACACAAGTAAATGAGTTACGACTAAACACAGTGCTTACAACAAGTCGACTTTGATTATTGTTTGCAATTAGGCTACATCAAAGTTGCAATTAAAACAAAAGCTAGGCTACTTCTCTTGAAATCATGGACCATTATGATCATATTGGCAGTGCCTTAGGCTTAGGGCTTACATAATTATAGGGGCCCACATAGACTCAATTTTTGAACAAATGTTTCAGACCGTTGGGGAGTCTCGAACACAACGTTTCTCAACACAGGCGTCAAACTTCGAAGCATTGCGAATGCAAGTCTCGTCTTCAGGGTCCAATCAGATTCCGGGTTTTGGCTGTCTCTTTGCACGACCAATGACATGTCTATAGTGATATACACAATCTATGTGCAGTATACGAACACATCCCAGCCGTTAATTTATATCCTGTGAGTATTATTCTGTTTATTTTGATTATTCAGAAAGAACTTTCTACTGTTCGTCATGCAATTCCATCTTCTAATTAATTACCCGAAAGTTATTCATGAACTTACATTATGTCAGAGCAATAATCCTTATGGCTTTATTCGAAGGTGGGCTCTAACGTCATCATGGAATAGGGACTGCAGGATAACACGCAACTGACGATCTGGTAGTAACAGCTTCGTATGACCAAGTTGACACACTGAGAAAGACTGAGTTTCATCGTCAGGACTGGTGTCACTAGAATCTGTTGACGTCTGTTGCCAGGGCCGGATTAAGAAATGTGGGGGCCCTGTTCGGAAAAATTTTGGGAATCTTTTTTTAGTCGTTTAGTCGAAACCTCTTTAAAATATACCGATTTTTTCCCCGTCCGAAACAGTTGACGACACCTTTTTAGTCGGCTGGTCCAAATTTTGTCAAAATATACCAATTTTTTCCTTTAAAAAATTTGTTTTCTCGTGTGTGTGGGCCTCCTAAAGTGTGGGGGCCCCTGTTCAGGCGAACATGTTGAACATGCCTTAATCCGGCCCTGTCTGTTGCAATTTAAATTCGATTTCTGCCTCTTTTAACCTGTGTTACGCCTAGGCTACATCCGGTAGGCTATTATACTAGAAATGAAAAATAATTAAATCATTCATATGTTCATTCATTCATTAATTCTGTCATTCGTCCATTCATTAACTTCTCGGGCAGTTATGCTTAAAAAGACGAATCAAGCCAGGGTAAGGAAGATGGAATAGATCAATAGAAGATTAGGTTCCGAGTGAAGCTGCAGGTTGCTTAGCAATAATTTCGATGATTATTGTCTTTAAGCAAATACAATGCGATCGTCCTGTCTTATTCGAGTCCTGAATTCGTCGGAGGCTGCTGTTCGACGACCTCATGGATGTGGCTGTCCTGGTCTGGCCAAAGGATCTGGCTGGGCATCGGTGACCAGATCTACGACAGAACTCTCGTTGTCACCAAGGATGACCACACCTATACGCCACCGATGAGCCTGTGGATCAGGTCGAGCACTTCAGCCTCGTCAGTTCAATGGTGGATCCCTGGATGCTACTACACCCCAAGTACGATCAAATTGCTTATGCGGTACGGGCCATGTTAAGGAAAAGTATACTATGCTATGCACGACAGGGTGGATAGTATGAGGTAAGGGAAGAAGGAAAGTGATTAGGTATAGTAAACAAAACAAGGTTGGATCGGGCATGGTAGGATAGCGCATGACAGGAAATGATGAAGATGAGCAGTTGTGAATTTAAAAAAAATAATGAACATCAAATCTGAGGTTAAATTTGGAGTCAATGAGCCCATGAATCAGCAAGTGGTTCAACGAACTTAATGGTAAGGTGAAAGTTTCAGAAAGATAAACCAGAATAATCGCTTCCTATAATTAATTATCCATCCAATTACTGAACCTGAGACGAGACTTAGTCCGGTTTTGGAAGCAGAAACATCACAATTATAGCACTCAGTCGACGGTACAAACACTGAAAAATGTGAAGATACCGGTATCCATCTCAAAAGTGCCGAAAGTAGGCCTATCATGATATAATCTCAATCAGAATATATAGCCTAATAATATTGTGAATTGGTAATTAGTGTATCAGAATATTTATTGTGTGTCTAATCACACGCGTTCGTGCTGATGTCCGGCCCTTCTAGCCTGATCGCTGTTACCCAGAGGGGCGGATACAGGCATTTTCCAGGTGGGGATCCCAAATGTTTTATCTTGGGTCCGGAAAAATTTTGCTGATACTGGGCCGAAAAATCTGACGACCTTTTTTCTTTTTTTAGTCATCCGATTGAAAGTCTGAAATAGCATACCCTATAAAAAGCTGATGCCTTTTTTGTTAAAACCGAATGGGAGGTCCTCGATACATGGGCATTTCTAAATGGGGCCATGGCCGGATTGCCCCCCCCCCGGATCCGCCCCTGGTTACCCATTACTCCAAAACAATCCTTATTTAAGTTTCTATACGAATGATGCTGATGCATATAGCTCCTTCTGCAGCTTCATGCAGAAAAACAGAATTGTAGAGCAATGAATTCCCAGCAGCTCTTTACAGTTCTTGTTTGTTCAAAGTCCTTGGTTCCGATTAAGTCGGCCTACAAAATAGAGCAGGACTGAACAGATAAAAAAATGTTCTCAGCACAAAGTTATGCCGTTGCGTTGTTCAAGCTCAGAATCTAAGCTTATATTATGGTAGATTTTTTCTTTATTTTTAAGATCCGACGACAACAGAAAGAACCACAATGTCATCTCCATATATGACGACTACGTTGTCCAAAGTGACTACAACAACTAGTGTTCTAACATCTGCAAATCGTATCTCAACAACTACAACAGGCGATATAACTACTACAACTGCCGATTCAACAACTACAACAGGCGCTATAACTACTACAACTGCCGATTCAACAACTACAACTGGCGATACAACTACTACAACTGCCGATTCAACAACTACAACAGGCGATATAACTACTACAACTGGCGATTCAACAACTACAACAGGCGATATAACTACTACAACTGGCGATTCAACAACTACAACAGGCGATATAACTACTACAACTGCCGATTCAACAACTACAACTGGCGATATAACTACTACAACTGGCGATTCAACAACTACAACTGGCGATATAACTACTACAACTGGCGATTCAACAACTATAACAGGCGATATAACAACTACAGTTGCCGATTCAACAACTACAACAGGCGATATAACTACTACAACTGCCGATTCAACAACTACAACAGGCGATATAACGACTACAGCTGCCGATTCAACAACTACAACAGTCGATATAACTACTACAACTGCCGATTCAACAACTACAACAGGCGATATAACTACTACAACTGTCGATTCAACAACTACAACAGGCGATATAACGACTACAGCTGCCGATTCAACAACTACAACAGGCGATATAACTACTACAACTGCCGATTCAACTACTACAACAGGCGATATAACGACTACAGCTGCCGATTCAACAACTACAACAGGCGATATAACTACTACAACTGCCGATTCAACAACTACAACAGGCGATATAACAACTACAACAGCCGATTCAACAACTACAATAGGCGCTATGACTACTACAACTGCCGATTCAACAACTACAACAGGCGATATAACTACTTCAACTGCCGATTCAACAACTACAACAGGCGCTATAACAACTACAACTGCCGATTCAACAACTACAACAGGCGCTATAACTACTACAACTGCCGATTCAACAACTACAACAGGCCATCTTACAACTACAGTTGCCGATTCAACAACTACAACAGGCGATATAACTACTACAACTGCCGATTCAACAACTACAACAGGCGCTATAACCACTACAACTGCCGATTCAACAACTACAACAGGCGATATAACAACTACAACTGCCGATTCAACAACTACAACAGGCGCTATAACTACTACAACTGCCGATTCAACAACTACAACAGGCGATATAACTACTACAACTGCCGATTCAACAACTACAACAGGTGATATAACTACTACAACTGCCGATTCAACAACTACAACAGGCGATATAACGACTACAGTTGCCGATTCAACAACTACAACAGGCGATATAACTACTACAACTGCCGATTCAACAACTACAACAGGCGATATAACAACTACAGTTGCCGATTCAACAACTACAACAGGCGATATAACTACTACAACTGCCGATTCAACAACTACAACAGGCGATATAACAACTACAGCTGCCGATTCAACAACTACAACAGTCGATATAACTACTACAACTGCCGATTCAACAACTACAACAGGCGATATAACAACTACAGTTGCCGATTCAACAACTACAACAGGCGATATAACTACTACAACTGCCGATTCAACAACAACAACAGGTGCTATAACTACTACAACTGCCGATTCAAGAACTACAACAGGCGATATAACTACTTCAACTGCCGATTCAACAACTACAACAGGAGATATAACAACTACAACTGCCGATTCAACAACTACAAAAG
The DNA here is from genome assembly GCA_945859605.1 of Lumbricus rubellus. NCBI lineage: Eukaryota > Metazoa > Annelida > Clitellata > Crassiclitellata > Lumbricidae > Lumbricus > Lumbricus rubellus. Next base: position 8,105,752 of record OX243812.1, read on the forward strand.
GCGCTATAACTACTACAACTGCCGATTCAACAACTACAACAGGCCATCTTACAACTACAGTTGCCGATTCAACAACTACAACAGGCGATATAACTACTACAACTGCCGATTCAACAACTACAACAGGCGCTATAACTACTACAACTGCCGATTCAACAACTACAACAGGCGATATAACAACTACAACTGCCGATTCAACAACTACAACAGGCGCTATAGCTACTACAACTGCCGATTCAACAACTACAACAGGCCATCTTACAACTACAGTTGCCGATTCAACAACTACAACAGGCGATATAACTACTACAACTGCCGATTCAACAACTACAACAGGTGATATAACTACTACAACTGCCGATTCAACAACTACAACAGGCGATAAAACTACTACAACTGCCGATTCAACAACTACAACAGGCGCTATAACTACTACAGCTGCCGATTCAACAACTACAACAGGCGATATAACAACTACAACTGCCGATTCAACAACTACAACAGGCGCTATAGCTACTACAACTGCCGATTCAACAACTACAACAGGCCATCTTACAACTACAGTTGCCGATTCAACAACTACAACAGGCGATATAACTACTACAACTGCCGATTCAACAACTACAACAGGCGATATAACTACTACAACTGCCGATTCAACAACTACAACAGGCGATAAAACTACTACAACTGCCGATTCAACAACTACAACAGGCGCTATAACTACTACAACTGCCGATTCAACAACTACAACAGGCGCTATAACTACTACAACTGCCGATTCAACAACTACAACAGGCCATCTTACAACTACGGCTGACGATCTTACAACCATAATTGGCGACATAATAACTACAGCCGTCGATTTAACAACAACTGACGATTCAAAAACTACTGCTGACGAACTAACTACTGCAATTGTCGACGTAACTACTACAACTGGTGATATAAGAAGTACAGCTGGCCGTATAACAAGTGCTACAGGTGATCAAACAACTACAGCTGTCGGTCTAACAACTACCACTGACGATATTACAGCTACAACCGACGACGTAACAACTACACCTGATGGTCTTTCAACTACATCTGAAGATCTAATAGCTGCAACTAGCGATTTATTAACAACTTCATATGATGATCTAACATCCACATCTAATTATCTAACAATTACATCGGATTGTATAACAACTACACTTCATGATATAACAACTGCACCTGATGAACTAACTACTACGACTGATGAACTAACTACTACGACTAGCGATCCAACAATTAGAACTGATGATCTAACAACTACAACTCTGGATCTAATCAAATCAACTGACTCTCTATCAAGTACATCTAATGATATGGCAACTACAACTGATTATCTGACAACTACATCTGACGATATAAAGACTATATCTGATGATCTGTCAACTACATCTGATGATCTAACAACTACACCTGATGATCTGTCAACTACATCTGATGATCTAACAACTACAACTAGCGATCGGAGAACTACAACCGGCGATCTTTCAGCTATATCTGACGATTTAACAACTACAATTGATGATCTGACAACTAAATATGATGAGCTAACTACTACAACTGGCGACCTAACAACTACAAATCGGGATCTAACAACTGCAACTATCGATCGAACAACTGGGATTGACGGTCTAACAACTACAACCAATGTTTTTGCAACTACGATTGGTTATTTAACAACTACAACCGATGGTCTAGCAACTACAACTAGTGTTTTAGTAACAAGAACTGATGTTTTACCAGCTAAAGATGGTGTCTCAACAACTGTAACTGATATCTTAGCTACTGTTACTGGCCATCTAACAACTGAAGATGTTCTTTCTATAAATACAACTGTAGTTCCAGTAACTAAAAATGACGTCTCAGCAAATATAACTGTTGATTCAACAATTGCAACTGGTATTCTAACAACTACAACTGAAGTCGCAACAGCTACAACTAGTATTCTAACGACTACAAGCAGTGTTTCAGCATCCACCGCAGGTGTTCTAACAACTCGAAATGATGCTTCAACAATTCCACATGGTGTTCTAACGACTACAAATCGTGTGTCAACAACTGACACTGCATTTTCAGTAACTACAAATGGTGTTCTAGCATCTACAACATCTGTTTCAAAAACTACATCAGGTGTTTCAACAACTCTAAACGACAATCGAACAAGTGAAACTGGGGTTCCAACAACTACAAAGGATGTTCTAAAAACTGTTAGAGGTGCTTCAACAACTGCTGATGTTATCCAAACTACTGCGCATAATGAACCATCCAGTACGGTTAGAGTTACAGCAACGAAAAATGTTCCACCGTTTAGACATGGCGTTCCAGCATCTACATACGGTATTTCAACAACTAGAAATGGCGTTTCAACAACTAGAAATGGCGTTTCAACAACTAAAAATGGCGTTTCAACAACTAGAAATGGCGTTTCAACAACTAGAAATGGCATTTCAACAACTAGAAATGGCGTTTCAACAACTACAAAGGGTACTCTGAAAACTACAAAGAGTATTTCAACAACTAAGAATGGGATTTCAACACCTAAAACTAGTGTTCTAACAGCCACAAAGGTGGTTCTAAAAACTACTAAGGGCGTTCCAGAAACTGCGAATCGTGTTTCAGTTTCTAACACTAGTGTTTCAAGAACTACAAGTGGTGTTCTAACAATGGATAAATCTAATCGTACTCCAACAACAACAAGTAGTTTTGGTCCGACAAGTACAACTACGGTTCCATGGCCTACGACTTTGCCCAACGACTACGAAGTCACTTTTAACCAAGCTTCACAACTTATTTTTCGATCAACTCAAGCAACTGGTAAGCGCACTCAATCTCAACTCATTCTGACCTGTTATAGTCTACCGGGTATTTAAAATTAGCATGCAGCCGTTGTAATGCGTATGTGCGTGTCGGTGGTCAATATTAAATGCTGCTTACTTATTTACCTAATTAATTTGTTCCCTGTATTTTCATGATGGCGAACATGAGTTCTCTAAACGAAGGCAGGTTGGTGGACTTCTATGTCCTAGGGACAAAGATAAGTGAGGTGGTTGTTCCTTGCCTTTCTCACGGCGTGTCCAAGATCACTACACAGTGGCTTTAGGTAGATTCGAACCTGCGACCCTTCGGTCACAAAGCACACTGCCACACCACTGCTACATATTCATAGCTGCAACTAATTTAGACTGCTTTAATGACGTTCACCTTTGCTTTCTTGTCCAGTGATCTGTGTTGTACTGGAAGTTCCACCGTACGCTTCGGTTGAATGGATTCCTGGTCACGGTCGAGGTGAGCTTGTCGCGATATTCCAATGTCTCAGAGGTTATCAATTCATCGATGGAACGACTGTTCGAACTTGGATCTGCATCGATGGAAACTGGATCACACCTATGCAACAACTCAGATGCATAGGTAGGCTATGTTCATTAAAGAAATTGAATAAATTGAAATTATCTCAGGTTCTTCATCACTATTAGCCTATACGTCTATGTATCTTGTCGATATGGGAATCCATCTTAAGATCTAATTAGTTATTTGGACTTTTTGCTTGACCTAATGGATTTGGCATTGTTTACTAATCCCTTTTTTGAAGATGACCATTTTTCAAGTTATAGTGGATTTTAGTTGAAGGTTGTTAAGCATCGCCAAGTCTGCAATGTTTTGAAATTCATCTTGGCTGCTGAACATCAGATCGTCGTTTGTGCGTTAACATTTTTTCAAAACTAATTAGAATTATTATTATTTGTCGTCGCAGTATTATTGCGCAAATAATCACATGTCCTGCTGCTGTGACTCGATCTACGACTCTACGTGGTTTAATGTGAGAAGCATTAAGAACTGTGCTGCCTTAGCCATCGCGTTTCGAATGAGTTCAGTTGCTGATGAGGTAGGTAAATATATGATCTATTGATCTTTCATACGTTAGGCCTACATGATCTTACAAACCTTACGTGTGACAACACTGTCTTTCATTGCTGATTGTGTTGTGTGCAGTGGCTTCCTGTGAAATTAAGACCAATGCACGAAGTAATGATGGCTCGTCTTTGACCAATAACACCACTCAGTCGATCATTGCATATGGTCAGCTGATCAGAACGAACTGCTCGAACGTGGATGACCTCTTTGCAAATGGACTGAACTTTGACGTCATCAAGTGCGTCCTTGGTCAAGGTTGTCCTGACACTGATCATCTACAGTCGAGCTGTCAAGGTCAGTTGCATGTATGAAGGTTACATACATATACAATATTATACATACTATGTATAATTGTATATATTATGTATGTGTAATGTGTAATTGTGTGTGTGTATGTATGAAGATAGGTATGTACATGTAGTATGTTTTTCTGTTTATCTTTCTGTCTGCCTGTCTGTCTATCTGTCTGTCTGTCTGTCTGTCTGTCTGTCTGCGTGCATGTATGTATATAATTGCATGGCATCACGTCGAATTACATAACACTCACACTATGCTACACTGCAATAAACAACACCACAACTCTATAAACCAAACCATAATTATTATAAAGACTCTATGAAATGTGGAAATGTCTTCTTCTTCAGTCGACAGATGTCGAGCGCCGTCTTTAGTTGAGAACGCCATCGCTAAAGTCTTTTCCGATGAACACGAGATGTCGCTGCAGTGCAATGCTGGTCATCGTTTCTCCAACGGAATGGTGAGAAGGATCGTCAAGTGCAACAGCGATGGATCGTGGAATGTCCTGGAAAACTGTCAAGGTTCAATAAAATTGTCCTTCATCATATCTTAATTTTAGGCCTACTTAATAAAGTTAATTATTTGTTTTTCACCCATAACATTTAGCATCGGTGACTCTTTTTAGTTAAGCAGTTTGATTGTTTACGTTACAGTGACAACATTCTCAAATAACTTTATGCATACTGTGTCTGTTTCAGAAACCTATTGTTCGGCTTTGGATGTTCCTGCCAACGGTTCCCTAAGCACTAGTCAAGTTACATATGGAACCATTGTCCAGTTAAGATGTATGGATGGCTGTGCTTTTCCCAATGGAATCCAATCCTATTCTCTGGAATGCACCGATTCCAACGATGAACTATCACCGCGCACTCTTTCGTGGAACGGAACAATATCGAATTGTCAAGGTAAGACTTCTAAAGCCCCGTCCCATCCCGTCCCATTGAGGCTAATAAGGGGACTCAGATTAAACACCTTGGTCAGAAACGCATCAGAAGCATTAATTATTTTTAAGCATTGGGTATAAGTACATAATTTTAAAATGTTTTTATACAATACAATACAATACAATAAATGTATATTATGGAAATACGCGTGTTTCCTGTGATCACAGAGATTCTGTGTGGAGCTCCACCGAATGTGAGTGATACAGTCACTCTTGGCTTTGAAGCAATGACCGCTGAAGGTCAATTTCGTTACGGTTCCATCATCAACTACAATTGCAACGCAGGTCTTCGATTCGAAAACGGACGAACCTCTAAAAACATCTCGTGCACTTGGCAAAGTCAATGGACCGAAACTGACTTTACCTGTGGCGGTAAGTAGTTTACTGTTTTCCTCTGAAGTTTTTTCGTGCTGAGAACGCCTCTGAATAGTCGTTCTGCGAGAGGCGCTATATAAATGTATAGATACAATGCAATTCAATACAATACAATTTTTTAGCTCCAGGGGAATGTGAACGCTTGTCGCGTCTCATTTCACCCACTGTAAGCTCTGGAATACTTTCGAAAGTTATGCCTGATTCTTTAGTGTGGCAACTTCACCAAGACATAAGTCAACGCTCATTACCACGTGATGTTCAATGTGCAAGAGAGCTTCAACTAATGATCTGTGGAGGTCAAAGTAAATGTCTGACTGTACAGTAGGATACAGTGCATGCTTGTTTTCACATTATTAGACAAAACGTATTGGATCGCGCTGGTTAAATACCATAGCGTTTCTAGTAATTTCAGAATCATGTCTTTGGTTTTGCTCGTCGTTCTGAAACGTTTTTGGTCCAACACTTGCTCCCCAGGGTTTTTTGTGCTCATCTCAAACAGTTACTGTCTTGAACATGGATACTGAAGCGAAACTATATAAATCGTCGTTATGCAACTCAGAATAAAGTTCATCGTTTTCAGGCGAGAGATGTGAACCTGTGCCAGTCATACTGCACGCCATTCCAGACACTCAGCTGGCTGGAAAAGATCAGACAGTCAACTACGTTTGCGGAAGAGGTTACAGAAATCCAATCGGACAACAGATGTCATTGCTTTGCGATGGACAGAGCTGGAACGGGTTTCCACTTGCAGGATGCGAAAGTAAGTAGGCCTAGTAAAGAATTCAACCTAATCAATTGCGCATTAAAACCGTCATAAAAAACAATATTTGACTAATTGTTGTTTAACAACTGTATATTATCCAATCATTTAATTTCATTTCATAACATCACATTACATTACATTGCTGGCTTGTAGAGATGACCTGTCCGGAGATGAGTGTGGATTATGCTACTCTTGAGATGAATGAGTCGATGGCGATCCTTCGATGTAAAGATGGATTCGCAATGAAAGATGGTTCAACTGAGGTCAACGTAACTTGTTCTGATGATGGACGATGGTCGAGAGATATCAACGCTTGTATCGGTGAGATACAGATACTTCGTTATAAATGTCCATTGTTATGTACAGTGTAGATTCTACAATAGATCAGAGAGGGCTATAGCGACAGAGGCCACTATAGGCTATCAGCCTTAACGTGCTCTTTTGACATACATGTAGGCTAGGTCGGATGATAACTAAATAGATAAGTCTACTCACTAGTACTCATAGTACTCAATGCTCATGTAAATAAGCGATTAATTAAGTGAAATCAATTCAATGAATTGTCTTGCCATATTACGTTGTATTTCACTGACTTGCCTAGCATTTTCTTACCTTTTAATGCATTTAACTTGACTTGCATGACTCTAGCTTGATTGCACAATGTATAGTGTTGCTTTGCTGAGTTTAGGTTTGCATGACTTTTCCTTTGATTAGCATTCAATGTTCATGTGATTCAGTTGTCGACTGTGGTCCTGTGTCTGTACCAAGAGATGCTGTGATGAGCAGAGATGATGGTGAGACACCAAAGACAACCTTTGGAAGGAACGTGACATTCACCTGTCGAGAAGGATACGAATTCGGAAGAGAGATCTTCTCCAACACTCTCACCTGCGACTCAAAGGGAAAATGGAAACCAGAATTCCATCAACTCCAGTGCATCGGTATTTATAAGTTAATTCTTACCAGTCGACGATTTATCCTACATTGCTTCCTTTCCATTTGCAACACACACATGTATCGCTCTGACCTTTCTCTTATTTACTGGATGTGACTGTTGTGTGCTCAAAATCTTGCAAAACAGTTATATATTATTATCTTGGTCTAACGTACTGGGTGCGCCTCTGATTGGTGTGCACTGTGAGAGGCGCTTTATAAATTCATAAATACAATACAATACTATACAATACAATCTATTATATCGGCCTACAACTAAGATAATCATATAAATTCTTAGCATAAATTCGTAGCCCATGCAGTATTTTGTCTGCACAGAGGTGACTTGTATACCGATGACATTTCACATGTCCAATACATCTTCACTCGACCGTGGAACTGTCGCCAATGTGACGTGCAATGATGCGGAACGATTTTCTGACGGACGGAACTACGTCATCGTACAATGCAGCGACTTTGGAAGATGGGAACCTGGCTTGGCAACATGTGTCCGTAGGTTTACAACCTTATCAGTTACAACTCTAAATGTATGATTTTCTAGTCTCTGCAGCGTGCATAGAACGTCCATAAAAGATCATGTGAAAATAAACGACATTATTAGAGCCATCTTAATTGCTACTGGCATGAGAATAAAAGTGCTGCATAGGATCATACTAAAAACGAATGGGAACCTAATAGTTATTTGTCGAGCAACCGGGTAGTTTTCCCCTATATTATACATGTAACTAGCCTACCCGATGTGATTACTGCAATTTTCTATGCAATGTCGATCTACGTGCATGGACAAACGAATAGCGGCAATAGCCTATTATATGTTAGATCTATGATACCTAGTCTATTATACCCGATGTGATTACTGAATTTTTTTACGGAACACATACATGTATGTTTATATCATAATATTCCTATTCTTCTTAATAAGCTACTCAAAATACGATGCTCTCAAATCGACGCATTCCGTTATAGCCATGACTCACTGTCACAGCCTCCTCTGTATTCCCACACTCATCTCCCAATAATATCCGGATCCTATTCTTTAGACAGTAGGACCCATAGCTTCTGACGTATGGCATCGGTCGCTCATAAGTCCAGCGCTTAGATTTATTGATTAAAGCGCTGAGAAACTAATCGCTTCTGTTCTACTGTTGCAGCAACGAATGTGAACAGTTTGCAGGATCTGCTTCCGGTGAGAGAAGCGTCCTATTCGAAGGTGATAGGTTGGATATGTGGAGTCTTCATGTCTGCTCTCCTTCTGCTCCTAATCGTCGTCGATCTACCACTGCTCACGCAACCCATTCCGATCCTCAAGAAGAACATCCGGGCATTCTTGCGACGTCATCGAAACCCGGGAAATTCCCAGGATCTAAATTAAGTCTTTCAGCTAAATTTCTGTAGGCCTTCTGCAGAAAGCGCCATATTAAAGAGTGCAATGCTAACAATGCAAACCTTCGGATTCACAACTAGGCATATTGAAAGGGTGATGCATTGTTACTTAGCTGCATTGAAGCCCTCACCTAGATAAATATTAATTATAATTAATTATAATTAATTCGGTTAAGACTATCATTACGGCACCTTGGACTCGTCAGTACCCAACAGAGTGTATTATAAGACGGTTCACAGATTGAACATTTACTGATCTTGCTCCCGTAGGAAATGTATATGCTACAGCCATCTAAGAACCTTAGGACAATAATTTTTTCGCCATAGTTCTATTTATTGACATATTGTGACGCCAAGACCGTTGGCCTTCTTCCGATGTTAGGTTAATTTTTACTTCTGTGTTTTAAAACTTTTGCGACGAGTGACTTAAAGTGGCGACTAGGAAAAACCGGTCATCGCTAAAAAGTATTTATTGAGCACAACAACCTAATGAGTAATGACACAAATCATCAGAGGACAGCGATGAACAGTTGTGAAAGAAGGACTTCCTAAAGGTCACAATACACAATAGGCTAACCGTCTCAGACAATAATTCCAAGTTCTACACGCTTTGCTTCGCTGACGACTTCTGGGTCTTGGTTCTTGTGGATGCCAGTTCAGTTCGCTTCATTGTCTGTTCCTTCGTGGAATCGTGGTTAGGTTAAATTCGGTGATCAATTATTATTCAGAAATCAATGCGATCTCGATTCAACTTCTCGTATAGAAAAAACGATATGATCATGTGACAATAGGGCAATTTTAGGAAAATAATTGTGCAAAGTCTTTGTCATGTCGCTTTTGTGATCATTGAGAATATTGGTGATAATTTTCGTTAGGCATAATCACCCAGACCTTGGTTTTTAACGACCCTAGAGAATGAACAGACGACTCCTTAGTTTTGAGAAAAACCTGACTGTTTATTCGAGTCATAAACAGCGTTGGTATGTATAGAAAAATTTATAGTGCGCCTTTATTAGAGCCACTCAGACAGATAAATTTCATGTTTGATCCGACGCTTCATTTGTAACAGTACGCACATTATATTAGTTGAAGATTGCTCGAAGTCTCAAAGAGAGAAGATTCCAGGGGGAAAGCATGCAGTAGGAGTCTGTAGGACCTTGATAAGATCGTAGTATATAGGCCTGACAAGCAGAAGCAAGGAGCCTGCATGTCCCCTCAGGCAGATGAGCGTAGAGATCGGTTACAAGGCCGACTTGATATTGGGATGCATTGCTGTGGCCTATGTTAGCCAGCCTTGATCGTCCATGTGTGGCCGATGCAAGGATTCTTGCATGCTTAGTTCTAATGTTTTTATGCAGGGTTTAATTTAAGTATATGGAATAATTTACCAACAACTTTAAGAACTGCTAAACCTTTATTCCACTTTAAACAATTAATCAGAGCACACATTGCAAAAAAGGATGTATGTCTCTAGTAAATAGAAGTGAACTGTCGTTTTTATTCTTTTCTTTTTCTTTTTGTATTATTTGTGCACTAGAATTTTATATAATCTTCCAGCACTGATTGCTGACCTCCCAACATTTTATCTGGTTAATCTTGAAGCTGATAGTAGGGCCCCTACCTAGCGGGATTTTTTCCCTTCAGGGATACCCTTTGTATTCCAAAAAATTGTAATTGCATTGATTTGACTATGTTCTGTTATCACATTTGTTGTTTAAGTTTACTGTTTAAAAAAAACAGAACTGTATATGATTGATTTGGGAGCAATAAAGAGAGTATCAAGTGTGACTGCACGGTCATGGACGGCGTCCATGCAGGCTCATAATTATTCAAAGCTGGATGCCGCCCTGCCATGCCCTTATTAGTCCAACACTTCCTGGACTGCGTCTATGCAATGGCGTTCCTCTACGACGTGCAGCCTAATCTACGAGATTGCTTATGTGAAACGGAGTCAAAGCAACACGTTCGATGGAGTAGATTAGTAGAACAATTTCGTGAGTAGAGGATTTACTCACATTTTAACTGGATCGAGTGAAACTCCAACCAGTACACGTTGCGTTACATCCCTGGACATTATGCATCGGCTTATAAAAGACAAGTTCCATCATTGTGTGTTCCAATGAGCAAAAATCTTGACTGGCTATTTACTGTGACTTTATTAGATGCCATGTAAATCACAAGTTCGCAACAAGGTTGTAAGTCAATGTCAGAAGCCAAATTATCGCTGATAAAAATAAGAACCCATTATGAAAGCATCATCAAATTTGGCGGATCCCAAATTGGGCGGCGATATATTATGCGGGTTCATAATTATAGGTCGCATACTGCTGTAATAAGGTCGAGACTGTTACGATAGGTTGAACGCATTCTTGACGAAGTTCGTTTTGCTATGCAGAACATTGCACAAGCATCCCTTAATGTTTTTGTTTACTTTATGCTAATTGAAGACCTCCAATGTGATATTTTTATCAAGGTTTCTGGGGCGCGCGGTGGTGTAGCCTAAGAGTATGCTCGGCGTATTGGATTCGGAAGGTCGCGAGTTCGAATCCACCTCAGTCGTAGCGTATGGACCCTGAGAAAGTCCTTCACTCGCCATTGTTCATGCGCTTCTACACAAGAAACTCATAATTATTCAGTGTCCACGCTGTAGTCTGGAGCGCCTCTGAGTAGTTTTTAACGGGCGCAATAACAGAAACTTATACAATAGGCCTGCGTATAAAATTATATACATTTCTTCTCTAGAAATTCTCTGCATGTTCTTGCATCGTTCTCAAAATTCCACCACGTTATCGGTCGCCATGCATTTAAAAATTACTGGAATGACTGAATGTGAAGATGTTGAAGTGCATGGCAGAGCATACCATGATACCATGATACCATGATACCATGATATACCATGATACCATGATACCATGATACCGCTGAGTTCGATGTCTCTGACCTCTAAGGCATTCCACTTGCCCCTATACTTAAAATAATATATATATATATATATTGAGCAAATAAACCGACACATAAACGCATTACGACGAATCCTGGAGTGCATAAAACATAGGGCCTATTATCTATATACGCTATACAGGCTATGTATATGCATATATATATATATATTGCATAATATACATATACATATATATTTATATTGCATAATATATACTCACTAACAATGCCATGCTCACATGTACATGCACCAACACACACAGACACACACACACAAGCACACACATACACATATACCTACACCAATATGTGCGTTTGTGTGTGTCTACTCTGCGTGTGTGCGTGTCTGCGTGTGTGCGCGCGTGTGTGTGTGTGCGGGTGTGTGCGGGTGTGCGTGAGCGCGCGCGCGCACGTGTACGAGCGTGTAACCACATGTGGATTGTGGAACAGGCTGAACAGCATTCCAACTTCCACACAATTATATAATATAGGAGTGTAGGAGTTCTCCTATTATACCACATAGTTGTTTATTTTATTTAGTTGAACTTGCAAAAACCTGGCAGAGAGACGGAGAGACAGAGAGATAAAACCACGCAGTCACACCAAATGACACAGACACACACACAGAGAAAAAGACCAAAAAACTTGCCGCACTATCGGGTCATAAACATCGTTCGTGTGCTGCACGGCTGGCTCGCAGAGGCCGAGATGTGAGGTGGCAGCGGAGGCAGCAGCGGGTTTGCCCACTTAACTACACAGTCGGCGATTGCGATTGCAATGCGAGGAGGAACGTAACGACCATGAATTCCCGAAAGACGGCGAGGTATACGAACGAAAGCAAACGCTGACACCCTAGATAGAGAAAGGTCGTCTGACTTACAGTGTATAAGACTGGAACCCTGTTCCGTATTAAATTCGGGCAGGAATCGTGGTGGGAAAAGGAGTATTCAGGTATTCAGTTGGTTGGAAGACGTGGCAAAGCGAGGTAAGAAGCTGACTGATTTATTAATCTATCTGTATATCGTGAAGTGTTTTTTGTTGTGCTGTTTTGATCTGCACGCAAATTGGGTTATTAATCTTTGTATAATGGGAAGCAAAGACAGCTTGCTTTTTAACCGCTGCATACAATTATTTGCTTAGTAACCTCTGTTACGAACTTCTTGGCCTTTCTTTGTCAGTAGAGGCCCAATAAGGCGGCTGACTCATTTGACCAGTACAGCCTTGACCTTCGCCCATTTGACCAGTACAGCCTTGACCTTCCCCCATTTGACCAGTACAGCCTTCAGTTTCGTCCATTTGACCAATACAGCCTTAAAAATTCGATGTCTGGCGTAAAAAAGTAAAAAAAAGTAAAAAAAGTAAAAAAAGTTTAAAAAAAAGTTAAAAAATTTTCTCCGGCGTATACAAAATGGACTACTCGAAAAAAGTTACTGAATTACGAAAAATCGCCGAGCCGCTCGGCTGGGATGGATATTTTACAAGACGGTGGAAAGCGGCGTTCATTGCTAAAATTGACGCCCACATCCGCGAATGCTGCGACGATGAATGCCCATGCAAGAATCCACGGCCGGATCGTCAACAAGGGCCACGCGAGACCATCGTCGATCGTCGTCGGCGCAATGGCAACTCACCCCCGCGTGATGTTAGTATGATCGGCAACGAGATCATCATCGTTAATTGTCAATGCAATGGCAACTCACCCCCGCGTGAAGCAAGAGCGTGAGTGGACTACGACGTAGATACGGGATTACAATATCGCAAACGATTTTACACCGTTGGTTTATAATCGTTTTCGGATCAATCGAATATTATTATTTTTTCTCCAAACACGACATATTTTTCATAATCGTCTCACAATGTCATCAAGTTTTCGTTATTAATCCAAGAATTGAACGAGTCTGGGTAGCCTAACCACTTCACGAGTGATTTCTTCCCACGTTTCCTAATCACTTTTTCGATTCTAAATATTTCTTGAGTTGTTTTCTGTAGCTCCTGCTCATAGAATGACCCCTGTATTTTCTCAGAATTAGAATCAGTGATCTTGTAAGTTGGCGGATCTGTATATTGAACCTGGGATACTACAAAAACCTCCTCTGTCCATCTAGGTATATATCCTTTGTCAAAAATGCTCTTCTTCCTAGTTATTCTGACTCGATCGCCGACTGAAAACTTTGGTGTAATAGGCCCTGAAATCTCATCGCCGTATAAATTCATAAATACAGTCTTTTCGTTCACTTTCATACTAGCCTTCGCGGGGGTCATTTTGATCGAAGAATGTCTCGTGGCATTATAATTACTAACCATCTCATCTAATACATCGATATATCTTCTAGTTGAATTAGCAGTAAAGTACTTGAACATTTTATCTTTCATCGTACGCACCCATCTTTCTGCGATACAACTTTTGCTCTCGTTCTCGGTAGAATACAGCTCGACTAAATTCTTTACGTTTTTGTTATAAAATTCTTTCCTTTTGTCGCACCAAACTTTGACTGGCTGTCGGCCACCCCCGAGTATCTTCACGAACCCATCGGCTGTAGACTTCCCGCTCTTGTCATGTAATGGAACGATCCATCCGTACTTGGAAAACACATCTATGACGGTCAATAGAAATTTCACGCCATCATTATCTCTAGCGAAAGCCTGCATGTCGATTAGATCAGCCGCCCAAATCTGGTCAATCCCGCCAACACGGACCCGCCTCGTCCTAAAATTTCTCACTACTGGTTTGTGTAATTCATTCGCTAATTGATTAGTCCATTTCAGGTCCTGCTGTAATTCTGGGCTTTTTTAAAACCTAGCCCGAGACTCGTTTTAGCGGACAAAATAGGTTTGACTATCGCCCTCTCTATTCGTTCCCGCACGCTTGGATTAGGTATATTATTCAGCTGGTTTATCATTGCTCTATCAGCGACATTCCTAGAAGCCGTATCAGTGTGGTGATTGTATGCCAGGTCGTGAATATATGCCGCGCTATCTACCCTGTTTATAGGTTTGCTCCAATCTTTGGGGGTTTCGTTGGGATTCAGACGCAAATCTAGTCTAGTACCGGGACCAGTAAACTGATGGCCTGGCAAATGTACCTCACCAGCAAACTTGGCCCAAGGTAATTTAATGTTGCTAGTGGCAGCGTTCAGTGAACTAACTAGATCCCCACCTTGCGCAACGGCGGACGCCTTCACGAATTGAGTTTTTGTTTTCCCGCATACGACGCAAACACCTCTGAGCATCGATCTCCCATTATTAGCCACGGCGTTCTGCACATCTGTCGTCTGGGTCTGTTTTTTACATTTTACGCAATACATTTCGTTTTTAATAATATATATTTTTAAAATGGAGATTAGAGATATGAGTTGGGGCACAGCGCTCTCGAAAAGATTCAATAATCCGTTGTTACCCAAAAGCATACGCGGTTTGATAGTTGGGAAATCGGCGTGTGGAAAAACAACGCTTCTTCTCAATCTTTTACTCAGGCCAGACTGGTTGGATTATAATAACTTACAAGTATTCGGCACTTCTCTGTTTCAACCGGAATATCGTATTATCAAAAAAGCATACGAAGAAAAATTGCCGAAAGCAGCGATCGTTCGGTTGTTCGAGCACCGAGATGAAATCGTGGGCCTAAATGCGTCGCCAGACCTTGTTATGGAGGAAATGGCAAAAAACTCAGAAGCTAAATCCGATATAATTGCCAAGTTCTTTGAGAGCGCCGATGATGTACCAGACCCGAGAGATTTGAGCGCTGAAAAGAAGAACCTGATGATTTTTGATGATCTTCAATTGGAAAAACAAAACAAATGTGAAACGTATTATAATCGGGGGAGGCATAGTAATGTAGATTGTTTTTACCTCGCCCAGAATTATTTCAAATTACCGCGCCAAACAATCAGAGAAAATGCGAACTTTATTTGCCTGTTCAAACAAGACCTGAAAAATTGTAATCATATTTACAACGATCACGTGAGTACAGACATGCCGAAAGATGAATTTAGAAAACTATGCAAAACAGTATGGGAACAACCTCATGGATTCGTGGTTTTAGACCTGACTAGCGACAAGTACAATGGTAAATACCGAAGCGGACTCGACGAATTTTATATAATCGAGGATCCGCCATTGTAAAATTGTATTGTATAGTAAAAATGGAATCATCGCTTCTCAAACAGATATCGGAAAACACGGAAAAGACGGCCTGCAACACGGAACCAAAAACATCATTTTCCATTTTTCTCAGCGAAAAGAGCACGCGAATCAGAACGAAGTTTAATCCACTACTCGAACTGGAGAAGAATAAGAAATATGAAATGGCCTTAGTTGCCCTCGAGACGTACTATTCCTTTCCTAATATCGATGCGACAAACAACGTCTTTCGGTATTCGCCAAATCGCGACACACAGTGGGTAAACATTCAAGTTCCAGAGGGTTGCTATGAAATAACGGATATCAACGAATATATACAGAGAGTGATGAAGGGGAATGGGCATTACGACGGAGTAAATGGAAATTACTGTATCTCAATAGCGCCAAACACCAATACTCTGAGGTCTGTGGTGAATATAGAAGCAGATTATATGGTTGACTTTACGCCAAAGAATTCGATCGGAAAGGTTCTAGGGTTTGACAAATGGATCTATTCGGCGGGATACAACGAATCAGAGAACTTGGTAAATATAATGAGTGTAAGCAGCCTGAGAGTGACCAGCGACATTATCGGGTCTTCGTACACTAACGGAACATCGGAAAACGTGATATATTCTTTTTTCCCAAACGTAGGTCCGGGTTACAAGATTATCGAAGTGCCGCATAATTTGATATATCTCCCGATTTTGCTATCTACAATTTCAACGATGGAAACGAGGCTCACAGACCAACACGGGAACCTACTAAATCTTCGAGGTGAAGAATTGGCGATTCGATTTCACATCAGGGAAGTTTGAAAGTTTTTGTAATTTATTAATAAAATGAATCGTTACAGGGACGTAAAAGTTAATATTTCAGAAGCGCAACAAGACAAAATTAAAAGATCACTTCAAGCGGGGAGCGGCGTGAGTATCAAACTATCGCACGATGATTTGAATGGCGAACACGTTTTGGCTCTCACCCAGGCGCAAATCAATAAAATGGCAGCAGCCTACCAAAAAGGAACTGGCATGATTATTAAAATGAGTAAAACGCAATTGGAGAACAACAAGAAAGTCGAAGGTGGATTCATAGGCGCTATACTTCCGTTTCTAGCGACAGCGGGACGGTTCCTTCTGTCTAATGCACTGCCAAGTTTGGCGATGGGGGCACTAAGTGGTCTCGGCTCCGCGGCAACTACCAAGATTGTAGATAAAATCAGCGGTTCGGGCGTAATGTACGTCAAGAAAGGTGACATAGCGTGCAAAATAAGAGCGGCCGGATCCGGGTTGTACTTGTCTCCGTGGCAAAAAGGCGCATCGATAATGGGATCCGGGCTTTACATGAAAACAGGGTCGGGCTATGTGAGTGGCGAAGGACTTTTGCTCGGCCCCAACTCGCCGTTTCGAAACATCCCGATTCTCGGCATGATATTATAAATTATCATATGTAAAATGTCGAGGCCAATACACAAATTTGGAACTAAACCAACTAGACCGGTAGAGGTTAGAACGCAGCCCGTTTCAGTCTTTTGGAAGATTACGAGCGGTGTTACTCGCACCCCAGTAAGACAACTAGGGGGTCTGCGATGGGAGATTTTTGCGCAAAATGATATTACGATACAACCAAAGGCGGCAAATACGCTAAGGCTTGGACTGGGTGTAGAAATGGCGGCAGGTCTTTGTCTCGTTTCCCTCAGACAGGCTATCAAAGAACGACGATGCAGCCTACTAGACGGGGTGATTTCAGAAGATGTGATTGATGATATCATAGTTTCCATTCAAAACAACTCCGATTCGGCGGTAACGATAAACGAAGGAGATTCGCTATGCTGTGTAAACTATCAACGGTAAAAAAAATATATATTGCTAATAAATAAAAGAATGGAATACGAAGGCATCAAACTCTATCCAAACCTAACAAATATAACACCCTCCGCGCCGGAAGGTGAAATACAAATAGCCGCGGGGTCTGCACAAACGTATCGACTTCAGAAGATTAGCGAAATCAAAAAGGAGATCGAGCAAGAACGCGACAAAAGAGCAGCGTTGAGTAAAAAGTACCATAGAAGTGTGAGCGTAATCGGCGTAGTAGACAACGTCCTCATGGCGATCACGATGGGGCTCGGAATTTCGGGAATCGGTGTACTAGCCACCATAATTGCAACCCCCATCGCTATTGCTATGGAAGGGACAGCGCTAGGAGCGGGGCTATTGAGTATAATTGGCAGCCGAATCTGTAAAAAGCTCGCCCTGAAGGCGGAGAAGCATGAAAAGATCAAAACGCTAGCTGATGCGAAGCTCAACACGATCAGCGACCATATTTCAAAAGCACTCGTGGATGATCACATTTCAGACGAGGAATATTCTCTGATTCTAAGTGAGATTGAAAAATTCAATGGCATGAAAGAAGAAATCAAAAGTAAGTCGAAAGTTGCGATAGACGCGATGGACGAGGAAACGAAACAATCACTCATCGATCGGGGAAGAGAGGAAGTCAGGCAGTCCTTTCAAAGCATGTTTGAGAAAAATACCGAATCTGTGAGAAAGACGACTAACGCGAACATGTATGAAATCATGTAGACTTGTAGAGTTTTGTAGACCTTTGTAGACCTATGTCGCTATGTCCGAAAATACGTCTAACTTAGGGTGACCATTTTCTGGTCATCAAAAACCGGGACACTTTTTGGAAAATAGCCTATCAATAATTATTGTAGACTACGTGTGTCTAATTCCTTAACTACAGGCTATACGATCGAAGGCCGAGTCCTATAGCCTAGGCTCAATTAGACTTTATCCTGAGCATAGACTTCAGTGTAGAAATCTACAACCTGCTCTAGTCGTCAGTGCAGTGCAGTGGACCTAGGCTTTTATAATTGAGAACACTCTCAATCGGTGCAGAGTTGGTTATCTAGTCCAGAGAAAGATTCAATGGTTCTGGGGTGCACAGGAGCGAGCGTCCGGCGGACGACGGTCGAGGAGTTCAGCGCCAAGCAGGGAATTAAAGAGGCTTGGGGAATCCTCCCCAAGCCTCTTTCCCTGCTTGGCGCTGAACTCCTCGACCGCCGGACGCTCGCTCCTGTGCACCCCAAAAATCTGACTGTGATGGGCATATTATGCCCATCACAGTCAGATTTTTTAAAAGTTTCCACAATACAATTACAACATTTTAAGTTGTCGAAAGAATTTGCTATAGTTCAGTAACTTCAGTGCTGTCTGTCATTAGGACTAACGGTCGAACTCCCATTACGAACCTGGCGCGATCTGCCGAAATTGATTTAGATCTCACGCCGCCATATTGTAGGCGCCCATATAAACGAAAACTTCTCGTTACACCTTGATGATCCTTTAAATCTATTAACTAAACTCACTAGACTACCAAAGATGTAATAATTGCATATACATTTAAGTTGACAACTTTTCTTTCATTGCGACTTCTTGGGTTATAAACTACACTTTGTTCTGTTATTTACTTAAAAACACATTTTCAAGATTCAAGTTTCCTACTTGTCAAAAACCGGGACAATTTGGCATTTTTGGCTAAGTCTTCGGGACACCGGGACGCACCGCAAAAAACCGGGACATGTCCCGGAAAACCGGGACGTATGGTCACCCTAGTCTAACTTGTGTTTTTACACATGTCGAAAAACATGTAGAAAAACACGTCGAAAAACATGTAGAAAAACATGTCGAAAAACATTAAATTTTTTATTAAAAATGTCGTTTCTAAAGATAGATGACCCGGCGAAAAGAAATTTCATAGTCGAAGAGTTTCTGAAATCCAAGAAGAATATTCAACAGAACTTTTTATCGGAGAGATTGGGGGATTCGGGGCTGCAACAAGAATTAACCAAGCTGTACAAGCCTATCGTCGATTCGCAAACCGCAATTTCCAAAGAGCAAAATGTCTTACTATCCGCCATCAAAGAAAACTCGATAGCTACTACAAACGCACTACAGACGCTACCCGCTTCGTTGAAGATTCAATTTCCTCAGTATCCCTCGATAGAAGCGTATAGCGACGATCCGACTGAGGATATTAGAACTTTAGAATTAGGTGATGTAGCCACCAAGTACCTTCATCAATACGCCTCCGATAGAAAAATCGTAGACACGACGTTCGGAATACGATCAAAAAATGGTCAATTCTACATCGGCGATACTCCGATTTTTATTCAAGGAGACGATGTGACGGTTGGAAATAAGACGTATAGCGGAACACCTGGGCTTTGGGAGTTGTTGACGATGAAACAGCCGAACACGTCGATATACGATAATAATGATAGAGACGATTACGCCGAGATTCTACTCGCGTCGGATGCTATCAGACAGCCAAAAAATCCCAACAAACCCAAAGCATCTTCGAGCGTCAAATATAGAGAAATTATCAAGCCGATATGGGTAAAGAGGACTCGTAATGCGGTGGGTAAAGGCGTTGGTGGTGTAATTGTTATTTCCGAAGATCCAAACGTGTTAGCGAAACAGCTAGAACTACGATTTCAAAGCTTCAAAGCAGGCAATACCGGCGTGAGAAACGAGATCGTGGCGATGTGCGACGCGTTATTGAGGCAGGAAGTGCTGAGTAAAGATGCTTACAAAAATATAATGATGACATTGTAAAATGCAGAAAAAATGCAAGTCATTAATAGAAGGAGGTATAGAAAACAATACGTTATCGGAGGATCGGGAATATTCGATACAATTTCGGGATTTTTCAAACGACTAGTAACGTCGAACGCCGCCAAACAATTAGCAACGACCGCTCTCAGCGCGAGTAAAGACGTGGCGAAAGAAATTGGGAAAAAGGCCATCGATGTTGGGAAAACAACCGCAATCGACGCTGGTAAACGATTAGTAGACAAAGCAGTGGCCAAACTGTTTACTCCTGCCCCTACTCCTACTCCCACCTCCAAGAAAATTACGCCAGAAACTATACAAATTTTAGAGCGGCTGAGCGGCGTCGGGTCGAGCCCAAATATCTCGAATATCCCGAATATTAATAATCTGATGATGGGGGATGGTCTGAAGAAGAACGGCGCCATGTCGATACAAGATTTAGTACGCGCGCTAAACGGCGGCGGAATGAAGGTCGCGTAAAAAATATATTATCGCGTAGTAAAAAGTAGTAAAAATGCAATCATCCGATATTCTGAGATTTACCGAACAACCATTGAGCGATGAAAGCGTCGAACGTTACGAATGGTACGAGTATGAGCCGATATCGGGGGCGAATCTAAACACCTCCGGCGAGATTAGAATAAACATCGAACTTCAAGATTTATTTTGTCATCCCGCAGAATCTTACCTGCTGTTCGAGGGTAGATTGATGAAGGCGGTCAACAACAACACCTTCTACGTCAATGCCGATGAAGCAACTCTTACGAATAATGGGCTCATGCATCTTTTCAGTCAAATTTCGTATTCACTGTCGAATCAGGAAATTGAATCGTTATTTCACCCGGGTCAAGCAACGACGATGCTCGGATTACTCAAATACCCGAATGATTTTCAACTAGCTCAAGGTCTGAATCAGTTGTGGTACAAGGACAGCGGTGCGACGGCTGCTATCGCGGATAATCAGGGTTTCGCCGTGAGACAGTCGTATATAATTCAAAAACCAAATGCCAAAGGTACTTTCAGCTTTGTAGTTCCGTTGAAGCATATTTTCGGATTTTGCGATGATTACGACAAGGTTGTTTTTGGTGTGAAACATACGCTAACTCTGGTTCGTAAAGCCGATGATGACGCAATTTTTAGACTCGCCGGCGCGGGTGCAGCGGACGCAGGGAAAGTTAGGCTAGACAAAATCTCGTGGTTCATGCCTCACGTTATTCCCGCGGATATGGAGAAGATGCAATTGTACAAAACGATCGAATCGAAAGCGTCGTTGCCAGTTGCGTACAGAGCCCGTCAATGCGATACCACCTCCATCGCACAGTCGACTAATTTTAGCTGGCGACTTAGCGTCAAGACATTACCCGAGAAGCCTAGGTACATCATCTTGGGGTTTCAAACCGACAAAAGCGGCGATCAACTACACAATCCATCCGTTTTCGATCATTGCGATCTGAAGAACATGTTCGTGATGATGAACCAGGACCGATACCCAGTTGTCGACTACAATCTATCATTTCCGAATCAACAATTCGCGCGGGCGTACCGAGCAGCAGCCGCGTTCAGTGAAAAATACTATGGAATGGACGAACTAATGACACAATGCAATATCACACCCTCGGACTTCAAAGATCTGTTTCCGATTATGGTGTTTGACGTGAGCAAGCAATCCGAGCGTCTGAAGTCATCGGTGGTCGATATCCAGATCAAAGGCACGTTCAATACGGCGCCGCCAGCTAATACGGAAGCGTACGCAGTGGTGATTTCAGACAAGTTACTGAGGTTTCAATCGGACGGACAGAAAATGAGCGTGGTATATTGAAGTTCATGATAGAATGGTCGACGAAGAATAATGAGACTTACAGATACCTATCGTACGTATATGAACGATAGGTATCTACGGTTACCTAGTACAAAAACTCGGCCTGCAATCCGGCTCCGCCCATGAGAAGACGGCGACCGGCTGTTAGACTGTTTCCGGTCATGACGGAATGTACCTTCATACCGAGCTTATCGTCGGCGTAGAAAAATATGGCTACGGTTGGTAATACGAGCGATATTCTGCTGCCCTCCGTTGTTCCGCTGACCTTGTATTCAAAAAGTTCGTCACTATGTAACTCATCTTGGACATACGCAATTCCGATTAATTTTTCGCCCGGACTATCATTTCCTATCAAGAAATTCGCGAATCCGCTAAGTCGATATACGCCCGTACGAGGAATAGTTATGAAGCCCAAGGACGTCGTATACGCCGAATCCGTATTTATGGCAACGACCGTTAATTTATGATGCATTACATATGCGCCTGAGAATGCACCACCATGTGCTGCATATGTGCCCGAGAATGCGCCACCACTTACGAGAGCAGTCGTCGCTCCGCTGTCATCCTCTCTCAACACACAAATAGCCGGTCCGGTTGTAGGTCTCCAATTCGGGGACAATGCTGGTGCCGATGTAATAGCTCCAGCCGTTCCTTCGAACCTATATATAATACCGCTCGTCGTATTTCTCACTAGATTACCCGGAGATACCCTCATACCCGAAACGTAATCTCTCGTAGCAACCCGCCGGTCGACGTATTTCTTATTAGCTAAATGGTTATCGCTGGTTGGCTCGGCGCTATTAGTGATTTTATCGACGACTAGGGCTGTAGCTTGAGCTAAACTAATGGCGTTATCGTCGTTACCCACAACGGGGTAAGCAGTCGGTAACCCTACGAGATGATGGCCGTTCATATCAATATCTCCGGCAACGTCGTTGCTTCCATCCAACCTTAGAAAAGTACTATTTACTTGGGACAGCGTAACGCCCCCAGCAATTATTCTTTGCGTAGATCCTGAATCCGTATGACCAAATTTATCAACAGGCATTTTGAATATAATAATTTTTATTAATTCAGGGACGTAAGAATGCCGCCGAAAAGTCCCTACACAAAATGTTCGTAGCGATGGATGAAAAAGCGTGTATGCTGAGGTAATCGAACTCGTCTAGAAAAACTATGTTACTACCGATTGAATGGTTTTGAGAACCTTTCGTGCTCCCTCCGCCCGCAATTTGCATGTACGACACCCCATTTTTATACAGGTGGACGGTGCCATACGCGGAAGCATTATTGTTACAAAATTCTATGTACGCCGAAACGATATAGTACCCGGCTTTACTGGGGAAGAAAGAAGTCGTTCCGATACCCTGTTCAATACCGTGTCTTGCGGTACCGCATCTTATTACGTCAAAAGTAACTGCAGTGTGAGTTCTAGCGAGTATAGCCTGTTGAGTTGAACTGTAAGCACTAACCGCGGGCCCTACCACCGCCGCCACTTTCGAAGTAAGTTGTTCATCGACGTATTTCTTATTCGTCAAATGATTATTGTCGGTCGGGACGTCGTCGCGATTCTGCAGTAAATCTATTACTTGCCCCCGACTTACAGCCTCATCTATTCCCGCTTCCGGAGTATTCACTGTATTCGCTGTAGGCAGACCTCTAATAGTATGACCACTCATATTTAGATCTCCGGTCGCGGGGTTTGCCCCATCCAACCTTAGAAAAGTACTATTTACTTGACTTTCAGTAACTCCCCCGGCAATTACTCTTTGCGTAGATCCTGAATCTGTATGTCCAAATTTATCAACAGGCATTTTTTACATCTGAATATAATTTTCAATGCAGGCTGTTTATAACTTCTTGAAAACTCACCCCATCTTTACATGTTTTTTTCAGGACGTGCAGGCATAGATGACCGCAAAACACTTCGTTGTCGGGCTGTACGCGCTCGCTATTGTAGTACACGGGACTCTGCAAATACTTTACCAGTTCTGTAGGAGGGGGCAGGCCATAGCTGTCGAAATATATTTTATCCTTGCCGTTCTTCAAAAAAGCAACCCAGTGCAAGCCGGTTCCATTAGAATCGTCTAGATTCAATATCCCGCATTCAGTCCGTCTAGGTTTCTTCGGCAGCTCGTCTCTGAGAAATACTCCCCGGAAATTAGGGATATTGAGCTTTTTCGCGGCATCTAGTAGCTCAAAATTCGTCAACGGATGATTTGCGAGAATAACACCTTCGACATTTATGTTTTTCACAGTTGTATAGCTCATTTTAATATTTCATCTAGATGTTTCACAAACTAACGAGCTTTCGGGCTTCTACGCAGGCGAGATAATATTTACGTCTACAATTTTTGCATTCATTCGCCTTTCCATCTTTTTGAAATCGATTGTTGACGTATTCCGATATGTTCTGATTTACCTTACACCGGCTGCAAACTTTTGTGTCTTTCGTCTCCCTAATTTCCTGTCTTGCGTATTTGTGCGCAAGCTCTTTCACTTTGGCATTTTTACAAATTTTACAGCTGGGGTAATACCCGCTCTTCTGTAAGTTATCTTTGTGGAATTCGCCCAAGCTTTTTTCTATTTTGCATTTAGAACACACTTTTTTTGCCGCATCCATTTTATATTAGTGTAAATTATTCTTTATTTTGTTTAGTTTTCAGCGTGTAGTGCCCATAGGCTAGGGTGTGGATCCCGTCGTCCATTATTACTCTTTTGTCGTCGTCGGCAGACAGAGCTATTTTATTTACTTCTTCGGTGTAAATTTCATGACGATAGGATCGAATGACGTTCATCGCCCTCGACTGTTGTCTTTTCGTAAACACGCAGTCTTTGTAATCTGCGTGAGTGATTGATTTCTTGACGACGTTCTTTTTCACACCTTTACATTTCTTGTAGTCTTCGCCCGCCATTTTGTAAGAGTACAACTTGGATCGCAGACCGACAAATTCTTCAATCTGTTTTCCCGCGGCCTCGTCTTTGAACATACCAACCACTTTTTTATTTACACCGGCTTCTATACCTGATGGGTGATCGCTCGGATAGTCTGAAGTATCGAACATACTTTGGACGTCGGGGGAAATATCTTTGTAGAAGTCTTCCGTTTTAATTTCATACGCCAAAGAATCAGTATCGGTGAATAATAGCTTGGCCCTATCTCCGTACTTGGCCTTGATGTAATTATAATGAAACTCATACATGAGCGTCTTACTAACGTCTAATATACACATCCCTAGATATATCGGCTTGTTGTAAAACAACTTGGTCTTTTTCATGTGAACGGCGATGAGGTTTTCATCGAAAATCGTTCGTCTGTCGTAATTAGTTTTCGCGACTAGCTTGATAGCTTCCTTCTCATCACTCACCAATCGTATGTCAACTCGATTCTCGATAGCTTCCATTGTTTTTCCGAAAACGCTATTGTTCATCAGCTTGAAAAAGTCTTTTTCAAAATCGTTCGTAGCTTTCGTTCTCAGGTTAGTATTCAGATCGATATACTTTTTCAGCCAGGCACTTTCCACGAATTTTATTCCTCGATGTATTTTTACGATTTTCAATCCGAGACTTTCGTACAATTTTAAATTTCCGTAATGAACTACGTACTTTACTTTGTCATTCAAGTTTGGAATGAGTTTCGCTACATCTGATCCCGCAGGTTTTACACTCTCTGGAGCTAGTGGATAATCATTATGCAGGTCGTGCAATTCTTTTGGATATTCTAAGTCGACTTCCAACACACATCCCACTCCATCTCGTTCGCTAATGTTTCTCCAATCATTCAATTCGTCATCGTTCATCCATTCAAACCCATGGGTCGGTAGCGGCTTGCTCATCGCCCATCCATACAAGTTGTTCGCGTCCAAGTATGGAATGAATACTGAATGTTGGGTGGGATTGAAAGCTTCTCCCATGTACTCGTTGTTCGCTCTCGCGTATCGATGGGAAATCGTGCTGACACCTCCCCGTATTCCCTGCTTGATCATCAGCAACATATCGTAGTCACTCAACAACTCCAACTCTACACCAGTCGTCTTCAACGCCGCATCCCACGCAAGTCCTGGGCTAGTGTAGTACCACGCAGGATCTAGGTTGTAGTGCTTCATACAGACGTCTCTGAAGTTTTCGAACACATCCGCTAATAATAGAACATCCGATAAATTATACAAGTCGTGATATTGACGTAATGTTTTGCATTCAAATTTGTCCCATACCGTTTTCGCGTGCGCGTAATCTTTTTCGCTGATACCCGAATCGGTTAGTTTTGAATAGAAGGCATGCTTCGATGGTAATTCGGTTTCGTTTAATCTTTCAACACCGTCGACGTAATCATACGGGTAAACGCCTTTTCTGAGTAAAAGATCCAGCTTCTCACCTTCAAAAAATTTCCCTAAATTCTTGCACTGATCTTTCTGAAGATTTTTCGATAACACGTCGAGACTCTGGGGCATGAATCTAAGACTATCGATGAAACGTAATTCGCGCTTGACTTCTCTCTCTTTTCCATCTTTGTCTACAAATTTATCGACGACGACCTCTCTGCTGAATGAGATATACTTTTCTTCGTTGCAGGGAATGCATTTGATTTTCTCGCCGTGTTCACCCCGTAATTTCTTGATAAATAAATGGCTGTCATAACCGGTCAAATTGTGAAATACGACGGGGAAGAACTTGGGGACTTTGTATTTCAGATTACAAAGGTTGTGAGCGGCACCTCTAAATTTTCCAGTCAAATGACAGTGATCTCGTACCGGTTTTTCTTCGCCTATAAATTCTCGTTCGCATATATGGCAAACAGTAGCCGAGTCGAAGAGCTCCTGCTCTTTCTTGCCGAATATCATCTTCTTGGGGAATTTGAACTCGTTGTATATTCGTTTTACATTTTCTTCAAGACTGTCTATGAATTTCTGAGCGACATCATCGTCTTCGTTTTCAGCTGTAAACCTCACAGGCTCTTGAGAATAAACATCATCGTCGAAGCATTTCAAATGATAACAAAACGAACTGGGCGTATGTTTTTGAAACTTGTTGGTGTAAGACGTGCTAGGAACGGGTTGGCATGTACCGATAGGTTTGATGAACGACTCAAAATCGGCAAAGTACACAAACGGTACGCGCATCTTTCTATAGTGATGTGTAAAACTTAGCATAGTCCCAGGTTCCGGAAGTTCTATTCGTTGGGCGTCCTGCTGCGAACAGTACTCAGTATGTTTGCGAAGCGATTCTACCTTTCTAAAACCGATTAAACATCTTCTGCAATAGTGCATTGAATTATGGGATTTTTCTGTTCGTAGTGCTAGCAATCTGTTAAAATTCTTGATCCAGCAATAATGCTTCTTTTCCCCATCAGAAATGAGTAATAGATCTACACACCTATCATTCTCATGCTTTGATATATATAGTGGGAATACATTCGCTTCTTTCTCGTAACCAAAAACATTAACACTAATATTATTATTTCGCTCAAACTTACTCATCACATTAGCATCCGCTGCTACGGGGAATTCGATACCAGACCAATTGAGTTCCTCAGACTGTCTAATTAATTCTTTCGTAATTCTTTCTGTATTTTTGTCGACTGGGTTTACAGCTCTCGTTACGCACCACTTGAAGCATTCATCGTCTTCGTTCTTCATATTAATAATAGCCTTTTTATTCGCCAAATAATCAGGAAGTGGAATATAAGAACTTCCTTTCAATGGTTTATATACCACTGTATCGATATCCAACTTCAAAACGGTTTTGAATCTCCAATTACTCCCCCGCATCTGAAAACTTGCCATGCTCTCCTTAATTTTATCCGCTGCGTTGGCATATATTTCCCTCACATCGGTTGCTTCTAAAATAATATCACTCTTTGATTTGAAATTAGGCTCAGCCGTTACTACTTCGCCGGTTTTCATATCTACTTTCTCCATTTCGCACATGAGATCGAATTGAACTTTTACCCCGCGATTTTTCCCTAGCAGCCTAACTACATGCGGTCTTACAGCCTTGAGAAAAGTTGCAACATCGATCCCGTTGTCGCCATCGATCGTGTATCTTTTTGTAAACCCTTTGATGGCCGTCGCAGTCTCTCGAAGTTTGAACCTATGAATGGGTGGTTTTATTTGCGGGGGTAACTGACTAATCTCGCGAGTCAGCCAATCCGAAAAAACTATTTTATTTTTCCCCGGATGCAAAAATTTCCAAGTAGTAGTCAAGAATGCCGTAAGTTCCGCTTTTGCTAATCTCGAGTATCCTCGCACACCTCTCTTTTTCGCAATTTCTCGCAATTCTCGCACAGTGGCGGGAGTATGCGCTTGTGCTTTGTTGACCTGTGCCCGAGCGCCTAGTCGATCTCCCTGCGATATGAACGCTATGAGTTCCGCTTTTCGCAAACTCGAGTATCCTCTTTGTCCTCTCTGTTTAGGAATTTGTCGTAATTCTTTCAGATTATACGATGAGTAGTCCATTTTATATTGGGATCTCTTGTCTTTAGGCCTAGCTGTATATTCCATTTTCAGTTATTTTCTATACGCCAGAGAAAAAAAAAATAATAATATTCGATTGATCCAAAGACGATTATAAACCAACGGTGTAAAATCGTTTGCGATATTGCAATCACATATCTACGTCGTAGGCCACTCACGCTCTTACATCACACAGGCATGAGTTGCCATTGCATTGACAATTAACGACGATGATCTCGTTGTCGATCAAACTAACATCACGCGGGGGTGAGTTGCCATTGCGCCGACGACGAACGACGATGGTCTCGCATGGCCCTTGTTGACGATCCGGCCGTGGATTCTTGCATGGGCATTCATCGTCGCAGCATTCGCGGATGTGGGCGTCAATTTTAGCAATGAACGCCGCTTTCCACCGTCTTGTAAAATATCCATCCCAGCCGAGCGGCTCGGCGATTTTTCGTAATTCAGTAACTTTTTCGAGTAGTCCATTTTGTATACGCCGGAGAAAATTTTTTTACTTTTTTTTTTACTTTTTTTACTTTTTTTACTTTTTTTTACTTTTTTACGCCAGACATCGAATTTTTAAGGCTGTATTGGTCAAATGGACGAAACTGAAGGCTGTACTGGTCAAATGGGGGAAGGTCAAGGCTGTACTGGTCAAATGGGCGAAGGTCAAGGCTGTACTGGTCAAATGAGTCAGCCGCCTTATTGGGCCTCTACTTTTGTCTCTTATTCACAAGTGTTTGAAAGCCATTCTTTTCGATCGTGGTTTGGCGCTGTCAGATCGGGAGCTCCTCTGAGGTGTTTCCGTTGAAGTGGCGCTATATAAATTTGGTATTCAATTCAGAGAGCTCATAATTATATGCGCAACATAAACTATCGGATGGTGCCCATAAGTCTTCTCCTTCTGTTCTAATCTCCTCACGGATGCCAAAGCATAGACCTACAGTTATTTTTTATGTGAGTAAAGCGAAGGAGTGTTATTTATTGCAAAATAACCACCTGGAAGACAGTCCTGGCTGTTTATCGCACCCACTGCAGCAGTGTAAACTGTGCAAAGATAAAGTCACTTTCGAGAGTCTTGTTAAAGGCCTCAGGAAGTTTATCTGATTCAGCGCCTTGAGAAGTAGCGTTGTTGAGACAACCGATGACAAAAGAACAATAGATGGCACGGCCCCCCACCCATTGTCTATTATAAATACGAGTCCCACATCTCCAAGAATTTAAAACTCTGATCTAGCCAATCCTCCATCTTTCCTGTTCACAATTAAATCTGCATCAGCAGCTTCTCTGCTTCTTCTTCTGTCTGTCTGTCAAAGAGACAGACAGTTGCTGTCTCTCTGTCTCTCTGTCTCTGTCTTCCTGTTTCTGTCTCTCTATCTCTGTCTATCTGTCTCTTTCTCTCTGTCTCTGTCTTGTCTCTGTTTCTCTGTTTATGTCTGTCTTTCTACCTCTCTTTCTCTTTTTCTCCCCCTATCTGTCTCTTTCTCTATCTAAACAATCCGTAAATCAGAATTTTTAAGTTAAAATAGAAGGCATTGTGTCACACCTTACAAAAACACTGTGCACAAGACACAGCGCATGCTGTCTGCAAAATCCATTAGATGTTCAATATTTACGATGCACGAGGCCGAAACCTTATCTGTCGGGCCATAACTTTCAAAAGACAGGGTGTACTATTTATTACACAGGTTTATTTAAGATCCAGCAGTTTCAACGTTTAACGACACCTTAAGGCTACCAATGCCTTTGACATCGACCTTGATATAATTACGAGCCCTAAATAAAAACTATAATTTATTGTAGTAGGCGTGGGGGCAAAGAGGAGAACTTCATTCCCGTGGTGTAGCTAGATGGGTTATCTGGATTGTTTTAGTATCCAGCTGCGATACGGTCGCGTCTGCTATGTCAGGCGACGTTTTCGCTGCCAAAGAAATTCTAGCCTGACTCCTTCGGCTTAATCTGTCTAGCTTTGCACTACCGTATACGTTGTGTGCTTGTAAATCGCCTCTCGTTAAAGTTGGCGCAGAATCAGAGCAGGCGGACTTTAACCCAATGCAGCGGCTGCTTTCCTAGACGAAACTTCTCTTG
Source organism: Lumbricus rubellus (assembly GCA_945859605.1). Lineage (NCBI taxonomy): Eukaryota > Metazoa > Annelida > Clitellata > Crassiclitellata > Lumbricidae > Lumbricus > Lumbricus rubellus. The sequence continues at coordinate 8,136,449 of OX243812.1, forward strand.
TAGTGAAGTATTGCTGTGTCGCGGTTTGTCTGTTAACGTGTTTAAAACCCCTTAAGACGTCTATATACATATATATACTTAGTATGTATATGTATATATATTTACATATACTTCGTGTAGAACTCTTAAGTACCCTTCAAGCGCAACGCCTGTTCGACCCGAGAGGAGTTATAGAGTTCTTCTCAGTAGCGAGCAAATGAAACGCAGATGCCTAGAAAAGGCAGCACCCGCAGCCACGTAGAACCCACCTAGTAGCGCCGGTGAATAAGCTGGTCTCCCTGACGTGGTTTTTGTGGACGCTGAGAAATTCTCGAAAATTTACATTACATTACATTTACACCTATAATAATAATATATTGCTAAGTGCAATCCAGTGTTGAGAGTCTGTACAAAGACTCATGGTCCGTGGTGTGTGTGTGTGTGTGTGTGTTGCACTGAGATCGAGAAATGATGGCGTCGATTAAAAAACGTAACTTTATCCGACTGTCTATAGTCGCTTAGCTTGGTCGCCAAGCAGTTCATCATCGTCATCGTCATCATCGTCAAGGTCGTCATTGGCGTCATTGTCATCGTCGTCGTAGTCGTCATCATCATCATCATCTTCGTCGTCGTCATCCCCACCGCCACCGTCGCCATCTTCATCATCATTATCGTCATCACCATCTCTGTCGATTTCTGACTAATCTCTTGTACATTGAGAGCGCTATGAAATCTTTGGATTAAAACCTGGATCAAGCAAAACTGTGTAAGCTTACAGCGCTCTCGTGAAAATCTGGATCTTCAAGTTATAGCCTACATGTAATACTATGGTAAATGTGTTTAGCAGAGCTATAGCGGCGCTTAGAAGCGATTGGTCGTACCGTCGTGAGAAGCATAACAGCTAATAAAAACAAGGAACATGACTTGTGATCCACGCTGAGGCCATCAAGTGCACACGTACACGCGAGTAGTACTGTAGTAAGCTAGTGACATCGCTCTCGAAAGCCAGACTTAATCTTGTGAATTATTCTTCGTTGCTAGACAAGAAGGCGGGTCTAGCGATTGCGTATCTAGACAGAGCCTGTCAGCGGCATGTGCCGTGTGTCTCTGTGAGCCTCGATGGTTGTGTATGATACTCTGCATGTTTGTATATTATGGGCGGTTGATTGTTGTGTGGAGCTGAATTTCTTTCAGCACCGCGTGACATTTGAAACCAACTTCAGACAACTTGACGAGAGATAAATCGCAACGGTTCCTGTCGTGCGTCGTGTTAATCGAGTCGCGGCGACGCCATCGGAAACTGGGGCAGAACGATAGCGACGTACGAGACTTGTTTCGCCCAGTAGACTTTTGTAAACCAACCTTCAAGATTAAGATAGGCCCTATTTAAAAGAAACTCTGTCTGAGCTTGTACAATGTACATGTATGTCTGTCCATCGGTCTGTGTATCTGTCTGTCTGTCTGTCTGTCCATAGGTCTGTATATCTGTCTGTCTGTCTGTCTTCTGTCTGTCTGTATATCTGTTTGTCTGTTTGTCTAACTGTCTGTGTTCACCTATGCAGGTATTTATGCGTCAGTGTTTATTATGACACAAGAACAAGATGAAGACGAGGTGGAGAAGGAGGAGGAGGACTTCTGAAGGAGGAGGAAGAGGGTAGGATGAAGAGAACGAGGAAAGGGAAGAGGGTGAGAGCGAGGAGGAGAATGGAGGAGGAGGAAGAGAAGGAAGAGGAAGGAGATAGAGGGAAAAGGACGAGGACGACGAGGAAGGGGAAGTGGATGAGAGCGAAGAGGAGGAGGAGGAGGAAGAGGAGGAGAATCCTTATTAATCAATTGCTTACAGTGTACCCTATTTTGGTGTAAAAAAATCAAGTACACAAAGAACGCTGAGCCATCCGGTGTGCCAAATCATGTCATAAATTATTTTACCTATGCAGTGCCCATGGAACTAATTTGAATCAAATAACTTCCCTGTGATGTTCGTTTTTTAACCAATCTATCGGATGGCCGAATTTCTATGTCATCTGCTTTTAAGCGTAGAAAATTGCCAGTGCTTTTATTATTAGCGGGAGCAGTTCATGCAGGAGATGACCCGGATAGCTCTAAATAGATGGCAAAATGCTGCGTGGCATAGCTTTTCAATTGAAGGTTGCTATATCTTGGAGGTGGTGACCCTGAGGTGAAGACATTTTCCAGCCTGTCGGCCTTCTCTCCCTTTCTGTCACTCTGTTTCTTCCACTCTGTTTTTTTTCACTCTGTTTCTGTCACTCTGTTTCTGCCAGTCGACATGCCTTTGCCCTTCGGTATAAATCAAAAAAATTTGCAACGTTTGAATCGGGCAGTCGCCCTAAACTTTTTTTATGTCTTAACTGCCAAACTGTTGACAGATCTAATAATATCATTCTGACAAGTGCTATTAATTTTGCGCATCTTCTTAAAGACTGACATCGCTAGACACTGTTGCGGTATGTTTGCATCAAGATATTTTATCATAGTTTTTAAGCACCTCAGTGACCTCACCAAAGCTGTTTTTAACTTATCATAACAATTGCGTCTTTTAAATTGATGTACATGTATGCACAATGCCCCGCATCCAGCAGAACGTAGATGCAATGAGAGCCTGGTCCAATACAATAGAAGATAAGAAGGGTTGGCCGAGTTGCAGTTCAGCAGCGCGGCACCTACATGTCTCCTCAGCTAAAAGAGAGAGCGCAACTACCGTCGATCCCATTTTGTATTAAGACCGGAAAACCAAATGCCATTATGTGTGCCCGGACATTGCCGATAATTGATGAAGCTTAAGTTCAGACTGAAATGGTTTTGCCTCAAGTAGGCCTATAGACCCATACTTTAATAAATCGTCAGCCGCATCTTCTAGTCAGATTGATTCGTTGATTGACTGACTGGTTGATTGGTTGATTTATTGATTGATTTATTGATTGATTTATTGATTGATTTACTGATTGGTTTATTGATTGATTGTGTTTTGGAAACATGCATTGAAAGGTCAAATGTATCACGCTTGCTCACACGTCTGTAGAAACCTTTCGCCAATGGATAATTGTGAAGGTTATACGTCTCACTCATAAAAATTCCGCATTAATGGCCAAAAAACATTCCTACTTAACAGTTGTAATGTAGGGCTATATTAGATATATATATATATATATATACATAGCATGTATAATACTTTGCATAGGCCTATATGTAAATATAAAACTTTCTATATGTATACTACATCTATAATAATAAAGAAGAAACTATGTGTGTGTGTGTGTCTGTCTGTCTGTTTGACCGGAATGCATTTCCACAGTTTTCGAGCTTTTCACTCCAAACCTTCACTACTGTGTCCGTATGGGCATGAGACGCAAAGTTGGAGGGTTTTCGAATCTCCCCCACCATGGGGGCCAAAATGGGGGGCGAAACCCCCCAAATTTTTTTCCATAAAATGCAGGTATTGATCTCAAACTTTGCACCTAGACAGAGGGCCATCCGAACCATCCAGTGGAGTGGTTGGCGAATCTCCCCCACCATGGGGCCCACGGTGGGGGCAAAAAGGAAACCTTTTGCAATATCGATTTCGTCACCTTAGTTTCACAGCTATTCATCTGAAACGTTGCAGCTAGACCGAATGCAACCAGGCTGACCTCGCCCCCACCCAACACGCACCTCACACCGCAGGGGCCGGGTGGGGCAGGGTATTATTGGGGGGGGGGGGGGAAGAAAAACTTTGTCACCCCAATTTTTCCTCCGGTAACATACAGGTATTGGTTTCAAACTTTGCACCTGGACAGAGGGCCATCAGAACCACCCAGTGGAGGGGTTGACAAATCTTCCCCACCATGGGGGCCACGGTGGGGGCAAAAACAAATTTTTTGCCAAATCCATTCCGTCGCCATAGTTTCACATATATTCACCTGAAACGTTGCAGTTAGACCGAATGCTACCGAGCTCACCTCGCCCCTACCCAACACGCACCACGCCCCGCAGAGGCCCGGTGGGGCAGGGTATTATTGGGGGGGGAGAACATTTTTTACCCCAAATCTTTCCCCGGTAACATACGGGTTTTGGTTTCAAACTTTGCACCTGGACAGAGGGCCATCAGAACCACCCAGTGGAGGGGTTGACGAATCTTCCCCACCATGGGGGCCACGGTGGGGGCGAAAACAAAATATTTTGCCAAATCCATTCCGTCGCCATAGTTTCACATATATTCACCTGAAACGTTGTAGTTAGACCGAATGCTACCGAGCTCACCTCGCCCCTACCCAACACGCACCACGCCCCGCAGGGGCCCGGTGGGGCAGGGTATTATTGGGGGGGGGAGAAATTTTTTTAACCCCAAATCTTTCCCCGGTAACATACGGGTTTTGGTTTCAAACTTTGCACCTGGACAGAGGGCCATCAAAACCACCCAGTGGAGGGGTTGACGAATCTTCCCCACCATGGGGGCCACGGTGGGGGCGAAAACAAAATATTTTGCCAAATCCATTCCGTCGCCATAGTTTCACATATATTCACCTGAAACGTTGTAGTTAGACCGAATGCTACCGAGCTCACCTCGCCCCTACCCAACACGCACCACGCCCCGCAGGGGCCCGGTGGGGCAGGGTATTATTGGGGGGGGGAGAAAATTTTTGAACCCCAAATCTTTCCCCGGTAACATACGGGTTTTGGTTTCAAACTTTGCACCTGGACAGAGGGCCATCAGAACCACCCAGTGGAGGGGTTGACGAATCTTCCCCACCATGGGGGCCACGGTGGGGGCGAAAACAAAATATTTTGCCAAATCCATTCCGTCGCCATAGTTTCACATATATTCACCTGAAACGTTGTAGTTAGACCGAATGCTACCGAGCTCACCTCGCCCCTACCCAACACGCACCACGCCCCGCAGGGGCCCGGTGGGGCAGGGTATTATTGGGGGGGGGAGAAAAAATTTTAACCCCAAATCTTTCCTCGGTAACATACGGGTTTTGGTTTCAAACTTTGCACATGGACAGAGGGCCATCAGAACCACCAAATGGAGACGTTGACGAATCTTCCCCACCATGAGGGCCACGGTGGGGGCGAAAACAAAATATTTTGCAAAATCCATTCCGTCGCCATAGTTTCACATATATTCACCTGAAACGTTGCAGTTAGACCGAATTCTACCGGGCTTACCTCGCCCCACCAAACGCACATCTCACCCGGCAGGGGCCGGGTGGAGGCAGGGTATTATTGGGGGGAGAGAAAGACATTTTTTCGATAAAATGCAGCTGTTGATCTGAAACCGTACCTAAACAGAGAGCGATCAGATCCACCTGGTGGAGGGGTTGGCGAATCTCTACCACCATGGGGGGGGGGCAGAGTGGGGGGGGTAACAAACTCCTAATTTTTGCTGTTTCACCGGTATGGATTTCACAGTTTTCACCTTTTCACTCCAAACCTTCACGACTGTGTCGGTGTCGGCATGGGACACCCGATCGAGGGGTGTAAGAGAGGGGTGGGGTGCGTGAGGTGGTGGGAAGAGGGGTGGCGGAGGGATAGAGGAGGGAGTGGGTGGTGGGCATGGGTTGGTGTGGGGAGGTGGGGTGGAGGGGTGGGTGGGAGGTCAGGCGGGGTAAGGACGGGTGAAGGGGTGGGTGGGGTGATGAGGGGAGGGGGTGGTGTGTGGAGGTGGAGGAGTGGGATGGAGGCAGGGGCGGATCCAGGGGGGGGGCAATCCGGCCATGGCCCCCCCATTTAGAAATGCCATGTATCGTGGCCCCCCCCCATTTGGTTTCAGCGGCTGCTGAAATGGTATGATTTTCCCGAAATTTTGGCCGGATGACTAAAAAAAATTTTTAAAAAAGTTCATCAACTTTTTGGCGAATGCGAATTTTTTTCCCCAGACCCCCATGGTGTCAAGAATTTTTTGGCCCCCCCTCCCGTCCAAAATTTCTGTATCCGCTCTTGGATGGAGGGGTGGGTGGGAGGTGGGGTGGGAGGGGTGGGGCTGGTGGATCGGTGGGTAGATGGTGGTGGGGAGGGTGTAGTGAGGGGAGTGGAGAGGGGTGGAGGGGTGGGGTGGGCAGCGGGCGGTTGGGGAACCGGCAGTGAGGGTGGAGAAGTAACGAATTGGCCGCGAGCGGGGTGAATCATAAATTTCCCGGGCAACGCCGGGTACCCCTGCTAGTAATTATATATAGAGATATGTAATACCATTTATTTTCGTTCAATATAGCCTCTGTATCTATAGGCTATAGCCGCTATACCTTATAGCCTATAGGGCCTACACTGTATACAGCGGCGCTCTTTCTCAGTGGCTGGTCCTAGAACCTGGAATTGGCTCTATTTTGCACTGCGCCTTGTGCCTAGAGGTCACATGCACCACCAAGTTTCTTTATCGCTTAAAAACTGCCTTAAAAACTTCCTTAATTAGCTGTTGTTGGACTGGGAGCGCTTCTGAGTAGTTTACCTTGAAGGTGCGCTGTGTAAAGAAGTCAATAATTATAATGATAATAGTATGCACAAAAAATTATATACTCTGCAAAGTTTCAATGTGAGACTGTGTATAATGTATATACATACACACATATAGGGCCTAGGCCTAAATACATATGTATATATATAAATTCACGAGAGGCATAAAGCTAAAGGAGAAACGCCTCCTGACCCTGACACGTCTGTACAGAAATTCCTTTGAAATATGAAGATGAAAGTATGTACCATTGGTCCATCCCTCCCCCTCCCTCTTTCCTCCCTACCTCCCTCCCTCTTTCGCTCCATCTCTGTTTCTTTCCCTCCATCCCTTCATCACGGCATGTGTAGAAATTCCTCGAAGGCGCAGATACGAGCAGCAAATGTAGCATCTGCATAAGTAGCACACACCTCGTCATACGTCATAAGACAGTAACAGTTTGCATGAGGGGTCGTCCATAAACGACGTCATGCAATTTTTACGCTTTTTGGCCACCCCTTCCCCACCGTCCTCGGTGGGGAGGGGTGGTCAAACATAAAGGAGTGGACTGGATGGACATTGGGAGAAATGGTAAGATTGACGGAGGACATGCAGGAAGCGTTGGAGGAACATTGTACATGATGCGGCCGACCCTCGGATCGAGGATGGCTGAGAACAGAACAGAACCCCAATGTCACGCGCCAACACAAAATTCATATGATATCTAGTATGAGACCGTCAAACAACGTACATATGCCTGACCCCTCCTAGTTCTCCCTGGGCGTGTGACGTCATTTATGGACGGTCCTTAATATTATCTCGTTAGACATCGAAGTAAAACACCGTAAAAATTATTATTAAATTATTGTAATTAATTTTTTTCGCACGCTTGTTGCGGGTAATGAAGGCTTACACTTCAGAAACATGCATTTATAATTATTAATAGATCTATACTTGGTCGTGATATCAATGGCTCTTTCGGTGCAAGCCGTAATAAAGTTGATGAAGTGATGTGAATATTCAATAATTGTTCCTTGGCAATCTTGCTTCACATTTTCGTAATCCTAATCGTAATCCCTAGATTTGTTGATTACCCAATAAAGCTAAGTCGCAGGGTTCGAAACATTTTCTGCCAATATCTGTGGAATGGCCCTAGGTGAGTCCAGGTTAAGATCTGCTCTTACCTAATACCACTTTATTAATTCATCAAATTATTTGAATAGTGGGCTATGTATACGCCTAAGGAGAACACGATGAACTCACTGGAGCTTTTTTTCCCTTCCAGACTCGCTATTGTATTAATAATTAGTCTATTATTTTGTTTGTGTACAGTCGTGTGTGCAATCTTCTGTTGTTTTGGGTGAAGTAAATAAACAAACCAGACATTGAAGCCCATTGGGCCGAGGCCATGCACTCGCTCCGTCTGTATTTACATTCGATATAAACGGTCTTCCCTCTGGTCTGCGAGCGGCTTAGGGGCCTACTCAATTGACTTCTACAAGTCAGAATACCAGACTTATTTATTTTATGAGGCATAGGCTATTATATACCCTGCTGTCAGTTGCATGTAAGGCGCCCTTGAAAGGTATGCCTGTGCTACGACGTCATTTAAATGGTAATTATTATTTTTTTATTGCCCCGAGGTAAGCTTAAACATGATCCCTCATGGACTTCAACACTTCTATAAAAGCAGATTTGACTGGAATGGGCCCTATTCGTACAGGTTCATTTTTTTAAAAAGGTAGGCCAACTCCTAAAGACCACAATTAATAGTTAATAATAATAATTGAGAGTGTTGAAGTCCCCGAGGGATCATGTTTACCTCAGTGCAAAAAAATAATATTATTACTACTACTACTACTATACTACTGCTACTACTACTACTACTACTACTACTACTACTACTACTACTACTACTACTACTACTACTACTACTACTACTACTACTACTACTCAGCGCCTCTGAGGAGTTCTCTTGAAGTGGCGCTATATAAATGTTCGATTACAATTACAATTACTACTACTACTACTACTACTACTACTACTACTACTACTACTACTACTACTACTACTACTAGGTTACTACTACTACTACTACTACTACTACTACTACTACTACTACTACTACTACTACTACTACTACTACTACTACTATTAAGAGAGTACAGAGTACTGCATGACTTGAATGAAGTTATTTCGAATGCACCAGACGTACCTTGGTCCTCTTGTTGAAACTGCAGATGCTGAACAAATGTTTGAAAACTAATCATGTGAAAGAAAAATAAGAACGACCGGAACATTTTTACCCAAGTGAGTCAGTGAAATAAAATGGCTGCTGAGATGGAAGGAACGGATGAATAGATGAAACGTACAGATGAAAAGATGTATAGATGAATGGAAGGAAAGTATGGGTATACATTACATAAATGAAACCTGGTATAAATGAACGGATGGAGGGTATAGATGAATAAATGAAAGGTATATATGAATAGATGTCAAATTTAGATGAATAGATGGAGACCATAGATGGTTTGATGGAACATGTAGATGAAATAATGAAGGTAGGCTGTAGATGACTTGTATTGATTGGAAACTTAAATGAATAAGTGGTAAGTAGGCTACAGATGAATAGATGGGAAATCTAGACGCAAAAATGGAAAGTATAGACGAATAGATGGAATAAACTTGGATGAAAGGACAGGACTTCTTTTGAATAGATTTCTAACATAGAGTCACTCCCTTCCAAACGAACTAAATTAATGCTCTTTCGAATGTATAGGCTACGGAGGGATCGTACACGGTACACAGATGGAAAGAGAACCGGTTGGAAAGACTGGAGCAGTAAAGAATCGAAGGTTTATCTTTAAAAAAATCATGAACAGCGATAAGGATGGAATGATCAAAAGAGGGATGAAGGAAATAATGGAATGAGGTAAACGGTAGATGTAGTAGACGGTAGATGTAGTAAACGGTAGATGTAGGCTAGTAAGCGGTAGATGTGGGAGCTTCTTCTGCATACGAAGGGTTCAATAGGTCTCTTCTTCTCCGAAGTGAAAGATTCCTCCACTTTCGAGAAGAGACCTATTGATCTCTTCGTACGAAAGAAGTAAAAAATACACGTCTGGTGCATTAACAGTAAGTGCCGCGCGCCGAGATTCCTAAATCGGTTGAAGAGAAAAACACTCGAGTATTATAGGCGCTACAGAAAAACTACTAAACGATCGTAACTAGGCATATACATGTAGGCATTTCAGAGTAATGAAATACTTCGATCAGTTAACGACAAGTAAGCCAAAGCTAGGAGAGGTCTCCGAAGAGGCGCTATATAAATACACAGATGAGTTTACACAGTCCTGCTTGTGGTCCATCCGGCTGCGTTCTACAAGTCCCTCAAGTCTTTTTTCTTTGTTCGTGGTTGGGCTGGGAGCGCCTCTGAGTAGTTTCTTGAAGGGGCGCTATATAAATGCTCTGAATGAATGAATGAATGAATAATAAGTTGCCCGAAGTTAGTTCCCTGTCGGTATTGGACTCTGCAAGGTTACCATAGTAGATTACGGATACCTATTGTATGCTCTCCTTGTTATGTCTTTTTCTTTGTCTTATTGTTTTGTCTGCTTTTTATAATAGTCTACGTCTGTATTGTCTGTTTTGCACAGTCGTGATCTTTCTTTGTGTTTATGTTCTCCGAATCCTGCATGACTATATAGGCTATGTTGTGTTGGAATCGTTCAAATTAAACTCTTGTCACGTAAAGATAAGATACGAATATATTCTATAGTCCTATATAGGCTAATTGACCAATAATTGACATCCGCATTGTGGTGTAGGCTCTATACAGACATGGTGATAAATATGCGTGACTTGTTGAATTAATGAAGACAAAACGCACACATAGCCATACATTTGTAAATCCAAAAATGCTAAGACGATCGGAATCTTCGCTGAATGACTCTGTCTAACAGATTTGCCTAGACATCTAGGAACTTACTTACTGTCTTAGGCCTATTATAATATATACATGTATACATGTAGCGGCGGGGCATCTAAAAATGTCTGGAGCGCCTCACGCAGCATGGACTAGGCCTAATCAATGTAATCATGTTATCACTTTCTAATAATTTTCTGTAGTCTTGAAATAATTTCTGCTGGTGAAATTCTTTCTCATCTTGCTTTCGTATTACCGACATTGCAATGAAATAAATAATAATAATTATAATAGACTCCTCTCTTCGGATATTTACTCTTTTTGGCAATTATTATTAGGCCTATATCCCTATCACTCTTCGGCCTAAATTGAAAGACTGCTGTCATAATTTATCTGAATGAAATATGGAGTTGTGCGCAAGATGTGGCTCGCCATTATTTTGTCTAAGCCACGTACATGTCTCAAGAAGAAATAATGTGGAGCATCTATGCGAGAAACACATGAATCGTCTGTTTATCTCGGTGCATAAATATTTTGCCGGCGAAGATGGCTCCGTGTGTTTGCATTTCGTCTGACTTGGGTAGAGCTACATGCACGACGTCTGGTTGTCTGTGATGACTGACAACATTCATCGCCCCCATTGGGGGAGCAGGGGCAGGGGTAGACTTCCCCCATCGCTGCCTTTCGTTGCTTATTTACTGATGCCACCGCCATCCATCCTCTCCTCCCATTCCCCACCCCTACTCGTTGTATACTCTTCTGACTCCTCTCACCTTCTCCTCAACTCCTCCTCATCTTTCTTTGACTTCTCTTCCTCTTGCTACTAACTCTTCTTTTCAATATAATATCATATGCTTCTGTCCTGATTCTTTTACTCCTTAGCCTACTACTCCTCTTGCTTCTTCACTAATTGTTCTTCTTTTCTTCATATCTTCATTCTAATTCTTCTCCTTGTCTTCTTCCAGTAACTGCAGTTCTTCTTCTTCTGTTCTTTTTTCCTTGTAACATCTTTTCTTCTCTCTGCTCTCGACCTCCATTCTCCCTCACTCCGCCTTATATCTTTCTTCTTTCTTCTTCACTTATTCCTCTTCCATCTATCGTTCTTCTACTTCTCTCCTCCTTCTCCTCCTTCTCCTCCTCCTTCATTTCTTCTCCGATGGAGTAATGAATAAATTCCAGTGATGATTTGAAAGTCTTCGCTCGATACTGTCACGCCCCGGAACCAATGATCTGTCACTTTATTATCGTCTAACTCTGCCTGCCTGCCTACCTGCCTGCCTGCCTATGCCTGTCTGTATCTGACACTCTGTATGTCTGCCTCTGTCTATCTGTTTCTCTGTCTCTCTGTCTATCTGTCTCTTTGCCCACATGTCTCTCCGTCTGTGTGTGGCTATCTATGTATCTGCATTTGTCTCTTTTAACATGATTGCGTCTGTGTTTCATGTCTTTCTCGCGGTCGTTTTGTCTGTGGTTTGGTCTCTTTGTACTGTTCATGTGCTTTTCATGTCTCTGTTTCTGTTCCTGTATAAATACGCCTATGTCTCTTTCCACGTGCAGTATAGACTTAAACTGATCCAGCTGCTCTTGCTATCTATCAACCTCATTCCATACGAAAATACACATCCGTAATTCGCATACTCAAACATACTCAAGCATATTGGCTCATCCAATGGCGGATCCAAAACTGTTCCAAGGGGGGGCAGAATCTTTTATCTTGGGACAGGGAAAACAATTTCGTCGTTGGTCGCCAAAACAGTTGATGACTTTTTTTGGTCATCGGTCTTTGGCTGAGGAAAAACAGCAGAAAACCCAATGGGGGGGCCACGTCCAATGCATTTTTTTAATTGGGGGGGGGGGGGCCAATATGCCATGACACCCTTATTCGTGTTACTAATTTTCAAACCGAATGTGGGCCACGTCCCATGCCTGTTTTAAATGGGGAGCCATGGCCGGATTGGCCCCCCTGGATCCTCCCCGGGGCTCATCCCCCTTAGTAACCCTTACAACTTCCATTTCGCTCTCTTCCATCTGCTACAATGTGTGCAAGTCTTACTTTATGTCTGTCTTTCTATCTGTCTGTCTGTCCTTATTTCTGACTGTCCTATTCTGTCAGTGTAGAGTCAAACCGTCTCACTTTCTTTCTCTCCTCTATCTTTCGTCCATCCGTCCATCCATTCGTCCATCCATCCGTCCATACATTCATAAATCAATCCATCCATCAAAACAAAAAAAATGAATGATTGGATGAGTGACTGCTAATGGACTGTTATAGGATTGATGAACGGATGGATTGATGGATTGATTTGATAACTCATCCATCCATTCATTATGCCTTTCTTGGTTTCCGTCTCCATTCCCTCCGTTCTTCTTTTTCGGCTTCCTTCTCTGTCTGTCTGTTTGTTTTTCTATACCTCAGTACTGTTAGCCTACAAGTAGTTAGTCTATTAATTCATTCATCAATAATTCATCTCATCCTTCCGTCTCATTCTCATCCTTCCGTCATTAATATTAGGACCTATCTCGTTTCTTTGGTGTCTGATATTTCTTATTCTCGCTTTCTTGCTTCTTCTTCTGCTCCTTTCTGACTGTCTCTGCTGCCTCTGGTGTTCTGTCCTCCTACAGCACTGCCTCTGTCCGTCTCAGTCTCAGTCTCAGTCTCTGTCTCTGTACCGATATCTTTATGTCAGAATTACACATAGTCCACTGCACCATGCTGGATTCGAAGAAAATATAAACCAATTCAGATCAAGACCACTCTATGTAGACAAGATCATTGAGGACATAAATCATTTGGACGAACACCGAGGGGTGCAAAGGACTTGACAAATGACCCAGGGCAGTGGGGATCATCTATTCGAAACCATCGGCACCAAATGGCTCGCATCAGGAACTAATGATGATCATAATGTCAGTTTTCGTGGATGGAAGAAGATTCGCCCGCAGATAGACAGGTGTTAGAGACACCTGCACCACCTGCATATCACCACCTCCACCAGCACTAGCACCACCACCTCCAAAGCAAGTTTACCACATTAACCAATCCCACCACCACCACCGTCTCCTCCTCCACCATTACGAACAGCACCACCTCTGGGGTCTATAGTCTATGCTATCAGCAGATATTATGGTTTGTCGTGTTTTTCTCTCTCACTACGGAATACGACAGCAAAGGATGAAATGACTGCACCTGGAATGCTGCTGATGCTGTTGAAAGACGCGGATTACGCTACAACTTCTACAAAACGCAAGACTTCATTTAAATTCCTTCCGCCCGTCAATTTGTTCCTTTGCTTGTACTCCTTATTGCAAACCTGCTTGTCCGTCTATCTATCCTTCTGTTTGTCCTGCAGTGACTTTTAAGTCTGTCTCCGTTTGCTTAGACTCTCTATCGTTTTGCTTGTTCGTCTGATTTCCTTACACTTGATATCGCCTTGTATCCGATCTTTTCAAAGCTTCTATAAAAGAAAATTAATGATAGTCTGTAATTAAGTTCATGCAAATCAATCCACTTGCAGAAGAAAATGCGAGGACATTTACAGGATCGTATATATATAGGCTATATATATTTTATATATAAATTAAGCACTCAATCTATATATAGGTTTTTTCTATGTATATATATAGGCCTAATTAATTATATATATATTATATATATTATATATTATATATATATATATATAGGTTGAGTGCTTAATTTTTCTTTCGTATTCAGGCGGATATAGGCTTAACTAATCTAATACGAAAACTACATGTGATAAGTGGCCGAGATTACCCTCTTAGGAGAGAAGGAGGAGAGATTCCCTTTAGCCACATGCATATACATGTAGTTGCCCTGAGGTGGTGGCCATGGGCATGAGGTGTTAGCGATTTCATTTTCTTAGCCTCGTCTTCGCTCTGACGGTGTACGGTCGGTGAACTCATTATAGCTGAGTTGGATAGTGTCACCAGATGGAAAAGAAATCGCTAAATCAGGATTAAAGTGTCGTTCAGTTTATTTCCCACTAAGATAAAGGATCGAATCCTGGAGTTCATGCACGATGGAACCAAGTGGACATGACCTTTAACCTAACACCATAGACTCCGCCGAGATTACAGTTCCATAATACACTGCAGAGCATGGGATCGTAGACCATAGATTAGATAACTTCGACATAAGATACCCAAACATTGCACCCACTTCATTTTATCTTAAGTTTGGATTATGGGGAGGCCTACCCCATGGCTCGACCCCCTCAGCATTCACCTGAAGCCGTGACCCTCAGATCCTCCTCCGCTATCGGCCGTGGAATCTGGATTCTGCGATTTCTCCACCTTTCTCCAGCAGCAGTAGCATCTTCTTCCGATTAGTCGATCCGAGAAATGCGATGATCTGCTGCAGAACCCAACACCGGAAACGAGGGCAAGAAGCAGACATGGCACCAGACATCTTGTGTACGGTACACGTGCACTTGATGACCGCCTCGATCACATGGTCCGTGTTTTCTTAGCCGTGTAACGGTTTTCCCCCACGGCGGCATGTCGCTTCCAAGCAGCGCTAACTCCACGAAACATGTTTACCGTGGAATTCAAACAACAATTCTCAGATGGTGGCAATCACTCGGTCAGATCTGTGAAAACAGATTCACGAGCGTATGCATTGCAAAGCGATTCTTGATTCTATGGTCGGATACGTAAGGATTAGGTTGGCTACGCTGGGGTGGTGTATGGAATAGTAGTTTTTAATATACATCCTTTATTTATACAGATAGTCATGACGGTGGTCTGGCAATTTTGAGGTTTAGTCGTTTGGGTAAGTCAGAGTGAGTGAAAGGTAAAGTAAGGTAAAGGCATTATTATTATTATTGCTAGTGTTGTTATTATTGTTATTATTGTTGTTGTTATCATTGTTATTATCATCATCACCATTATCATCAAAGATAGATCATCAACCTAGATCACATGATCGAACTGTGCACGCTTATAATATAGGCGTGCACAGTTGATTGATATTATCAATCAATGAGTCGATCAGAAAATTAACATGTAACGCCCCTTCAAGATCCATAGACTACTCGGAGGCGCTCCCGGCCCAGACCAAGCGAAAAGCATCACCGTCTTCTATGCATAGAAATCGGCGCTAAAATCCAACCAGAAGCAGAAAGATTGCGCGACAACGGTTACGGTAATGTGCGTATAATTGTAGGCCTATATATGTAATGCAAGTTTTGTAGATTATGTTAAGTTGAGGATTAGAAACAATTGCAAGTTTATCTACTAGTTAAGGTCAGGTTACAGTGTAAGAATAACTAGCGCAATGCAAACCATATAATTAAATATTATGTAACTTAGCGAACTGCAAAGAAAAATATCTGGTTGAGTTGCTTTAGGGTACCAGATAATACAAGTTATTTGCTTTAACTTTTCCATTATAAGTAAGTTCTTGAAATCATAGTCCTGCATGTAGACGAAGGATGTTTTTGTTGAAGTAAGCTTACACAAATGACAAGACAAGCGGGAGAACGGGACAGCCCTTGTTAACGAGCGGCGTGCTTTTAAAGGCTTTGAAATCGTGTTTCAGACGCGAAAGCAAAAGTGAAAGACAGACCTGGACCAGATGCTACTCTGCTGTCCGGCCTTCAGGCATGTTGTTCGAGGCTGATGTAAACACTGCTCTTCCTCTTGTTGCCACGGTGGCATTGCTGATTATGCAGCTGAGTGTGAGGGAGAGAGAGATATAGAAATAGCTAAATAGATTGATGGATGGATAGATTGATGGACGGATGAATAGATAGAATAGGCCTACAGACCAAAGCATAGATGAACAGATTGATCAACCGATAGATGGTTGAATATATGGGTTGGCGGATTGATGGAGGGATGGATGGATGGATAAATGGATGGATGGATTGATGATGGATTGATGGATGGATGGACACATTGGACAGACAGACAGGCAGACAGACAAACAGACAGGCAGACAGACAAACAGACAGACAGACAGACAGACAGACAGGCAGACAGACAGGCAGACAGACAGGCAGGCAGACAGACAGACAGATAGACAGGCAGATGACGTTTTGGATATAAGAAATCGAGAGTCACACAGAGATACAAAGCGATAAAGCGGGAAAAAGAAGAATTAATGAAAGCACACGTACGTAGCAGGAGACACAGAGAGACACATCGAGCGACACACAGATGCGGTGTAGGAGGAATAGCAGCGGCTGACGTCTGGATGCTACAGCATGCAATCCGACTGCATCCAAAAACAATAATTGTGAACGGTGGTTGCGGATGAATTCGTTTGACTGCAAGCAAATAAATACTGATGGAGGAAGGTAGGTGTACACACAGGGAGACGCCTCTTTTAGGGTTCACGACGACCCATAATATCTCCGACGGCATATCATTATCATCTCCAATTTCCTCGTTCCCAGCTGCACCAGCTCCAGGAGCAGAACCATCATTCTCCCTCCGTCCGTAACTCATCGAAAGGAAATTCGATGAAGGACACTGCATAATATGGGAAGAGCAGAAACAAGGACAAGTGCATGCGCAGGCCAGAGGCATGATGTACAGTTTGATAAAATAATATTAATCTGTGTGATTGGGTCCATACGGGAGCCTGGAGCATCTAGGTGGAAGATGTAAGATAAACAGTGGAAATATTACGAAAAAGTCGAAAATAGGAATGAGAGCAAAGACCAAAGCAAGGATAAACACAAGGAAATAAAATACGAAATTATGAGACATAAAGAATTATTGCCAAAAAACACCAAAGGGAAAATAGAAATAAAGTGAATGATCTAACGCAAAGAACAAAAGAAGCAATAAAACCAAACAAAAAACAAGAGCAACAACAAGCACAAGGACAATAATAAAATGTAGAAAGGGAAGGAGGAAAATGAAAAAGACGATAGGAGCAGCAACATTGCTGGTTGTTTAGAACCAACAATGAAAAAATGAAAAGATTGGGATAAAAATCTGAATAAAACGGAGAATAACCAGATGCAAGCTCTTGTCGGCGTAGATTTCATTAATTCGAACCAAATGACGGAAGTTCTGAAGCGAGCGACGAAAACTTGTTTTCCCGGTGCATGATGGGATCGCACGCCACTCATAAATAGACTTTGCTGCATCTAATATATAACATTACTCCGCGGTGGACCTCCCTTCTTATCCAGCCTACTTACCTAGCCTACTTACCTAGCCTACTTGCCTGGCCTACTTACCTGGCCTACCTACCTACCTGGCATCCCAAGTCCCAACGCGTGCGGCTCGTCAATCATCCACTCATTATCGGTTAGTCTATGTTTTTCAACATCAACAAGAACGATACCACAACGAAACATTTCCTTAGCCACCGCACGCACGCACGCACTCTAATAGTGCCAGTCCAAACCTGGATCGAGGAGGAGGGCGACACCATTCATCTTTGCTAAACAATCGCGAACCAACGAAATCTTCGCATGTGTAAACTGTGAAGAGGAATAGGCAAAACTAGAATAATTGTCCCAATAAAACTATCAATTAAATTTATTTGTGCTCATCTATAGAAGAGTTGCTTACAAATTCGATTTAACTTAAATCATTTTGACTATAGCCTAAGTTGGCCTATTGTAGGACTTTTTAACATGCACTTATTGACTAAAAACTAGCAGCTCTAATTGGATTTGAGCAGAACTTTGTAGAAGCATTTCTGTGCGGCTGGATATAATTAATTATTAAAAATAAGTCATTGTCATCCGATTGGGAGTAATTTACCATGGAATGATGGAGGATGGGAAAGGAAAGAAGAGGTTGTGTAGTTCTAAAGATACCTTAAAATAGCTCAGCCTACTGTTACAAATGTTGCTCTAATAGGCCTAAGTGTCTGGGCATAATACATGGGCGGAGTTTGGTTTCCATTTTTAGGGGGGCTAACCCCGAGTCTGGGCCTTCTTAGGGGGGCTAACCCCGACAAATGATACAATTTTCATGGTAAAAAAGTTGAATCTGGACCTTCTTTGGGGGGTAAACTCTGCCCATGGCATAATAATTATCTTTTAGGCAAAGAGGACACGGATCTTTGAGGTCGTAATCTCGGACAACTTAAGCACCACTTAGAAGCTAAACGTTGGTTGGGCTCTCGCTTATTCACGAGCGCTGTATCAACTGAGAAGGGCTGTCCACTCAGTGTCCAGTCCAACGATACCAAGTGAGAAACAAAGTTCACTGCCAGAAGACCAGAGAGACAAACAGACATACAGATAGGCCTATTGAGACAGAGAATGGCAGAAAAAGACAGAGACATATGGATTCGGTATTCGTCTGAATAGTGGTGGTCGAACCGAATACGAATAGTGGTCACGTGACATCTGTTTTGCTTATGCGGCTGCTATAAAGTTGCTCTCTCTAACTTAATACAAACATGTTGTGGTTGGCATTATTGACATTATAGAAGTTTAGTCAAATTAATTCCGTTCCCAGTTTACATAGACTGGCAAAAGGATAACCTTATAAAAAAAATTGCATGTACATGTAGTTAACTGTTTCCTTTTAGTTTATGCATTAAATTTACTGATCTGAAACTTTTGCTTGTAAACGTTTGAAATTTTCAGTTTTGTCGGGAGACATATTTTGTAAGCTTACATTACTCGTATTCTACCAAATAGCTGATCCTGTTACTCATATTCGGTCGAATAGTGATAAACACCTATTCGGTACTTCCCTAATAATAATTATATATCCATATAAACGTAGGCCTGCAGTGTATAAGGTTGCCTACTTAACATGTTCATGTTTATTGTTGATGTATAAAAATTATAATAATATTCGTGGTAATTACAGGGGTCTGAACAATTGTAAATTCAAATTCACCATTAATTGCAAATGTATAAACGCTTGTTTATCAACGTCTCTCAAGGTTTGCAATTCATATAAATTATTATTCGTCTGAAATTGCTCAGTTGGTGAACCTACTGCTGTTAACAACTTGTCATATTTAATTAACAGCAACTATTCAAGCGACGAGTCTGACCTTGACTTGCCTTGCCTATAGGCGATGTCAAGACCTTGATATTATATCTTAATTTTCTACCTATACAAAAAAGAAATGCCGCGGCGCATTATCCTTCTCTGCACATGTATGCAATTATCTTTTTCCGTTTATATATGTATGCATATAAATATATATATATATATATATGCGTGAGTATAATGTGAATGTGGGTGTGCGACTGTGTGTGTGTGTACGTGTGTATGTGCGCGTGCGTTTGTGCGCGTGTGCGTGTGTTTGCATGTGTGTGTATGTGTTTGTGTGTGCGTGTATGTGTATATATGTGTGTATGTGTGTGTATGTGTGATTGTGGACTTATACATATGTGTCTGCGTGTGCGTGTGTGTGTGCGTGCGTTGAGACAGGAAATCCCTTTCTGTCTCAAGCATGCACCCCCATTCACACACACACACACACACACACACACACCAACACACGCACACCAAAGCACACACACACGCATCTACACATTTAGGCTTATTTAATCAATTTGCCTGGTTCTTGGCTCTGCCATGCTTGGTGCAAAAAAACTCACCTGAGTTCACGTCCTACTTACAAATAACCGCAATTAACATAACCGCAGACAGGAGGATATGGTATCATTCAATGTGGTCCATTATCGCATAATGTAGGATATATATATATATATATAAATATATATATATATATTGTTAGTCAGTTTTTAACAAGCACAGTAGGACCTATGCATACGAGTATATAGAGAGGAGTAGCATGCATACATAGGATGTCATAGGTAAATAATACAGGGCCTGTGTTCATTATGATAGTTTATAACGAGTTGCTGTCTCTAAAATGATCGGACACGTAGGCCTACATGTGCATTGTATACTGTATTGCCTATGTTGGATAATCGAATGAATTACCCAATATTGTAGAGCAAACCTGGTTTTGAAGTCTACTGTTACTCAGTAAGGTAGGCTACACATATATAAAAGATGCACAGTTCTCTGTATAATACCCGACACAGTTTGAATAGATAAAATTTAGAGAATATATACAGCATCACAGGGTAGGCTATACATATATATATATAGGCCATATATATTGGCCATATAATATATATATATATAAATATAATAGCTGTAACACATTAATCTATTTCGCTCTACGCAGCCTATAGGACAGCATCTACATGTACGCAATAGATAGGGAAAGTATTTAAATATATATATATATATATAATATATAATATATATTATATATCTAGGCTTGTGGTTGCTCTGGTACCAGTCGTTCGAATGTCTAGACATAAATACTTATAGCCTATGGTGCTTGTTTAACGGCGCTTATTACCTATAGTCACTGACGTATACGAGTTATGGGTATTCTGGTTATTCGGTGGTTTCTGTTCGATTGACAAAGTAGGCTGCTACCGTAGGTTGGACGGATTCAATGTCTTTAGTTTTCCTTCGGATTATTTCTTTGGTGTTCCAAGCCACCTGAGATAAACTCAATCTTCCATCCATGCGGAAACGGTAAGTAGCCTAAAGTAGGTATGTATGTATACCATCGCAAAAATCTTTGTGGTGCAAAATCTGTCCTACGAAAATAGCATCCTGATGCAGCTTCACTTTGGACTCTCTGACAATCGGACTCGGACTTCTGATACGACACAGCGCTCGTGAATAAGTTGGTGCCCTGCACGCAGCTTTGCAAAGCACTGGCCTTTTGATGAATACATTCTGTCTTCGGCACAAACGTCTGTATGTGTGTCTATGCGTCTATCCTATAGTATACGGTT
Organism: Lumbricus rubellus; assembly: GCA_945859605.1. Classification (NCBI taxonomy): domain Eukaryota; kingdom Metazoa; phylum Annelida; class Clitellata; order Crassiclitellata; family Lumbricidae; genus Lumbricus; species Lumbricus rubellus. Next base: position 8,157,555 of record OX243812.1, read on the forward strand.
ACGGTTGCGACGAGGATGGGATTGATAATTTTTCCGGAGGAGCAGAAGGGATAGTTAACTTTGCCAGAGGAGCAGAAGGGTTTACTAATCTTTCTAGAGGTGCAGATGGGGTTACTAATTTTTCTAGAGGTGCATGTTACGAACCTGATAAGTTAACCCATGATTCTAGCAGAGAAATACAATTAAAGAGAGTTTTATGGGAAGGAAATTGGGGTTTAGATAGAGCCCAAATAACAGTTGACCCAGTGACTGCTGTGAGATGGTCTGTGTTTCAAGATCCGGCGAAATCGGTGGCGGTGGATCGTGACGTCAGACAACGACCGATTCCAGAAAGTTCGCAGCCCGGTGTTCCGTCAATGCTACGACCATGCCGGAGGAGTGTGCCGAATGTGGAAGCGATGTCTCAGCGTCGTCATGGTCCGCTTTCCCCTGCGAAGCAGGCACAACGAGATTCAGCCAACCCAGAGGATGCTGCACTTCGTGACGGAAGGGTCATGAACGCCTATGAAAGCCGCCCCATTCCGTCCGTTCTACCAACTTACACACTGAGAACGTACTCAGAAACCTCCGTCACTCCTTCCTTCGTCGCGTCCATGCCTCCGTCATCCTACCTTCCGTGGGAGCCGGCGGACGAAGCGAGGTTCAGGAATCGTCTTCCGCTTCCAAGCGCTACCATGAAGAGTGATGTCTACCAAGAGGAACATGTCGACGGTGCTGAATTTTCTGGTCGTCACCAGAACCGCTCTACCTGCGTCGGAGCTCAGTCGTACGGCTTCACCAGAAACGGGGAGTCGAGCAGAAACGTTCAGTTCACGTGGACAGGTGGAGACTCCTCTCTACCGTCCCAGATCGTATCGGCGAAAGTCACCGTCGCTACTCAAACATATTCAATCTCCACTGCTACAGCTGCCACGTCTACAGCTGAGGTGATTCCGCCTCCTGAACGTGTTCTGTCGTCGTCTACCTCTTCGAACAGCTCCACGCAGTTCGACGCGCCTCCTCAACCACCCACGAGAGTTCATACCGTCCCGGAGATGGATCCGGCGGTCAGAGATCTTGCACGGAGGGTCGAGCAACTGGAGAAAACTGCTCGATCACAAACCCCGCCGCTAATGCAGAGATTTCCTCAAGATTATCCTGCGCCTTCGTTCCAGTACCCGCCTACAGTTCATCCAGTGCAACCGTATCCTCCTCCTTGGCTTCAACCCACTGGACCATGGAATGGCTATGGTGAAGCGCGCGTGAATCAACCTACCTTCCGACCAAAACGCTGCTACCAATGCTTCTCCAGCTTTCATTTGATCCGACATTGCCCGCATCGAGAGACGGTCTTGGTCAATGATGAAGCTACGCAGAATCGTCCGGTGGTCAGATCTTCCGCTCCTAAACGTTCCAGAAAACGATCCAGAAAACGATCCAGAAGACGTTTGCCGCCTGACAGTCCGCATTCAGTCCCTCGCGCGGTCCCGCCTACCGTGCTGGAAATGACTGTACCTCCTCTTCCGCCACCAGGATCCTCTTCGGTGTGTTCTGACGTCACCGTCGTGCCTCCAGAAGTAGTCGAACCTGTGGTGTCGCCTTCACCGTCTCCAGCTGCTGCTGTCGAGCAGGTCTTCGTCCCAGAATCTTCAGTCTTCGTCCCAGAAGTTCCAGTCGCTGATCCAGAGACTGAGGAGGACGAAATCTTCGACGCTGAGGACCGAACTGCAGGGTATTCGTCCCCGGTTCCTGAAGTTGTACCAGAAACGGTGTACACTGGTACCTCGCATGTCAACACGCCTGTCATTGAAGTTTCGTCTCGTAGTATCCAGTCGAGGTGGAAAGATGGGCCCGTTTCATGTAGGGAATGGTTTAACTATTGGCCTATGGTTAATGGGGGTCGTTGTGGGTTTGTTTATGGTGTTAGCTGAAACTGTAGGAATGTTTAGTTAACGTCGTAGATGGTGCTGCAGTTATTTGATTTGTGTTGAGATTATTTGTTCTGCATATTGTCGTATGGAAGTTACTGCTGTATGAGTGTAACTGAGATTTATGATTTGATGATTTTGTATTGTGTATTGCTGATGTATGAGAGTTACAGCTGTGTAAGTGTAACTGGAGTATTTGTAATTTGAGGAATTTTTGCATTGTATATTGTTGATGTGTGCGAGTTATCGTTGGTGGTAACGGAGTATTTATGATTTGATGGTATTTTGTTCTGCATATTGTCGTATGATGAGAGTTATCGTTGGTGGTAACCGGAATTTATTATTTGAGGATATTTGTTATGCATATTGTCGTACGTATGAGAGTTATCGTTGGTGGTAACCGGAATTTATTATTTTGTATTGCATATTGTTGTATGTGAGAGTTATCGTTGGTGGTAACCGGAAGTTATTATTGTGTACTGCATATTGTTGTATGGGAGAGTTATCGTTGGTGGTAACCGGTATTTATTATTTGAGATTATTTGTGTTTGGCATATTGATGAATGGAAGTTACAGCTGTTTGAGTGTAACTGGAGTTGATTATTTGAGATTATTTTGTATTGTGGTATGGTCGTACGGTAGTCGTTGTTGGTAGCGACAGACGATTATTGGTGTGACTGTAGTTGCGTTTGTATTCGTGTGTGAAATTGTTCTGCCGTTTTGGTGAATGATGATTGTTTTTCTTGTGTTAGTTAAGTGGGCATTTTTGTGACCTCCGTTTATTGTGTGTGTGCATGGTTGTTTAATTGGTTAAGAGGAATTGGGTTCCTACTTAAGGAAAAATTCTGTGAGTACAGAATTTTTGTGGGGCGAGCTGGAGAGAGTGTAACGAACTCTATCCTCGTTACAGGGGATGGGTTTTTGCTCTGTAGTGGATTAATGCAGCTGGCGTTTAAGGCGGGCTGATAGTTTAATCGCTAGAGGGCGTAAGCAGTATAAAAGATTGAGCTTCGCTTGGAACGAGGGGAGAAGAGAGTTGAATTCAGACGGAGAGGGCAGAGCTGTCCTTGAAGGGGAACGAGCAGGTCGTCACGTGACTTTGGAACCGGGAAGAAAGTCTTGTGCAACTGCGAAGTTAGGTTTCGATAGTTTTACGCTGAGTTAATGAGCTATATAGTCGAAACCACGGTGGAGGAAGAAACTACGAAGGACGGTTCTTGCAACGGAAGGCACAGCTGTGGCAGAAGAATACCTTTGGACGAGTTCCGTTCGTCAGGCTGTCTGAAGGAGTGACGGGAACCGCCCCTTTTCGAACGGGTAGTACTGTGAAGTTTATTCATTTGTGAGAAAAGAGATATTTAATTGTAGGCCTCTGCTTAATTAAGGACTAAAACCTTGTCTGGGTTCTAGGGTGTTTCCGGGCAGGAGCTAGGCCTTTTGTACATTTAATATCCTTTTGCTACTCTTTGTTGAATGAGTGACATTTGAGAGTGTAGTCTCGTGTACGTGCACTGTATAATATTCGCTTCACCATTATAGGCTGAATGAATGAAGGACATGTGCAATAGGGTGGAGTGAAAAACACGAAAATCAGAATTCGGCAACGTAACAGCAATAAAAAGTTGTCTAATGGTATGGGGATCAAGAAATCTTATAAAAGTTCTGAAAAATATTAATGTCTTTGTTTGCCACCAGAGGGCCAAAGTTTCGAGAAATTGTCTTTTTGAAAGAAAATTTATGGTTTTCTTATGAAATATTTTTCATGCAACACAATTTACCACCAGACAATATACCGTTGGAAAGAGCTCTTAAAACTGATTAAGATGATGTATTAATTTTCAGAATAGTCCCACATTTCTAGAAGATATTAACTTTTTACGATACCCCACATTCGCGACATGTCGCTATGCCTGAAAACTGTCAAACACTATTAACTTTTTTATCCTTTGAGATATTTCAACTTGTTAAATGCCATTCGATTCAGTTTAAGACGGCCTTTTTAACGGTGCATTGAAACTTACAAAATATTTATGTCTTTCTTTGCCACCAGAGGGCCAAAAGTTAAAAAAATTGTCTTTTTTAAAGAAAATTTATGGTTTTCTTATGAAATATTTTTCATGCAACACAATTTACCACCACATAATATACCGTTGGAAAGAGCTCTTAAAACTGATTAAAATGTTGTATTAATGTTTAGAATAGTCCTATATTTCTAGAAGATATTAACTTTTTACGATACCCCACATTCGCGACATGTCGGTATGCCTGAAAACTGTAAAACACTAATAACTTTTTTATCCTTTGAGATATTTCAACTTGTGATGTGCCATTCGATTCAGTTTAAGACGGCTTTTTTAACGGTGCATTGAAACTTACAAAACCCTCCACGAAGAATTTAGAACGCTCATGAAACCATACAAAAAGAGGAAAACTAAAGGAAAATATTGGGAAAAATTGCAAAACTATGGAAAAAAGTGTAGAGAAAAACTTTTTGACATTGCAGCCTGCAAATACACCAGTGACAATTGCAAATGTCCCAATGCCAGAAGATGCCATGAGAGTAAATAGAGTTCCAACATGATCATGATACAATAATTACACTAGTGGACATCAAATTTTAACTTTTATTATTTCCGGAAAAATCTTTGACTGATTTCTATAGACGTTGACGTGCTGAACACGATGGTGTGCTCAGAATTGTTGTATCACGTAAGGTTTTTGAGAAAAACAATATGCAAGATTTTAACTTAAATACTCATAGTTATATTGTATATATTTAAATATACTATAAATTACTATTTTTTATTTCCGAAAACACTTTTACTGTTTTCTATAGAAGTTGACGTGCTGAACACGATGGTGTTCTCAGAATTGTTGTATCACGTAAGGTTTTTGAGAAAAACACTATGCAATATTTTAACTTAAATACTCATATATTGTATATATTTAAATATACTATAAATTTTTTTTTCCCGAAAACACTTCTACTGTTTTCTATAGAAATTGACGTGCTGAATACGATGGTGTGCTCAGAATTGTTGTATCACGTAAGGTTTTTGAGAAAAAACACTATGCAATATTTTAACTTAAATACTCATATATTGTATATATTTAAATATACTATAAATTATTATTTTTTATTTCCGAAAACACTTTTACTGTTTTCTATAGAAGTTGACGTGCTGAATACGATGGTGTGCTCAGAATTGTTGTATCACGTAAGGTTTTTGAGAAAAACAATATGCAAGATTTTAACTGAAATGCTCGTTTATTGCATGCATTTACAATATACTATAATTTAATTTAATTGGAAAACAAATCTTTAGAACAGTTCTTCCTCATAATATTGGGTGCTGATGATGACTGTATCACTTAGAAATCTTGAGAAACATGAAATTAAAGGTTTTCATAGTTATTCCCTGTTCAGTATATTTCCCCCCAATATTTTCCTTTAGTTTTCCTCTTTTTGTATGGTTTCATGAGCGTTCTAAATTCTTCGTGGAGGGTTTTGTAAGTTTCAATGCACCATTAAACAAGCCGTCTTAAACTGAATCGAATGGCACATCACAAGTTGAAATATCTCAAAGGATAAAAAAGTTATTAGTGTTTTACAGTTTTCAGGCACACCGACATGTCGCGAATGTGGGGTATCGTAAAAAGTTAATATCTTCTAGAAATATGGGACTATTCTAAACATTAATACAACATTTTAATCAGTTTTAAGAGCTCTTTCCAACGGTATATTGTGTGGTGGTAAATTATGTTGCATGAAAAATATTTCATAAGAAAACCATAAATTTTCTTTAAAAAAGACAATTTTTTTAACTTTTGGCCCTCTGGTGGCAAAGAAAGACATAAATATTTTGTAAGTTTCAATGCACCGTTAAAAAGGCCGTCTTAAACTGAATCGAATGGCATATCACAAGTTGAAATATCTCAAAGGATAAAAAAGTTAATAGTGTTTGACAGTTTTCAGGCATAGCGACATGTCGCGAATGTGGGGTATCGTAAAAAGTTAATATCTTCTAGAAATGTGGGACTATTCTGAAAATTAATACATCATTTTAATCAGTTTTAAGAGCTCTTTCCAACGGTATATTGTGTGGTGGTAAATTGTGTTGCATGAAAAATATTTCATAAGAAAACCATAAATGTTCCTTAAAAAAGACAATTTCTCGAAACTTTGGCCCTCTGGTGGCAAACGAAGACATTAATATTTTTCAAAACTTTTATGAGATTTCTTGATCCCCATACCATTAGACAACTTTTTATTGCTGTTACGTTGCCGAATTCTGATTTTCGTGTTTTTCACTCCACCCTAATGTGCAAGAGTAACCACGTGTACTTGAACTGTTGTATATTCACGTCGCTACTATAGGCTGAATGAGTGAATGATATTTGAGAGTTGTGGTTACTTGTGTTATGTAATATTAGTCTCGTGAAAATTAGGCGAACGGGTAGCGAACCGTCTAGCACCTTAAGTGGACTATAATTAGTAATAATTGTTGTGACTTTACAAACCTTTTCTTAGAGTTATGACTTTGCTATATTAATCTAGAGTAGGTTCACATTATATTGTTCTTCTGTGCTAATTAGGCGTAGCCATTGCATTACTTCGTATGTTTTGCTTGATTACATTATCATAAAGCAAATGGCTTCTTCTTCTCTAACCTTAATGATTAATGAGGGGAATTCGAACTCGGAAGAAGAGGAAGAAGGAGGGAATATTTCCCCTGAAGTAGTCCTCGACCCCCTTTACTCCCAACTAGTGGCTCATCTGGATAAAATGAATGACACTCTGAAAGGAATGAAGCAAGAATCAGTAGATATAAAGGCACAACTGTTGGCTATGTTGGAAGACATGACTGAAACCCAGAGAGACAGAAAAGAGTTACGGTCTGAGGTTATGGGAATGAGACAAACCCTGACTGACGTGACTGACAGACGAGACGAGGAAAGAAGGAAATTGGAAGAAAGGTTGGAAAGATGGGAGGAAACAAATACTAGGACGCTCACAATAGGTGCACAAACGGACCCAGATATTCCGGACTACGGTCCGGAGGTTGTCAACCGACCAAGGACCGTGCCTACGCCCTCGTACACCTCGATCAACTTTGGCACTTTTCCACTTAGAAGAGAAATAAACCCGAACACGGGAGCGAGACCAAAGGAATTTGGTCTGACCGGTTCATTTGCCCCAGGTCCAACGCACCTATTAAAAAGTATGGCCACCTCTCCACGGCAACGATCGGGAGTAGCGCCCCGATCGGGAGAAAGGTGGGCCTACGAGCGTTACATAACCATGTCTAAACTTCGGATGTGGACATGGCATTCGACTCTGAAGACTTTTGTGAGACCTCCAAAGAAGCTTTAGCCTATGTCTTTACCCTAATGGTTTTGAGCTTATTTGTTTAATTGAGGCGTGCAAGTAGGTGTTTATATTTACTTTTTTCATTCTACTTAATACTTGTAGTTGCCGTTCATGAAAGCGTGTTATCAGCGCTCGTGAATAAGCCGGTGCCCCGCGCTTGGCTTTCTAGAGGCGCTTTAGAAATCAGGAGTTTACGATTACGATTACGATCTCTAGCTTTCCTGGTATATCAATGCCACGATGAAAATGAAAGCCTCTCTCTCTCTCTCTCGACTGTCCTGGGGATCCAGAGTCATATAATTACATGGGCTACTCCCTTCCGAAAAGGGCTTCCCTATAATCTCTAGGCTATTCCTTACACTATTAGCCGACCGCTTTAGTTCTCAAGCAGACAGCTTCGCACGTAAAGTTTTCTGAACAAGGATATTATACTCTATCTAGATCTAACTTATTTACGCCAAAAGCAAATATAATTATTGGACAGTTGGTATAGGAATTAACTTCTTTTTCCTTCTGATCGTCCTTCCTTTTCTGAGTGTAGCTCTACATAAACTATAACGTAGGCCTATGTTCTACAAAGCGACGCATATACATGTATATATATATATATATATATATATATATATATATACACAGAGATCTATTACATTTTCAAAGGTTCGCAGAATGTTGGGAGAAGTGATTCAACTGACGATCGTCTGCCTCAGCCTCGTTCTGGCGACGAATCCTGTGCCTTCGACCGGAAACCAACAGGATTCGCCCCTAACCGGAAGTCAGTGCATCCTGGGTAATGGACGGTGTTCCTATTACGTCAATCTACTTCCGGGCTGTAGCGATGCGACCACCACCACCACCAACGACCTTCCGAGGAGTCTTCCGCTGGAGATGTCGAACGCGGAACAGACGGAACGGTTCCAGGATATGGAGCGGAACCTCGTCGTTCTGCGAGTGGAACATGCGCGGCGGATCACGGACCTCGAAAGTCAGCTGGAGCGGTTCCTGGGAAACGGTGGAGGGGCTTCGATGAAGTACGCATCCAGTCAACCTGCGGGCCTGGGCAACACGGCCGGACTGAAGCGGAAGCAGCAGGCGCAGGATTCGAGTCTGATGAGCAGCAAGAAGTCTTCTTCGCTCGTCTTCAAGGACGAGGAGGATCGCGGGGAGAACCTCTTGCTGGTCCAGGTTCACAAGGAGTTCTCTGGACTGCGCCGCGAACTGGCGAACAGTCGACGTCAGGTCCGGATCCTTGAAAACCAGTTGGAAGAGGCTCGCTCGAAACTGAACCGAACCTCGGTGTCTCTGATACGAACGACCAGCCGGTTGCTCGAGACGGAGGGCAAGCTGGAAGATGCCATCGCGGACAAGGAAAGACTTGCCTTGCAGCTGAGTGAGACGAAGAACGATCTTGCTGTGACGAAGACTCGCCTTGACGAGAGAACGAAAGAACTGAAGAACACAACAGCGGAACTTCTGAAGACGAGGAAACGCAACGAAGCGTTGCAAGTGGGACTGGATTTGTGCATCGCCGAGAAAGACAGCATGAGGTCACGGTTGAACGATTCGCTGGTGAGGAACGGCGAGCTGAGCAGAAGATACGAGAATCTGACGGCCGAGTTCAAGAAGAAAGAGGCGCTTCTCATCGAATGCTTCAGAGGTTGGTGTGTATACGATTCCTCCTATTATGATACATCTATTATTATAATAGGAGCCTGTGGACCTTGGACTAAACGCAGCTTGGAGATGTGCGCAGGACCGTAGTGGTTGGCGGAGAATTGTGGAGACGGCTACGCTCCGGAGTGGGGCTCGCCCTTGATGATGATGATGAGCCTGCATGTGTATGCCATAATTATGGCATATTGTTGATGGCCGCTACGGAGTTCAACTTAATTTTGCGATTAATCGATTCATTCGCGTCATTTATATAGCTCCATTGTCTACTAGTACTCTTAGCAACTTCCTGAGAATGGACTACGATAATAAATTATAGGACAGTAAGGACGCAACCGACCGCCTTGCATTTACAGCCAGTCTACGTGTACATGTATGTCACATTGCACGCCAGTGTATCTACTCCTCTCTTTCTGTGCTTCAGGGTCTTCCTCTTTCACTACCTCTGTTTCTGTCTCCTCTGCACGTGCCTCTGCCTTTACCATCTGTCTATCATAGACAGCTGGTAAAGGCAGAGGCACGTGCAGAGGAGATTCTGTCGTTGGTATTATGTGTATCTGCATCAGTTCTTGTATATCCTTCTCCCAATGCCCCGCTCTCTCTCTCTCTCTCTCTCTCTCTCTCTCTCTCTCTCCCTCCCTCTCTCTCTCTCTCTCTCTCTCTCTCTCTCTCTCTCTCTCTCTCTCTCTCTCTTTCTCTCTTCCACTTGTCTTTTTTTAATCTGCCAACCATCACCCATTAGGCTATAACTGTTTGGTAATTAATCGACCATAAGCGACGGATGGAATGCAGTCTTCATTTGTTTCCATTCCAACTCATTGTCAGCTGCAGCAGCAGCAGCCAAATGATGCGTTGATGGAGCGATGAACCGACAGCTCATCACAGGTGTGCTGCTTATCTCGATCAGACAGGTGTGAATAAAACATCTGGACAAGTTGGCGCCGCAGCAGAGGCATTGATTGAGTGAACGTTGAGGAAGAGACTTCTTCTTCTGAAAATGATTGATAGTTCTCTTCGTATCTTTCGGTCCATGTAAAAACATTCTATAGATAACTGAGACGATCTATTTATTCTTTGATGAGGAAGAAACTCTAGTCTCTAGACTGTTGATTTTTATGAAGAATGGCAGTTCCTTAAAAATCCACGACTCAAAAATTGGTCATAATGATAATATTGTTAGCTTGAATCTCTTCCCTCTCCTCCGAAATGTAGCTTATTCTATCAAGTGCCAACCCGTGTCAACCAATAATGTATCGGATTTGAGCTCATCCCGGATCGTATAATTATAGTCCCGGGTTCATCGAGTATGGGTCTATCTCCAACACCTGGGGTCCATAACTCCATATGCGCCTTGATCGATCGACATGCCCTTATACAGCGCTGTCGAGTGTTACTGATCTAATTTTTTTCTGAATTAAGACTTGTAGGGGTTATGAGCTTGTCTTTGGTGTCTGATCTTTATAGACTATATATATTATAATTCACGACAAGTTTGGGCCATGCATCCAGAGCTGAGTTTGCTATACATGTATATATAAAATATATAATATATATAGGCCTATATATATATATGGTCAAATGGAGCAGAAAGTTAATTCAAAGCATCTTTCTGCGCTAACGTGTATCTCGCCCCTCAGATGCTAAATTTGCATGTATTGGGCGCATGTGAATTCAATATGTAAGATCATAACAATCTCTAATTGGTCAATAATATTGTCATCCGCACTTTGATGTAAGCAGGCGTTGTAATTAATGTGCATAATTATAAATTAATTCCGTCCATTCATTCCGAGAATTAGTATAACGCCTCTTCAAGGGACCTACTCATACCGGTAGGCGATCCCAGCTCAGCAGCAGCTAAGAAAGTAGAATTTCAGCGACTTATAGAAAGCGAGTTTAGCATAGGCATGACTTCCAGGGTTAATGGAAGGCCATTCCAGAATGCGGGACCAGCAATCGAAAACACTCGGAGCTGTCTGATAGAAGTGCAAGCTCGCGGAACTAAAATCCCTCCACACCCCCCCCCCCCCCCCGTTGTCGAAGAGCGATGAGCTCGACAGGCTGCGAGGTCGGAGACAAGTCGACAAGCAGACAAGTAAAACATCAATATCAGGGCCGACCAAAAGTCAAATGTTTTTAAAGCACATACGTCAACATAAACCTAATATAGGCCTAAATAGGCCTATATTCTCTATGATCACCCAACTAGGCCTACATGTATTTGTAAATTGTACTGCACTTTGGTTTAATGACTTTTAAATAAGATAAAGCATCCTTGTCAAAAATTATTTCCTTGTTAGGTTGTCTGCCCTATATGGGGCTTATTTGGTCGGAAGTTAAATGGAGAAAACAAAGCAAAAAACAAAACCTTTAAATGTCAGTCGTTTATAGTCTATGTTGCCATTCGATTTTTTTCTCTAACCTTATTTCCTGCATTCTTTCTATTTGCACCTAATCTTTTTTTGTTCGACTTTTACTTTAAGCTTATCTCTAATTCCTTTCTTCCTGCTTTCTCTTCCTGATTTCTTTATTCTTCCGAATTCTATTTGGCAATTTGCCATCCGGTTTTTTGCTCATTCCATTCTTTTCCTCACCACACTCTCACATTCCTTTTTACCATTAATTCATCTTCTTCCACTCTTCCTTCTCGTCTTACTCGTCTCATTCTCCCCTTCTCTGTAGTATTCTATCTCCGCTTCCGCATTTCTTGCGTAACTCCCTCAATGGAGCTGGGACTCGCACGAATCGCGTATCACACCGGCTGTTCACCGTTTACGCATCGGCTCCAGGGTCTTATATCGAGACTATAAAGAACTGGCGAGTAGCCTACTCGTGACTACTCGTGAGTACTCGGAATAATGATTACGAAAAAGTCTCTGCATGCTACGGAATGGACTTTAGCGCGCACGGAGTCACGATAAGACACCAGATGGCATTCTCAGAATTACGTACATGTACATGTATGTAAGTATTATCTGGATTTTATATAGCGCCATGCAGAAGGCTAACAAGGCATCCTACATGTAGGCGATTCGATTCCCCCGCGTAGTGGCAGCGTTTACAGTCCCTAGGTATATTTCTGATAACCCTACAGCGATGAAACCTCTTATCAGACAAACAATTATGATGATCCATCTATTGATCTCTGGAGGCAGTGAGTGCCCCGCAGGAATTTCGAGGGTCGTCGCCGCCGCCGAATGTTCAGATCTTCCAGGCTACGTGGAACCAGGCTATTTGGTGGATTTAGGAAAAGACCGCCTGAGAGTTAAACACTGAGATCGCCGCTCAGAGGTGAAGTGAGGCCCTGATGAAAGGAGGAGGACGGTGGGAAATGGGAATGGATGTGGAAAAGCGAAGTCTCGGGCTTACCGGTTATCTTTCCGTTTGGAGAAAGTATAAATATTCATGGGAGAATAAACCGAACCAGTTTAGAAAATTTCTGATAGCTATCAATCATAAATCAATCCATTGATTTAATCGATCAATCAATCAATCTCTTAGTCTCTGTCTGTTACCCTGCCTCTGTCTCTGTAGGCTATATCTCTGTCTCTGCCTCTGTCTCGATTGGACGGGATTATCAACAGAGGAATTGTTGAGAGCAACCGGAGACAGGAGAGAATGGAGAAGAATTGTCCAAAGTGCAACCAACCCTCGTGTCGAGGAAGGTTGAAGGCAAGGCAAGGCAAGGCCTCTGTCTCTGCCACTGTCTTTGTCGATCTGTGTGTGGTTGTCTGTCTGCCTGTCTGTATCTTTCCCTCTCTCTCTCCCGCACTCACCTCCTTGTGTTGGACCAGTTTCATTTCGTCATTGTCTGATGCCTCAACTGTGCTTTAGGCGCTGAGACAATAGAAGTTATCAATAACAATAATTATTATTAATAACAACGCATGCTACACATGCTGAGTTATTTGCACAAAAATACCCTCCGTTCACAGCTGCAGTAATCTTACGTCTGCAAAATATTTCCTAGAGGCAGAGATGTAATAATTGTTGTGGGTGTCTTCTTCATATTTCGCTGCAGGAAAGACGTCGCAGTTCTGTGGCTTCGAGGATCCAAAGATATGTGGATTCGTGCAGGACAAGTTGAACGATGACGTCGATTGGATCCGATGGAGGGACCGGACACCTTCTCCCATCACGGGACCAACGGTCGACCACACCTGCGGCAACAGCAAAGGTAGGCTAGTAAGGCTACAACAGTGCATTGAGTAGCGTTTTGGCCCTTTTGTGGGTGTGCATATAATCATCATCATCGTCGTCGTCGTCGTTATCGTCATCGTCGTCGTCATCATCATCATCATCATCATCATCATCATCATCATCATCATCATCATCATCATCATCATCATCATCATTATCATCATCATCTTCGTCGTTGTCATCGTCACCATCGGTATCGTTTAGCATTTTGCAGCTCCTTTTTCTTATGTAAAGATCAAGGATCAAGCGACGGTTCTGAGCAATTGTGAGTGAAGGACCGTCCTTGGTTCGTAGGGCCTACAGCCCTACACACAACAGTACAGTATAATTACATGTATAACCGTTTCATGTGGTGAGAACGCTTCAACCAGTCCTTCCTTTATTTTATCCGAATAAATTAATTCGCTGGTTGATTGAGTCTACGGTTGGCAGACGTGGGAAAGAGTTGTGCACGGCTGGATTTGTAAAACTGTGACTGGGTTTCGAAATCAAGATAATAATTATGATAAGAATCAAGGGTGGTGCAAAGTCTTCACGTAATTAGATCTACATAGGTGGTACGAAATGACGAAATGGCCAATGGGTTTTTACTAGGATTGTAAATTTGCAAGCAACTCAGCAGGATAATTTACGGATGAAGCCTTTGCCACCACCAACAGTCATTCGACGAATGTTGTTGGTTGTTGTTGTTGTTGTTGAATGTTTGACCTTTTAAGGTTATAGTTTGTGCGTAATTGAAGGGAGGTATTGAGATGAGAGAGTGAATACAGAACATTGAACACGCCGCCGTACCAGCCGCAGGTGACCTGCCACCGCAATGGTTAATTATATAGTTCTGCGTAGATCATGAATAAATTAGGTAGACCTATGGGTAGACCTATCTCGACGGGTGGGTGTAAACCTTGGTCTCAACATTTCGTTCCAGCCTCGAGTGTTTAACATTAACCTTTTCATTGACCTTTTCTCTGCGGGATGCGGCCAGAGTCCCCTGCAGCTGACGATGTTTCTGAGTACGTGGTTAATTTCTGTGACAGCTTGTAAATAAGGACCTGTAGTGACAGCAGCTGCAGACTATAGCGTTGCATTGCGATAGATTTTAAAGCGTCTAAGGCTGTATAGGTCACACATGGCTGAGCAGGTTGGATTACCAACCCGTGGCTGGAGGAATAAAATAGGGCCTACTTGTTTGAAGTTATCACGCAAATTGAGTGGATGGATGGATGGATTGGATGATGGATGGATGGATTGGATTTATGGATAGGTGGATTGATTGGATGGATGGATGGATGGATGGATTGGATGGATGGATGGATGGATCGGATGGATGATGGATGGATGGGTGGGTTGGATGGATGATGGATGGATGGATTGGATGATGGATGAATGGACGATGGATGGATGGATGGATGGATGGATGGATGGATGGATGGATGGATGGATGGATGGATGGATGGATGGATGGATGGATGGATGGATGGATGGATGGATGGATGGATGGATGGATGGATGGATGGGTAGGTGGATGGATTGATTGGATGGATGGATGGACGGACGGATGGATGGATGGATGGATGGATGGATGGATGGATGGATGGATGGATGGATGGATGGATGGATGGATGGATGGATGGATGGATGGATGGATGGATGGATGGATGGATGGATGGATGGATGGATGGATGGATGGATGGATGGATGGATGGATGGATGGATGGATGGATGGATGGATGGATGGATGGATGGATGGATGGATGGATGGATGGATGGATGGATGGATGGATGGATGGACGGATGGATGAATGGATAGATGGATGGATGGACGGATGGATTGGATGGATGCTTTGGAAGTTGAGAGAAGTTAAACAGATCCGGTTTACGAAGTTGAATGTGTTTTAACAATGTGCAACGATCACGCTTCAGTTCAGAGGAAAGTGATCGATCAATCAATCAATCAATCAATCAATCAATCAATCAATCAATCAATCAATCAATCAAGTAATCAAGTAATCAATCAATCAATCAATCAATCAAGTAATCAAGTAATCAATCAATCAATCAATCAAGTAATCAATCAATCAATCAAACGCGATCAATCAGTCAAACTGGCGAACAAATGAGAGGATAGCCTAATGGTCGTGAAACGATTAGCGATATAACTCGAGTCAATTGCCACGAAGATAAAAAAAACGGTTGAGTGCCTAAGAACAGGCACGGACATCTCCTTAATCTATTAACTGTTTAGCAGAACATGCGTTGTTCCGTTTCACATAAACGTAAGTCTCATTCAGGTCGACGACCAGTCTCAGACTCTCAGGAACTATGCATATGTTACGTAACGGAAACATAAAACCAAAGTAAACAAAGCCGACCACGGAAGTTCAAATAACGGGTGCTGCTGATAACACGGTTTTACATCTCGTTTGCTTGCAAAATATCTTTGCCAATATGTCAAGCGCTTGCTTGCGAACAATGAAAGACCAAAATGATCATGACGGAAACTGCTAGTCACTAGAAGTCTAGAACATCAAAAATTCTGTATGCCACATGTAATCGTCTAGTCATGAATTTATATAGCGCCACTTCAAGCGAAACTCGTCAGAGGTGCTCCCAACCTTTACAGCACAATTACACAAACCACAATCAAAGTGAATGGTTTTCAAGCGCTTGCGGAAAGGGGAGGGCAATGAAAAACCAAAATGTTCAAGATGGAGACTGCTAGGCTAGTCAATAGAACATCGAAATTGCTGTAGCCTATGCAACAGGTAATCGTAATCATGTCTTTATATAGCGCCACTTCAAGAGAAACTCCTCAGTGGGGTCCCCAACTTGATAGCACAACATTCAAAAAGAATTGTTTTGAAACGCTTGCGGAAAGGGGGGGGCAATGAAAGACCAAGAAGTTCATTACAGGAACTGCTGGGTGGCTTATTCCGATCATACCGAGGCTATTTCCAAAAAAGTGGTCTAGTCAGCTCAATGGACTTCAAGTTCAGAGGTTTGTATGTGGTTTGCCACTGTATGTGGTAGGATCACGCAGGAAATTGAATGTATTAGCCAGCTGTATTTCATTAGCACCCTCTAGCGAACTCACAAGCGGTCGTCAATCGACGCCCGAGTTGCGAGGAATAGGAAGTTCTGTTATAGGGCCTAGGCTACAGCTCATTTTCTTTATTTATTGCTTCACTTACAAAATTCCTTCATATTATGTTATATCGTGTGAACTTAGGTTAAGTTGCGCTATGTTAGATTTATTTTGCTACCTTATGTTATTTTATGTCATGCGATTTTATGTTAAGTTATTTTTAAGATTATATAGGCCTAATATGCTACTGCAGCTATAGGCCTAAGCTTAGGCCCACTTATTATTGTGTCGTTTCGGTTTGTGTTGACATGTCATTTTATGTTGCCATGTTATAGTATGCTGCTGTGTTCTTTTATATTGCTATAGTATTTTATGTTGACATGTTATTTTATGTTGCCATGTTATAGTATGTTGCTGTGTTCTTTTATATTGCTATAGTATTTTATGTTGACATGTTATTTTATGTTGCCATGTTATAGTATGTTGCTGTGCTATTTTATATTGCTATAGTATTTTATGTTGCCCTGTTATTTTATGTTGCCATGTTGTTTTATGTTGACATGTCATTTTATGCTGCCATGTTATTTTATATTGCCACTTTATTTTATGTAATCATGTCATTTTATGTTACTGTTATTTTATTTTGCTATGTTATTGTATGTTGCTACGTTATTTCATGTTGCTATGTTCTGATGTGCTGTCCTAATAATTATGTTACCTAGGTTACTACATGTACTTTGACGCCAGTCAGCCGGGCAGAGGCACGAAGGCGCGAATGCTGTCCGGCCGTTACTATGGTTTCACGGATCAGTGTGTCCAGTTCTTCTACCACATGCACGGTCGACACATTGGAACATTAAACGTCTACACAGTGGCAAGTAGAACACCCAAGATACTCTAGCGCTACATACATGTAAGTACGAGCGGATTCAATGTGCGAGACAGGGCTTTTTTAACGTGCAGTTGTACACAAAATGTGCAGTTCTAAATGTATTTGTGCAGTTGTAGAAGCACTTGTGTGCAGCTAAAACTAGTTGAAAAAGGCCATTTTCCTCCGATTGGAAGTTATTTACCATGGAGGATAGGAAAGGAAAGAAGGAGTTGTGCAGTTCTAAAAATTCCTTAAAAACAGCCCTGGTTCGAGATACATTTTTGTTCAAATAAAGACATGAATGGGAAATTCCCAGATGAGGGTGAGAATAATTGTGAGGTGTTTGGACAGGTTCAACTCCCTAGCCTTTAGGCCTATATAGTCCTTTTTATGACCCACTTTTGCATATCTCAATTCCACAACAATCAACGTCTGACTCCTCAGTCATAGGCGCAACCACCCTATGGGACCCACGGGACGCGTCCCCCCAACTTTTGAGTGGTCCCCTAACTTTATTATTATGGTCCCCCAACTTTTAGGACGTGATTCATTATGGTCTCCCCAACTTTTAGGACGTGATTGCACCTATGTCCTCAGTCATTTTTCTACAATTCCCATAGACCTACAGTCCAATGTACACAGAATTTAGAGGCATGGTCAGGAAAAGTCTCAGGTGGGGTTCCAATTTTATGAGATATCCAGTGTTCATGGTGCAAAATACATGGGATTAGCTTAAAATATGCAAATATTACTTATTTTATGAAGGGTATGAACCCCGCAAACAGTCCAAATACGCCCATGGAGCAAAGGTATAAGTTTATAACCTTCCAGTATTTCGGAGTTTGAAGTTCAGAAACTGCTATAATTTTATATACGACGCTCGTGAATAAGCTGGTGCCCTGGCTTTCGAGCGGCGCTTTAATAGCAACTTGGAGATTACGCTTACGGTCGGACAATCGAAATCTAAGCTGAAATTGTTCATGAAGACCAAAATATTGTTCAAGACTCGAATCTCTTCATTATCGGCTGCCAAACACTGGCTCATCTTATCCAGTCTACGGCGTTCTTGAGCGCTGCCATAACCAACTTCACAAATAGAGGGTCCGTGTAGTCACTAGTCAGAATCAATGCACATGTAGCCCTAACTGCAATCTGTCAGAAAAGCCCATTCGATGCAATTATTGTCTTTAATGCTTTCGCTGAATTGTTCAATGTTCATTGTTCAGGTGCCAGGCAATGACGTCAGTCCTCTTTGGCGGGCTTATGGTAACCAAGGCGACGTGTGGATCAATGCAAGGCTTTCCATTCCAGCCGCTGTCGCTGCTCTTGGATATCAGGTCAATTGCCTAAAGCCCAACAGTTCATTTTCATGATCATCCTTCCATCTCTAACAATTTTTCCGTTCATCCGACACCTAGACCTATAAAATTATATGAAAACTATAATCTCGTCTTAGCGTCACATATTATATTTATACTATATAGGTTATATAATATATAATAAAAATATAAGTTATAATATGTATATAGGTCTATATGGCCTTATAGGCCTATACCAGCGCCACCTTGAAGACAAATTAGTTGAAGCACCTTTAAGATATAATTATTAGATCACAACCGATACCTTAACACAACACAACACAACAAAACCAAGTTTACATTGTTTAATTTTTATTTGTATCAATTGGTTGATTTTCTACGAAAATAATTATAGTTTAGTTGCTTATCTTTCATTTTGAAATGTGTTTATTAAGGAACAGAGCTGAATTCTTTAAAAAATTGAGAAAAACTGTCGAAGAAATGGTGATGTCTAATTCTTTGGTTTTCGTTTTTGAAGGTTGTATTTGAGGCGATGGTCGACCGAGGTTATCAAGGCGACATCGCAGTTGACGACTTTCAAGTCTTCGATGGCTACTGTTAAAGAAAAAAGAGCTTGAAACAAAAGAACCGTTATGACAACAATCAAAAACGCCACTGAGCGCAGTTTGCCCTCTTGGAAGTCTCACAGGTTCCTAGGCCTAATATGAGACTCCTAGACCAAAGAATTAGGCCCACATACAATTTTTGGGCCTTTTCACAAGTCGAGTTAGACTAAAGTGATTAATTTAGGCCTGCTTAGGACTATTTAACGACGCCCAGGTCCCTAGTTTGTATGCCTAGGCTTATGCGACACAGCCTTGACCTGTAGTAACAAGCAGCACGTAGATCCAGGCCTATTTAAACGATAACTAGGTCCTTAGTGACAAATGAGACGCGTAGACCCGTATAATTATAGACTGTACAGAGACATTTTGTAGAATTTGAAGTTGGGACAATGACGCAGAAGTTTGGAGGTGTAATATAGAACCCACTAAGGGTTAAAGTTACCCTTTGAGTCGGACACTGCTTGTAAACTAAGTTAAGCTTGGCCTATTTGGAAGTGCACGAACCACACTGGAATTGTGGACGCGTATAGAGATACTCGAACAGTTGGCTAAAGAATAGGAGATATACTCTCCTGATTGTATGATAATGTATTTATTGTATCATATTATTCTACCTATTATATTATCGTATTTATTTATTTGTCTACGTGGTCATTGCTGCTTCAAATGAAAAACAGCAAAAATGTAGTCAGTTTCAGGTTACAAATAGCCTACATTTCTGATAATTATAGCCTACGAATCCAGGCGAAAATAGGAAAAAACAGTCATGTACGTTATGTCGATGTAGGCCTTCAATCGAATTGAAACTGTGAATGTAGGATCGCGGGCTATCAATAATTCCGCCTACGAAAACTTTAAAGGGCGCAACATCCATTCAAACAGTTTGCGATGGTGAGAGGCATAACTTGAGTAGTGGAAGTTAAAACACCTTGGCCACTTCATATTGACCTGTCCTTTGAATATTAATGAGGCTTGACCTAGTTTGTCCTTGAACTCGGACTTCCACTACTACTATCAAGTTGATAGTAGTAGTCGAGGTACGAGTTCTAGGACAAACTAGGATCACGTCAATGGAAACTAATTAAGCAGGGCTGAGGCTATAAGGTCATTGTAGAAAAAACATTTACATTTTATTTAAACAGTGCTAACATTAAGGTGGCCTAAACCCAAATGCCTTACAATCAATAATAACACTGAAAGCAATGTCGTCAATGTTCCGGTAACAATCACCACCAGTGACAACAGAGAACAATTTTTAACTCATCTAGAGATGCTCTTTCTAGCAAACACATAAAGCATAGCCTAAATAGGCATTTAGTCAAGCATGTCCAAATCATCTCAGCATTAGTCAACTGTATCAAACACATCTCAAACGTAGAATAAGCGATGTCAAATGCCGGACCTTATTATTGTTAAGCTATAGAACTAGAACCAATTGAAAGCAGTTACTATCAGCACCTCTCAAATCATTAAATCAGAGGATACCCACCTAATAATAATATACCTAATTAAAAGCTGAAGATTTGCAACAGTAACAATAGATAAGACAAAAAATAACGACAAATTCACGAAACATGTCATCATAGCAAGACTTTATAAAGACATTTAATTTCGTTCACAGTAGTAGACCTAGTTCTCAGACAGTTTAAAATTAAAGTGTATTCGTTAAGGCCGATTCTGTAAGGCCAATTTTTTTATACAACCTAGAGAATAAAACATTTTCCGCTCACTCGCACAGAAGGCCAATCTCAGTATAAAAAAGTTGGTCCGAATATGTACAGAAATTTGGCTGCATTAAAAGAAAGGTAAAAAACCCTAGGCTATGCCTAAGCATCTGTAGAAATGGGTAATAGCCTACATTTAGTACATAAGGGGAGGCGCTAACATAAAATTATGCGTAGCTTATTCTTGCTTGTGGGAGAATCCTCTGAAAGCGCACGATGCACAGAGGAAGGAGGGGGGGTTAAGTAATAGAACGAACACTGCTCAGTGCTGACCATTGTTTCAGTGTACGGAAAAATACGAGGAGAATTTGCAGAAATACTCCATTTCCACCTGTGGCATACCCAGGAATTTATTATGGGGGGGGGTTATGGCCTGGCCGGATGTCCTTCCTGACACCACCCCAACAGTACTACAGTAAATAAAAAGTAAATAAAGTAACAAATGGAATAAAGTAAGAAAAGAATTACTACAAACAATTGTTTTGTTTCTTTCTTATGTAAGTGGACAAATAACCTTTTAAAAAGTTTTTTCCTAAGCCAATGGGGGGGGGGGGCTAACCCCTTAAACCCATTGTCTTCGCCACTGATTTCCACGTGGAATGTGTAACGGAAGTAAGTCTTCCAAAGTCCAGTGGTGCACCTAAGGACATAATAATAATTATGCTGCTTAGGCCTACGTTTCCGTCTATGCTGGGGTTAAGTTATATACTGCTTGCTGACAGAGACAAGTATGAAAAAAAATTAAGAGTAGTAGTTGTCCCTTGAATTATTTCTGAAGCAGCCATCAATGTATAAAGTATTATGGACTTAATTTTCTTAGCCTCGGCATATGAAGGCAGATGACCAATCCTCTCCCTCGCCGTCTTATCGCACCACCGACAGTGTACGGTAAGTGCACTCATTATAACAGAGTTATCTTGGGAGTGTAGAAGGAACTGGATCTTTATATTCACAGAGTCTGAGCAGTGGACTCAAACCTGCAATCGTTGAACTAGAGAACACCAAACAACTCGTACAGTGAACTGCATAAAATGGTATAGAAACAAAGAAAAATATAGGCCTAATAAAATAATGAAGACCTACATTCCAGGCCAAAACCTCTTCAACCTGTCTTGTACCGTTGCATGGTCATACGTACTTCTGTTAACTGCATAGCCATCATGAAAATAATTATAGCAAGAGATCAATTCAAAAGAATCAGTCTATTCAAACTGCAATTGTAAACGCAATCAGAAATTTATATTTATATAGCGCCACATCTTGACGTGGCATCATGTACTTAATTTTGCATGCTGATCTGAGAAGCTAAGTTGCAGTGACCACTTTATTCACAGGTGCTTAGTCAAAACTAAATTTATAGGCGGCAGTGGAATCGGTTCCCGGTCAAAATCCAAAAGGGTTAAGCATGCAGACATACAATACAGTCAGCAGACGGTTAAGGCAGACGGACAGTTCAGAATTGAATGGCAATTAAGTGCTGTAAGCTGATGGGGAGGAGCCGGGTTTGGATTTTTTGTGAAAGAGCAGTGCGTTCAATTTCTGATTTTTAAAAACCTGTAGGAAGATAGCAAGAGGTTTGTCGAGTCTGTAGGATTGATAGGAGATAGGCCTAATAGGGTCTATCTGGCGTCATTCAAGCTGGTTACCCAGCAGACCTCAAAGATAAAAATGAAACTGCCTAAGAAAAACTTCTGAAACATCGACAGAAAGAGAAAGTCCGATTAAAAGCCAAGCACATACTGAACCCCAGTTCGTTTCTATCTTTTGTTGGATCTCCAACGGCTAAACAATGCTAAAAATGCCCAGATAACTATGATACATGATTTTACAGTCTGCAGGAAGCAATTATAATCTACGTACGTCACTTGTAACAACAGAAATTGTGGCCTTCAATAAAATTCATCAACATTTAAACATCGTTTCCATAACAAGCGGGCTATCCAGCAAAGCAGTTACAAGGACGTACTGCGTTAAGATAACCTACTTATGAAAGGCGCAATATAAATCTTTCTATACATTATGACATATTTACAAAAACGTTTTCGTTGTAAGGCAGACCTGCTTGTATGAATATTGGAAAAATATCTGGAATCAGAGTCATAATTCAGATAATTTTTAATAGCATAGAAACAATAGAAATGACAGCAAATTCTACAGAATACATTTACACAACTTTACGGTGGCATGTATTTTGGCAAGACCAGATTTATCCATTTGGCTGTGACTCTCCAGTGCAATTCAAACAGGTATATATATATATATATACATATAACAGTATTATATATATACTTGTATATTACATGTATACATATATACATGGATACTAATAGTCTATTTCTAGCTCCACCTAACAGATCCTGTAAAGATCATTGGGGATAAAACAACATTTCGCATTATAGAATGGTATGAAAACTTGTACTGTGTAAATGAATTGACATTATATATATATATATATATATCATATGCATATATATATATATATCATATGCATATAACACCACTATACAGGGTGGGCCAATAGGAATGCAACAACTTTGACACCTTATAACTTAAGCAATTTTTATCTTAGCGTCTTGTCCTATATATCAGATTGAACATAATTATCCATTTTATCAATCTGCAAAATATCTAAGAGATACTATTAGGACTTTTTGAGATAATGCTATTAATGTTCGATGTCCCTTTTTTGCCATGAAACTGCAAGAAAAAACCAAAAGTCTTAAACTTAATATGTCAATGACTCAATTCTAAACAATCACTAGTTCTGACAATTAATATCAATTCATATCTTGATTGAATTTATCATAAGTCAAACAAATATTCAATATGTCCACCACGTGCTATAATGACAGAATGGACACGAGACGACCATTGATCGATGGCTGAGTCCACCAGTGCTCGGGTTATTTCAACCCAGCAGTAAACAATCAATTTTTTCAAATGTTCAACGTCACGTATCGGTTCACGATAGACCAGTTGCTGAAGACAACCCCATATCGAATAGTCAACCGGGTTTAAATCCGGATTGTTCGGTGGCCAGTTCTCCAGTTCAATAAACTCTGGTACGTTAGCGTTCAGATAGGCAACCGTATGACGTGAACGGTGCGCCGGCGGGAGAACGTTTGCGACCACAGTTGCGGCTGTTAGACGTTCCCGTGGCATCAATTTGTTTAATCAATCGATGTAGAGCATATTTATTTCATTTTCTAGAAGGGAATTCTATCAACATCTGGTGTGCTTTGTATTCGTTTTCTACTCTTAAGATTCTGATTAAAATTCTATCCTTTTCCGTGAGCGGCGCCATGATGTTCATTATTTACATTCAAAATTGAGAGGTGTGCGTCGCACCAATATTTTTATTTAAACGGTGCCGTATATCAGCGCAAGATTTTACACAGTAGTAGAATGGATAATTACCTTCAATTTAGTGTATTGATTACGATGTTCGGATAAAAATTGTTCAAGTTATAATGCGTCAAAGTTGTTGCATTCCTATTGGCCCACCCTGTATATACTTTTTATTTATACATTATCCACAACTGCAATGAAAAAAGTGAACATTAAATCTCAAACACTGCATAATTAGGCCTATAATTTCCAGGACCTTGACAGTGATAGCATTGATGTCTATAATTATAAGAAATCGATGTCATTGTCAGGATATGAAAAAAAATTAAAGTAACCTTCAAATTTCAACAAAACGAAATTATTAAAATCCCTCACCAACGTTTTGAACAACTGAAAAGAAAGCATATTGTATATTAAAATGCAGGATTTTCATAAAAAGTATGTACAAGATTTTCTCCTGACTCATTGAAACACAAAAACAGACAACAAACTTCTATGAACAACTTGACCTAATAGCCTAATCTGCTACAAACACCTGCGTCACCTGTTCAATACATTGGCATTTGACCAACTATGTGTTTGCTTTCTAGAATTCAAATGTTGGTTTTTCACGTAAACTTAACAATTGTTTTTAGACATAATGACATAAAATCAAACGCTCTACAAGTTGATTACAACATGTGCTATTGTTATTATTATTATTATTATTTATTTTATTTTTTATTTTTTTTACCCGAGGTACCTAGGATCCCTCGGGATTTCAAAAAATTGTCCGAAGACTGTTAGTTGGTGGGTTCTGGAACGGCTACGCTTCATCCAATTCTGGCAAGTCAAAAGTGCTGTGGTAAGCAACGGCATTGAATAAATTATTATTATTAATTATTATTATTATTATTATTATTATTCAGACTTTTCAGTGGAGTTTCTATGAAGCAAGTGTCCTGTTCACGGTGGAGACATCAGTTTGAAGAAATCATAATCTAAGTCTCTAAAGCAACAAGCGTGGGACAAGCAAGCAAAGGCACCGAATAATATGAAAAAGACGTTTTTTCAATAGTAACCTATTTCGTGGAGTTACTTATACAAAGCCTTTGCTATGCTGATTATTTCGAGCAAGACTGTTGCCAAGACAGCTCTTACTCATCCAAGAAGGCAATACCCACATAATTAGTTGTAGTACAATGTAGTACATGTAGGTGCCTCAATTGTAGCAACCAATTATCTATAATTTTACCACTAGATTTTCAGACAGCATGTCCTGTTCGAATAGACACGTTCCTGTACATCTGCGTGCCTGTCTATGACTGTATTTCTGTCTGTCTGTCTGTCCTTCTGTCTGTGTTTCCCCCTCTGTTTGTTTATGCTTGTGTTTCTATTCAAGTCTGTAATTTCAACCGTGCCTGCCAGATATAGTTTGTCCACTGCATCGGAAGTTCGATGGGTTTAGAGACAGGAAATGTTGGCCTACAGAAAAAGATTCTTGACTTAGTTAATTGGTTTTCATTTTTGCAAAGGAAACGGATTATCTGAACACTAATCCATATTCTGCCCACGCACAAACTATTGTTTTGAACTCAGGTCTCATCAGAACTGCAGTGTCACAATCACCACGATCACCACCATCACTGCTACCATCACTATCACCATTATCAGCACCACCACCATACCCCAACACCACCACCACAACAATCACCACCACCACAACTACTACCGCCACTACCACCAACAACCACGACCACCACCACCATCATAATCATCATCATCACCAACATCATCACCAACACCAAAATCATCAGTTCATGATGTCAGCCATAATTATGCCAGCAAAGCATACAATCCATCCACTGAGTTCATCTGTTTCACTGTTTTCAAATTCACATCTAGACGCCAATCACTTCAAGTCTTTGCAAATGAAGAAATCATTGACGTTGTCCAATGTCCATCTCCTCTCAACAACAACTCTTAACAACAGATGTCAGTGGAAAACGATTGTACAATTGCATCCGTTGTGTGTGTGTGGGGAGGGGGTGGGGTGGAGTGGGGTGGGGGTTGATCGCACAGTCTCCACGGAAGCAGTGTTTCCACTCGAAATATCCAGATCAACTGTAATCAACTGATTGCAGTCTCAAGTCGTGACTAGAATTACGTGGGTCGTCGTCGTCGGTGTACTTGCTGACCATCGCTGCTGCTGCAGCTGCTGATGCAGAAGATGCGGAGGAAGCTGTTCATCATCATCTGCTGCAGTCGACTAATTCTTCTTCACAGTCAACTTCGGTTTGGCTGGATACATCTGATGCAAAAGATATCATAATAACAGCATGACTGAACAAATGACTTATAGCGGCTTCACCTGTAGTTTGATAGATGGATGATGGATGGACATATGAATATGTGAGATAAATATGCAATAATAATAATGCAAGTAGGTGAAATGGGTATGCGAGTAGGTGAAATGAGTATGTGAGTAGGTGAGATGAGTATGTGAGTAGGTGAAATGGCTATGTGTGTAGGTGAAATGAGTATGTGAGTAGGTGATATGGCTATGTGAGTAGGTGAAATGGCTATGTGAGTAGGTGAAATGGCTATGTGAGTAGGTGAAATGGCTATGCGAGTAGGTGAAATGAGTATGTGAGTAGGTGAGATGAGTATGTGAGTAGGTGAAATGGCTATGTGTGTAGGTGAAATGAGTATGTGAGTAGGTGATATGGCTATGTGAGTAGGTGAAATGGCTATGTGAGTAGGTGAAATGGCTATGTGAGTAGGTGAAATGGCTATGTGAGTAGGTGAAATGGCTATGTGAGTAGGTGAAATGGCTATGTGAGTAGGTGAAATGGCTATGTGAGTAGGTGAAATGGCTATGTGAGTAGGTGAAATGGCTATGTGAGTAGGTGAAATGGCTATGTGAGTAGGTGAAATGGCTATGTGAGTAGGTGAAATGGCTATGTGAGTAGGTGAAATGGCTATGTGAGTAGGTGAAATGGCCATGTGAGTAGGTGAGATGAGTATGTGAGTAGGTGGAGATATGTATGCGAGTGGGTGAGATATGTATGCGAGTAGTTGAGGTAGCTATGTGAGTAGGTGAAAGGGCATACAAGAAGGTGAGATGGGTATGTGAGTAGGTAAGGTAAGTAGGTGAGATATGTGTGCAGTAGGTAAGATAGGAATGCAGAATGTGAGATAGGCATGCGAGTAGGTGAGATAGTCACCTACTCGCATACTTATCACACCTACCGACGCAGTAGGTGTGATAGGTGCGTGAGTAGGTGGCGTGGGTGGATGGATTGACGAGAAGTATGATTAGATGGAGTGATGGATCATATGTGGATGAATGGATCGGTCAGTGAATGTGGAATGATGGATGTACAGATGTATTCAAAGAGGCATGACAGGCACAGTCTGTTACAGCTATATCAGGTCTCTCTTGAAGGAGCGTCTATCTATACCCCCTCAAGGCTAATGACACATTCGTCCCAATCCAGGAAAAGCACGGCACATTCTTATCGCCATTTGCAGACACAGACAGATCAGAAGATCTCTGAGATTCCAGGATATTTAAGAGACCAGCATTTCCTTGTTGTTAGGATTTTTCATGGTCCTCCTTAGTCTTTAATGTCAGATTCAAGACTATGAATGGGTTATTTAAGACAACTGCCTTGCAAGCTTTGACTCCTCCATGAATTACCTCCCATAAATTTATAAGGCACATCACGTGTCAAACCCCCCCCCCGAAGTTGTCAAGGCGGTGTAAGCAACCTGCCAAATATAGTCACAGCAATAGCAGTAGTGGCAGTAGTAGTAGCAGCAATTATAGTAATTTAGCACTCATGGGGCCAATCGTAATAGTATTAGTATTAACATTAGTAGTAGTAGTAGTTGTTGTAGCAGCAGTAGCAATAGTAGTATTACTAGCAGTGTTAGTAGCAGCAAAAGTGATGCTCAGTATCTGTATAGCAATCAATCAATATTTACAAAGCAGCTCAACAAAGTGTGCAGCAACATGTACACATAAAGACATAAACAATTGAATATCATTTTTTTCTTCTTACAGAGAGATAGTTGCGAGGGACATAACCCTGCTTCGTCGTCGATGGTTGGTTGACCGGCTTAGCCCACCACCACTCCATCTCCGCATCATCTCCCTTGCGAACGACTCGCAATTGGTCGGTTTCACGGAATGACAATTCGTCGGTTCCTGTTGCGTTGTAGTCGGAAGTTGCATAGACAACGCCACCGTTGGCAACACCGATCGCCTGGCTCTGCTCTGTTGTTGCGGCAACATGAAAACAACGAATGGTTTGCAAGGCAGGAAAATAACATTTGGACATCGTCAATGGGAAAGTAAATGAAAGTGAGGTAATGGAAGCTTAAGGTAAAGAAAAGGATGGATGCATGTATATTTTCTACTTTTGCTGTCATCTTTTTTCTGATTGCAAAAAAGTGAATTGATTGATTGATTGATTGATTTATGGAAGGTTAGTCCCAGTTAGATGAAGCAATGCGTTGGAAGGTAAGGAAAGGAAGATAAAATAAAGCAAGAAAATATATAGGAACACCAAACGAAAACAAGAGACAAAAACAAGACGAGGCAAGGCAGCAGTGGTTAGCTATGACGTCACCCGGTCACGTGGATGATGTAAGGATTTAGGTATGTAATACTATGTATGAATATATGCAATTATGCATTCATGTATGCACATTATGTGACACTAATTATGTGTGTATCGGACTGTATCCTTGTAGTCAAGTACAAGTGTACATGTGTTTGCATAATGCACGATATAGCCTATCTACATACACATGTATGTAGGCCTGTGACATTGCATGAACACGTATATGCATATATACACTTATACAGCTACCTCCTGTCCCCAAATGCACATAAACCCACCCACCCTCCGGGAATCCAACCCAGGACACACGAGTTGATAAATGCAAACAGGACGGTGGCGCCAAACAAATGCAATCAATATCCTCTCATCTGCAGTTCCATGAAGCGTCCCATCCACCCCCCTCCAACCCACCCCTTCCCCCAGCCCCCACCCCCCTCAGTGACCACGTTTTATTCTATCACAGATGATGACGCTGTGGGTGATGCTGGGCTGCATTAATAATTTGAAGCAGCGTCAGGCCAAAGGGTGATTATCAATGGCGAAATCAAATAACAACGTTAATGTTTCCATTTCATCATTCGACCATGACAGGCGAACTAGCGTGGCAGGCAGGCAGGCAGGCAGGCAGGCAGGCAGGCAGACAGGCAGGACACGCAGATCGACGAATCGAGAAGCACTGCCTGCCATGCGTGGATGTACGTATATATATTGAAGCATTTATATAGAGCCTTTTCAGAAGCCATCAAATGTGACGGTTACGACGAGTGCACGTCGAAGATAAATCTCCACTTACAAGTAATAACGTCACCCTGGGCACTGAAGCACATACTATGCAACTATTGATGTGTGTACATGCATGGATGTATGCTCGCGTATGTGTATGCAAGTACATGTAGGCTATGTGCGTGCATGAATATATGCAATCATATGTCTGTGTAAACAGCATGTTCATATTAACGCATGTATGATGTATGAGTGTATGCATAGGCTATGAGTATGCAACTATGTCATTTGTACACATGTACACGGAGAGTGGGAATTAGGGCAGAGTTTCTTTAGGTACCGTAGATAGGTCACAACCGAAAAGACAATTCCGCATATGAACCAAGGACTTAAATTCGCATGGAAGCCAGTGGAACTGCCCCAGCACGAATATGGAAATGTGCCACAGATAAAACGATAAAAGACTTTCCACTTTCGACGTGCCACCATCGGGAGCGCCTCTGAATAGTTATCTTGAAGAGAGCTATATAAATTCCTTAGACATACACAGACAGACAGACAGACGGACAGATACAGATAGACCAACAGCATTTAAGATTGGCTGTATAAGTGTATAAGTGGGAGGTGCAAGAGGATCTAAGCCCACGGAGCTCATGTTGCCATGTAAACTCTGGAACATTTCAGAGCATTGACTGAAGCATATACATTATACATAGATGCCTGAGGCGATACGGAACGGCGAATGTATGTTTTTTTGGCGCAAGTGGTAGTAGCAGTTGATACAGAAAATCTGTCGTCAACTGGCCACAGTAATTCTGCTCAATTACCACACTGTTGTTGAACACACGGCTTTGACTACACTAGTGTTGCTTTTTCTAGACATGGAGTTTAAGAGAGAGAGAGATAGAGAACGTCAAGGCTAGAATTATAGGCCTGCAGCTATAGAGATAATAGGTTCCGTAAAAATCTTGGCTCAAATGACATTTGAAATCGATATCAAACGAAATTAATTTCTTTACACTCATGAGAAGGAATTTCTTCAGCAAATTATTCACCTACGTTCAACGCCAGCAGATTTTAATTCTGAAACAAAATGTTTCTTGGTGTTGGCCTGAACACAGTGCACCAGGAAAAAAATGTTACAGGATTACCGCTGTGCCAAATTATTTATTCATTCAGTCCTATGGTGCACCTTCATGAAAACTACTCAGAGCCACTCCCAACTTTAGATCAGCTAAACACGGTCAGGTGAGAATAGAACATAAGAGAGAAGGTCCGGGAAAGAGACAAAGTGTATACCACTGAGATAGCTCAACATACAGGGTGGGCCATAAAAAAGACCCCTTAGGTTTCTGATAAATATCTTGGCCAGAAGTAAGAATTTCTATATCACATTCTACAGACTAAAGGCAAATTCGTATTAATGTACATTGGTCAAAATTCACCAACATATTGCAAACAGACCAAAAGTTATATCACTTTTCTTGAGTTCACCGATGTTTTTGACGATCCAAAAACATAATGCCACACCCAGAGTATGCTGTTTTTTGTATGTATATTCGTGTTTTTTTAACCGGTAAAACACTGTGGGTGTGCATTAATTAAAAAAATTGACAGTCTGGCTACTTAATGCCTATGGTTGAGTTTGTAATTACAATGTTTTGAAATAACATCACTGGAACAAATTTCATCAAGTCTTTATTGGAAATTGAGCGCCCTTTGCCGAAAAATTATATAATGGATCTCACTGTAGTAGGCAGGCCTGACAGTTACGAAGCACATGAAGTTATCCATAATTATCTGAATTTAAACAATTGGATAATTATCTTCTCACCGGAAAGGTATTTGATGCAATCGTCATAGCCTCCGAGCTGTCGATTGCATTTCTCCACTGGTATCTGTCGGTCGTTGAAAGTCATCGCAAAGAGACAAGCGCCGTTCTGAACCAACAACTTCACCATCTCAACGTTGTTGCATGACGCCGCGCAATGCAACGGTGTCCTGCCAGTTAAAACAACGTTGGTGTGAGAACAGTGATGGGAAAATATGTTATAGGGACCAAGGAGGAGGAGGAGGAGAAGGAGTGGGAGGAGGAAGAAGAGGAGGAGGAGGAGGAGGAAGAAGAACAGAGGATGAAAAATAAGGAAGAAAACCAATACAAGTAGGAAACAGGAAGAAAAGGAATGGAAATAAGAAGGAAGATGAAAAAAATAGAGGGGGGGGCAAGGAGCAGGAGGAACAGAATATGGAAGGAGATGATGAGTCAGATGAAAAAGAAGAAAGGATCAGGAAAAGGAATTTATGGAAAATGATGATTACAATGATGAAATAATGATGATGATAATGATGACAACGACAATCATTATTATAATGACGACGATAGTGATTACAACGACGACGACGATGATGATGATGAAGATGACGACGACGATGATGATGATGAGGATGATGATGATGATGATGATGATGATGATGACGACGACGACGACGATGATGATGTCGTTGCTATACCATCCGTCTGCGTCGGTGATGTTGACGGTGCATCCGTAGTCGATGAGGAATCGACAGACGTCGTGATGTCCACTGAAGACAGAATTGTGTAGCGCGGTCACACCACTCTCATTAGACACCATCGCGTCTCTCACCTGCAGCACCAGAAAACCAATTTTCATCATTATACAATATACATGTCATGTAAGTACAACAGACGAATGATTCCTATCTGCAGCACAGCTGCTGCTGCATGCACGTGCAGGGATGGTATAGATAAGAGAATTACAATCAAGTGCAGAAATAGAGAGACAGACAGACAGAGACAGACAGAAGGATACCGTTTGGGAAACACAAAGTGGGACCTATAGAACAGGGAGAGAGTGAGACAGAAAGAGAGAGGCAGACAGACAGAGAGACAGACAGACACAGAGTCAGAAAGACAGAAAAACAGACAGAGACAGACATACAGACAGAGATTAAGAGTACAAGACATCAGTAATAGAAGGCTCTGGGTATGGCCAGAGAGACAGAACAGAAGATAAGCACATGCAGAGAGAGACAGACAGAGTCAAAAGTATTAGTCTCTCTCCTAGCTCTCTCTCTTCCCCCCCCCCAACATCCCTCTTTCTGTTGATTCTTTCTGTCTGTGTCTGTCTCTCTCTGTTTCTCCCTGAATTACTGACAGATAAAATCAATTAAACGAACGCAAACAGAAAAAAGAAAGAAGGAAGGAAGCAAAGAAGGAAGAAAGGAGCAGAGAAAACAGTAATCTGGTTAGATGTTTTAATGGCACGTATCAAAGAATGCATGAATGAAAGAAAAATAATATTTTTATACGGGGAAGGAGCAGAGAGAGAGGCAGTCAACATCACACGGAAAGAAATACTAAGAAACTTTAAGAAACTAAATCTCATTTCAAAGGATAGAAAAACATAAAGGTGGACAAATAAATAGAGTGAAACACCCAGCAATTATACCGACTGATTGGCTGGTTGAATGACTGACTGGTTGACTGACTGATTGACTGACTGATTGACTGACTGATTGACCGACTTACTGACTGACTGTATGATTTGCTTATATAATGACTGACTGACTAACTGAATGACTTGCTTATTGACTGACTGAATTGATTGGCTGAATGAGTGACTGACTGACTGAATGACTCACCGACAGATTGACAAACGGATTGACTGAATGACTTACTGACTAATTTATTGACTGACTGATTGACTGACTGACTAATTGACTGATTTGATTGACTAATTGACCGGCTGTTTGACTGATGGACTGAACGAACGAACGAAGGAAAATAGAAAGAAAACAGAACTGAAAAGGCCAGAGAACGAGGCACGAGACAGATAAAGCCGGACGTAGAGTTAAAAGCTAAGCCATGTTTAGCTGCTATTCCGAGGACAAAAAAACTCCAACGTTGTTAGCCAAATTGGTCTGCGAGGGAGGGGGAGGGAGACTATTGGGCGACAAGTCCTAATAAATGATTCCCGTGGGTGGAGTAGACGGGATTAAAGTGGAAAAGGATGCAGGAAGCCATAGCTTTCCACTGTTCAACAAACGAAGGTAAAAATACAACAACAGGCAACCAGTACCAGCGCGTGTATACGCCCATGTATGGCTTATATGCATTCGCATCTGCAAGTGTTAACTATGTATTTGCATATTATATGCATGTGTGGGTTCGAGTGTGTTGATGTGTGTGTTCATCTGTGTGTGTGTTTGTGAGTGTATGTGTTTGTATGTATGTATGTATGTATGTGTTCATGTGTGTGTATGTGTGTGTGTATGTGCGTGTGTATTCATGTGTGTGTGTTCATGTGTGTGTGCGTGCATGCGTGTTCGTATGTGTGTGTGCATGTGTGTATGTGTGTTTGCATGTGTGCCTTCGCGTGTGAGTTTAATTATCTGCACAGAATCGGGTAGCAAGTACTAAAAACACGTGAAGTTAGAATGGGGTAAAAAAAGGCGTCGTATCTAAGACAAGGTCAGCTGGATCATGCCCTAAACAACGAAATCTTTGCCCTCACAATAATAACAACATTAGACCAATCTGTGGTTTGCAGGATGTTATAATGGTCTTAGTGCTTGACAAATAACTAAGACGTTGACGGTTCAAGGGCAAAAATGTGATGTAAGAATGATGGCAACCCAACTGGAGTGCCTTCACGGAATACTTGGTTGGCACTCTGAAAACATTCACCTGCATTAATAACATCATTCTAAGTATTGTAAGTTTATATGTGCACTTGTTATAACGCTCCTTCAAGCTCTCGCTACTCAGAGGCGCTCCAGAATGCAGAGCGGACACTGCATCGGAGTTTCACGCCGAAGCGCTGAGCAATTGTGAGTGAAGGACTTGCCCAAGGTCCTTACGCGGCGAGGTAGATTCGAACCTCGAACCTTCCGGCTCCAAGGCAACGACGCCACCACTACACCGTTGCGTCCCGTTAAGTAGTAGATAGTAGCAATAGAATGCATTCTGATATGGACCTTAATAACATCATTGTAAGTAGTAGATAGTAGCAAAAGAATGCATTCTGATGGAGCTTACCTTCGGAATGGTTACTTTCACTAAATCGAGTTCTCCTTCGAGAGCCGCGTTCAGCAGAAGCGAGACCGGCTCAAAGGTAACTCGCTGCTTGCGCTTGCTCCTCCTCTTCGGCGCCTCCCTTACATTCGCGACCACTCCAAGCACAGCCACACCATTGCCACCAACCTCTGCAGCACCATCCACACCAGGATCATCGATGTATGACGTCTGTCCACCCAACGGAGGATCGTAAGCTGTGCCTGGAGAGGGACTCCGATCAACCACGCCGTTCAGCTGCACCTCATCCGGTGGTTTAACCACCTCAGACGATGAACCACCCTCGAAGAACAGCCGCCTTGTCTCAGACGATGCCGTTAACGACGGACTGCGACCTTTGACCTGCGATGATGATGACGACGAGGACGATGATGACGTAGACGCGCTGTCACATGACAGGACTCGACGAATCGGCTGCGGCGCGTTGCAACGACTACGTCGCTCCGACGATGTCGGACACAGATAGAGATTCAGCGAGACCTGGTCGCCGTGGGCAACCGGTAGACTGGAATCGTCCTTCGTGACAGGCTTCACTTCGAAGGTCTTCCCGGAGTCTGGTCCCACCGGAAGCGCTTTCAACGTGGTTGCCTGACCTTGTTGGTCTGACCTTGCTTCCAGATCCGGAGCGACGACGTCACCCGCATCATCCTTCGCCACCGACCGACAGTCCTTCATGTTTCGGAAGAAGTCTCCGTACAGATCCGTCATGTTCTTGTTGTACTGACTCGACGCGCCCGACCCGAGCTTGTTCTGGTAGATGCTCGAAATCGCACCCCTCGATCCGTAGCGGTAAGAGCACTTAGGACTCGCGGGGACCATGCTGCCGGACACCGACTGCCGCTTCATGAGCACCGAGAGAGCACTGCTCACCGAGTCGTTGGAAGTGTCGATCTTCGTGGACAGTCGCAGACCGGTCGGTGCGTTCAGCTTGCGCTGGGGGTCCGAAGGGAGAGAAATCGGGGAGTCGATGATGATCAGAGAGTCGGTTGGCGATACGGGAGACTCTGGTTCGTAGTCGCAACCGTTGGGACTTGCGGAGGAGGTCGGGGTAGAGCTTGCGATGCTGCTGCTGCTGTTGAGAAGTGTGTTGCTAGGAGATGAGGATAGTGATGATTTGGAAGATGATGAACTGGTTTGGGTTGATGAAGGTGGTGATACTAGCGAAGAACGGTTTGTCTCGTTGTCGCCCTGCTTCGGTTTATTCGAAATCGCTGAACCGATTGACGCTGCGGAAGCTGCGGAAGAAAGAGAGGATGCGAGTCGAGAGGCTGAGATGGTTGTGTTCTCTAAGGCCGCAGTCGTCTTCACAGTGGCTCCATCTGTCATGGTCTTACTAGTAAGTCCGACCGAATTGTCTCGCACGGTTGAAATGGTGTCCTTAGTCGACTTCTGTGTTGCCATAGTGGGACCTGGACAACTGGTGGGGAAGAGCAAGGACTCTGGACCGGACTTGATGACAGCGCGGTGCTTGATGGTGCTACCACCTGTTGATGATGAACTGAAACCTCTGTCGTTTGAAGACGTGCTTGGCTTCGTGGCGATTTCACTGGGCAACAGAGATGCGTCTCGAGGTTTCATGGTCTGTCCGGAAGACGTTGATTCTTTGCTGGAAACAGCTGGTGTTGAATGAACTGTGGTGGTTCTGGTTGTGTCACCTAAAGACCTAGTGGTGGTGGTAGCGCTTGGTGGAATGGTTCCACTGGAATTATTTGCAGATGCTGCTGGTGATGATGAGGATGCTTTCTTGTCGTTGGTCATCTTCGAAGGAAGAGAAGAAGAAGCTGCAGTTGCTTTCAAAGTTTGTGAATTCGTTTGTTGTGGAGGCAGAGAGTTGGACTGGCGAGGAGGAGCAGAGCCCGTGGTAAGACCACCTGATTTTATGGAAGACGATGATGTCACATCTGAAGACATCTTTGGACCAGACGCCAGAGAAATGCTGCCCGCTGCTGTTGTTCTTGCATAGCTAACAGAATTCATCGTCGTCGTTGTAACCGTGGAAACTTTTCCGTTTGATTTCACTAAGTTTTCACCTTTGACCTGCAATGATCCGTGGTGTAAAGAACTCGTATTCTGCATCAGGTTGTTTACTAGTGGAACGTCTTTATTTTGCCTCGCTACCACACCAGTGCCTGTTGTTGACACACCAACGTTACTTGACGCAGGCAATGACACTTTGGAGACAGGCGATTTACTCGAAGACAATGTTACATTGGTTTTTATCGGCTCCCTTACACCAGCCGCCGGGCTGAAATTCCGTGCCAATTGTCCCACTTTACTATCATCCGCTACGACACCCACCCTTCCACGCGGACTGGACTGTCCCTCGACTCCTGTGCTCAGTCCAGACCTGGATCCGGACAAGGTGTGGACCTCAACGGATTGCGAACGCGTACGGATGACCTTGGAGTCTGCACTGACCGGGCGGTACGGCCTCGGTGCAAACCGACTCATCATCTCAACGCCTGAAGAAACTCTTCTGCCCGAGTCGGAGTTTACAATCGGACCGGACAACTTGATCTCAAGGCTTGACGAAACAACGCTACGCTGCTGCTCTTGTCTACCCGCAGTCTTTTCTCGCATTTCAATTCCGGTTCGCACTGCGCTGTTCTTGCTCACGCTTCTTGCGCTGCCGGACGGAGGCAGCGAGTCAACTTTTGCGGAATCTTTCTGCGGTGGAACGCGAGTCGAATCGTGCTTCAGAGTGGAATGGAAAGCGGTGGATGAGAGGATGTCGTTGTTGTTATTGTTACGCTCGAGAAAGCTTGACTTTCCTGATGGGATGGTCCGGCCGTAGGAGGCGCTGCTCGGCCGGTCCTTGCTGGCGGCTGAATGCATTGTGGTGGTGAAGGCAGACTGAGGGAAGCCTCCTCCTCAAAATGGTCACTAAAAAGAAAAGAGGGACAGAAAGTGAGATATGCATGCATCTTTAATAGAATGGATAATTATTGGATACACCATTTTAAAATGGAAGTAGGACTGCAGAAATGATCAGACATCATAGCCATGACAATGACAGGCAGAGGAAGAGAGAAAGACATGACATGAAAACACACACATAATATATACCAGGTTTTTATACCTATCTAAATACCATACATACATACATACAAACATACATCGTCGTCGTCGTCGTCGTCGTCGTCATCATCATCATCATCATCATCATCATCATCATCATCATCATCATCATCATCATCATCATCAATTCTGAAATTGCATTTGCTTGCATGGTGACTTAAATTAAATTAAGGAAATCTTGTACATTGAGATAAAGGTATACCGTATCAACAGTAGAAGTAGAACTGACCATGACATTGATTAATTGTAGCAATATATGCAGGATGTAGTGATGGATGGTTTGGCACCACTGACCACATGCATCATGTGTGAAACCAATTATGTGTGTATTGATGTTTGGAGAGCGACTGACTGCACATGTATGATGAATAAATATTTAAAAGCTCTCTACAAGGTGAATATATCCATATAAGTCTAATATTCATGTATATTCATTCATTCATGCATAGTTTCATGCACAGAGACATTATTTCATTTTATTTATTTATTTAAGTGCATTCGTGATGCTATTGTAAGGTGCTATATAAATGCTCGTATATATATATATACATATATATATATATAAATAATCATATATAAAGAGAGAGAGAAATACAAACAGATATATATATGTGTATATATATATATACAGAGACAGACAGGCAGACAGAGACAGTTAGCCAGAGAGGGACAGACAGAGTGACAGACATAGGGAGAAAGACAGACAGAGAGACGGAGACAGACGTAGAAAGACAAACAGATGAACAGACAGAGAGAGACAGACAGAGACAGAGAGACAGAGAGAGGACAGATATCAACAAATTTGGGAATAATTTCGCATGGTGAATGGGAGAAGGGGAAGAAGGGGTCGTGCGGTTCTAAAAATCTCTTTAAAGAATCTCTGTACACTGTGTACAGAGCGATAGACAGAGACATATAGACAGACTTCGTTAGACCGTCATGCTGAAAGTATTGCTGATGCATGCCGTAATTATTATCTTCACTAGCAATGAAAAGTCGTAACAGACATTTAAATATCAGAACCAGTTCAACCAGACCTCAACAGGACGCGTCAACTGAGAACAAAAAAATGAATGCAGGGTTATCAGCTGTGTGGCAAGTTAATCTATTGGGTGTCAAGATGATCTACTATGTGACAATGGGGTGCATTGTGCAGCAATTTAGTTTATTGTAAGGCAAGGTGGTCTATTGTACTGTAAAGTGGACTATTGTGTAGCAAAGTAATCTATTGTGTTGCAAGGTGAATTATTTTGTGTCAAAACGGTCCATTGTGGGGGCAAGGTGATCTGTTGTGTGGCAAGATTGTTTATTAAACGGCAATATTATCGATTGTGTGGCATGGTGGTCTATTGTATAACATGGTTGTTTATGTTATGGCAAGGTAGTCTATTGTATGGGAGGTTGGTCTTTTGTTTGTTGTATGCATGTCAAGTTGGCCTATTGTACAGGGTGCGCCAAAAAAAAATACCCCCCCTAAGATTTTTGCCAATATCTTGACCAAAAGTAAGAATTTTGAGATGAAATTTTACTGTCTTAAAGACAATTCATATTTACACATGATGGCCAGATTTGATCAAAATATTTCAAACAGAACAAAAATTATGCCAATTTTAGGGAGGTCACCCACCGTTTTTTGACGATTCAAAAA
Source organism: Lumbricus rubellus (assembly GCA_945859605.1). Taxonomy (NCBI): domain Eukaryota; kingdom Metazoa; phylum Annelida; class Clitellata; order Crassiclitellata; family Lumbricidae; genus Lumbricus; species Lumbricus rubellus. The sequence goes on from OX243812.1 coordinate 8,196,804, forward strand.
CGCGACGCAACAAAAAGTAATAAAAATTTAATCTAATCTTTCTGGCCAATATCTTGGCCAAAAGTAAGAATATCGAAATGAAATTTTACACGCTTAAAGACAATTCATATCTGCATATGATGGTCAGATTTCATCAAAATATTTCCAAAACAACAAAAGTTACACCACTTTTAGTGAGGCCACCCTCCAATTTTTGACAATTCAAAGACGTAACGCAGCAAAAACACGATTTTATTAAGTCTCATCTCAAATAATTATTATCAAATAGCCTTGGTATTGACAGATGATCATTATTATTACTATTTAAAAAATAAACAGGGTACCAGCGTAGCTGCACGTCACTGAGAAGTCACTTAGCAAGATGACAATAAAATTCTTAAAATTAGAAATAACAAGGAATCTATCAGATAGTCAACAGGTCCATCAAGAACTCTGCATAGAGACTCAAAATAAGTTTTGGCACGGGTAGTGGGCACATTGAACACAAGTTGTGAAGCACTACCAAGTTCATTTGAGAACAGTTATTTGTGATGAGACTTAAAAATCGTGTTTTTGTCACTTTTTTTTGCGTTTCGTTTTTGAAACATCAAAAAACGGTGGGTGGTCTCACTAAAAGTGGCATAACTTTTGTTCAGTTTTAAATATTGTGATGAAATCCGGCCACCATGTGTTGATATAAATTGTCTATAAGTCTGTAAAATTTCATTTCGATATTTTTATTTTTGGCCAAGATATTCGCAAAAAACCTTTAAAAACTGCGTTTCGTTTTTGAAACGTCAAAAAACGGGGGGTGACCTCCCTAAAAGTGGCATAACTTTTGTTCTGTTTGAAATATTTTGATAAAATCTGGCCATCATATGTAAATATAAATTGTCTATAAGCCTGTAAAATTTCATTCGAAAATTCTTAATTTTGGCCAAGATATTGGCAAAAAACCTAGGGGGGTATTTTTTTTGGCGCACCCTGTACATGTACTCTTAAGTAGCATGCTAGATCTGTAATTGAGCGAGTCTGCATTTGAGACTGTTTTGAAGACTGTTTGTAACAGCGCTGCATGGACAAATTGTTCGTCATGCATTTTCTATTACGTTGTAGGTTTAGATAGGGCAGGGGTGTCAAACCTTTTTTAGTGGCGGACCAGTGTGAACATTTTCTAACAATTGGCGGGCCAGGGTGTCGAAGTTCCTGAGCAAAATTGGGTAGTGCTCTGAGAGGGAGCTACGGGCTTGGTCAGCCAATGCCCAGAAAGTCCCAATATCATGAAAAGATCTTGATTCAATGCCCACTTTTCGCTTCTTTTTAAATTTTGACAACATTTTAAATAATTTTGTAATCTTTAGGGAAGCTCCGCGGGCCAGAAAAAAATTGTCGGCGGGCCAGAAATGGCCCGCGAACCAGCTCTTTGCCACCCCTGAGATAGGGCAACAAATCAATCAATGGGAAATAATAATTGGCCAGATTCTATGTGTATCCTGTCATGTTTGGATGTGAAAATTCTGGACGTAATTTATTACAGCAGCTTAGTGTTGACATTCCCATCAGCACAACCCCATATCCGTTCAACACGACCATCAATTATGTTTCTAATACATGTATGAACGAAGTATAAAGCCATACATACATAAGCAGGAAATTCTTACAGGTTTCTGAGCATTAAGACAGTCATAATTTATCGTGGGCTGCATGTTATCATAGCGGTTGGCATGTCAGTGTAGCCTGCCTGAAAAATCTGACCAAAAAATGAGTGCATCGGCCACACACTGTCCGTGAAGTGAACAGATGGCGAGGAAGAGGACTCGTTATCTGAACTGATGAAATGAAGCTAAGGAAATAGTCTGTAATGTTTTGAACCATCTCTGAAGTCAGCTTTTCTATGGGCTGCTCTTCTTCAGTCTTATCTTTAATGACAGACAGCACAGTGTGTTTTGATTTACCTTGTGCAATGGGGAATTCAAATTTCAAATCCCACCCTGCCACACGAAGTCTACAACCCAGCCAATGAATCAGTTACCTGCAGGGAACGGTGCAGCCCTACCATAGCATCTTCGTTCATTGATTAAAGTACTTTTTCAAGAAAACTGCTCAGAGGCGCCCCCCGACTCCAGCACAGCAAAAAAACTGTTTTCAAATGTTTATAGAATGTGTCAGAGAGTGGCCTAGGGAACAGACGCAGTCAAGAGGGAGGCCATTCCATACTGCGGGGTCTGTTATGTTGCATCTGTTATTGATCCTCCAAATATATGTTTTTAAAAGACAAAAACAACTAAACAAAAGTGTCTGAACAAAAAGTCTCTTATCATCGTACTCAGCAGTTGATTCATCATGCACTTAATAAAACGCATTATGTCTGGACTCTATGAATATTCTCCACAACCCTAAGGCAATTACTGTGTATTACTAACAATTATGTCTGTCTACTTCGGACAAATATTTCCTAATGCATGTTTGCTGAAGCTTGTCTTTGGATAATGACGCTATAAAAAGAAAATAATTTATTTCGCCTTTTTATTGTTGCACTTACTACGAGCGAGCGAGCGCTAGGTCGGTATAAATCTCAGACGGCAGAAGACAGGCGTGTGCAAAAAGACTGGCCCAGGGTCACAAGGAAGAAGAGTCTTATCATCAGCCTCCTCCTCAGACCTACAATCTCTGGATAAAAGAAGGAAACTGATAGGAGCTTATCAGTATCCTAGTTCAATAGAACTCTGCATCCTTGAGATGCTCCTAAGTAGTGTGCTAAGGATGCATGGCGGTACAGAGCGGGTCATGGAATCAGGGTCTCTCCAAGATCTGGCACCAAAGGCTCTTCAGATCTCTAAGGTGACACCCCCCCACCCCCCGCAGCTATTCAGTCTCATTAATATGCTGAAGTTCAAGCAGGGTTAAAAGTGAATGATCAGGCGAAAGTCAGAGGGCAGAGGTTACAGGCAAATCATGACATGGAATAAGCTGTCAATTAGCCTATCCAATGTAGTTTGAAGCATTCAACACAAACCATTGCATGCATGTACGCGCACCAAACAAAAACATTTTAAAATTCAATTTTAAACTTTAGTTTTAGTTCTAGTTTTGTACTTTTCAAGTTTTCAGTTAGTTAAGTTTCAGTTAACTCAAATAGAACTTTTCAGTTAATGACAAATTACTTTCAGTTTTAGTTAAATTAAATAACTGCAATTATCCAGTGATTAAAATCCACAAAATACTTTTGGTTAAGTTAAATATTATATCTACGATTTGATTAGTCACTGATCAACGACGTGATGCTGCGTCAAAAGAAAGATGATCAGAATTGCGTCCACCGCTTTTATCCAGTCTCGGGACTGGCACCACCAGGATATATCGGGAAATTTACAGCCTTGCTCACTCGATTCCCATTTGTAGACTTTCGGATCAGCCGGTTCCTTTCATCCCACACTCAAAAGCGCTTTCATAAGGTAATAAAAACAGGTCACACACACACATACACACACACATACACGCGCACACACACACACTAAGACACACACACACACACGAACACACATACACAAACACACAATAACACACAGACAATCTTATCCATAGGAGAACAGTAAGCTTTGATGCAGAATAGTCTTGCAGCCTGTTACCATTCTCCACCCAATCCCGCTTTATCAACGGACTTGTCAGCCAGCCACAAGGCACACGCCTTGCCCAACAAGAGAAACCTATTACGACAGCTTGGAGGCCGAACTGAATTATGGGTCGTTTTCTGGCACAGAGGGGAAAAGCTAATTAGCAGACGGAGAATGTTGGCTCCACCAAAAGCAAACAGAATGATAATCTCTGTCCCAGGAATAAAAGAAAAATCAGCACAGTGCGTGTGACTATAGGCCTATCTTTCCTCATCTCCATTTTGCAGTCGTACTCCTCAGGGTTGTCATTCTCATTTTCTCCGATTCACTCTCCTCCTCTCCTCCTTTATTAATTATCCTCATGTCCGTCATTCCTCTACTTTTATCCTTTTCTTCTCCAATCTTCTAAATCCTACTAATCCTCTAAACCTTTCCAAATGCTCTTGTTTACATCATCTTCACACACTTCTTCAAGTATGAGGAATAGACATAGGAAAGAAAATAGTTTCCCTTCAAAGCCAATTCTTCTTCGGTGCCGATTCCTCAATTTACCGGTTCCTTTATTCCCATAATTATTCAAACTCTGCTTTCTCTAATACCTTTCTATCCTACATTTCCTCTTCCTCATCATCTATTCTTCCAACGATCTTCTATTGTTCTTCCTCTCTTCTTCCTCTTATTCCTCACTCTCCCTGTTCCTGTTCCTCTTTGTCCATCATTCCTCTTGCCCCCAAGGGCCCTCCTACACCATATCCTGCTCCACCCACTTGCTTTTATCTCCTCCTCCTCCTTTTCCTCATCTTCCTCCTTCTCCTCCTCCTTCTCCTCCTCCTTCTCTTCCAACACCTCTTCCTGCATACCAGAATAGGCTATGCGGAACCACCACTGCCTCATTACAATCCAGTCACATATTATTTAAGCTGTACTGCCCACGCCCGATGTAGGTTCAACACACAAAAACGGCCGTTAATGCCATTCACGGCTCATCTAGCATTAGCTGAAGTAAGTAGGCATATCGAAGTCCGATGACTCCGATCTATTTAGCGTCACTGCTTCATTGTAAAGCACATCAGAAGCTGCAGTCAAAACGGATCCATGTCAAATCACCGTACTCTCGTCCTATGTACAGAAATAAATTCTCCCAAAATTGCATCAACAAACGCTCGCAATAAAGTCAGCGCAGACGGTTTCTGCTGTGAAAATAATGTGGAATTACAAAGCATACAGAAGAAAATATTATGCACCACACGAGCATTTGGAAAGTAGCATATTTAAGGACGTAACCTTGTAACAATTTGGGGAGGGCTTACCATTTCGGATCTTTTTTCCAATGGACATGGTGGAAAAATACGCAGAAGTGGTTTTTAAAAGATCCGACAATTATTTATATGTGGGGTAGGGAGGAGTGAGAAAGCAAGAGGAGAAAGAAGGCAGCTGGCTATGTAGGCCTATAGGCTATAATTATAAAATTGATGAATGATAAGGTACAGACCCTGGAGGTTAGATAAAAAAATTCATTGTAGACTCTGACGGGGTTTTCCTTTGGGAGGAATGTATTCCACTCAATGCTCTACAAGAACAGGGAACATGCTATGGACTTGAATGGAAGATCTATAAAAAAAACGGAAGACAAAAATGGAAGACAATAGCTCTGCTGGATTGGAAATACAAATGAAAGCTAAATAGGACAAAAGCACTAGAATGACAAACAGACTGAAATAGTCTCAGATTTCCTCTCTTCACTGAATCATCATCATCATCATCGTCGTCGTCGTCGTCATCATCATCATCATCGTCCTGGGAAATTTAATCAGTACCATCTTAATCCTACAAACTCATGAATAACATCATTGTTTATAATAGTTCAAGCTCTTGTTGGGGCGCAGTATGAGACAATGTTGGTCTGGTTAGAACCAGGTGCCACGGAAATTCAGCCACACCCTTTGCGGTCCTAATTTTTCATGCGGCACACCCAACCACCATGAGTCCTCATTTACACTGGCATACATGTAGATGTCAGTGTCTGTCCCACGCGGGTAACCCTCCCCCACTGAGGTGATACACTCCGTGTGTATGGTTGTGTATCTTTCCTGTATCACTACAGAAACCAACCTATGAGCATCTGGCATTAAAAAAATGTCAACACATCTGACTAAATGTGGAAGAAGGCAATAAAAGACTCTTGCTTGGACGTAAAACATTCAACATCGTCGTCGTCGTCATCGTCGTCATCATCATCATCATCATCGTCATCATCATCATCATCATCATCATCATCAATTCATCATCATCATCATCGTCAATTCATCATCATCATCATCATCATCATCATCATCATCATCATCATCATCATCATCATCATCATCGTCATCATCAACATGACAGTCATCGTAATTATAACCATCACCCATAAGCACTCGTAAACAAGCTGGTGCCCTGCATTTGGCTTTCAAGTTAAGAGTTGACAATTATGAATACGATCGCATAATTATTACTAAGCAGCATCGCAGAAAGCATAGCAGCATGTGGCAAATTTATTCAACTGAGTTGACCAAAAACAGCTTAAGCCAGGTTTCTCCACGAACTTTGAAAAAAAAGACCAAGACAATGCTATAGTACCAGCGGAAAGAATGGAGGTAGTGTAGGTAAAGCTCAGCCCTGCACAGAAACTCAGAGGACAATATGGAGAAGCAAAAGTCATCATGAATTTTGTGACACAACCCTGGCTGTCAGTCTAAAAGTCTCCATTACTAAGTAGGTCTTAGTAGCATTATGTATTATGGCATTGCCTATTATATTGTTTATCCAACATTTGTCAAAACATTTTGCCGCCAATTGGCATAATTTGAGGAAATGTGTCAGACAATTTCCCAAGCCCTCGATCCGCCTGCGGGATGTGTCACCAGCACAGTAGGCATGTGCTACAGCAGCATGCTCCATAATTAATAAACCATAACACCAATTAACTTGTTAACTTGATAGCCAATAATAGTCCCTGTTTCTTCATAACCCAATGGTAGGACCACCAAACGTTTGCATCATAAAAACTGTGTCAACCTTAACTAATTACATGAGTTTTGAATTATAAAAAAACCTGAAAGGCCGAAGCCTAATAAGTATAGAATGCCCCTCCACGGCCTCCAGCCATACACCAAAGCAGCAATGCAAAATGTCGTTCTTTTAATTTTACGCTTTCTTCGCCTCTGTAGCTGAGAGCATGGATTACAAACGATAGTAAAAATTAACTTAAAAACAACTGCTGGATAAACAATAATATAATAAGCAATGCTATAATAAATAAATAATACAATAATACGAACAATAATACTATGAATAACAATACAAAGAGATAATAATAATATAAGCAGCAGATGATGTCATGACGTCAAGTCAATGGTCCCATCGTCTTGTGATATGAACTTAAATATCAGACCACGTCCAAAGATCCTTCTGGGACAAGAACCAGCAGATAAGAAAACACAGACACGTCGGCCAGACACTCCTGAAAAACCAATACACTGCCGGACACACGTGTGTAGTCGGGTTAACCACCATCACCACCACCACCACCACCACCACCACCACCACCACCACCATTATCAGCCTCACCATGATCACCATCAATTCAAGACGTCAGCCATTATTAGCATTAATACTATTATAGACCTAATATTAATATGATAAAACCAATGTTCTCCAAGCCCTATAGCATATTTTATGCATTCAAATACTCAAACGGTTTGCTATAAATTACCAGGCCTTCATATACTTACCTACAATGATGAACGTCCTGGTTTAGGACTAGGGATGTTAAACGATAACCGGAAATCCGGTTATCGGTTCTGAATCCGATAACCGGTTTTTATAATTGACCAAACGATAATCGTTTAAATTTTTCTTATCATTACTGCAGCGAAAATTACCAGAAATGCCAAAAAATTACGCATAGTGCTTAGATTATATTCGAACTTTCATTCCATATTTTGGCATTAACTCACTTGCTTCGAGCGTACAACTTTTAATACGTGCGTATATAGCACATATTAAGTATTCAAACGCGCCTATTTCCAATGTTCTAGAACGATCCGGTGATTTTATATGCATTTTTGAAAATCTACATAATACCATTGAAATTTGGTATTTAACTCTCGCTTCCGCCTTGTGTACACGCATTCCAATGACGTCACGCGTCCTTGCAATATTTTGGAAACTTTTATAGAGCAATTATTTACTTGGTAAGTTACTTAATATGTCACAAAATTAATAGTTGCTCTACAAAAGTTGCATATTTTCACCAGTCTGTTGGTTGAGCGCATCGATATCTATATTTAGAATTATAGATGAGCGTATAATATCGTCGTTGCATAGTAATACTTAACTCTCGCTTCCGAAGTGGTGACTGTTGTGTAGTATTATTAGCAGCATGGTCGGAAATCGTTAAGTTTCGATTTGTTTTGTAGAGTTTAATTATACGTCATGTGCGGTCTGATCTCCAATCGGCTGAGTTATCAACGACCTCGTATATAATTATCAAATAGTTGCAACCGTCCCTTGCTGTCCGAAGATTGCTATTGGACGAATATTATATACCTACGTTTTTTACTCTATGGGATTTTCGCTATAAATCTATTCCTAGATCTATGATCTGTTTATATATAAGCAGCATGGTCGGAAATCGTTAAGTTTCGATTTGTTTTGTAGAGTTCCTGTTTGTTTTGTAAAGACTAAAGACGTGTTTATTATGAATATCTTTTAATTATATTGTATTATGAAGATTTAATAGAAACATACAGTGTAATTACGTGCATTTTGAGCACTTTAATTAGAACTATAGAATTCGTTGTGAATACCAAATTTCGCGTCTACACACTTTGCGTTACATAATTGCCTACGTAGATTACTTTGAATTATATCATATCTAACATTTCCGAGAGGCAATAAAAAAACCGATAACCGGTTTTAAACCGGTTTTTACAAACCGATAATCGGTTTTAAGAAAAAACCGATATTAACATCCCTATTTAGGACCAAGTGGATATTAGGATTATTCACCCATTCAAGTACTAACCCACCCCACTCCTAATGTTTACATTCGAACTGTTAACCAGCATCATAGCAGTAAGACTAGAATAAAAAGAAGAGCAGTCCTTAGGGCAAGCTCCACAGGCCTCCACGCACATAAAGTGTAAGCAACATCATTTTCTTAACCTCAGCATATGAGAGTAAGTCCCCCATTCTCACCGTCGCATCGTGAGTTAGTCATAAGGGGCGCCGGTGGAGCAGGAACCTCAAAACATTTTCTACCCTGACAGGATTTTAACCCTCCTGGCCAACAGTCCACCATACTGTAGTCCTACTGGATACCATAAACATACTGAGGCTCTTAACATTCCCACTAAACATCGATTGGCTGATGGATAAAAAAGCAGTAGGCCTACACACAGTCATCATCAGAAGCCGTGTCCATTATTGTGGCTCTTAATGGCGGTCGCGGCGTCGGCGGCATTAGGTCTGGGGAGCCCTTCGATCGATAGTTTTCTCCGAAAAACGTCCAGCCCCCAACCCCCCAACCCCTCCACCGCACCCCCGACTCATTAGGGAGGCGCGATATTTGATCAAATTCACTGCGACGTTTGAGCGATATCTCTCCTTACGCTTGGAATCATTTGGGACTGTAGTATGGAATGTTCTACTCCGCAAAGCCCAGAGTAATGAAAGTCTTATTCCCCCCCCCCCCCCCCATAAACTTCCTTAATCAGACGAGGCTTCAGAAATTAACTTTGTCGCCATGGCCAACCGAAATAGCCTAACTAAAGGATTTACAGCACTTACACTGTGCTCTTTGTTTTTCTACCGAAGGCTGTGTGTTACGGTACCTAAGCAAAAGTTGTTTTTTTAACTTTATCTCTATCAATGTTGTTATCCAGGTTAAGCATCCTAGGCGTTTCTAAGATGATTGGTATAACAACTTTAAGATCAACCATGACCTCCGCCCTATTGGGTAGACCTGTGAGTGAAAATATCTTGAGTGTCTTTCTATTCCCAGTAAATAACCGGGGGTGTGTGTGTTCGAATCCACAATCCAGAACGACGTTTGAAGGTTTCTGCCATACTTTCACCCCTTTTACTTTTACTCTGAATACGTAATTGTAATCGTAATCTCGAAATTTCTTAAGCAACACTCGAAAGCCAAGCGCAGGGCACCAGCTTATTCACGAGCGCTGTTTCTTGTCAGAAGGATTGTCCAAAAGAGTAGTCCGAAATCCGAATCAGGTTGTATAGTCCAGTTGCCAGAGGATCCGAGTAGGCCTATATGAACCACGCCTGTGGAATGGTCAGCATAGGGATGCACAGAACTGGGCAATGACTCATTCACACCCATGGGGCCCGGTAGAGCACTGGATAACGCGCTGGCATCATGGCATGAAGAGCGAGAGGTACCGAGATCGTGTCCCATATGGCGGACGTGCTTTGTGTTTGAAGTTTTCTGTTAGTAGTTAAGATTTATGTCTTCTGTCATTAACTTTGCGTTCTTGTAAATTGTTTCAATTGCATAAATGTACACTGCAACCGGTTGCGGTCTGTCAACCGGATTGTTCCAAAAAACGAATTTTTTTTATTACCATCTTTTATGGTTGGCTTAGGTGAACTGAATAGTGTAGTAGTCAGCGCGTTGGTTTCTCTATCAAGTGGTTTGGGGTTCAGTTTCTCCAAGGTAAACATTTCGTCTCCGACATCAGCTCCATCTGTGAGTCACTGATTGATATCCTAACTCAGCGTCTCAAGGTTCAATGAGGCTGAGCGGCCTGAGCCAGAACAGTGAACACCCAGCCAATGGCTGCAAAGGTGACAAACAGGAGAAGGGACAACGTGGCAGAGGCATAGGCGTAGGAGACGGGGGTCCAGGGGGGGCAAATGCCCCCCCAAATTTCGGGCAAGTCTGATTTTTCGGGCAAGCAGACCCGGAAAAATAAAAAAGTTTTTAAACAAATTTTTTTAAAAAAAATTTCCGGGTCTTTTTGCCCGAAAAATCAGAATTGCCCGAATAAAAAAAGGTCGTTATACCGTTCGGGCAAAAAGTAACGGAAAATTTCAGAAAATTTCGGCCGGATGACTAAAAAAAGGTCGTCAGAATTTTCGGGCAAACGTAACGCGAATTTTTCTTAAGATTTCGGCCGGATGACAAAAAATTTTCGGGCAAAGGTCTCAATTTTGCCCCCCCAACGCTGAAATCTCCCCTACGCCTATGGGCAGAGGACTAGGGGGGCGCCCTGCTCTCGTAATATAATGCCAAGGCTGCGAAAATTCATTTGCTAATACTTCATACATATGCATGGCTGCCATGAGAGATCTTCTTGTCTTTATATCTTTCTCTATCTTTAAAAGAACTTCACTTGATTGCATTGCATCAAAGAATAATTCTGTGTTCCTGTTCGATCAATGCCGGTACGTTCTGCATTATCTGCGACCCATGGAGACCAGTGCTGCCCCTCCCCCCACCCACCCCCACCCTCCTACACTCCCAAATGACAACGAGTGCACATTGTGCTTTCTCGATCAATATATTCATTTTATGGCTGTGTTTGTTGCGGGTACTGGAGCAACAAAGCTGTCAAAACAAATTGCTGCCTGACGATTTGAACTGCAGACCTCAAGTCTGGTGGTTGGTCGAGCATCATGCATATCAATCGACCAAAAACCAAACGAGACTTCGATCTGATTAAAGTGACAAGAAGACAAAAGAAAAAGAAACAAAAGAAATGAAAAAGCAGTCAAACGAAAGACCAGCAAAGACGCACATGCGAAAGAAACAGAAAGATAGCAGCAGATAGACAGACATAAGACAGACAGACAGACATGATAAGACAAACAGACACAGACAGACAGACAGACAGACATAAGACAGACATGATAAGACAAACAGACACAGACAGACATAAGACAGACATGATGAGACAAACAGACACAGACAGACAGACATAAGACAGACATGATAAGACAAACAGACACAGACAGACATAAGACAGACAGACATAAGACAGACATGACAAGACAAACAAACACAAACAAACAGACCTAGACAGACACAGACAAACACAAACAGACATACAGACAGAGAGCATCGTATGGACAGACAGACAGACTAAGACAGTCATACAGCATTGAATGGAGTGCTCAGAGTTCACTAAAGACCTGATAGAGGCAGATTGTGTAGGTCTGTAGGAGATATAAACAGATACATCTGAAACATTATAATTATAACAGTCACCGGACCAATCAGATTTTAAACCAAAGTCTTAAACAGACGAATTATACAGTTCAATCTCGATCAACAAACAGACAAAGAGAAAGAGACATAGAGACAGACTGTCACAGAGAGAGACAGCGGGTAAGACAGATGAAAGCTGACAGCCATGTAGTTAGCGCTCAATCTCGATGATCAGACATTATATCAGACATCTGACTGAGATCAATCGTGGCAGATCAACATCAGAAAGAAATAAGGCTCCACGCAATCCATATTATTACTATAGTCCAAGACAAACACGCGCCAAGAACCATGCAACGGTGACCCAATCTGACATGCTCAGATTCATTCAACTCCTTACTCAGTGTCCAGAGGTTCAATGATGCAGAACGCCCAGCGGCGGCGGCGGCTGCAATCGTGACAAACAGAAAGCCAGTGCAATTTCTCCAAACGCCCGTCATTCATCCTGGGCCCTCGAGGAAAACAGTGGAAGTTATTCAGACGCCGCCGCCATCAGCTGTGGTGGACTCGGTCAATATCGATGATAAAATGGCCGCCGCCTCTGCCGCTGTGTACATACGAGCTCTATTGAAGTAGAACCACTGTATAAACAGCGCTATATAAATGCCATAAACGTCATGCTATGTTTGCCATGCCAAATGCAAGTACTCGCTGCATGTTCAACCGAACAGAACCGAGTTACATTGGATCGACGAATTATGCAGGACTCCACAACGATTACGATATATAACAGTTACGATAACATATCGCCACATTGTTACTGTGACCATGTTTACAATATTTATTAAAATGTTTAGGCCTATTACAATGTAGGCATAAGTTACTGTACTGCGATTGGCATTACCGCAAGTGTTGTGTTCCTTCATACCATTAGTATTTTATAGGCCTACTGACTGCACACAAAGGCTGGATCTGCATACATATACCTCTGTATCCATTCTCCTTATCATCATCATCGCCATAATCTTATCTCGATCCAAGAAAGCACTCAAGAAAAATAGATGGCCAGTTGTTTAATCTGTGTAGTAAGAACCCCATCGAGCGGGATAATTCCTTTGGGTGAACCTTGTATGCTCTCTTATAATCACGTATAATAACAACAGTATTCCACAAAAATTATAGGCTACGTATGCGTTGTACTTTATTATTACATTGTGAATTCAAGTTGCTTTGTTTCTTGTGATCAATAGGCTAATAATATTGAAATTGAATTGAAATTGAAATGAAATCGTACTAAAAAATCACAAAGCACTGAAGGAGCAAGGTTGAACTCAAAAAGGTCGTGGCTTCAACTCAACTCGTCTAATATGTAATTGCAATTAAATCTTGACACATCTTCAAAACCCAAAGAAGCAAAGTCGTGGGAATCAAAGATAAAAACTTGCAGGTCTACGATAAAAAAAAATTTGTTTGATGCAAAATTTATTAAGTAGTTGACTGTCTTGGTAGCCAAAGTTCAGCCAAGGAGAAGGAGGCCAAGAGGGCAATAAAGGAGGAGGCCAAGAGGGTAATCAAGCATAACACACCGGTCTAGGCTTATGGCAAAAAGTATGGGGAACGGACACCTACAGTATCTACTATATCTTTGGACATGTATCTAATGATGACAATTATAATCCTAACCATAGGCCTAACCAAGGACTCCTATATAATATCCCAGACCTCCTTGGCCTAACCGACCTCACGGCGCCTGCCTGACCCTAACTGGTACTCACGACGCCTAACCTGATCGGGGACGACACCTATATTATCTCCGATAGGTCTACCATATTAAATTTTATGCCAAGTTCAGTTCTGAGTGGCATTAGATAACGAAGAGAGTCGACAGAACAAAAATGGTTGGAACTCCAAAGCCTCAGACAATCTGAAGTATCTGGGTCACAGAAGTCTGAAAAATGAAGGCCAACCTCCATGATACACCACCACCACCACCACCACCACCATCCGTTTTGTTCCTCTTCTTTCTCTTCGTTTTTACTTTTGGTGACTAACAAACTTGTAATGACAAAATCGACTTCACCCACCCATTCTAAACTCCCCTAGAAAACCAATCATAATATTACACGGGGTCCCAGTGACACACGCCCATCCGCCCACCAGCGGTTCATCATTTCCTCACACACCCAACCTTTAAACGACAAATATGTCGGAAAATATGTCGGTATGATTCGAAATCGTGACATGTACTAAGATGGAGATGCTTCCGAAAATGTTTTGTCATTTTTTACGTGACCGGTGACATCAGATAGCAAATATACGCTGAACTAATGGAAGGAATGCATACAATATCTCAAAGATTATCTTGTCCCAGTTGTCCGGAATTGACCGGAAAAGACATAAAGTTCACAAGATAACATTATTCCCATGTAACTAAGATGCGATTTAGGACTAGCACACATGTGAGAATTCAGTGCTCTGTGGATTAGAAGATATAGGGAATATAGGGCCTATTGCACTTCATGGACTGCATGACACGCAGGTTTTTGTCTTTATTTTTTATGATTTTTTATTTTATTTACTCTTTATTTTCGTCTGTTAGACGCTTTGTTTTGTTTAGTCGAGCTATAAATGACACCTTAATAATAATAATAATTAACATTATTAGGTCTAATAGGCCTATTAACAATGGAGTTCTCCCGTAGGTTGACAATGAATGCAAAGAACATTTCTCATTCGTATGCTATTCTAATTATTCCTGTCTTTGAAAATAGACCCACTTACTGTCAATACTTACTTAGGTCCTACTTACCTACTTACTTACCTAAGTCCGCTTGCAGAGTCTCAGTATACTTCCTGTATACTATATAGAACTAAAATTTAATTATAATAGTGTTGTTGTGATGCTGGGCTTCAGATTTAATTGTAAAAGTAAGATAATTTAATCATGGGCTAATCTATTCCGTGTTTGGGTTAAACAATGGTACACTTGACAAGGATGAAAAATACGCTGCTTTTGAAACCACGAAAACATCAATTAGGCCTACGTTTATAATTGCAAATGAGTAAACAATGTGAGTCATGTGAAAACAATGTGAAAACAGTGTGCGTTCATAATACTAGGAACTAAAGTCCAACAAACTACCATTGCCACTCTTCGGCATGGGGAACTTGCTTCTAAGAATAGAACTGAATAGAATATAGAGTTCATCTACAGAATTATTCATCATAATACTAAAAATACTGCCCCCACTTCTCTTCTAATATTCAGTTATATTCACATATTAAAGAAAATTGTTTCAAACGGCATAATGCTATTACGTCAAAGCATTAATTTTTTTATTATTTTATTTTTCTCCTGAACCAAACTAACATTATATTAGGGCCTATACAATAATAAAATTATTATGGCAGTGAACATATATAGTGTTGTGAGGCGGAAAAATTGTCCGGAAAGTTTCATATCTTTCCGGAAACTTTTGGAAACTTTCCGACGTATTTTTCCGGAAACTTCCGAAAAATTTCCAATATTTTTCTATCAATACAATATTACCAAATAACATCAGGAGGTGTTTTCAGTAGATATAGGCAAAATTTATGCTTAAATAATCTAGTGTTAGATTGGGAATGAAGATATACCTCATACGTTAACACAATAATCGTAATTATCGTAATCACGAATTTATATACCGCCACTTCAAGAGAAACTCGTCAGAGGCACTCAATACTTCAAACGATGTCTAACTGTCTGCATGGAGTTTAGACATCATATCACTCGGACAGAAATCTCACCCTCTCGTCTTAGCCAAATACTGTCCAGCTGATAACTGAACTATAGGCGGAGTCGGACACATCTCGACAACGGGCACTATGCGGCACCACACCAACATTATCAAAAACGACGACCTTTGACCTTTGGGATTATTATAAACAGCAGTCGATGGCGGTGATGATGATGGTGGTGGTGGTTGTTATGGTGATGGTTTAGCTGCCGGCTGCAGCTGACATCAATTGATGACATAGAAAGCGTATCACTGATAGTGCAGGAAAGAATGCTAATTTGTCCGCCTTAAGGCATCCGTATTATATCAACGAAACCAAATGTTCAGGATGTTAACAGATTAGTCTCACATTTCCATTTGCAGTTTTCGATGTAGGCCTTCGTCAAATACTTTGAAGCTGCATTAAAACGAGACAATATTTCGTATATGTAAATTTGCATAGATCATAACCAACTTAGCCAGCCATAATGAGTACAATGGTCGTACAAGGATGGAGGAGGACTGGCCTCCAGCTCTAATATCCCCAGGCTAAAATCACTGAAATCGATAACCTCCATAGTCAAGCCTATCCCGCTAATAGCTCAAGGGACTACACCTTCTGCTTCTGATCCTTCTCCTCTTCTTCCTCTTTCTTCCAACTTCTCCTCCTTCTCTTCCTCTTTCTCCTATCTTCCACTTCCCTTCATCTCTTTCTCCTCCTTCTCCTCCTCCTCCTCCTCGTTCTCTAACTTCTCTTCCTTCTCCTCTTCCTCATTCTCCTCTCCTCCATCTCCTCTTCTTCCTCTTCCTCCCTTTTCTCCTACTCCTTCTCCTCCGTTTCCTCCTTCTCCTCCTACTTCTCCTTCTTCTCATGACCAGCTCATCACATTCTTCCAAAACTTCCAGCAACAGTTCTTTGTATGTGTGACCAATTCCTGATGCAGGCCAACAAGTCTGCTCTTCATTGCTTTCCAAGTCAGACACCAGCTGACCTCCTCCAACCGAAATCATATGTGGATTTTAAAGTTCCGGATCCATCTTCAACGCCTCCCCTGTTCCTCTCCACCATCACTTCTCTATTTCTCCAGCTGTCCCTTCCTTGGCCTCCTTTTCCATTCACTACCCCCTCCACCCAGAACTCCTTCCATCCTTTCTCCTTTCCTCACTCCATCTCCTCCTCCTCCTTCCTCCCTCTGTGCACGGAGACTCCCTCCATCCCTCCATCTTCCGTGCCTCTGACACTTCTCAGCTGCCCACACCATCCTCCATCCTCCCCTCTCCCTCCCGCCCTCCTCCCTCCCTCCTTACCTCTCCTTCTTCTTTCAAATCCATGTACTTCTCCTTCCAGTACTCCTATCCATCACCTAGATCTTTTCAAACACATATCCTTCCTCCTCCTCCTTCTCCTCCTTGCTTCTCCACCCTCCCTCCTTCCTCACACTCCACCTCACACTCATCCTCACACTCCTCCTCACACTCATCCTCACACTCCTCCTCACACTCATCCACACGAGTCTGGGTCATCTCTATCGCCCACTGACGAGCAATTCGTGGTATAGATGGAAATGCGGTCAGACTACATCAACAACATGGCACTGATTACTACACCGCTTAACCCCCATCCCTCCCCCTTACACCCCCGCCCCCCACCACCACCACCACCACCACCATCCAGACCCCGCTAACATTCAGTCGGTCAAGACTACACATAACCGTCTCGGGTCTCGTGCTCTACAATATTATCAGAGCTATTCTCACAGAATACGCCAGCAAACAGTATAGGGCTGTAATAGGCCACTGGTCGATTGTCTTCCATCCAACCGTAAGGATCCCTATTTATAACAGCTGCACAATGACCGCAGATCTTGATCTTCGCTTTGGTTGTTGCACAATGCAACATGGTTGCTTCCCTGTGGTTGTACGGTCACTCCCTCCTCGCCCTCAGTCATCGGGCGGCCCGCTTCTCGGCCAGACTTCGCGTACATGTAGGCCTAGTCGGGAATTTAATTAGGCTTGATCAGCGGTGTAACTTGAGTGAAACGTATCTAGAGTGGGTTTTAAATGGAACATAGTAGTGTCTTTAATTAATAAGAACTCAGGTAAATGGTTCAGATGGTACACGTCACTATGATTTTTCAGTGGACAGGCTAAGGGTGTCTTTTATCGACCAGACTTCGCTCTCTGCCAGGCTTCTCTATGTCCATCCGTTTCGGCCACCCTTTTTTGTGGTCGGCGGCCCATCCTTTTCGGCTAAGGTTTTGCTGTAGTCAGGCGACCCTTCCTTCCAGATTCCACTGCAGAAGTCGGGCGGCCCCAGGTCCCTCTTCTCGTCCAAGCTTGGCTGCTGTGGATGGGGCCTGGGGAGGGCATGGGTGACCTTTGTCATTCTCAACCAGACTTCGCTGTGGGTCTCAGGTCGTGACAAGGTCGCCATAAAATCAGCGACATGAGTGTTTCGTCCTACATCAGCCGGACCGAGTATTGTGTTATTTCGCTTGTGGCTGAAGACCATTCTCAGATAATAATCTCGAAGACCATTCTACATCTAATGGACGATCGCCGATTATGTCGTCCAACGCAGAAGTGCCTTGTAAAATGTGCACTTGCAATTGGGATTTCATCCTTACAATTATTATTATTATAGGCTTACACCAAAGATTTATCGCTGGCTCTTGTCATATCTGATCCATGCATAAAATTGCATTATATAGTACAGAACCCATGTATATTTCAGCTTTACCTTAACTCTTCTTATACTTAACCATGTTATGGCCTGTTATAGCAAAGAATTTGATATATACTCCCAAGATTATCACATTAATTTATAGCCACTCAAGTTCCACTCTACAGCACTGCCTTTGACAGCTACTAAATGGTGCTATATGAAGAATTCTGTCTCATATAAATATATATACATATATATATATATATACATATATATGTATATATAAATTATATACATATGAATTCGTTCATTGCAATTATCATGCACAGTGCACACACACACACACACACACACACAGTCGTTATGTAGGTTTCTTCACAGCTAGGGCGCTATATCAATGCTCAAAATGAATGAATTAACTATCAAAATGAATGAATTAATTAATACGCATCAGAATGCTTAGTATAGCCCGATATTTAAGTACCTCTTACAAGCAGCGATGTCTAATAAAACCTAAAGAGAAATAAATTACTATATAATAATGGTATACTCTTTGGAGCCACATCGAATTCAGTGCACTAACATTTCATAACATGGTTTGGTTGTGCATAAAGAGGTAGGAGGATGCAAAAAGCTGAACTATACAAATACATAATGTTCAGCTTCAACTCACATATATTAACAGTCTAGTCACGAGGGTGGATATTGGACAGCCAAGCCATGCCCCAATCACAGTTTGCAGCCGTGCATGGTTGCACCACGGTCTTAGAACACCCCACCCCATCCCCACCCTCCACCTCTATCCTCTCTGAAACAAATTTATAGGATGCAATAATATGCCCCTATAATACACAGATATTATGTCCTTATTGTTTGAGTGAATTGATGCTGCAAACAATCTTGACCTATTAATGCAAATAGCATCCGTAAACATTTGACATATTATGCAGCACCTGTGTAGGCCTACTGCAGCTTGATCCTTATACGTCCTCTATAAATTCTGAGCTGTATGAATATTCGCAAACTGTTTACAAACTACTCAGGTTTTGGCCAGCTGTCAAAACTATACAAAGCAAGCTAAACATACCCAGCTGTGTGACACACAGACCTAAACAAACACACACCTACACAAACACACACATGATATACACAAACACACACCTACGCTAACACACACAAACATGCATACTAGGGTGGAGTGAAAAAACCGAAAATTGGAATTCCGAAAAGTAATGGCAACCAAAAGTTGCCCAATGACATGGAATCAAAAAATGTGTAAAAAGTTTTTTAAAATATTAATGTCTTCAGCCCCCATAAGTGGGCCAAAGTTCCAAAAAATTGCATTTTTTAAAGAAAATTGCCGGTTTTATCGTGAAATATTCTTAGTGCAAAATAACTAACTGCCATTCAATACACCGTTGAAAAGAGCTCTTAAAACTGAACAAAATGGTGTATTCATTTACAGAATAGTCCAATATTTGTAGAAGATATTAATTTTTTAACCATACCCCCTCTTCGCGACATGTTGCGAAACCTAAAACAGTAAAACACTAATAACTTTTTTATCCTTTGAGATATTTCAATGCGTAATATGTCATTCGATTCTGTTTAGGACCCTCTTTCTAATGGTGTATTGTAAGGTGAGATTGCATATTTGTTTGTCTGATATTATTGGGATGGTATCTGATATACACCTTGACTGAAAGCACTTCCAAAGACTTTCATGGAAATCGTATTGCCGTCACAGTAGGGCAAAGTCACAAATGTCAGAATTTGTCTCATATACTGGCATGCATCATTGACCATCAGCAAGTAATCATGCTTTTTTAAAATTTATCCGATCCACTGTGTCTTAGAGGGACAGTAGTGCGATACAGTCCTATAGTTAATTTTGATTTCAAATATCAGTTTCAGTTCTCGCGATCTTAATGGCGTCCGGACAAACTCATCTCTGTTGTCTGCACCTCAGCTACGGCTGCAATAGCTTCATTCAGACTTTTAAGACACCTTTCAAAAATACTCTAATCTGGACATTGAAACTGTCAAACTATCGAGCCTGATCGATAACATGAAATTGGAGCTATTCTGTCCTTTGGCTGTGTTGGAACAGATTGTTGGAACAGCAACCCTCCAGCTATGAAAGTCAATTAATTCTACATTATCTGTTAAGTTAAGATTCTGAGGCAGAACATGGAAGCACTGCCCAGACAACTTTCTATCTTGTTTTCAGCTATTGACATTCTCCTCAGACCAAGTTCTTTCATAGGAGTAGCCTATACACCGTATTGGGATGATATCTATTATGCACCCTGAGGTCCCTGACTGAAAGCACTTGCAAAGACTACAGTCACTCTAAGACACAGTGGTTATAAACAATTTTAAGCGAACATGATTGTTTGCTGATAATCAATTATGCATGCCAGTATGTGAGACTAATGTCTGACATTTTGTGACATTACCCTACTGCGACGGCAATACGACTTTTTTGAAAGTCTTTGGCATTTCTTTCAGTGAGGGTGCATATTAGATGCCACCCCAATAGCCTGTACGCGGTATATTAGGCTAATAGAGTGACTGTAGTATTTGGAAGTGCTTTCAGTCAGGGTGCATAATAGATATCATCCCAATGCGGTGTATAGGCTACTCCTATGAAAGAACTTGGTCTGAGGAGAATGTCAATAGCTGAAAACAAGATAGAAAGTTGTCTGTGCAGTGCTTCCATGTTCTGCCTCAGAATCTTAACTCAACAGATAATGTAGAATTAATTGACTTTCATACCTGGATGGTTGCTGTTCCAGCAATCTGTTCTAACACAGCCAAAGGACAGAATAGCTCCAATTTCATATTACCGGTCAGGCTCGATAGTTTGACAGTTTCAATGTCCAGATTAGAGTATTTTTGAAATTGTCTTAAAAGTGTGAATGAAGCTATTGCAGCTGTAGCTGAGGTGCAGACAACAGAGATGAGTCTGTCCGGACGCCATTAAGATCGCGAGAACTGAAACTGATATTTGAAATCAAAATTAACTATAGGACTGTAACGCACTACTGTCCCTCTAAGACACAGTGGATCGGATAAATTTAAAAAAGCATGATTACTTGCTGATGGTCAATGATGCATGCCAGTATATGAGACAAATTCTGACATTTGTGACTTTGCCCTACTGTGACGGCAATACGATTTCCATGAAAGTCTTTGGAAGTGCTTTCAGTTAAGGTGCATATCAGATACCATCCCAATAATATCAGACAAACAAATATGCAATCTCACCTTACAATACACCATTAGAAAGAGGGTCCTAAACAGAATCGAATGACATATTACGCATTGAAATATCTCAAAGGATAAAAAAGTTATTAGTGTTTTACTGTTTTAGGTTTCGCGACATGCCGCGAAGAGGGGGTATGGTTAAAAAATTAATATCTTCTACAAATATGGGACTATTTTGTAAATGAATACACCATTTTGTTCAGTGTTAAGAGCTCTTTCCAACGGTGTATTGAATGGCAGTTAGTTATTTTGCACTAAGAATATTTCACGATAAAACCGGCAATTTTCCTTAAAAAATGCAATTTTTCGGAACTTTGGCCCACTTATGGGGGCTGAAGACATTAATATTTTTAAAAACTTTTTACACATTTTTTGACCCCATGTCATTGGGCAACTTTTGGTTGCCATTACTTTTCGGAATTCCAATTTTCGGTTTTTTCACTCCACCCTAATGCATACTCACATATTCACAATAACACATTCCCATAAAAAATGACAAGCTAATTTGAACAACCAACCTGTTGGCTCGATTTCAAACTCGAATATCAAGTCCTACAACAATGTAAGTTGGTGTCAAATATAACTTTAAAACAACTGCTTCTGAATATTAGTACAATGTGTGTACAAAGGAATATTTGCATAGGCAGATCAGTTTTAAAAACAATGGCGTATAATGTTTCTGCCAACGCCTTCATATTTAACTGTGTTCTAAATGCCATGTCAACCTCTTTGGGCCCCTTTTTAACTCAGAACTACATGTATATCAAGCTCACATGAGCCCGTCTTGATTTAGAAGACATCGCTTCTTGATTTTGAAGACTCTCTTCCTATAAAGAAGCATTCAAAGGAGTTAAAATGAGTTAAGAGCCTTCTTCTGAAAACAGTAGAACTTTGCAAGTAAATAAATAGTCTATGAAACTAGAATGAAGTCCTGCCAAAGAGGAACAAACTTTAATCATGAGAGGAACAGAAAAATTAATATATGTCATGGTATTCATTCATTCATTTATTAATTCATTCATTCACTCATTCATTCATTCATTCATTCATTCATTCATTCATTCATTCTTTCATTCACTCATTCACTCATTCACTCATTCATTCATTCATTCATTCATTCATTCATTCATTCATTCATTCATTCATTCATTCATTCATTCATTCATTCGTTCACTCATTCACTCACTCACTCACTCATTCATTCATTCATTCACTCACTCATTCATTCATTCATTCATTCATTCATTCACTGATGAGAATTTATATAGCTCTTCTTCAACAAACCTATTCAGGAGCTCTCACAACCCAGCCACAACCAAAAAAAGATTGAGTGACTTATAAAGCACATATAAGTTGGTCAGAATTGATGAATGCAGCTCTAGCTGGAGATTGCTCCAGAAGTTTCGTAAAAGAGCTGCCTTGAAAAATATTGTCTATATAGTAACATGCCATCATTGCCATGAGATAACTTGGATAAACAGCATATGAACTTTCAAGAAACCTAACAGAAGTTTTAGAAAACTGGCTCAAATACCGTTGGGAAGTTTATAGACAACTGACTTATAATGCATCTTCAAGAACCATATTGAAACTACAATATATTTCAGTAAGTGAGGAGAGTAAACAAGGTATGGTTATAAAATAATGGTAAAATAAGGTCCCCCATACGCTAGTGAAGTGCCATGGCAAAGTAAATGTTATGAAGAAGAGCTTCAAACAAGCAATTTAAATATCATGAGATGAACTGGTATTTGGACCCACACAGCAGAGACAAGTTGGAGGCAGTGCACCATGCAGCCTGCAACCACTCAATCCTAGGAGGGGAGAGGCCAACAATGAAAGCATAATAATGTCTAGTTACTAGTCACAGTCACAAGACACTGATAGTCAGAAATGTTCTAGTTATAGTTCTGGTGTGTTATAATTAACTGCAACCAAATGTATTGTAAATTTTTGAACACTGACTAAGAATGTTGGTGCAGCCTTGACCTGTCCCCAATGAAGGTATAGGCCTGCCCTTGACCTGCCATACCAGTGACACCCATGTCCTGTCCACTAAAATATATAATGACTTGTTTCGTATGAACCAGTTACCTGAATTTTTATTAATTTAAAAAACTCCGCATGTCCAAATTAAAGCCCACTCTACATATTTTTCATTCAAGTTACAACGCTCATCAAGCCTAATTAAATTGAGATCCCGAGTCCCATAACAGTTTAAAACTCACATGCACATGGCATAATTAGCTGTGCCAATTAAAGTGCATCAATGAATTTCCTCTTTTAAAAACAAACAGTGCACACACCTAGGCAACACGCCACAACTTGTGCCAATTTAAAACACATGCATGACCTATTCGAAATGTTTACAACACATCAATGACCCGTGCCAGTAATTTAACACAGTGTCACATCCAAGACCTGTGCCAATTTAAAGATAGGCCTATTAGATAGGCTACATAGTCCAAGACGATTTAAAACACACGATATGTCCATTTAGGCACGGCTCTGAAATTTCAAACGTCAATAATTATTATGATCTCTGGTAGCCTACCTTTCCCTATTTTACGGCAAGGTGATAACTTCTGTCACCGCCTTAAGCTTAATAGTTATTATTAGTAACTTTGTCTCAACCATGCAGGACCACTAATTGCATAATTACCCCCTCCTGGCATATCTCGGTTAAACAGAGAATGCAATAATAATGCAATGCGTTTGCTAGAGGAAAAAATTATAGGCCTACCCCAGGGGTGTCAAACCTTTTTGAGTGGCGGGCCAGAATGAACATCTTCCAACAAGTGGCGGGCCAGGGTGTCAAAACTCGTGAGAAAAATTGGGTATAGTGATTTGAGAGGGAGCTCCAGGCTTGGTCAGCCAATTCCCATAAGATTTTTGTATAAGTAAATCTCAAATGGTGCAATTTTTAGCATACAAAACAGCCAAATAGGGAGGATTATAAAATCTTAATTTTGATTTTCATTATCAGTCGTGGACATGACATAGAACTCGTAAAGCTTTTGGTCTAAGCCTAAGGTAATTAAATCAAGTTATTGTCATAAAATAAATGGCTCACAGTCTACCAGTAAGCTTGCAATAAAAAAAATTATCACCTTAAGTTTAAGTCTTGTAGGCCTATCCCTTCACAACGCTATCGTTTTCCTCACAAATTAAACATAGGCCTACTGGATAACTGTTGTATTCACCAAAGAAATAGGCCTAGGCCTGCATATCTATCCAAATATCGCGAAAAGGTCTTGATTTAATGTCCACTTTCATTTCTTATTAAATTTTGACAACATTTTAAATATTATAAGTGTTTCGTAACTTTCATAATTTTGTCAACCAACCGGAAACCACAGATTATGACAGATAGGCCCTACACACAGTCTACAAAGAGCTGTGCGAGTGTGCGTCTGACCAAAAGTGACGTCATTAAGAAAAAACTTCTATGTATTTGGCGCTGACTGTAAAATATCAAAATTTGAACTTTTATCCTCAAATTTTGTAATCTTTAGGAAAGGCTCCGCGGGCCAGAAAAAAATCGTCGGCGGGCCAGAAATGGCCCGCGGGCCAGCTCTTTGACATCACTGGCCTACCCCATAAATCTACTTAATCAAAACCAACACCTGACGGTGATGACAACATTAGAAATCGCACATGACGAAGTCAACAACTAAAGCGTCTTAACATGAATAAAATCAACGCATAATTTACTAACCTTAGTTTTAAGAACAACCTCAATAATTATTGTAATCAATAAACCGATCGAATAATAACGCGTTCTACATCGTCAGTCGATTAGTAAGTAAGTACGCGCGGCCTAGCCTCGTCACAGCTTCATCAGCAACAGCAGCAGCAGCAGTGCGTCCGCCATGACATCTTCTTCTGATTGGACCCTCAAGAGAGACAACAGCAGCAGCAGCAACGCAGAAAGACACGCAGAAGGCCAAGCCGAACGTCATTACCACCACCGACCTTGCTACTGATGCTGCTGCTACTGATGCTGCTGCTGCTGCTGCTGCTGCAGCTAATGCTATCGCTGGCTACTGATGCTGATACAGTAAACATCCCATGTCGCGTCACGGCGTCCGCGCACGCACGCACACCCACGAACTCATACACATGGTTGGCCTACTCTCCCATACGGCTTCCTTCCTTCCTTCCGTCCTTCCTTGCTTCGTGTTTTTTCGTTTGTACAACATCAGCTGCTGCAGCAGCAGCTGACTGGGCCAGCAAGAGAGAAGAAAGAGCGGGGAGATGATCAGCGTTGCCACCCTAAAAATGAAAAAATCCAAGTTGGAGAGTCGAAAAAACCAAGAAAGCCCAAGTTGCCCAAATCTTCGAAAATGTACATAATTTCCCGTCCGAAAAATTCTGATGACCTTTTTTAGTCACCCGGACCAAAATCTTTCCAAAATGTTCACAATTTCCCGATTTTTGCCGGAAAAAACAAGCAAAAAACCCAAGTACTTCCCGAAAAAACCCACTTTTCAAATTCGGAGATCGAAAACACCCGACATTGTTAAGAAAAAACAAGCAAAAAACCCAAGATCTTTTTTTAAAAAACATTTCCAAGTTCGGATAAAAAAACCCAAGATCTTGTGAAAAAAAACCAAGGAGTGGCAACGCTGGGGAGATGACAACGCAGCTGCTAGCGGCCTGCGTCGATAGCAGCTGCGCTTCAGCTGGCGCTTTACATGTATAGCTGCAGCTGCTGATGTCGTTGCTGTTGCTGCTGCTGCTGCTGCTGCTGTTGCCGAAGAGAGGCTGTTGTATGCGGCTGTGGCCAACACATCTATAGGGCGGCTGTGTGTGTGTCATTCAGCCGCTTATCAAAGGCTAAGCCTTAGAGGCTTAGACCTCTGTAGTTGATACGAAGAGCCAAGTACAAAAGCATAGACAGGCGGACAGACAGACAGGCGGACAATCGATCGGAAGCAATTCAATAGGTATAGGCACACGCGGACACAAAAAACATAGGATAGGCCTACAAACACAGGCAAATATGTGGAAACACAAACAAAAAGACAGTCAGACACACGTAGGCCTACAGACACATAGAAAGAGTAGGACCTTTATATTGTGTAAATGTTAATGGCGCAGGAGAGAGACAGACAGACAGACATGCATGTGTAGGCCTACCCCACGTGATAGGAAAGGAGAGTTGGGTGGGTCGTTTAAGTTTCGATGACAGATTAATTATTAGGCCTATCGAACGCATAATTAGGCCTATAATATAAATATTATAGGCCTGTAGGCTGTAGCATATAATATGCACTCGGTTCTCATCTGATTTAGCCAAGGGCGCGGATACAGAAATTGTGGACGGGGGGGGGGGGGGCAAAAATTCTGGGTTTTGGGTCTGGAAAATTTGTCTTTCTCGATCGTATCCGCCAGAAAAGTTGATGACCTTTTTATCATCTAGCGAAATTTTTCGGGGAAAATATAGGCCTACCATTTCATCCGTCAAAAAAGTTGATGACCTTTTTTAGTCATTAACTCCAATTCCTTGGAAATATAGGCTTATTGAAACCAAATGGGGGGTCACGATACATGGGTAGGCCTATTTCCAAATGGGGTGCATGACCGGATTGCCCCCTTGGATCCGCCCCTGGATTAGGCCTAAACTAGTGCGTTCGTCCGAAACGTTCGAGCAATGCACGATTGAGACTAGATCTGTATGCGAAACACAGAAATAAGAAGAATTGAAAATCTGTTGGTGCGCACTAGATAAATAAAAACAATCGCATGTCACCTATGGGCTTCCCTATGTACCGGTAACGTGTTATAGTGACTTCATTATCTTAACCTCGGCATATCAGGGCGACCTGGTGACAACAGAGATAGACGACGTAGGCCTAGGCTACGTCAGAGTAGGCCTACGCTCTTAATCAGAAGCAAGGCAATTGCCAGTGCAGAGGCCTAATGGCCTACAATTAAGCAGCCATAACGAGGACAGTCTCGAGCACTCCATGATTGTCCCAAATAAATTCTCGATAGGATAAACATTCTGACAGGGCAATGACCAGGGCAAAAAAACTTGTTACCAGAGGATTTGCAATGGATTAATTGTAGGTAGGCCTACGCGGCGTACCTACAATGAATCCATTGCATGGCGCAAAAATGAAATGTTCAGGGCTTAACGACACTGTTTCATATCGAAGATGATTAGTGTCGGAGGCAGAGAACAACCTCATGCTCCACGTTTATATTGCGACCGAGCCACCCGCTGATTGCATGGCGCAACAGCGGTATAGGCCTATATAGGCGGCGTACCGTACGCCGCCTATAGGCCTAAACCGCTGTTGCGCCACACTATAGCGCCGCCAATGACTCATGAGTCATCACTGAGTGGTCAAATGTCTCCCTTGTCGTCTCATGTTTCCACCGACACTCTGCGGTCGGTGTAGCCTACTCGTCATAACCACAGAAGTTATAACAATAGGATAAATAGTGTATAATTTATATATACATGGCCTACATAGGCCTACATAATGGACTAACTGAGTTTGCAAAGAAATTAGCTTAAACAGAACAGTCAGGACACTCAGGACTTCCTATTTAGGCCTATTTCATACTAGCGCTCTCTATCAAGTAGGCCTAGGCCTACACAATAATATTAAATGCAGAGGCTACAAAGTGTAGGCCTACCATAGGCTAGATTCTTAAACGGCGATAGAGAGGACTTAATTTGTTATTTATACTGTGAGTGACTTAAACTGAGTTGTGACGACAATAATATTCATGCATCTCAAAAAAGCTCCTTTGAGCTTCCGTAGTAATCGGATAGGCCACTCATTTTGAATGCAAAACTCTTTGTTGACATTGTTTTCCGGATCTTTATCTATTTTGCAAATTTAAATAAATTTAACATTCTCAGTGGCAAGGAATCAAAACATGGTTGCGTGGAAAAGCTACTATGTGCCAAGTTCCGATAAAGTGAGCATCTGAATCTGCAGAACTTGTTAGGCCTATAAGAAAACGTTTTTCTTTTACAGTGTCGGCAATTCGGATTTTGTTGTTGTCTGAGCAATTCTGTAGCGCATTTCAGGACATATCATAGGCGAATGCATTTTGTTATTTAATCGACGTAAAATTATGTTGAACATTCGTATACTATAAATTTGCCCCAATAATTTAAAGACTCGAATGTTGTAATCTTAAAAGATATAAATTTCCTACCTAGTAAACTTATAGTATCCGGGACCTGATGACGACACTAACCCTAAATTTCTAACTATAACCGACTCTCACGGCGCCTAACCTGATCGTAACCGACCCTCATGGCACCTAACCAACCCTAACGACCCCTAAACCTGAACCTAAACGACACGCCGGTCCCGAATACTATTATTAAGCTCCATTATAAGCTGCAGCAAAATTAGGCGCATCGAGGTGAATTAGTGGTCCAGTAATTTTCCAGTGTAAATTTTCTCACATATTGCAGATGAAAGAAAACAATGGTGTTTACGAAAGCAAAAGAAGATTTACAGACGGGGTCATGTTCGAGTACAAGATCGTTGCGTATGTGGTTGTTATTGCAATAGTTGCCATGACAGTCGTATTTGTCATTATGCCGATGATGCTCGTACCCGAAGGCAAAGAATGCGATTTGAAGAATGCAATTCCTGTTAGTGACGATTGCAAGTAAGTTGCGAGGAGTTTCATGATTTTTTTGCATTTTCTATTCTAATCATTTCTGATCTATTGGCATCTACAACACCTTTATAATAATGCACTTGTAAGGCTACCATAAGATTTTCAATTATATTCTTTAGACGACAGTTGGTTTAACCTTTATTACGAACTATAAATTGTGACAATAATATTTTAGCACTATTTCAAGAGAAACATGGTTCTCAAATTTTTTTAAAAACACACAAAGAAAGATAAAGAAGCTCGCTTCATAGGTTGCCAGGAAGATGTTTGTGAAGGTACTAGATTATAATATGAAATGTTTATGTACGTTTGTGACCCTCTGCCTATCGATTTTGTTTTGTTTAAGTGCCTGTGAATAAGCTTGTTCCCACGACTTTGCTTTTGTGGGCACTGTAGAAATTTCAAAATTACGAAATCTTGCAATATGTAGATTGACAGTTGCAGACATTGTTTGCGTACTTAAAAACTGTTGTTACAAATAGTTGAGATTTTGTAATTGTTTTGGGGAAATTTCAGGATCTCGATTCTCGAGAGCATCCCAGACAACCTAACGTATCCATCTGGTCATCCAAGTTTTGCTTCAACGTTTTCAGCGTGGAGCGATCTCATAGACAATGCGACTCAGTCAATAGATATCGCTTCGTATTACTGGACTCTTCTTGGCCAGGATGTCGTCAGAGACCCATCAGATTGGCAGGTCTTTATCCATTCCAGAACTTAATCTTTATCTTATTCCATTCTGTTTTATGATTCTTGAGTTCATGATTGTTGCAGTGGTTGAATTGCTCATCAAGTCTATTAGGGAACAGGATGGGCATTTTAAGAACTTTAAATGGTTTTAACCTCACCATGTTTGGTCGAATTAATTAAGTCTTGTCCATGCTCGGGTTAATTTTGCACAGCTGGAAATTTTTGATCAGTGCATCTTTGCGATGTTGGAGATTTTACGTAGTCAATTGTTCTTCTTTGAAGGGCGAAGAAACATTTAAGAAGCTAAAGTCGGCTGTTAAGGATCACAAAGTGAAGCTGCGTATTGTCATGAATAAACCGTCACGAAGCAATCCAGACAATGACACAGTTGAACTCGCTCACGCAGGTTTGTATGTATTGCTATGTAAGTGTGTAGATCTATTCACCATATAGACTTGTCCATACTTTTGCCACCAGCCGCTTGGACTACTGCAGCTTTATTCTGGTCGGCCTGCCTTCAGTATTGATAGCCAGGGCTGTTTTTAAGGAATTTTTTGAACTGCACAACTCCTTCTTTTCTTTCGCATCCTTCATGGTAAATTACTTCCAATCGGAGGACAATGACCTTTTTGCTAGTTTTAACTGTACATACAGAAGTGCTTCTATAACTGCACTAATTCATTTAGAGCCCTTGCCTGCCCATATGTAACTAGTTTAACCTAGAGTAGCAGCCATTGATTGCTGTGTGCAGTCAGTGTAACTTGTAGTTAGTCCATTTTTTAGTCGTTTGTTTCTAAGTGGATTCTTGCGTGCAGGCGCTGACGTCA
>OX243812.1:8232474-8339974 GCA_945859605.1 Lumbricus rubellus
GATCAATCGATGCACGAAGGATCTCACTCGATCAATCAATCAATCAATCAATCATTAGCTGGGTCGCTATGTGTACATTTCGTCATCATCTCGTCTTCCACAATAGCGTTCTGCTCATTTTATTTTATCTGCATTCACTTGGCGGCTCTAGTGGCACCGAAATTTTTAAACGATTTTGTCATGGCCTCTAGTTGAATACCCAAGCTCTGGGTTGATACATTGGTACGTTTACTTTAGTATTTCAAAGTTTTTGTCGTTGATTTATGACATTA
The DNA here is from genome assembly GCA_945859605.1 of Lumbricus rubellus. Taxonomy (NCBI): domain Eukaryota; kingdom Metazoa; phylum Annelida; class Clitellata; order Crassiclitellata; family Lumbricidae; genus Lumbricus; species Lumbricus rubellus. Next base: position 8,232,747 of record OX243812.1, read on the forward strand.
AATGCTTTTGACTATAACATGGTTGATGGGCTTTTTAACATGGGATGAGGATGATCTCTGTCATTTGATGGCATGTTTTCCAACAGCCTGTGTCACATATCTTTGCTTTTCAAATATCTGCAGACTTTTTAATTGTTGATTTCTGTTTTTCTTTCAGGCAAAGCTTTGAGAAACCAAGACAATTATAGTTTCCAACTTGGTTTGAGTCAGAACTCAAGTCATTTGTTGACAACAGATGGAGTTGCATTGAAACGCAATTATTTTGTGTATTTAGTATTCCAGGTATTTTGCATATTTTGTGTTCAAGGTATTTGATGTCATCAGTTGCACTTCCATCTTTGTCACCCCTGTCGTAATTCAAGTATTCAAGGCCTTGAACAGTGCTTCAACAACAGTTGCATTAATACATTAAGCTGTGTTACAAGGACTAAAATTCTGCATTTATTTTTAGTCATTCTATATTTTGAAAGTTGACTGATTTGGTAAAGATTGATGTAAATCGCAACATCGAAGATGCTTGGCACAGAGGAATTGGTTTATTTTTAAGTGATGCTTTCTTGCTTTTTTAAGTTCGTGGAGCTTCTCCAAAGATATTCGTGTGTTTCATGTTGTAGCACATTGTAGCTTGTAAAATGCACTTGGCTTTGACCTTCGTATCTGTGGTTTGAATTCCAGTGTAGTTAAACGATGTAATGCATGAGAACAGTTGTTTATTTAGTCACGGTTTAAGTTTAAGCCGAAAACCCTTTAATCGTAAGCCATCGTTTTTCGAAGATCTATTGTTCTAAGAGATGTAATTAATTAAATATTTGACATTTGAATGCTCAATTTATTTGTCTTTCTTCTGGCATTGCTCACTGTCACAAGAAGCGCTTCCGAATTTAACGCAGTGTACATTTTTTTAGATTTCTCTTGTTTGGGTAATTTCACTTGGGTGAGCAATGAGCATTCGTCTCATTGCAAGGAGTGCGAATGAGGATTTTTTCCAGTGTGAGCATCATTAATAAAAGTGTTTTGTCATTGGATTGCTGTAGTCATATTATTATTTGTGCCTCAGCCAAAAGATCTTTCGAAGCCAGGTTCCATGCGTCTGAGATGTAAATTATAGGTTCAATTTTTTTCTGAATATCATAGTGATATTAGATATTGTCCATGTTTGTGCACTGCTTGTATGTTCTGGACAAGTGATGTTTGAATACTTCAGGTACATGTATTGTATAGACACATGCATTTGAATGGAGCCTTTAATATGTGTTCAAATTGGTAAATATTCAGAGCGAATTAGGTTGGTGTGCCTTTGTTTTGGCCTTTTGATTACACTACCTAGAATTTGTGATAGTTAACCCTTTAATGCCGAGATGGTAGTAAATGGTATGGGAAATCCTATACCCTCCGGCATTAAAGGGTTAAAGCATCCGCTTACCATTCATTCTTCACTTAACTGCTTCCAAATGTTGCTCACTTTAGGTGTAAAATGACTGTGACTGTGTAAAATGAATATATTGAGAAAATAATTTTTTTAAACTTAATCCACCAAGCCTATCTATGGGCATGCCAAACATTGCTTCAGTCTGTGACGCAATCACCTGGACCCAACTCATGTACTGCTGGTACTTGGATAGGTGACCATTCCTGCAATGCCACGGGTTCTTGGTAGTAATCTTAGTGTATATATATATATATATATATATATATATCTGCCCTAATTTAAAACCTGGATAATTAGTTAATACTATCTTAAATTTAAGAAAAATATGAGTTCTATGTGTATTTTATCTATGCCTTTGTGCCTACTATCTGAAACCGCCAGTGCATTGACCAACATGTAATGAACGTTTAAACGTGTAGCTTTTGCGAATTAGTGTTTTGTGAATTAAATTGTTCGTTATTTTTTGTTGATTTAATTATTTAAATGTGAATTAAAGTGTTGATTGTTGCTCCAAAATCCAAATGATAGTTCGTCATTGAGTATAGTCGTGTATTTTACTATTTTATATGTGTCACAGTCAGCTGTTGATATTGTTCCCACTCACTTTATGATGCATTCCCCATTTCGGACGGATGGTTAAAGCAATCAGTTCATTATTTTTATTATTATTATTGTTATTATCACTCTTGCTGCTCCCACTACCTCTTGCTGCTGCTACTACTACTATTGCTATTATTATTACTACTACTACTTCTAAGTCGCCCAATGTTCTGGAAAGAACGGAAGGAACTGAGAGACAGACAGAGAGAGAGAGAAAGAGAGAGAGAGACTACTTCTAATATATACAATGCACTAGCTTTGCAGGAGTAAGCATATTACACATGGAATGTTGTGGATTTGGCACAGAGGATTAGTAAATTAGCTGACATTCAGTTCATTTAAGAAGTCACACAGAAACAATTTAACAGAACTTGGTCTTTGAAGGTAATTCATTCCGGAATTTTTCTTTGAGAAGATAATGTTCTAGAATCTTTTTTCCTTGCCAGCATTCATTTTCCTTGAAGCATAGATGTTTCTCTTTTCCTGGCAGTAACATTTGCTCCTGATTTGTCTCTGGATGCACAGCACCTTGGTGGATTGGTGCACACAGCACCTTTGGTAGAATGGCGCACAGCACCTTTGGTGGAATGGCACACAGCACCTTTGGTGGAATGGTGCACAGCACCTTGGTGGAATGGTGCACAGCACCTTGGTGGAATGGTGCACAGCACCTTGGTGGATCGGTGCACAGCACCTTTGGTGGATCGGTGCACAGCACCTTTGGTGGAATGGTGCACAGCACCTTGGTAGAATGGCGCACAGCACCTTTGGTGGAATGGCACACAGCACCTTTGGTGGAATGGTGCACAGCACCTTGGTGGAATGGTGCACAGCACCTTGGTGGAATGGTGCACAGCACCTTGGTGGATCGGTGCACAGCACCTTTGGTGGATCGGTGCACAGCACCTTGGTGGTGCACAGCACCTTTGGTGGAATGGCGCACAGCACCTTTGGTGGAATGGCGCACAGCACCTTTGGTGGAATGGCGCATAGCACCTTTGGTGGAATGGCGCACAGCACCTTTGGTGGAATGGTGCACAGCACCTTGGTGGATCGGTGCACAGCACCTTTGGTGGAATGGTGCACAACACCTTGGTGGAATGGCGCACAGCACCTTGGTGGTGCACAGTACCTTTGGTGGAATGGTGCACAGCACCTTGGTGGATCGGTGCACAGCACCTTTGGTGGAATGGTGCACAGCACCTTGGTGGAATGGCACACAGCACCTTTGGTGGAATGGTGCACAGCACCTTGATGAATAGGTGCACAGCACTTTGGTGGAATAGCGCACAGCACCCTGGTGGATCGGTGCACAGCACCTTAGTGGCCTGGTGCATAGCACCTTAGTGGTATGTTGCACAGGGTGACTGTGTATTAACAACTGGAAAAATCAAAAATCCTCTGCAGGAAAAAGGGTCCACCATATTGGGCGCCCATGTTGTGGACCACCACCCTAAATCCGGCCCTGGTCCGTGGTAGCCTACTCGAAGGTAGGCTAATGACGGTTTGCAGTGGAGAGGACGTCCAGTTGGTTTTATTCACTGTTGACTTTTCATTTAGATTTCATGCATTGATTTGCTGAAAATCCCTTTCAACTTTAAATGACCAGAAAATTATGACCGAAACCAATGAAAAACTAAAGTTTAGGCCTAAATGCAGGTAAATGTTCACGTAGGCTTACTTCTGCTTTTAAAGTTCTTCCATGAAGGTAATGTAAATCACAAGAACCTGAATTTAGGATTGGCCTACCTTGTGTTTTCACTTCACGTCTTGACTTTGAAGTTGGCTTTGCTTTCATGAAAGCAATGAAAATGTTAAGTTTAAATAGGCCTACACAAACTTCATAAAGGTACTATGTACAAGGTAGGCTACAATAATCTGGATTGAAGAAAGGCCTGCCTTTTGTCTTCAATTCACATCTTCGACTTCGAAGTTGGCGTTTCTTTCACGATCGCCATAATAAAGTTGACTTTCGAACTGCTTTGAGTTTTACTTATGTTGCTGAAAACTACTTCCCTCCAACTTTAAATTACCATAATAGAACGAACAATTAATAGAATGTTCAGTTCTGCGTTTTAAGCGCTCTCTCAAAAAGCTTCGAGCAGAGAATAATCGAATAAAGGATATTGCGTCATTACCAGCGTTTGTTTGCTGTATGACGTCATCAATCAGTATCCAATCGCGGCACCGATTTTGATCACGTGCATCTTGTAGCCAATCATTTTTTGCACTATAGTTCAAATTTTCCAGTGACTAAATGCATTAGCAACGACGTTAATAAGTAAGTAAATTCAAATATTGAGTTGAGTTTATAACTCCCACTCTTGTTTAAAGGAAAAAATTCATCAATGCGCGATTTCAAGTTAGCACGTAGGCGTAGGAGTAATTATTTTCGTCAATCCAACTTCAGCGAATGCAATGGCCAATAAATCAGACAAACGAAAGAATACTTAGCACAGCTGCCTGTATATTGTAGAGGAATAGGCTGCCAAATAGCTACATAAGTCTGCAGGCATATCTATGCATTTACTTGGCACCTGATTAGAACCGCACAAAAACAATATTAGCCTACTTACATAAAGTAGGGCCTAAATGCCTACATGTAATTTTATTATCCTGTTTTTTAATCCAAGCGACAAACATATATAACTCACATAACATAGCCTATAGTCATAATATTAAATAGCCTACATATAATTAATTTAGGCCCTATTACTTTTTAAAGGTCAGACGACGAACAGTTAAGAGGCCTATAGCTTAAACAAGACAGACATAGGCCTAGGCCTACAATTTTATTAAACCATCATGTTTTATATATAATTATAACCTATCATATAATAGGCCTGTTATGCACCCGCTAGCTACATTAGCATCATATATTTTGAACTTCGTTATTTATAAGCCTACTCCTAATAATTAGGCCTAAGCATGGCTACATGTAGCAAAGAAAGTCTGGGACAGCATGCAGCCACAGGTAAGCAGTGTTGAAATGTCTAACACGCCATCGAAATAGATCATAATCCGAAGTCTTTATCCGTGCAAGGTAGTGCTTAAAATTAAACGAAGCGTGCATAGAACGTCTACAAAAACGTGCATGTACAATTTCAGCTGGTCTTTAACGATAGGTCGTCGAAATATTCGAAAATTATTACTCAGACGCGCATATTAGAAGGCCTTGTAGCCATTGGCGAACAATATGCTTGCCCACTTGCCCAGGGTTGTCCAGGCAGATAGATTTATTACACATAGGCATGCACGATATTAGGAGGATATTAGCGGAGTACAATTTATATGTGCATGCATGTACACGGCCTATGTATGCAGACCTACTAAATAATGTATGTTAAGATTTATTATTAGTATGTATGTGGGGCATGTTGATGGTGGGCGCTTTGAGTTCGGCCAGTCTATGTCCTAGTGGCCTGCAACAGTTGGCCCGAAGCCTCCGGCCATCCACAAAGACTCATTTATAGAAGTCACTTGAGCGACTATACCACTTTGCCTCAGTGACTCTGTATCCGCTTCTGTATTTCTAAGTAGGTCTCTATATCTCCCTGTCTTCTCTCTGTCACTCTCATATATCTTTCCCACGTGCTTTGAGTAGCGAGGGAATTCATTAGGCCCAACGTTCATGGTCTACATAGATTATTATTAATAATAATAATATTATTATTATTGTGGTGCAGTTGGTTGTTTCTTAAAATGATGGACAATAACATTATATATGATGCGCCGATAGCAGTTGCTGTTAACCTGGAACAGTGACCAGGATCAGGCAACAAGTTCCCCTCATGATTGGCGGATAGACCTAGCTGCTCTGAACTCGAGGCCTGACTTGTGCTAAAGGGCAGTTGTCGACCTTTGTCAAGTGACGTCACACTCAGTTTTGTCTTAACCCGCGACCGTTGAATACCTGATTTGTCGAGCACGCTGAGCTCAGCCGCTAATAATGCTGGCTAAGCGCTGCAACGGCAGACGCTGACAAACTTAGTGGCGGATATTTTGTTGTCGTGCTAAACTTACTCTTGCTCGTGTAAACAAAGACTTCATTGAGACTGAAGACCTAACGCAGGGGTGTCAAACCTTTTTGAGTGGCGGGCCAGTGTGAACATCTTCCGACAACTGGCGGGCCAGGGTGTCGAAGCTCCTGAGCAAAATTGGGTAGTGATCTGAGAGGGAGCTCCGGGCTTGGTCAGCCAATTCCCAGAACATTTTCAATAATATAGGCCTAACTTAGTTTTAAGTAACTTTCATAATTTGTTTTAACAGACAACCAACCGGAAACCATAGATACACAGATTTTATGTTGCGGGGCGCGGTGGTGTACGTAGCAGTATGTTCGTTGCCTTACAGCCGAAAGGTTGCAGGTTCGAATCCACCTCAAGTCCCTGCGTAGGGACCTTGGGCAAGTCCTTCACTCTCAATTATTGCTCAGTGCTTCGGCATGAAACTCCGATGCGGTGTTCGCACTGTGGTCGGGAGCGCCTCTGAGTAGTGCGCTTGAAGGGGGAGATAACAAGTGCACACACAAACAATACACAGTCTACACCAGTGGTTCCCAACCTTTTTTGACTCATGGGGCCACTTTTTCTTAGTTGAAGGACATTAGGGGGGGGGCACAAGGCTAAAATTTAATATAAAATTGTTGCAATTGATTTAAAATAGAATGTTTGATGTTATTTATAGACGCAAAAATAACATAATTTTTAATATAAAATAATTGTGTTCCATCCTCTCCAAATTTTCAATGTTTTCATATAGCCTAGTTATGTTGGCTAATTATTTGAGAGATGAGGGCCATTTTTAGGCCTGGCGGGCCACTTTTGGCCCGCGGGTCACGGTTTGGGAACCGCTGGTCTACACAGAGCTGTGAGTCTGTAAGAATAAGCCTCCATGCGTTTGGTGCTGACTGCCAAATATAAAAAGGTGAACTTTTATCCTATAATTTTGTAATCTTTAGGGAAGGCTTCGCGGGCCAGAAATAAATCGTCGGCGGGCCAGAAATGGCCCGCGGGCCAGCTCTTTGACATCCCTGACCTAACGGATACAAGAGAAATCAATACAAGTATTTGGACAGGCCATAGGTGAGTTCACATTTTGTATTGGTTGCTGTCTGTGTGTGTCTGTGTGTCTTCACATGTGTAGACCTGTCTGTGTGTCTGTGTGCTTCTGTCTATCTGTTTGTCTGTTTGTCTATCTACTTAACCATTTAGAAGTGTTTGAGTCGCCCAATCCGCTGATGTCTGTATGGTAGGTGAGGACAGGGCACAGAAAGCTTTAGGGTACAGTTGTACAGGTCGGTTGAGGTAGGGAAGTGGATTGTTAATTTAAATCAGAAAAGGAATGCTGCTGATTCCCAACAGTACAAGAATTTAACGCCAACAAATCTAAGTTATTATCTGCAGATAATACGTAGATTTTTTGGCATTAAATTCTTGTCTTAAGTCACATCTCACAGGTCTGCAGACTGATTCAGTGCGTGCACAACTTCAATGTTTCTTAAAGCCAAGCTGTGAATCGTCGGATGTCGGCTGATCTTGAAATCCATGCATGATGCAGAATTCAAATAACGTTGGAAAATCGGATTATAGGCTTAAACTAGTAATAGTTACATCACCATATTTTTTTCTTTTACTGTGGTTACGTTATCCAAACAGCAACTTGTGGGGCAAAAAATCTGTGAGTAGGCCTATAGGCCTAGATAATAGCCTACTTTACATCTTGTCCGACAATAATTCCAAGTCTGCCCTGACGAAAATTAAAACCTGACCTTTCGATCAGCATTTCCACCACACTAAGCTCTTGACTATAATAGGCTCATGTCTATATAACCGAACAGGCGATTATAAGAGTCAGGAGAGAAGATTTAAGAGATAAAAGTTAAGGGACTTGAGAAGTAAGAGATGCCTTGAACTAAGCCCTAATCCCATAAGAGGCAGTTTAGCGCAGGCCCCCATAATGCCCTATTTATGGACAGTTTCGTGTTCTTGGCCCAGGGGCGCCGTTAGGCGTACGCACTTACGCAAGTGCGTACAGCGCGGAAAAGCTAAAAAAATTTTTTTTACAAATTGTAAATTAAAGAATTAAAGCGTGAAATATTATAAGCGATGAAATTCTATTGAATCTATTGACAAGGGCGGATACAGAAACTTTGGACGGGGGGGGGGGGGCAAAAATTAGGCCTGTTTAAACTGTGAAAATTACCTCTATGCGTATATATATATAATATATATATATATATATATACTCAAAATGGAGCAAAAAGCTTATGCTGGTGATACTCATAATCGCCAGTTAGGCATATAGGCCTACGGTATATACACATGGGCGCCGACTCTGCGAGGCCCGTGAGTGCTCAGCACCACCAGAAATTGGCCATGCGAGGCCCTCCTATGCATGGGCACCACCTGAAATCATCCGGCAAGATGTGCTTTTAAGATACTTTTTCTCTGTTGGGATTGCTTATCTATAAAAATCATTCCATCTTTAGTAAAGGCTACTTTTTAAAATCTCAGTTAGTTTACCTTACAAGTTCTCCAGCTTTATCCCATCTGGTAGTCTGAACTCCATTGGTCCTAAGCCGATCAGCGAATGCGAGGAAATTAACCCCGATATCCTGCTTATTCGATCCGCTTCCGTCATTTTTTTTATTACGGACGAAGGCGACGATTTGAATGACATTGTTTCTTTAGGCCTATATATATATATATATATGCCTAAAGAAACAATGTCATTCAAATCGTCGCCTTCGTCCGTAATAAAAAAAATACATGCTCAATAGGCCTAGTGTTCTTCAGTGCTCGAGAGTCACTTCCCAGCATCATAAAAGCGGGATATTGTTTTGTCTTTAAAAACTACTTGAAATAGGCTACTATTTGAAAAACTATTCCACAGTGTTAATATTGGCTCACTAAACAGTGGTCAATTGTCTGATTTCTTGTGCAAAATTTGAGTATGTTGACCTAATTGAGAGAGAGTGCTCCAAGACGCCCATGAAAACGAAGATTGTGCTTTTCTTCTGTGTGGATTCCAAGAGAAATAGGCTACATCAAACACAAAGAATGATCAAAAAAAATTAAATTGGGAAGAACATTATTTTATTGAAGTTTTAAATCATGTCTTTATGCAATGAGATAACAGGAAATTTTGACAAGGATGTCATGACGTCAAAATTATAGCCTAAGGTTCTACCCCCGCAGTGTGTCAATAAAAAAATCGAAAATGGGGAGGAGCACATCCCGTTCCCAAACCCCTTCCCTGCTCGGCGCTGTGCTTCTCGGCAATCATACTTTGGCCGCGAGTTCGTCCCTTAAAACCAGGACCAAGTCTCCGCCTAGGCTATATGAACAGTGGTGATTTCAATAAGTCTCCTATAAAAAAAAGGTCAGAAAAAATTTCGCGCGCTCACGCGCGCATATTTTCATATCTTTTAGGCACCGCCACTCTTCGGCTCAACTCGGCGCCTATGTATATACATACATACATACATTATATATTATATATAAATATATATGTATATATATAAGCTCGTATCGATCGCTGTTCGCTTCATATTATTTTGTGCAAGTTGTGCGTACAGGAAAAAAATCCTGGCGGCGCCGCTGTCTTGGCCCATGCATATTAGCCAGGCCTATACCTCATCTTCTCGTCGTCAACCAACAGTATGCGGTCACCGTATTAATCTCATTCTACAATAGTCGAGTTTGCAAGGGACCTGCGGGGCTAGAAATCTCACAAGTCTCTCTGTCGATGTGTGAATTTGAGGCACGATTTCTTAACAACCACTACAGACTTCTCACTTCCGGGAACCATAACATAGAAATTCAGCCTTTTTACGAACAAATGCGTCTTTTTACGTTTGCATAGCCTAATTATATATGGACCCTAATTATAGTCTAGACGCTATAGTAGGCCTATACTTCTGTTCTGCAAATGGTTACTAAGTGTTGGTTTAGGCTCCTGTCGGGCAGCAGCTGATAAGCAGATTTAGCGTCGCATGTGATGAATTAAGTCAATTAGCCACACAGACACGAGTGGCACGAGAGATCCTGGATTTGCAATTACAGAGACTACGTTTGTGCGCAGTGGGCGTTTGAAAAGGCAACGCATGTGTTTACAGCTGCTCGCTATAAAAAGCATTTGCCCTGAATTGGTTCGAAGGATTAATTGGCCGAGACGTTGACTTGGATACACGTTAGCCTATACAGCATTCCAAAGATATCGGCCACGTTTCAACCGTCAACTGCGTTGCTAGCCATATATCCAGTAATTAGTTGCCAAGTGGAATGGTATTCCAGTCACCCATTCAAGCAGGCCTATACGTGGGGCGCGGTGTGGTTGGTATGTTGGTTGCCTTGCAGCCGGAGGGTTGCAGGTTCGAATCCGCCTCGCAGCCTAGGGACCTTCAGCAAGACTCCTTCTTTCTCAATTGCTCAAGCGCTTCGGCGTGAAACTTCGATTCAGTGTCCGCGCTGTAGTCAGGAACGCTTCTGAGCATAAATCTTGAAAGGGTGCTATGACAAGTGCACATGTACATACATAGGCCTATTAACATTGGCTTTTCTCCAGAGCTGCGTCTTCCACTAATAGACTTTGCATGCATGGCATTGCTGATGTGACCTAGCATGACTATAATATTGAAACTTCAACTTGTAATTTCTATAGCGCCTGCGTATAATTATGAAACATTCATTGATCGACTGTGCACCAATACAACGCCGTTTTCAACTCTAGTAGCACTGTGCGCATGTGTGTGCGTGGTCGTGTGTGTGTGTCTCTTTGTGTAGGCACTATTTGTGTGTATGTGTTTGTATACATGTGCGTGTGTGCATGCGTGTGTGTAGGTAGGCAGCCTAGGTATACCTGAAGTAGTGGACAGACTCATTATTCTAAAACACAAGAGAGGCATAATAAATATAACAGGAATTTATTATCCTTTTGGATCGTATCTCAACTGTTCTCCGGAAATTGAAAGGCGTCTGAATATAGCCTATGTACATACAACAGAAGGGTAAATAACTTCATGGTAATGGATAGACTCTAAGCCTGCAGCATTAAGCAAACATTGCTACAAGCCTACACTACAGTAGTAGCCAGGCTAAGTAGGCCTGGCCTACTGGATAGGCCTAGCCCGTTGGCATAAGAAGGATCTATAACACGAAACAAAGTGGTGTGTTGGTCAACTTGAGTGTCATTCTCTTTCTTTTCAATCTGTCGTGTGTGTCTACATAAATTTTGTCAACATATATGACTGTGTTCGTGTGTGTGTCTGTGTGTGTGTGTCCCTGCCTGTCTGTGCCTGTCACTGTGTTCGTCTGTGCCTGCATGTCTGTCTTCCTGTGGTGCTTGTCCATTCGTCTGCATGTCCGGATTAAACAGTATTTGTATTTAAGTATGGATCTTACTACATGTACATGTATGTGCACAACATGTGAACTGTACAATGTGTCTCACAAAGCGCGTCTGTGCTTGCATAAAATGGTGCTAAAGATTAACACAATTTAGGCGATCTTAGAAATACAATATGGCGCCATAATTATCAAGCGTCTAGATACCAGCTAACAAATAAACCGTAGTCGTTAAGAACAAGAAGTTGATTGAAAAGTAAGTAATAATTCTGTAAAGACGAGTAGAAGCGTTTTCGAGTGGTGACCAGCCCCGCAAGCACGTAGCACCCAGCAAAAGCAGTCCAGTCATTCCACAGCTTATTATCATGATCACATTTCCTCCACCGCATTGCATCGAGTATGAGGTACAAGGAGAGGAGTTGGAGACACAGCATAAAATTATGCTTACATGGTCACATTATCATCCATCTATGCTTCGATTGCAGATGAGGAAAAAGAAACATCCTTTAAGCTTTGGATCAGATGTCTCTAGAGATGAAATTGGAGCGAGAAGACGATTTGAGCTGTTTGTATGTGCGTTCGTCTGTGTTTTTCTGTGTGTCAGTGTATCTGTGTGCTTATCTGTCTGTCTCTGTCTGTCTGGCTGTGTGTCTGTGTGTGCCTGTTTGTTTTTGTGTGTGTCTGCATGTCTGTCTGCATGTCTGCCTGTGTCATTGTCTGTGTATGTCTTTGTCTGTGTATTTTTCTGTCTGCGTGTGTATATATCTGTGTGTGTGTCTGTGTTTTTGCTTGTATCAAATGCAGACGTATTTCCGTCTTTCTTGCAGTATGGCGTCGTCCCAACGTGGGGCTGGAGGAGCTGACGGAGAAGGAAGAGAAGGAGGCGGAGGTGAATTAGATGGAATGGAAAGAGGAGAGAAGCCGTTGCTTCGTATGCATCGTCTGCTGCAGCAGCCAGTCTTCGAGATGACCTATTCCTCCATCTCTCCATCCTCATCCGATCCCAGTCTCAGCAGCCGTGACAACACCACCATCCTCATGCATCGTGACGTCAACCGACTCGTCATTGTAGAGTCAGTCGACAGAGAAATGAGGTTCATCGATGACGTCACCGACAGTGACAGCATCGACGATGACGTCATGATGAGCACGTCGCAGGTGGATGCTGACGACCGTGACGATGATTGTCTGCAGCATTCGGCTCAGGTGAGTTCCCGTAGTTGTATAGGCAACGCTGTACTATCAAAAGGGTGATTTATATAGCGCAATTATCCATATCTGCCAAAAGAGTTGACGCCTACAAAGTCGTGTATGAACGGAGCACCGGGATCAGAATGTATAAGCTTTGAAATTATATAGTTCCTCAAAAGTGTCTATAAAAGTAAAGCACGAGTATACTTACTATATATACTGTGGCCGCAATGTATTTATGTATTGCCTGTATTGTGCTTTAATTTAAGAACAGATCACATAATTATAGGATGTAGGATTACAGTTTAATATCAGATATTGTCTGTTAACCTTGTAGCCAGACTGTAGTGTGCCAGGTCCTGACGTGTACTATAATAGAGGAGTTTGACAAAAAATAGGGTCTATTGTGCATACAGTTCTCGTGTGAAATAAATGTGGTGTGCAATTTTTAACTTCGTTCAAATTACAATCTCGTCAAAATAATGGTAAGAAGCACCTAGCTGTCACTGTCTCACAGCATGCAGCCTGGTGCAGGCATCCTCGATATGTGCTACATTATAGCGATATTTGACTATGATTCCGAAGTTAAATTCAATGACCTGAAGGTCTTACTTCTACGTCTTACGTCTCTGCTTTTTTCAGTAGGCCTAAATAATCAAACTTTACATCTGCATATTTCATGATAAGATAATTTATAAGGTCTATAATACATCGATCTCTAAAGGCTGCACTTACTCGTTCAGATGAAGTATTGCACGTCACTTAGATTCTGGTTTTTTATCGTTTGTTATTTATTTTAATTTTATTGTTCATTCATTCACTCATTGATTTCGTCAATCTCTGAGTGGGTGTCTCTTTAAGAAGCTCACTCAGAGGCGCTCCGCGGCTCCCACGCGCGGTTCAACCATGCACGGCAATACAAATAAGTCTAAGCATCAAGGAGCTTGTAAAATGCTGATGAGTCATTCCTATAGGACCTTTGTACAGTATGTATGTATGTACGAACGTACATAACGTATACGTATGTATGTGGACATTTATATAGCGCTTTGCAATAATCTCACGAAGGCGCTTATATAGCCTATGTACAACAGTACATGTAGGCTAACTTATAAATCAGCAATCGGTAAGTCTATTATAGGCTACATGAGCCCGACGACTTGAAGTGCACTCTAACCAATGTTACCAACTGGCGGACCATGGAGTAAACAATGCAATCTAAAGAGAAATAAAACTTCTGTTGTAACTTAAACGATATCAGAGAAAAGGTGCATTTACGGGCTGCAGCCATGCACAAGCAGTGAATTCCAATGCCTTAGGCACCGGCGACCGCGAGACTATAGTCTGAAAATCGCCGATTTATGTTCCGTTGCCATGAATCGAAGCTTTGTAATAATTATTATTAGTATTATACATGCAACACTTAGTTGTGCAGTATCTATATTTGCCTACTCTGCTTCTTGAGCAGAAGTGCTTTGCTCTTCCTAGTATAGGCCTACCAGCTATAGCTAAAATAGTTTACACAATGCGGATGCGTTTTACAAGTTTACATCACATCCAATGTGCATTGACGTGGTTGGACTGTATAGCCTCTGAGTAGCCTATAGGCCTAGGTGTCTTAAAAAGGACGCTCTCTAAATTCTTAATGAATTAAAATGAAATAAGGATATCCTCTCATCTTTACATAATCCTGCATTTGTATATAGGCCTATGTACACATTGTACAGGCTATAAATATATAGGCCTATGTATTGTTTATATGTTTTTGTTTATAACAGTAGCTCTTATGCGCCCTTTATAAGGCCTCTCAACAGCGCATGCCCAGGAATTAAGCGATCCACAAAAAGTGCCTTGTGGCTGAATAAAATTATTATAAAAAACATAACATAACATAACATTATATAATATATATATATATATATATATTCAATTGACCTAGTTTATAGTTTGTCAGTTTGTTATACATATAATATTATATTTATATATATATATATATATAAATATAAATATATATAAATAAAAATGAAACTTTGCGATCCTGCGGTCACGATCACGCCGAAAGTGACGCACAAATTGTTTTGAAAATTTACCAAAACCTTCCATTCCGATACCGCAAGGTCACAACATTTCTTTCCCCGAAAAAAAACCAATCGTTTCCACAAAAAGTTAACTTTGCAATCCGTTCGCCCGCCATTTGCAAATTCAAAGAAAGCGCACGCTTGCAAAATTTCAGAATTGTCTTTACCCGATACACAGTGACGAAACATTAATGAGTTCGCGTCCCGTGACGTCATAAGCGACTCAATGAATAATTCCATTACGAAAACGGCCTTCCAACATTAAAACGGCCTTCCAACATTCTTGGGCTCTATCCGCTGTCAGTAAAGGACGGTGTGAGGGAGGAAAGGAGTGGGAGGGGACGGAGCGGAGGGGAAGGGGGAGGGGGAGTGGAGGGGAGGGGAAGGGGGAGGGGAGGGGGTCTTTTCTGCCACAGCAACGCGTGGCTGAGTACAGCTAGTATATATATATATATATATATATGCGACGAATTATTCACTCAAGCGTTTAGAATTTATGGAAATAGAAGCGCATTTTTAGTATTCTTTTTTATCGCTTGCAAATTTTTCATTGAAAATGTCATTGCCCTTCAGTGCGTATCAGTGGCCAGTTGCATATAATTATTTAGAGACATAGATCTATTGGATGCACTTGAAACGTAGGCCTAGATTTGCGTGATTGAGCTTTATTTTTTAACTGGCATAGGGTCTACCAGTAGATAGATCTATGTATACAGGCCTATTTATATTCACGCAATGCTCAATAATTATAGCGTCCTGTGCATCTAGTGACTTCTAGTCCATTCATTTTAAAGCGACGTTTGAAAGTAGCCTAAGCTTTATTTAACGTATAGGCGGCCTATACATTGACAAATTGGATCCATACCAGTAATCTGAAATTCAGCGCAGTGTTACTGTAGCCTAGATGTCGCCACAGTCGAGTGATCCAAATGTATATATAGGCTACTACTCATCAATGAATTATTATTGAAGATCCTGCGTGGTCGAGTGGGTTGTAGCCCGCTCGCCGCGCCGGTGGCTCGGGTTCAATTCCCGGTCGGATCTTTACTGCGGGTGGCTCGGTCGCAATATAAACGTGGAGTGTGAGGTTGTTCTCTGCCTCCGACACTAATCATCTTCGATATGAAACAGTGTCGTTAAGCCCGAATACAACAATGAATTATCATTACCTAGGTCATCGATTTGGCAGTGTTTAATCTATAGTCACCCTGCTTTGGGGATCCAGGTTTGGGGTGGGTGGGGTGGCAGAGGGTGGGGGACAAACGACCGCTCGGTGCACGGCATTATTATGAATTAGGTCTATGCAGAGGGAGGATTTTTTCTCTTTCATGTTTATATCTTCTGATGACCCTTCTTCTTTGTGTGTTTACACATAACCTAACATCGTGAAAGCTGAATTTTTATGTGGCGCATTTTCAAACCCTCCAACGACGGCGAATCATCATGACTAACCAGCAGAGTTTTCATAAATTAAATTTTTCTTTATGGTGTCTTGCTGAGCGCTCATAGAGTCATAGTTCAAGCTAGGCGCGGTAACTACATGTATTAAGGACACGATTGAGAAAAGGCTGATATACACTTGAGAGAAACAGTTCTATAGCCTATGACTCCGATGTTGCCAAGTGAAGGAATTGATTGCGATAATATTATCAACGATATGCATCGTATTAAATTTTCACGATTTCTTACCCTATAATTATTATATATATATATTCAAATAGACAGTAGGCCCCCTACAGTGATTTATCATCATATATAATTTATTATGATTTATAGGCCTATCTTTAGGTTCGCCAATTATTTATCTTCAGGTTATATATTACTGAGAGCAATGTCATGCACTTCTGAATGAGAAATTTACTAATTGCGATCAAGTGATATAATTCTAAGACGATTCAAATGAACATCGTTGGATTTTCAACCAGTGGCGGCGCCAGGATTTCAGTTTTGGGGGCTGAACTTTCGTTGGAAAATTTTTCATTTTCACCGCCAAAATTCCTGATGACCTTTTTTTTAGTCGTCACCTTCCAATTTTTTGGGGGGGCTGAACGTCGAAATTTTTACATGGTGAAACAAATGGATCGTCTATTTTGGGAGGCTTAGGCCCCCCTTAGCCTCCCTGCCGCTACTGTTTTCAACTGAATTTATTAGGATTCAATTTAATTCGATTTAAATCGGTTCGATTCAACTGAATGCTTTGGAAGGATCAATTCAACATACCGGTACATGACACACACAAAACAGAGGAAGAGCTATAGAGAAGAGGAAGAGAAGAGCATATACACCGTGATTCAAAAAAAGTAAGCCAAATTATTTTTCACATTATGAAGTCTGCACGTGTGATGACTGAGGCGCTCACGGCTGATAGAAGATACGTGAAGTAACGCATGAGTGTGTATACAAGCAGATAATCCTTTAAAACAAACCGAGATACACGACTGAAGGCCGCGTCTTCTATTATTAGGCATAACCAGACGGCATAAGGCTATCTATAGCTCGTGTACTGCGCCATTTCCTAGTAGTAGTAGTAGTAGTAGTAGTAGTAGTAGTAGTAGTAGTAGTAGTAGTAGTAGTAGTAGTACCCAGACAGCCAGAAATCGCAGTGCCCGTACCATGCCAACCTACTTAGCCCACAGCGGCAAACTCGGGGCTCACGGCATCTTCGCCCATCTGGAAACGCCCATCGTACCTCATTCGGCCCAATAGAGTAGCCCAATAGGGGGCGGATGATCTTTCCCAAACAGGCAGAAACTGACAGAAAATTGCTTGTAAACGGCAATTTCGGCATATGAAGTTTAAAGATTCATATCTTTTTATCCGTTCAACTCTATCTGATGAAATTTTGGAATCATATTCTTGGTCCCATTCTCTAAATATTTGGAAAATTTTAGAGTGATATGTTATCAGGCATTAGAGATATATGAAAAACAATTTGGCTTACTTTTTTGAATCACGGTGTATTATAGTTACGCGCTAGATGTCTATTTCTGGTATGATTTTGATGAATCCAGGTCCTGCATCAGACGATAAATCATCATCGTCCATCCTCAGCTGCAGAAACATCAGCAGCAGCAGCAGCAGCAGCAGAAGTCAACAACAGTTCTGCAACTGCATGTCATCATTCGGAAACGTTCATTGAAACCATCTCAATAGTCAACATGGACACCAGTCACCAGGTAGGATATGCATGACTTACAGAAACACCGAGGAGACAAATAAATTGCAATTAGTGTAGAAATTTCAAATATTACGATCGTTGAGTATGATTGGAATTATTGTAGGAGAAAAATTGAAATTATAATCGTCATTATCACCATCACTTCAACCTAAGCTTAAAGCACAATTCTTCTGTAGGGCTTCTTATCCCGCCTGCTGTGTATGGCGCTCTCGCAACGGCGCCATATAAATTGTCGCAATTATTATTGTTGCTGTCAG
Organism: Lumbricus rubellus; assembly: GCA_945859605.1. Classification (NCBI taxonomy): domain Eukaryota; kingdom Metazoa; phylum Annelida; class Clitellata; order Crassiclitellata; family Lumbricidae; genus Lumbricus; species Lumbricus rubellus. The sequence continues at coordinate 8,250,827 of OX243812.1, forward strand.
CATCTTGTGAAAGGCTGTTGCTGAGAGAGGCGCTTTATAAAGGGTCAAAGCACAAAACAATGCAATCGTAACTTTAATTTCTATCGTAGCTATGGTCGTAATCATAGTTTGTAACATGTCTTCGTCATCATCATCATCATCATCATCATCATCATCATCATCATCATCATCATCATCATCATCATCATCATCATCATCATCATCATCATCGTCATCGTCGTCGTCGTCGTCGTCGTCGTCGTCATCATCATCATCATCTTCTTCTTCTTCTTCGTCTTCATCATCATCATCATCATCGTTGTCGTCATCGTCATCATCGTCTTCGTCATACTCGTCGTCGTCGTCGTCGCCGCCATCATCATCATCATCATCATCATTGGTTAAATCGGTTCGATTCAACTGTTATTATCGCTATTGTATATCAACATCATCATCCTCATTATCATCATCATCATCATCATCATTATCATCACCACCACCACCATCATCATCATCATCATCACCTTCATTACCTTCGTCGTCGTCATCATCGTCATCATCATAATTGATCATCGTCATCTTAATCAGCAGTGGCATCAACATCATCGTAGTGTGGTTTGTCTTGAACATCATCCATCATCGTCTGATGCAATAATAATATAAACCTTCAACATAAATCAAGTTAATCTATCGTTTCAAAACGGACGTGTGTCGTCAAACGAATTATTGTCTAGATCACGCAGCTTGACTTGTAAGACCCACGCAAACGTTGCTACAGCTTGACGTTTTTATAGCGCATTTCAAGACCCACGCAAACATTGGTGGACCTGACACAAACATGCTCCCAGGTAAGAAGACCACAGAACAATAACATCAACACCAATAATGAGAGTAATTATTACAAGACGTGCTTCCAATTAGACCGAACCGCGTTCTCTACCTTCGCGCAGTTAATTGCGTCGGCTGTTACAGTAGCTGTTACAGTGACTGGTCGGTACTCGGTACCTGCAAGGCTTTTTCCCAATCAAGCCGTCGGTAGTTTTAGTTGGCTGCTGCTGTATACCGAAGATTTATGCACGGATTCCAGCGTTCCATCTGGTAAACATTGCGTGCTTTCGTTTGTTCTTTCATTCATTCGTTCGTTCGTTCGTTCGCTCGTGCAGTCTTTTCTGCACAGGTTATGCGATAGTTTCGATTCTCCCACGTGGTCTGATGTGGCCTACGCAATGACATAGTAGCCTTTAGTAGTCCTACGCTTGTTAAATGTGCTGCATTGATTATAAGCCGTTTGGTTTTGCTAATGCAACTCTGGCGAGGACGACAGTGAATTAAACGACATTGGACTGGATCATATAATTATTATTACCAGATGAACTATTTTGATTATAAGCTGGTGCTGAATGCAGATCAACATCAAACCGAGTCAACAGTTCTTCATTGATTGGCAAGTGATTTCCGATGGATTGCTTTGGTCGTTTTTCGCCTCACTGGATGATTGTTCTGCCTAAGGGTCAGGGCATCGGTTCAGATGAGTCTCTGGCGAACGCTTGTACACTGTTACCTTACATTTACCCTGTACTTTGATCTTCCAGGTCAGATTAAGGGGCTCACACATCTTTCAGCCATGATCGTCCGCAGAAATTTTTAAGAGGGGCATATAGCACAATGGCCACGGATTAACTTTTCATGAGAAGATGGAAAATTCAAATCAGCAGAATATTAAAAACACGAGTATGTTTTCTCAGAGCTTTCTAAATGTCAATATCTCAGTTTACTTTATAAATTTTAAGTAACATTTCTGCTTTAGTGCAAAGAAATTAGTTAAAAACCAAAAACTTGCAAAAAGTAGTAGTTAAAAAAGGAAGATCATTTTTCCAGGGGGCAAGTGCCTCTCTTGCTCCTTAACTGAGTGTAGAGAGGTATATAGTGCAAAGAATACAGAACAGGTGAACAATGTTGGGTGAAAAAGTGGCCGCCCCGATAAACTTAGATTTCCTTGCATCCACAGTCTCTGTTAAGGGACCACGGTAGTCCTTCAGACTCCTTCTCTGAATCCTACGAAGGTTCTCCTCAGCAGTTTTACGAAATTTTTCAGCGTCCCACAGCTCATCCCGGACGTTCACTCTGTATTGTATTTGTATATAATTATGCTGGTTTAGTGGACAAATCTTGGCAGTTTTGAGAGCCTAGGCCTACAAAGCCCTACATATATGGATCTAACTATTATAATAGAGTATAGTTAATTTCTCATCTCCCGCATAGAGATGTAAAAAAACATGTTTTTTTTGGCGTTGAAATATTTCAATGAAATATTTCAGTTTTATTTGAAATATTTCAGTTTTTTTTGAAACATTTGAAATTATTTTTGTCTTTACATTTTACAACTAATTACAACCATAATAACAGTTTATTTATTTCTCATATTACATATTATATGCATTATTGTGTTAGTGATGACCATCCTCGAGATACTCAATTTATTTCTAATTAATACCTGTTTTTAAGAATGACTTTTATGAGAGTTACATTATATGTTGAAACCTGAAAAACATATTTTATTCGCCAAATGTCACAAATTACAGTTTGATCTAATAAAGTAGATGTTATTGTTCATTGTTATGCTTAACATTTATTATTATTCACTTGTTTTGTCATAAATGAAATAAATGTGATTTTAGCTAAATTCTGCTAGCCTAGGACACAGTCAATCGCATGGGCGCCCGCATAAATTTTTGCAGGGGGGGGCAAAAATTTTTTGATGATCAGTTACCGTCAATGTTTTAGTAGTAAGTGCTTGAAAAATGCAAAGCTGGAAATTAAGAGCACAAGTATTTTTCAATGAGGTTTCTTAATGCAAATTTTTCAGTTTCATTTTGTGTATCAGCTTTAATATGAATAGTTTCTTTAGTGCGAAGAAATTCAAAAATAATTTTTTAAAAGTAGATGCTGAAAGTGGGTTTCTGAAGCGGCGCTGTAATATTATGAGTCCATTGAATGAATGAATAAGTGAACTAGAAAATAGGTGTCAGTTTTCAAGGTGCAAGTGTTCCTCTATAGTTACTTCTATTGATACTTAATTTTCTGCAATTGTGAAAGGTTGCATGACAGCGAGATTCCAATTAAGTAGGCCATCATCGATAGAAAAATACTTTTTGCAAGGGTGCCTGCTAGAGAGTTAACAGTCAATGGTCACTGTTCCAGCTTTTAACAAGATGTTGATAATGCAAGGCAGAAAATTAAGAGCGTGTTTATATCTACAGAGATTTCTAAACATAGATTTCTGACTTTCACTGTATGTATCATTCGTATCATTAGTGCTTTAATGGTATCATTAGTGCTTTAATGCGTAGAAATGTGTTAAAAATTCAAAAGTAGTAGTTATAAAAATTAGTTTCCATTTTCCAGGGGGGGCAAGTGCCCCCCTTGCCCCTATGTGCGGGCACCCATGGTCAATCGTATAGAATTCGAAACACTTTAGTGACTTTACAAGACAAATTATAAATCACAAATACTATGTCAACTAGACTCAATAATAATCCGGCAAACAAAATTTTACAAAAAGTTCTAAGAATAGAACTTAGGACACAAACATAAATAGTATTATAGTACTATCAGTCAGACAGAGTAAACCATCATTAATAGTAATTATACTGCTAAAATCTGTCAGTTACAAGATTTCCTCATTGTTATTCATCATCGTTCATGTCATCATCTTTGTTGTCATCGTCAACTAGAGTTGTAAAAAAACATAGATGTAAAAAAAACGTTTTTTTTGCCGTTGAAATATTTCAAAAAAAACTGTCAGAAATGAAATATTTCAAATGAAATATTTCACGCTCACATCACTACTCCCGCAGTATAATAGGCCTGCGCCGATATATTAAATTACACTGCTTGTTTACATGCAGAGACCATTGGCTATTATACGGTCGAACGCTTTCTCCTGCATGCAAGGTCCGTTGAGTAGGCTCAAACCAGCGATCACTGGATTGCCCATCGATGCACTATATACCGGTGAGACCACCACGCCGCGGAATAAACCGCCGCGACGCCTATAATTTTTTTTATCATGGGCTATACTCCTCGAAAACAAATTGGGAAGAGGTGATTTTACCTGGCGGCCCCTGGATGACATTGTATACGACATTGGTCGACAATGGTTCTAAGCACGTATACTATACTCGTACGCGCTTTGCTTCTGCTACACCGTGCAAGTGTGTAACTGTGTATACACAACCTGTAGGCCCTATGTAATGCCCTGGGCTCTGTTCTCAGCAATGTGTTTGTTAATGGATCGCGTGTTTTATCGCCACTTATAGAAGGAGATATCCTTAGAAAAGAGGCTCAACAGCCGCATTATATATATATATATATATATAATATATAATATTATATACAGAGTATTTTATATATATATATATAGCCCGTGGATTGTGTTAAATTGTTGAGCACACGTGTATAGACCCAGATTTACCTTAATGCGCCAAGCTTATAGCTCTTGAAAGTATACATCTCTAGGCTTAGATCCGCCTATTGTTGTGCTACCGACTAAAACCTTTCGTTGGATCACACGGCAAGGGACTGCTGACACACGCACAAGCAGACGTATGCACGCACCATAGAGTGCTTCCATGCACTGCGGTGCTTGAGAGGAAAATAGCTCAAAACTTCTTAGGCTATAATATTCACTGATATAAAATTATGTCTATACATGACATACGCACGAACACACGTGTGCATATTTATAAATATATGTAATTTATATATAGGCCTATTTGTATACATTGATCTAACCAGCAAATTGATATGTCTTATTTTCTCAGTGTATATAGGCCTAGGTCTATACGTGTGCCATTCAGAAGCCAAATCATCGAGACACGCTATAAGTATATAATTATATGCTATATATATATATATATCCTGGCAGACACTTGATCATAAAGATATATATAATTATATATATATATATATAATTTATATATATATATATATATTATATATGAGTACCTTGAAAGAGGTTGTAGAACATTATCCCCCCTGGACATTATCCCCCCCGGACACTATCCCACCCGGACATTATCCCCCCCGGACATTATCCCCCCCGAAGTAGGACATTATCCCCCCCCAGTCTATTACCTAAAAATGATTGACGCTAATAAGTCTACGAAGTTCAAATCACGTTAACAAACCTTTGTGGGCCTACTGACAGTATACGATTCCTATTCGTTCATTCATCTAATGACGACACTAACCCTAACACTAACCCTAACCGACCCTCACGACGCTTACACTGACCCTAACCGACCCTCACGACACTTACACTGACCCTAACCGACCCTTACACTGACCCTAACCGACCCTCACACTGACCCTAACCGACCCTCACGACGCTTATCCTGACCCTAACCGACCCTCACGACGCTTACCCTGATTTGTACATGAAGGGGGGATAATGTCCGGGGGGGATAATGTCCTACGAAAAACCGGGGGGGATAATGTCCGGGGGGGATAATGTCCGGGGGGGATAGTGTCCGGGGGGGATAGTGTCCAGGGGGGATAATGTCCGTTTACCCTTGAAAGAGTCTCTGAATAAGAAGGAATAGCTTTTCATTTGAATGACATTCGTACAATAACTATAATATAGGTTAGGCTGCATGTTTATGTAGCCTATAGGCTACCGAAACAAGAATACACATACAATGTAACTTACATATTTATATGAATGTATTTATAAACATAACGTATAGGCCCTACATGTATGAATACATGTGTATGTATTAGAATATATGTGAATATATATATATATAGCCTGTATAAATATTCGCGCGCACCTTTATCTTATCCTTCTTACTCAAGGTTGTAATGCATTCAAGTCGGTCTGCAGCAAGACTAGAATAGTGCTAGTTGCTATTCACTTCAGCCGATATAGGGGTCGGACTCATGCATTGAGCTATAGTGAGAGTGGGATATAATCTCTTGAGGCTTTGCAACACGGCAGGTTCTTAATCTGTTAATAATGTAGAGTTGAGTGTGCAGCACTACGCGTTTCTTGGATATGCAGCTATATATGCTTGAAGAATAACATATACAACGAATGCGACGTAAGATATACCCGTCCTATATAGCCTAATAGGCCTATGCCTATCTTTTAACTCGCAACGGTCATTATACTCTCGTTGACGGACAAATTATATGATCTAAACACGCGCAATTCAAGGTATAATTATTAAGTCTATACACGTTTAAGATGTAGAGGAGTGCAGAAGCGGAACGGTTACATGGAATGGTTACACGGTGTATAATTATAGCCTACATGCAGTGAAAGGCTGAACCGACAAAGTAGAAGATCAAAAGTAACACGAGAAACCTGCGCATATCATCAGCACTTCATTGATCAAGCAACATGACTATCTAGAAAGGATTATCTTGCTCGTATAGTCTAATAATATTACACTTAGATCTAATATCAAACAGGATTTAACGCAGGCAGCGTTTCTTTGAGAAGACGGTGTTGATAAGAGCGTACGGTAAGAATCCATGCATAATTATACAAACATGATACATTCACATATGCCAGTATACTTTCTTATATATATATATATTTATATATATATATACATGAATACCAAGGTTCTTTGATCTTGCATGAATACAATTGATTTTATATAGCGCCTGAGCCCTGAAAGCTATAGGGTTGTAACTTGTAAGGCGTTGAGATAATAATTATTATGTCACCTTCACACATCTGGAGCATGCATGAGAGTGCGGCGATCTTGACCTCTTTATCCATAGACTATTATTGCATTACATGAACGGTTGTATAAACCCGTGATGCTAAAATACTATCAGTCTAAATATAATGAATGGTTAAAGTGCTATAACTAGCATAGAATAAAGAAATAGTTGATACACTATAAAAAGGTCATCAGGTCAGAAATATTAGGCCTATAATTTTATGTGAATGGTTTATCCATGAAATTATTATTATACACAAAGGCAAAAGGTGATCAGAAAAAGAAACATGAAGCAAGAATAACCCCCTCCCTTTGTCTGCGCTATATTAGCCTATATATGCCGACCGGTCGTTTGTTGTCGCATCTCCCCCAGAAACCTGGATATCCTTCTCAGAGGGCTAGCCTATAGGTTAACCTTTTAATGCCGAAATAGTAGCAAATGGTATGGGAAATCCTATATACCCTCCGGCATTAAAGGGTTAAGTACTGGTCAAGAACCAGGTTGCACGTTCGTAGTACGTAACCTTTTCTGAGAGGTGCATCGACCTATACAGCAAAATAAGTTTATGAATGACTTCAGAATACGAATGCTTTGTTGATGTTCATTTCAGGCAGTTCCTCAGATCAAAGGCTCTCAGCCGATCTCAGATCATAACAACCATTACCCGAAAAGCTCAGCCGCTGTAAAGCGCCGCGTCTCCGAGCCGCGGATTCGAAACCTCTTCAACGCTCTTCACGGCAAGCTGACCCAGCAGCGAAGCTCAGCCGCCTCGGGGGGAATCGTCGAGGGATCGGAGTCCCCGAGCCCCGTTCTGAGAAGACCCAACTCTGGCACGCCTCCTCCTCTACCCTCGAACAAGAAGCTGCTTTCACTCACGCCCCACATCAACCGGCGACAGGCCACGGAGATCAACAACTCGTCTGCGGCGAAATCACCAGAGATGTCGCACCAGGAGTGGACAGCTGGGTCTACTACGATCAAGAAACCATCGTGGTTGAGACGCAGACCTTCGGATTGCAGCGGCGATTCCAGGGTGTCAGAAAAAAACAACGAGCTGCCGGAGAGGCACAGCGAGGAGGCCGAGAACAGAACAAGAAATGACCCCACTTCGGATACCCGGAGTAACCCCACTTCGGATACCAGAAGTGGCTTCACTTTGGATACCCGGAGTAACCCCACTTCGGATACCAGAAGTGGCCCCACTTCGGATACCCGGAGTAACCCCACTTCGGACACCAGAAGTGGCCCCACTTCGGATACCAGAAGTGACCATCCAGCAAACGAGCCATCGTCTGCGTCGTCACCTGGATATCCCTCTCCAAAACAGCGACATCTATTCACGTTCCTTCGTCTCAACAAAGACCCAACGACGACGACGAACCAGCCACAGAGGAACAGCTCAGGCCAAAGGTTTCGACACGGCAGCGGTGGACTGATCCCGGAAAGGACTGCTCCCGTCTCGACAAACGATGCCCCAACCACACCCACGACCCTCACACCAGAGAGCTTGGACCTCGGCGGTGACGCCTGGAGACGAGACCCTGCTGCCCTCCTCCTCGGACCGGACAAGCAGAGGGTCTTCGCTCCCTCCGGGGAGAGGTCTGGACGTCGGAATAGCACGATAGTCTTAACTTCCCCCGGGGAGAGGTCCGGACGGCGGAATAGCACGATCTTCGGGGGCGGCATCGCAGTCAAGGCAGCTCAGACCAAGGCCCCGCTGCCACCGACGCAAGATGCGTCATCGGTTTCATCGAAAGTTAAGGACAGGAACATGTTCCGGACATTTCTCGGAAGAGTCCGATCGATGTCGATTAGTCACGACAGTAATAAGGCTCTCGTTGATCTCAGGAACACCGACTCACGCGTCACCATCGCCGATCGAGGTGAAAGTGAAGAAGGTGACGACGACGACGATAAAGAGGATGCAGCTACCCCGGTTCTAACAGACATCCTTCCAAGTTTCCGCCGCAACATCAGCATGGATGAATCAAACAGTCCAGATAAGAACATTGGAGGGAAGAGCCCGCCGTGGAATCGCAGGCGTGGTCGACCTACCCAGCCGAAACAAATCGAGGGAGATGTCGACCTCAGACCCAGGGCACATAGTGTCAAGACTAGGAGACAAGCCCCACTTAATTCTCCCAGTGCACAGGAACCTCACTCTACCACTAATGCTCTGGATTCTATTTTACCAACACCAGTAGCAGAAGTAGCAGAGGGTCTTTCGAGACATCCACCGTTGAAAACTTATCTAAGTAAAAAATCATCGTCGCTGCCAGATCTCCTCAATTGCGGCGAAGAAGAAAACCGGAAGTTTCCAGCGGAAGGACGTTTCGTCGATGAAAAGAGGATCGAGAAACTCGAAACTGGAAGGCGGACAACAGCGTTGCCGAAAGAGCAATCGTTGTCCTCGGTGGAACGAGAAAGGGTGGCTACTGTTCCGGCAGTCACAACTACGTCATCATCAGCTGCAGGATTGGTAGCCGATGAAGTGATCGTTCCTCCCGTTAATACCTTTCAAAAGCGAAGGAGAACGACGCTGGCCGAGATTCAAACTCTAGCCGTGAGTCATTCATGTCACTCTCTGTGCTGTAGGGGTTTTTTTTGTCGTCATTATCAATATCGTCGTCACCGTCATCATCGTCATCATCGTCGTCATCGTCTTGATCGTCATCGCAATCGTCATCGCAATCGTCATCGTCGTAATCGCCATCATTATTATCATCGTCATCGTCTCAATCATCAGCGCCATCGTCATCGTCGTCATCATTGTCATCATCGTCGTCGTCGTTGCATCAATCGTCGTAATCATAATTTCAGGTAGACTATAGGCCTAACTAGGCCTGCTATTATACTAGGCTATTATACGGAATTCCAAGAGTCGTTTAACCTTTTATCAACTGTAGACTGTACTAAGAAAGACCTTGAGACCAATTCAGTTCCGAAAGTGTTAATGAAATCATCCCTTCTTCACTTCTCCTATCATGCTGCCCCACCACGGTTGTCTCTACGGTCTCTACCGTACACTAGCCTACAATTATTTGAGATGTGACTTAATAAAATCGTTTTTTGCTACTTTTCGCTGCGTTACGTTTTTGGATTGCTAAAAAAACAATGGGTGGTTCACTAAAAGTGCTTTAACTTTTGTTTTGTTTCAAATATTTTGTTGAAATTTGGCTATTGTACGTAGATATGAATTACCTTTAGTAACGTAAAACTTTATTTTAAAAGTTCTTATCTTGTGCCAATATATATTGGCAAAAAACCGCAGGGGATTACTTTTTATGACCCACCCTGTATAATCTGCTTCTTTCATTGAATAAAAACGTTTCCTCTTAAATCCGCCGACAGTAGCCTACTTGATAGGCCCATATGTAGCAGTAGCACGAAAGCGAGAATATTTTACTAAAGACTCAATTTATACTTAGGCCTATCATGCATCTGGGTCATGTCCTTAATGCACCAGCAGACGGTGTCTTATAAGCCTTTACAACTTGGCTCTTGTAAAGGCTTATAAGAGACTTTAGACTTTCTGTAGGCTATAACGTCTTGCCTCAATTTATATTTCGTGTGAGCTTATACCTCACCGTATACCAATCCATTCCTCCCTGCCTTTTATTGCCTGTTAGGCTGTTGCTCCATCCCTCCTTCCTTTCGTCTGCCCGTCACTGCAGTTTATCTGCCTGCCTACACTTCGAGCTGTGTCCCTTCCCCCAATCTAACTGCGCCTTCTTAAAACACCTAAATCGATTCCTCCTCACCTCACCTCACCTGTGGGGTTCCCTAGCAATCTATCACTTCAGGGGTTCAGACGGGGTCAACCATTGAACGCAAGCTCACGCTGCGCTTTTTAATTAAGCTAAAGGTGAAGACATGATTGTGGCTTCTGTCACCATCACCCTTGCATTCATGTCTCGAACTTCGAATACAAGTGGCAACTGTGCATGAATGCATCACAATGAATGAACGACTGAACATACGAGCGAATGAATCCAAGTTACATAATTTTTATAACGGCGAGAATGTCAGATGGTGAGAGAGAAGAGAGAGAAGACTGTTCAACCGTCCCTGATTTGCCGAGGATTTAAATGTCGAGGATATTTAGTGAAATCACCCTACAGGTATGAAACTAATTTGAAATGAGTAGATATAGGCTATGCCGCTAGGCTATAGCAACAGCAGCAGCAGCCGTATACAGGTGCCATGTCGTGCCACTCTCTGAAAAAAATTGCCACTGGTCCACCGTTTAAAGGCTTTAACAAGACAATATGTAGGAAAGTAGGCCTATAAGTATAAGCTTATGTATATTCTGTCAGACAGCACCCTGGCGAACAAGTAGGCTATCACAATATAAAATTCGCTCAAGACATCAAAAACTAGCAAGACTAAATAGTAAATAAACTTATAATTGGGAGGCAAAGTTCTTGAAGTAATTATTGATGCGATCCTTTGCAAGCGCAGTGCCAAACATTCTGTCGTACGCTATCATTCTTGATTGATAGGCTAATTAAGCCACGCATGTGTGTGTGTGTGTGTGTGTGTGTGTGTGTGTGTGTGTGAAAGAGAGAGTTAATAATAGGCCTATAATGTAATGTAATTATAATAGTTGTGCGTGTATATGTAGGCCTATGTGTGTTTTGTGTACGTGTGTGTGTGCGTGTGTGCGCGCACGTGTGTGTATGCATGCAAGTATATGCGTGGACTTTTTACACGGCGCATAATTAGTTGGACGTCTAAAAAAGCGCAATGATCCGTAGGCCTATCCTATCTGACGCAACGATAGGTTATAGGCCTAATTATATGCACAGCGACTTTGCGTGATCAGCAACCATTGATAATTAATTCAATATCGAATGCCATTCACGAATCACGAAACGACAAGTAAGAGAATCATGAAGCTAATGTTTCATCATCATCCATAGCCTACATCAGATCGCGCATTCCCTCTGCACATAGGCTATTGTCATAGGCGCAACCACCCTATGGGACCCACGGGACGCGTCCCCCAACTTTTGAGTGGTCCCTTAACTTTATTATTATGGTCCCCCAACTTTTAGGACGTGATTCATTATGGTACCTCCAACTTTTAGGACGTGATTGCACCTATGGCTAGAGTAGCCTCTAGCGCATATAGGCCTAAGCCCATTTCAGCGGTTTTTTTGTGGGGGGTTTACCTGTCCGATCCGCCCCAAATAAATAACTTCCCCAAGTAGTTTAATAGCCAGGCCTAATCCGTTTATTTTGCGACCAAGTTCTTTGGAAAAATCTTGCTGAAATAGAACCCCCAAGATTTTTTCTGGCTACTCCCCTGGGCCCGCTACCTACCTACCTACCTACCTACCTACCTACCTACCTACCTACCTACCTACCTATTTACCTACCTACCTACCTACCTACCTACCTACCTACCTACCTGCCTGCATGCCTGCCTGCCTGCCTGCCTACCTACCTGCCTGCCTGCCTGCCTGCCTGCCTGCCTGCCTGCCTGCCTGCCTGCCTGCCTGCCTGCCTGCCTGCCTGCCTGCCTGCCTGCCTGCCTGCCTGCCTGCCTGCCTGCCTGCCTGCCTGCCTGCCTGCCTGCCTGCCTGCCTGCCTACCTATGCAACCTAACCTATTGTTATTCCCGTTCACCCGTTGGCATCAAATGCGACCTATATTCATGCTCTCTATATGGGCCACACACTAAATAAAAATGTGGGTCATTATATTATAGGTACCTATTCGTATATTTCCTAGTATAGGCCTACGTACCTGTCTGCCAAACTACCTTCGTCAACATAAGGCTGACTCGTTTTATACAAAGAAGCCCACCTACTTTTAAATTTGAGATTCATCTGCATTCGCTAGGTAGCATGTTTCGGCAATGTTACTCGGAGCCATCTGTCGTCTGTCGTACAGTATAATTATTATTGTACATGGTACTCTCTATTGCTGATCCAGGATCAGTACGCTCGTACTACACACGCCAGTGGTTATTATTATATTATTAGGCTGTGTTTGTAGTTAAAGACCTATAATTAGAGCCATTATGTGGAATTATAAAGAGAATGTCTTAAAATCTGCGTGACAGCAGGTTGAGGAAAATGACGTAATATGGTAGCAGGTGGAACCTCCGAATATGTAGTCTTTGCAAAAAACTGACCGATATCAATGAAGGCGTACAAATAAATGAACAAAATACATATGAGAAATGAATGATTAACAGTTGAGATCACCTGAGTGTGTTATAGATTTAACCGATCATCTGGTAGAATTAAAGAAGGGATTATTGTTTCAGAATGTCAAGGTTTTCTCAGGTTAGTTACAGCTGGTAGACGTTGTGATTTTCGGCATGTGGGTGGGGTAAAGCTAAAAGGAATTCAATAGGGCAATAATGCATGACTGTTTTTTCAAAATATTCAGTACTATAATTAAGACCAAATTTGGTTAGAGAATTCTTGAAAGATGTTATCTCTATGTTGAACCACTGTATCTGACACTGTTCAGCGCGATGATAAATCAACTGCCGAAATTTAAGAGTGCTGTCTACACTAGGGTGACCATTTTCTGGCCGTCAAAAACCGGGACACTTTTGGAAAATATGCTCTAGGCCTACGATCGAAGGTCTACTAGCCGTAGGCTATAGGTTCATTTAAATTTAACGCAAAGCAAAGACTTCAGTGCAGAAATCTATAACCTACTCTTGTAGGCCTACTCAGTGCACTTAATGCAGTAGCCTACAGTGCCTATTTATAATTGAGAGCAGTTTTTCAATCGGTGCACAGTGGGTAATCTACAGAACGATTTAGACTTTCTGGGGTGCGCTCCGTCCGGCGAGACGATCACCGAGGCGCTCAACGCCGAGTAGGGAGAGGGGTAGGCCTATGGGAGATGGAATGTGCCCTTCGTCATCCTTCTTTTAAGTTCCACATTACAATGACAGCATTTTAAGTTGTCGACAGAAATTATTCTATTTTCAGTGCTGTCATGAACGGTCGAATTTCCTTACGACGCTATTATATAGTTGGAAAAATGTTTGCCAAAGTCGATAATACGTGCATGTAGGCTAGATCTGGCGTCGCCATTGAAATTGTAGGTCACCTATTACAAAAACTTCCTCGGTAAAGTTATTAAACAAACTCACTAGATAACTAAAGATGTAGCCTAATATAATGTTCCATAAAAATTGGCAACTACTCTTTCGTTATGACTTTGTTGGGTTAGGCTACAAACTACACTTTGCACTGTGATTTACATAAAACTAACATTTTCAAGATCCAAATTTCCTTCTTGTCAAAAACCGGGACAATTCTTCCATTTTGCCAAAGTCGTCGGGACACCGGGACGCACCACGAAAAACCGGGACATGTCCCAGAAAACCGGGACGTATGGTCACCCTAGTCTACACTCTACAGCTTTAGACAAGATTGAGAACACTTGTTTTGTCTTCTACGATTGCCCTGATAGTAAATGTATACCCCACATTGATTTGGTGATCGCTCTGTTCATGACGCGATGGACAAGCCTGTGATGAATGTTAATCAGATTTAATCTCTTGTCCAAAGTCTTAAGAGCCTGGACTTGAGACAATAAATCATCCTCTTCGACTAAGCTGTGAGACATTCTGAACTTGCTGTTTAGTAGCGCTTGACGTATGTGTAATCTAACACATTTTTGGGGTTATTGATATATGGCAAATAAAACAAACCTTCCGATGACAAAGGACTGACATTGTCTTGGATCTTCTAACGTGGTTTATGTATACCTTGCTGAGATAAGCAGCAGCCTAGATGGTTACTGTGAATGTACACTTGAACTTTGTCTGGTCCTTGGAACAATGGATTTTCTTAATTGATTGCCTAATTTATTGATTGATTATTCTGTAAGGGGACAACAAGATATTTAATACGGATGCAGAAAATTATATTTTCATACCCTTCCTCTGCTGCACCTCATACTTTTTGTGGACCTCCCCATGTACACTTGCAACTAAGCTTCTATGACCCATTTTACAGAAATTAATTAGCTAGAGTCATCTATAAAACATTATTTTACTGTAGGCTACTATTTTTTTTAAAGCCTCATATTTGGTAGCTGAAATTTATTAACTGCTAGCAACACTAGCACTTTCATTTAAAAAGTTTTGATACTACATAAAATTGGCATTTGAAGCAGAAATATAGTCACTTTTAGTCAGGCGTAAAAAAAAAATTGTTGTGTTTCCGGTAACGCGACCGACCCATTTTTAGGGCCGCGACCCAAATATTTTTGTAGAAAATTTTTATTAAAAAAAAAAATTTCCCCCCAATTTTTTTTATTTTAAATTTTTTTAAATTTTTTGTAAAATTTTTTTCTCGCATTTGTACTGACATAACATAAGATACGTCAACAAAATGAAATTAATAGGACTGTTTCTAGAGCAGTTTTAGGTGCAGACAGTCGGGGAAATAGGCAGTTTATACTTGCTTAGAACACGTACTTTGTTTCAGCGTGCAAAAAAGACTAGTGGGGTATACTTTTTCGGATAGTCACTGCATAAAAATATTTTACAAAATAAAAATATTTTCCGACCTACCTACCCAATTTTTTTTAGCTCTGTTACCGGAAACACAAGTTACACAACATATTTTTTTTTGGCCTCAGTGATTTTTTTGCATACATGCACATATGTTGAAGCCCCTCCCCTCGCCATACAAAGGTTGTACACTCGAAAACACCTGAATCCAATTACTCCTCTCTTCACTGAGTACGTTATATATGGATGTCCCCTAATTGCATTCATTCAGCTCTGTATCTTCTGGCTTCATCTCTTTTCATCAATGATTAGTAATTTTTTATGTGTTATTTCACTGAGTTTGTTTGAGCTAGATCAATTCCTAGTAGTGATCATGAAGAGACAGATGATAATAAATTGTGGCACCAGTATTAAGGTGATTTTGCAACATATTGAGTTTGATACATGTATGCATCATTTTAAAGGGTCTTGTTTCAGGCTTCAAAATGACAGAAAACGATTGTTCTAGCTTTATTCTAACTTAAGATATGTTACTTGCAAAAAGTGTTCTAATCAAATTAATTAATTAATTAGCTTAATTAAAACAACATAATAGCAAATAAAGAGCATTCAGAATAGCTTTAAAATTTGTCTTTTTCACAAAGCAAAACAAAGGATTGTTTTATACATATTTTTTTATTAAATTCAGTAAAAAGACCAAAAAAAACAAGTGTTCTATTTCACTAATTTTCTCCGACATGTGTAATTTATGACAAAATATCAATTTGGTGTGGACCGCCACAAATAGCAGTCTGCTTCTTCTTCTGGTTGTCTGCCTCCTGGACTGTTCAAATGTCTGCTGTTACCATTCCTCTTGCTATTGGGCCTTGTCATTGACTTTTCCATGATCCATCAATCATCATCCTATCCAGCATCATATGTCTTGGTTTTTTCTTTTGTTCGCTTCCCCTTCAGTTTCTTTGGTGATTGAAGGAAAAATGTAGGGAAAGAGAGGACTGCATTGTCAATTAAGTGTAAATTTTCTTAATGAGCTCAGAAATTTACAAATGATGCGTATACATGGACATTTTTTGCATTCCCAGTTTCTTCTATTTGTGGATCAGTCATAAATGTGACAAATCAGGTTGGTTATAACTTAAACAATTGACTGTCTGATCAGCAAAGGACTGAATGGTTGACCAATGACAGATTGTTTGAATGATAATTATATTTGCTGATTTACTAGTTTATTCATCAATTACTGCATAATTGATTGAACGATCAACTGAGTAACTGATTTTTTGCATGAATGAGAGCTTGATTGAATATTTTAATGGGATGAGCGAATGAATTAATGAATGAGAAGTAATTAATAATGATCCCTGATTTCATTGTCTTCAGGTGCATGTTTTCAACCGCAAAAGTTCGACGAACCCAAGCAAGTCGCAGCTGAAACTGTTCGACTCGAAGCGAGACATTTCGTCGCGACTCAAACATCTGCGACTCATTTCAGGCGAGTCGAGTCATTTTGACGTCGAGTGCCCGTTAATATTGTTGTTTGTCATCCTTCCTTTCAACTCAAGTTTGTTTGTCTCTTATCTGCGGGAGGCTGATACGTTTTTGCTTGGCAAACAATTGAGATAGACAGCTGAGAGGCAGAAGGAAAAGTGATCAGAGGTTAAGATGAAAGCTCTGTTTATGCCGCAGGCTGATTGTCCTTAGAAGCAGAAGTGCTGCAGGGATTGTGAAAAATGGTAAAGGTCTAATGGTATGCAAAGTATAAGGAACTGGTAAAGGTCTCATGGTATGCAAAGTATAAGAAAATGGTAAAGGTCTAATGGTATGCAGTATTTGGCAAAATGGTAAAAATCTAATGGTATGCATTATGCAAAATGGTAAAAGTCTGATGGTATGCATTCTTTTATCAAAACGGCAAATGTGTGATGGTATGCAATGTTTGAAAAAATGGTGAAGGTCCAATGGTATGCAATGTTGACAACATGGGAAAGGCTAATTAGGATGCAGTGCTTAATTAGTGCAGATTAAGTAGTGTGGTATGTTTTATTAAATGCTATATATTATGTAAAACGGTATATATTGTGCATAACAAGGAACCTTGTAATTTTTAAGTGCTATGCAGTATTTAACATAATTGTGTATCTAGATAAGTATGTAGTGTTAAAGGAATTTTTTTAGTTCTCAACAGTTACAGCAATGCAGCACGAAATGTTTAAGGAAATTGTAATGTAAAAATGTGGGTGTCATTTAAAAAAGTGATTGCCGGTAGTCCGGTACATACATTTTGTGTCGAGCATTGACACCTTCTGTTTAACCAATGCTGGCCTTAGATCACTGAGCTGATCACTTTTAGGTTATATATATTTTTTTTATCTCAGCACAAATTAGTACCAGTTTTAATGCTCTACTAGTTGGGCTTCCTAAGGTTTGCCTGTCAACTGTGCAATCTATCTTAAATGCTGATGCTAGACTTGTTGCACCACTTGCTCTACACTCACACATCCCCCACATACACATACGTGATTAATGACCTTCTCAACTCGACTCGAGTCAAATACAAGGCCCTGCTCCTAGTTACTAAAACCCTGAGCAATGTGAGCATGTGCTTTTCCAATACTTGCCCACAATATTCTGATTATTCTTGTCTTTGAATGTATGGTACATGTTTAATTCACTTGTAACTCAGAAATGCAGTCTGTAACTGAGAATTGAACTGAACGACTTACTTACTTGAAGTCCTCTTCGTTCTGCTCACTGCCTTGACCTATTTGTACCGCGGTCATGAACCTCATTGCCCAGTGCTGGGCTTTCACTGTTGTGGGACGTGGGTCTGTCGCAATGGAATGACTTTCCCTCTGCAGCTCAGGATTCTGGATGAGATTTCACGTGCATCTCTTCACTGCTTGAAGATCTTTATCTTTTCACGCGTGGCCTGTCGTGCTGAGAGCATAGATTGAATATTCGTGACTTTAGGTTTTAATATTCGTAAATATTCGTGAATATTAAGATTTTTTAATATTCGTAAATATTCGTTAACGAATTAAGGTGAACGATCGAAACCGCAATGTTACTCGGTATTAAGCAGTTTAAGCTTCTGTATGTCTCTATGACATTCACTCGCATCCATGGCACGGTTGAATTAAAATATGCATTGCGCTTAATATGCTGAGATCAGGATACATTTTGCTTGTAATCTGGCACTATTATTTTCTGCGTTGGCATTTATATATACTCATCCTGCTACACTGATAAAAAAAACTACTTTATCAATATAGGCTACAGTTACTATTAAGCTTATTATAGGCATAATAGGCAGTTAAAGTTTATTTATAATTTAGCCTACTATATTGCTGCTACTATAGTCTTTCCAACTGCCATCGGTGAGGCAGTTTGGGGGGCAGAAGTCAGACAAAGTGACTTACATTAAGTAAGCTTATTGAATGTGATATGAATGACGCATGGCCACATTGACCAGACTCAGCAGAGACCTTGAAGGGTTTTTACAATAAAATGTATTGAAGTTATTGTCACTTACAGGTAGGCTATAGGTCTATGCGTAGACTAACTCAATTTTGTACAATTCCCTAAGTAAAAGTTAAACATTTTCATAAATAACAAAATAAGAATTAAGAATTAAGAATTTCTTGAAAGAACAAGAATAAATAATTTTTTGAATATTATGAATATTAAGTTGGCAGTTTTAATATTCGTTAATATTCGTTAATATTTGAAAATCTTAATATTCATAATATTCGAATACTCAATCTATGGCTGAGAGCATGCCTGAGTTTCTGAATAGCTCTGCTGTGAGAAACGCTTTAAAAATGTTCGCATAAGATTGGATGAGATTATATTTTCTGTAGTTTCCTGATTGGTTCTGACAAAATTAGGCGTTTGTTCATGAAATGAAGTTTTACCTAGAAGTAGCCTTTGAGTGAGTGATTGTATAAATATTACAATAATCACGATGTCGAAGGATTCAGATAAAGCATGGGTCCAGTGTCATGTCAACTGCAGTTCTGTAGTGCAACGTCCCTACTTGTGCATTCTATTCACAGTTCTTTTGATAGGCATTCAAGAGGTGCTTCACTGTGTGTCTTCATCCATGTGTTCAGTAAGATATCCAATTATTCCAAAACTGTATCAGTGTTCGTGTCTCTTTGCACGCTGGTCCATTTCTGTGGAAGTCTCTGCCAGTGGTTTTGTGGGATTCTTTTCTTTCTCCCATCGTATTAAAAAACCTGAAGACTCATTGAATTCCAGCTGCCCATGGTGTTGAAATGGGTATCACTGTGAATTTTGTGTTAATTTTTATTTTGGTTGAAAACATATATACCTCAGTAGTCAGTATCTACTAAATCAGTGGTTCCCAACCTTTTTTGACTGTAGGGCCACTTTTTCTAAGTTGGAGGACACGAGGGCCACTTTTTCTTAGTTAAAAGGATATTAGGGCACTTAGGGCCACAATGCTAAAATTTAATTAACTAGAAGCATATAAAAATTGTTATAATCAATTCAAATTAGAGTGTTTGATGTTTATAGACTTCAAAATAAAATAATTTGCAACAGAAAATAATTATTATGGTCTATCCTATCCAAATTGTCAAGTTTTCATATATTTTTGTTAATTCTTTGAGAGATGAGTGCCATTGTTGAGGCCTGGCGGGCCATTTTGTAAGGCCTCGCGGGCCACTTTTGGCCCGCGGGCCAGGGGTTGGGAACCGCTGTACTAAATATTGAGTTTTGGGGACTTTTTCAATTTTTCATATTGCTTCAATGTAATTTTGTCATAGAATTTCTTTTGTTTATTTCCTTCTGTTCTGATTTCTGCACCATTTCAACTGTTAATTGTTTAATGATTAGTTCTAAAATTCTTTGGTTTCAGCCAAAATTAGTTTGGATCTGTGTGACTTTTAAACGTTGATCGAAATGTGAATCGTGTATTTGGGGCCATTGTGATATAAATTTATAGGCTTTTGGCTTTTTTCCAGGTTTTCTGTTGTACAGTGATTGCTCTGTATTTGTTGTGCTTGTGCTCTGTTTGTTTCTGACGCAATTAATAAATAAATAACAACTTGCGCATTGGAGATCCATGCCTGATCAGCAAAATAAATAATACTTGCGTAATAATGATGACGATAATTATCATAATCTGCAGTTTGATTCGCTTACTTTGTGAAGACGTCTCACTCCTCAGGCAGCCTCAAATCTTTTTTTATAAAAAGTTATCATTTTTATATATTTTTTAGTTATTAGCATTGTTGGTTGACTTTTGAGTTATTACTTTTGAGTTATTCGTATAATTATTACTTGACTGGTTTGCGATCCACAGATAATTACGAAGTGAAGAAGCTGAAGCACTTCTATCATGAGAACTTCTCTTATATTTACTATCTGTTTCACGAGGCTTTCACAGCGGCCGAATTGGTTCTGTCAACTAAAGGTGAGCTGGATGCAGGTTTTCTCAGCAACAGTAATGTAATTGTATTTAAGCATCAATTTGTAGAGCACCTCTAGTAGTGTGAACCATTCAGAAGTGCTTCCACTGCCCCCCCCCCAGTGTGAAAGCTCCCACAAGAAGAAGCTAGTTTTGAAAAGTGAGAAGGAAGAGGAGAAGACAGAAGTGTAGAGCAAACAGAAGGAGAAAGCACATTCAAAAAGAGAAGGACCAATTGAGGCAAATTATTGAGGCTGAGCCATAGTAGTTCTAGAGTGAGGAACCAAGAGGTAATGTGAAGCGATGTTGTATGGTGTCATAGTATAATTTTATACCTGTCATGTATTGTAGGTATAAATGTGATGTAAATGTGATGTCTGTAATATCATGTCATATGTGTACAATATATAACATGTGATGTTGTGTCACTAGCTAGTAGCAACTCCTTTTAGCCTTGTGCCCGTGATCCCATAATTCCATCAGGCTGATGCACAAAACATCTATTGTTATTAGATAGATACTTTTCAGCTGTGTTTTTTAGATGTCTGTACACCCAAAATTGTTTTTTAAATGGATAATAACAAATGAATTTCCTTACTTACTTAAGGTAAAGTAGTTTCAATGATCAAGCATTGTTTAAAATTTAAAATTTAAATTAGGATAAATTTGAATATGATTGCATTTGAACACCAGCTACCATATTTAAATGGCCTACCTCTCGTGCTTGTTCACCTCTCATAAAAAAATATTGCTCTTGATCAGTCAACTTTTGCTATGCTCTGCATCACAACAGTTTTTTTTATTTTATTCGATGTTCTTATTGATTATTTTCCAAGGTGCAATGTATTCCGTATCTCCTACATGATTATAGTTGCTAATATGCAGAATGATCCACAGTTATCTGATGAATTATTGTCTGCCTTTTCTCGTGACTATTTAGTTGTAAACCTATCGCCTCTGAGCTAAGTCCGTGCGAATCAGTCAAATGACAAATGAGATGTTTACCATAGTTTTTATGACAGTTTATTTCCTGCATATGCACAGCACTGATTGTTAAATAGTTTTAAAAATTCTTTGGTTAAAGTTTATGCATATATGCATGTCTTTTATTGTTCACAGTGGTTGCGAGTAAACTGTAGCATTTCTTTGTTATCAGCTTCTCGTAACCCGCAGAGAGAAGACATGGATCTTGTCCTTTACACGCTTGAAGTAAGAAAGTCCCCACTATCTAGGTTTTTATCGGGAAATTGATTTTGAACGCTGTTAGAGATTTGATGTTTGATATTAAAGGAGATGTTTGGGGTTTACTCTTTGATCTTTACTTTAAAGAACAGAGTTCTAAGTTTTTGTCAATCAATAGTTAGTATGATATCTGCTGAAAGAAAATTAAATCTTCAGAAGTGTAATTTATTGGGTTAATGTTTTGGCCAATCACAAATCATTGAGCTGTTAGATGTCCCAACTGATTCAGCAAGTCTGCTTCAAACCCTGTGGCAAAACAAATAGATCCATGGCCCCAAGCACTTATCTTCACTCTTCCGCCAAAGGATGCACAGAATTGTGGTCCAGTAGTACTACTAATTAAAGATGCAGATCGCAGGACACTGATAATTCTTGAGGCCAGGCTTGGCTGTATGTTACTTGTTGAACTTTAACTAATTGCACCTCCCACTTATCGGTTGGGTTTTAAAATAAACAAATATTTATTGAATTCAATTGATGTGCTGTGTAATTGATTGCAATTTTAAAATTTGGTTTTGATTCGAAACGGCCATTGATGCTTAATGCTTTTTTTGATAGTGGCAATATAAGAGTAGTTTTCAGATTTAATCGAATGAAGTTCTTTCAGTTAAGTAATTATTTGAAGAAATCAAGCCGCCTGTTGTCTGTTGCAATTGATTTTGATCATGCAGAATGTTTCTGGTTATTTTTTCTACAAGAGACATTTTGCTGAGCATGTTTCTGTGTTTTTTCTTGTAGAAAATTCTCTGTGTTTTGCCTGATCTTATTAACAAGCGATGGCAGTGTCACAGCTTAGGTGTGTAATAGGAATATTCACTTCTAGCAAATTGGTCAAGATCTTTCCAACAATTATTGTCTTTGCATTTTAATTTTCTTTTTTCTGACTTCACTGTGGAATATTTAGCAATGTCAGTAGACAAACAGAGACAGACAGTCGTAGACAAGCACACAAATAGGCAAGCAAGCTGGTTGTCAGACTGGTTGTCAGGCTGGGTATGAGGCTGGATGTCAGGCTGGTTGTCAGATTGGGTGTCAGGCTGGGTGTCAGATTCTGTGTCAGGCTGGGTGTCACCCTGGTTGTCTAAATGGTTGTCCAACTGATTGTCAGGCTTTCTGACTTAAACTAATAGCATAAAGAACAGATTTATTTTTAAATTGCTGCTATCGTCTTGCTGAAAGAAATGGGATTATGCTAGTAAGAAAGAATTTGAAAAGTTATAAACACATTAAACAGTGATATGTTGAATGATTATAAGCAGATATCGACTTAACGTACATATTTAACAAGTGTGTTTGTGTTTGATCTTAGGACAGATTTTGAGCAAGCTGTTGAGGTGCTCTGCATTTCAGAAGGTAAGAATTAGAAAAGTAAATTTTCTAGTGTTTTGATATTGAAATTTCTCAGATGTATTTAGGTGAATTAAGAGGTGACGTCCACTTTGACGTGAAGCTACTACTTCAAGATACCAGGAATTGAAACTATATACTGTAAATTCTTATCTGTTTTTCTTTATCCTTGAACAATGAACATTATTAAACTATTCCATGGGGATCTTTTGTGTATTGCTTCAAAGGAGTAAACGTGATTCATTGGAAATCTCCAGCTTCAGGTATTGTGCTGAAGGGCTTTCATGTGCTGTTTGATGTAACTGAACATCAATCGATATATTGCCATCGAAGAGCTTATCAAAGGCGTTGCTTGACAGCCAATGGATTCTCATTCATGGCTAATGCTGTGTTCAAACATCCTGATCTGCTTTGATTTCAGAAATATTTATTGTATTGTGCTTTTGTCAAAATACTGAATAATGTTTAGAACTGTGTTTTTGTTTAGTATGATGCTGCATTTTATTCTATCATATTGTGCAAATATTTACCTGTGTCCTGAGAGCTGTTTATGCAATGTTATTGTATGATGCGGAATTCCACTCTATAATTTTTTGTAATGTTTTAAGGTGTTGGCTAAATTTAACCATTTTGTGCTATTGTTAATTTCTTGAGCATTCCTTTTTTTGTCTGTGTGCATTTAAGATGATGCTAAATTTCATCTGTTTTGTGCTATTATTGACACTCTCTCCCATGTATTCTTTCCTTGCTGTTTTAGGATGGCATGAAGTTGTTCATTGCATGGTATTCTATTCTGATGGACAATGCGCCTGAGAACTGCGACCGTATCTTTCGAAACCTTATTCCAATTTCAGACCGAGGTGAGAAGCTCCACTCCATTGATTTTACGAGATGGACGTGATTGTTATCCATGAATTAAACCTTAAGATCAGATCATATTGGATTGTTTATGTTGTTGATATATGCAGATTAGCTTAGGCTGGTGGATTCGACGGACTGAATTAAACTAGTGTTGATTGGATAGAATATATGTTAAGTTGATCACATGCACCCAAAATGTGGATGATTGTAGTGGCTGGGTGAGTGATTAATTACTATAATTAAAAAAATTAATGGGCAAATGTGGCAGTGACTCTTATTGTTATTGTTGTTGTTGTTTTTAGGAATTGATATGCAGAGTAGTGGCTCCCTCTGTTTCTATCTCGAATGGATTCTCAAATGTATCGTTACGGAGGTATTTTCTTTTTTTCAGACGACTCTTGTTAGAGATCATTTTCTCAAGTTGTGTTTTGTTAATATTACGAATAACCGCTTTAGCATCCCCTCAACTACAGAAGCACCTTTTTGAGATATCATGTTCCACATTGTACTACATATAAATTAACCCTTTATCAGCCAATGTCTAGTAAATGGTATGTGAAATCCTATAGCATCAGTCAGTGAAGGATTAAGAAACTTATTATAGTTGGGGGTCTGTTGCTGATTAGTATAAGTGTAAGCTACGATAAGTGGTAAATACTAAGGAAATGAAACGGTGCGTACATGCAAGAGATATCTTTTCCAAAGCAAAAGAAGTCTAATAATGATACTCGTTTATGTTCTGTAATGTTATCCAACGGTTTATGTAATCCAACACCAAAAAATCTGAGGAAAGTGAATAAATTTGTCCAACATTGTAATTTATCCTTTAATTCCTCTTTATGCTTAACCAGGTTAATCTATTACACGGCATATTCGCTGAACATGCTGGATTCATATTGGCTGAGTCATGTAGGTATATCCATTCTATTTTTAGGCTGCAAAGGTGATGTGGAACAACCAAGAAGCTTCTTTTGAATTTCTCTTCAGGAAATTCTACCAGTTTTACATCGTCCGAATTTTTCCGGATTTTGATGCCACTGACATTTACTGTCCAACGAATGGTACAGTTAATATTATTATTATTATAATTATCTTATTTGTTTGGTATGGACATCTTTATGACGTCACTGAAAGATTGTGCCTAGCCTGTAAAAGAAATCCAGCCAAACTCCACTCTTTGTTCAACTTTAACGTGCAAGTTCCTACCCGTAGAGATTCTCCACAACTATATAGAGACATGTAATCCTGACAGTTAGTAGGTACCGTAAATGTTATTAATCAGTCAATCGATCAATTAGTCAATTAATCATGCATTTATTGATCCAGAGACATTGAAATTGACATTGCTTACAGAGAAATGGTATCGCTTCTTGGGATACAGAGTGATACGTAAAAGGGCCATGAGGCAACTTTTTAGGGTAACCTATTGCATCCAAAAATAGTCATGCAGCAAATATCTTTTGGTACCAATGAAGCCTATGCTTGCTTTTGTGCTTCTGTATGGTAATGGTTATTGTGGATTTTTATAGCACCACCTAAAGAGAGACCCATGAGAAATGTTCTCAAAAACACTCACACGAATGAAGCCGTGATTGATCAAAATGCTCCTTAACACTTTGACCGCGTGGTACGTGTATACAGTGTCAGGACATGGACAGTCAATTAAACACTAATTGCAGCTGCTTTTCATGCTGGCAATTCAATAATATTGCTAACAGCTAAAATGGAAGGCTCAATGCTCGTTGACTGGAGGCCTGCCCATTATATTGCAGTGTTTACAATGTAGTAAGCATGCTAAAACTTTGAGAGCATTGAGGGACCTGAAGATAGAGCCACAGTGTTTTAATATTTTGCACTGTGGGTTTCTTGTACCAGATGTACAAAAAAACCAACATGCCTTTCAAATATTTCAATGTTCAGTTTTTTGGACCAGTCTAGTATACACGTACCTTATTGAGTCATTTAACACAGCAAACCAGCGGCCAACGTGTTAAACGTTTGCAGGCAAAGAGGCAACTTAGAGAGGAGACTGAGAATAGTGTTTGATGTTCGTTATGCATTTCAGATGCCGTGCCTCCTCAGCCTCCGAATCAGGTGACTGGTCAGACGTCACAGATCAGCGATTCTTACCTTCCTCTGCAGGAAGTGATCATTCGCTGGGTCACGGAGTTCATGCAGTCGAGTCGAAGTGGAATGCTGGCTGAAAAGT
The DNA here is from genome assembly GCA_945859605.1 of Lumbricus rubellus. NCBI lineage: Eukaryota > Metazoa > Annelida > Clitellata > Crassiclitellata > Lumbricidae > Lumbricus > Lumbricus rubellus. The sequence continues at coordinate 8,277,128 of OX243812.1, forward strand.
ACGTCTATCATCGTCCTTTTTATTTGTTTTTTATCAAGAAATCTGTTAATTCTCACGGTGCAGTAGCATTTTGGCGAAACTCATTATCTGGTCATATGTTGTTAAAATAAATTTTTAACAAAGGTTGCGTAAAAATTGTCACTTCAAGTGAACTCGTGAAAAGTCAATTTTTAAAATTCCATTATCAAAGTCCAATCACGGAGAATTGGGCAAATGTATGTAATTTAGTAAAAATCTATCCGATTCATTATGTTTCATTTTAACCTAATTAATGTAATCTTTTGTAAGTTTGTCAAACTGAAACATGACTCTAACGTCTGATTTCAGTTAAAAATAGTTCCAAATGGATGACACAACTTGATTAATTCGTATCGTTTTTTAAAACCAGGATTTCATTTGGTATCGTTCCTGAGAGAGTTCCAAAAGATAAGCCAGATATGGGGATGATTCTTCAGTACACGTCACCAGAGGGCCAGAAGACATTCACAGAAAGCGAATGTGCATTGGTCCGCTCCGTCTTTTATATGTCACGCGAAAATGTTAACATCGTCCTCGAAATCCTGCATCAGGTTGGATTGTGTTTTTAAAAAAAATCTATATCATCAGATTTGCAATCGTTCTGTTTTCTCAGGCACCTGATATTTTCCTATGTTATTTTTTTTATAAATTGTAGTACTATCTCTGTTCTTTTTCTATTATGATTCCATCGTAATGTATGTTTGATTCATCGTTGTTATTCTCTTCTCGTTATTGTTATGCCCTTCATGAGTAAGCATCTTAGGAAGTCATTGCCTTAGCAATGATCAGGTTTTTACATTAACAGTGTTTCGATTCATCCATTTTGTGCATGAAAATTGGAGATAGTGGGAGAGCAGATTTTTTTATTATGATTACTCTCTTGACTTGGAATCATTGCATAAAAAAACTGCTGTGTTTGTTTCTTTATCCCCAAAGCTATTAACTTAATATGCTTTGCTGGTTTACATACCATGCAAAACTTGCAGTTTAGCGCTAATTGTAATTATTGACTTGGAATCGTTCTTTATATGTGAGATCCATTTCACATGCTGTATTGGAAAATGTGTTCCCAAATGACTTTGCATTTATGAGTCCACAATGAGTAAGTGTGTAAGTGTATTCTTTATTTTTCGAACCAACTGCATAACAGTACTTTGATATACACATGCATTAATTAACATTCTCATTATAAATGATCTGTGCGTGAAATTGTTTGCTTGTGAGATAAAACAGTCATTTGGTTTTCGGTGCAAGGGAGTAGGAAGGCAACTTTTCTGGGGTTTTCACTGTAGTGAGACTTACATGATTAGATGTTTGTGTTGAGATTGTGCAATGTTTATTGACTTCTGTCGCAGGCGATTTTGGTTTCCTTCCGTCACAGTCGCATTGCCAAGCGGGTGATATCAGTCTACAAACACTGGTTCCAGGTTGGTTCGAATTTACTTGCGTCAAGTTATATATCATTTTATTTTAGCAATTTTCACTCAATGAGATGCACTTGATGGCTAATTTTTGCAAGGAGATGTAATTAATGAACTTCCCTTCGCTACCTTACCGTACATTGCTTTGTCTTACCTTACGTTAGCTTACCTCACCTAAACGTACATTACCTAATCTTACATGTTACACAATTTTCCTCACTTTTCTTTGTGTCACTTTGCTGTACGTAGTGCACCTAGCCTTACGTTGTCTTCATTACGTGGACCTCTGCTTTTGGTTTCAGAGCCGTACAAAGCCGGCCTTCATGGACGAGCCGTATGAGCCTGGAACTGCTCGGACTTTGACCGACAGAAGTGGTCCGGGTTTTGGTTTGAATGGCTGCCAGAGACAAAGCAGCAGCTCCTCATCCAACCAATCAGTTATGGAGGTGAGCCTTGATCATTGCAACTCTCTTCAGGTGATGTAAATGGCTGAATAAATGGACGATTGACAATGGACGTCATCGACTACATGCCAACAATTTTTTTATATGGCATCAGTTAATTTTATGTGTAGTAAAAGACTTTAGTTAATTCGTAATATGTATGCCATAATTAATAGTAATTATTGAATAGCCAATTCTGATGATAATAATTTAATTATCGTATACCATTTAAAAATAATTCTTTGCCAAATTTTTGGTATTCTCAGTTGTTTGAAAAGAAGCTCCTGTGAGCAAGAGTGACAGAGAGCCGTCATAAATAAAACCTTACGCTTTATGCTGAAGTGTACCTGTTGCAGAGTTAACTTAACTAACAGCTCTGCTTCAGATGCAAGAAATTCACAAAATGTACGTCTGCGAAAGTATACAGTGCATCTTTTGCTGTACATAGTTTTTTTTTTCTGTGTGAAATCTTAAGAGGAGCAAATTTCTGGATAATCTGAAAACGTTTTCCGGTTGTTTTGGGTATTGCACAGCATTGTGTTATGTATAATATGCGATTCGTATGTTTAGGGGACAGATGTGGCCGTTGGGCAACAGAGGGCGTTCCAGGTATTTGTAGCACAGTCAATGGTTGTCTTCGTTCGTGATTGGAAGAACTTGAACCAGAAGCTGAGAGAGTCACCAGCTGGACTACAAATACTTGCAGAACAGGTCTGCTTTACTCTACATATCTTGACAACATTTCTGATGAAATCTGACAATATCAGGCTTGTGTCAGAAACCAGATTTCACATATATAAAATTAAATATTTGAAGGGGAGTTCGTGAGCTGGTGAACATGTTGGATTGTTATCTCATTTATCTTGTGGGTTCAAATTCTTGCATGAATAGAATAATAGTCTAGAAAGTTTCCACTTCTGCCTTCCACTAAATGGAGTACAAAACTAAACACTTTGGCCATACACTGATGATAGACGAGCTTGGTGGAAACTGTTTGGAACGACTGCCTTAAAGGAACCTCTTGTGTGCAACAGTAACAAGTGTTAGATGCAGCCATAATAAATTAAATCTAGATCTCCATGCCAAAGAGTGTCTTTTGCTGAGTTAGCTTAAGGAATTTCTGTAATTCAAATGCAAGAATTCACAAAGAAGACAATAGCAAAGAAGGATACATTGAATCTTCTTCTGTAGGTTTTTCTTGTTTTTCACATGTTTTTGTCCGTAGGTTGATCTGTGTAAAACGATTCTTGGCGTTTATCGTTACGTCGCAATGAATGTCTACATGACCAGACACACATGGTTTGTATTGTAACACATTGGTCTGGAATAGTAATGGCAATTTGCAAATTTATGTAGCACCACTTCAACAGAGTATCTTCAAAGTTGTCTTAAATCAGCCTTGAAAGGATGATGCAAGAAGAGAATGGTCAGGAATCTCAGGATTGGTTGTGTCAAAAAGCGGAGGAAAGGTGCCATGAAAGAGGAAGGAGAGGCTTAGATGACATACCAGAACAGAGAAGGAAGTGAAAGAAGGTGAAGTGGGTAGGGGGTAGAAATGGGAATGTATGTACCAGGGGTCATTTTAGTTCTTTGTTGAGATAAATAGAATGGGTAATGGGCAGTATGTTGCAGGTGATTGGGAAGGAGGTATGTATATAGATAAAAATGAATTAGTTGATTGAAAGATTGGAGCAGTGCAGTTGTGAAGCAAATCAGAGATGCCAATAAGAAGATAAAAGTGTTGTGTTTCCGGTAACGCGACCGACCCATTTTTAGGGCCGCGACCCAAATATTTTTGTAAAAAGTTTTATTAAAAATTCAAAAAAAATTCAAAAAAAATTTTTTTTAAAACTTTTTTTTCCAATTTTTTTAAACAAAACATTTGTATTGACATAACATAAGAGACGTCAACAAAATGAAATTAATAGGACTGTTTCTAGAGCAGTTTTAGGTGCAGACAGTCGGGAAATAGGCAGTTTATACTTGCTTAGAACACGTACTTTGTTTCAGCGTGCAAAAAAGACTAGTGGGGTATACTTTTTCGGATAGTCACTGCATAAAAATATTTTACAAAATAAAAATATTTTCCGACCTACCTACCCAATTTTTTTTAGCTCTGTTACCGGAAACACAACATATTTTTTTTTGGCCTAAACAGATTGAAAAAGTGAAGGAGCAAAACAAGGAAGCAGGCAGGCAGAGAGAAAGAGAGAGCGAGAGAGACAGAGACAGGGAGGCATAGCTGCATTTTTTTGATCGCTTACATGTATATCCAATGAAGATTTTTGTGGGTTAAAGTATTACATTATTCCTGATGGTTTTGGTTTATTCAGGACGCATCTGTTGACGGCTTTGCTTTGGATTACGTCGTACATCCTCGATTCAACGTCGCCAAAACAGAAGATGCAATCGGTTGCTGGAGAATTGGCTTCAACACTTCTTCAGGTGATAATTATCGATAAGATTATTTCCATCATCATCAGCTGATGTCTTATTTTTCTTTGCTAATCCGCCTCTCATCTTGTCTGTGGGAATGGGGAGGGTGTATTCTTAACCCTTCACCGAATGAGGGTATATGATTTATCATACCATTTACTACACTTTGCACGCTGTTCATAAAAACAAGGGGCATCCTCTGGAAACTGCCAGCTGTTTTTTGTCTGCTACTTTTGGTTAAGAAAATCTCATTCTTCGTACTGAAACACTAATGATGCTAATGATAAATGAAGTGAAGCTGAGAAATTTGCGTTTAGAAAAATGAAAAATACCCACGTTCAAAATTGCCTGCATTGCATTTTACGAAATCTTGATAAAAATTATCGGTGACCATTTGTGTTTTGCGCTCCTGTAAAAATATCTTCAGAGTATATCCATTTGGACAATTGTTTTTTGTTGTTGTTAGTTCGGTTTGATAAGACTTTTGTTATGAGTCGTTTGCCAGTTCATGTCAATATGTTTGTGTTATATTTAAACTGCCACAGACCCTGATTGTGACTTGGATCCGAGCGAACCTGAACTTTGGAGTCTCAAAAGATCTGTGGAATCAGTTGCTCGCTGTTCTCTCATCTCTCACTGATTGGCCGGAAGTCATTCAGGAATGGGCCGTAAGTTCTACTGTGCAGCTTCTTTCGCAGGTGTTTTAAAGTGCAGCTATTGCAACTTATACATTAGAAACTTAATCATATGCTGTCAGTTTGTTTCTCTGCATCAGTGCACATACAGCGTCTTGCCTGTTTAAAAAAAGAGACTAATATGCATATAATAAAGAATATACTTAATTTTAATAGAAGTACCAGTATGCATTCACTATTGTAGAGTAGATTTACACACACAAACCTTTTCAGAACCCCTCAGCATATAACCAGCCTAAATGATGTTCATCTGTAGACTTCTTATACTTGCACTGCAAGAAATATATGTGAATAGGAACTCATATTTCTAAAAAAATTAATCTTAAGTTTTTAAAGAAATTCCTCTTGACTGAGGATCTGAAAGATATTTCTGGCTGTTTTGAATTGCAACAAAACTAATTTTTGCAGCAAGCTCTGGAGGTCCTTACGGCGATACTTGCGAACGTTGTCTACAATGTCGACGCGAAAAGTTTATCTGACGATCAGACGAAGGACCAGAAAAGACGCTTCATGAAGAACAAACAATCGTCGAAAGGTTGGATTCGACTGTGTGAATCTTATAAAGAACATGATATGATATTCCTCTACTTCCACTTGAATTTTCCATTGGCATTGGGAAATGGGATAGGGTAATGGTTAACACTCTGGCACGAAGAATGCACGGACATGTGATTGCTTCTCGGTGCCCACCCAAAGGTCCACTCAACCTTCCAGTCTGCAGATGGTGTTGGTAAAATGTTTAGTAGGAAGTGATGGACGCCTTGTTGGCTGCCAACAGTTAAATTCAACTTCTGTAATAACTTGCAATCATCCATCATACTATGAATTGTAATCATTCAGCGTTGTATCAATTTGAAGTTAAACGAAGATTATTGTATTATTATTGATTTTGGTTCGCTGTCTGATTTCGATGATTCTCATGTTTTTGTTTTGTCAGACGGTTCGGAGGATGGGTTGAAGATTCAGACGGATGCGGTCAATGGTGAGATGAACAGACCAGGCGCTCCTGCTCGTCTTAGTAAGAATACTTATCGTTTCTGAGCACAGTTACTGGCTTACTGCACTGTCCTATCCAATGTTCAAGAGAAATCAAGTCACTTGAATCATATTAGACTGTGATGCAGTATAAGTCTCTGCTGATTAATTGGAATGATTTTAGAAAGCGGGGAGATGGGTTGAATAAACGTAACGTTTCTTATTATTTATTATTACTATTATTATTTGAGCTTATCCTGGTTTGCTTCTATTATAGACAGGTCTGTTTAGATCATGTGCTATAGTGTTTTTTGAGTTTCTCAAAGACGGTAGATAAGCATACATACCCAGTTTATACATGCATCAATACTTGTGTCATACATACATACATACATACATACATACATACATACATACATATTAATACAAACGTACATACATACATACATACATACATACATACATACATACATACATACATACATACATATTAATACAAACATTTTTAAATGCATGAAGTTGTATGACATTGCAGGTCATCACACATCAATCGCCCCTCTGCAGCAACGTCGGCAGCAGGCGACTGGAAGCAAGCAGCAGCCTCTGCATCTTAACCACCAGCATCACAAGCGTCAATTGACACCAACTGGAACACTGGTGCTACGAATGCCACGCACGGCCGTTACCTCTTCATCCTCATTTGCACGTCAGGGATCTCCGCAACTTGTTCGATCGGCCAGTGAAACAAACCTACTCTCGCCTGGTTGCCCTCTGCAAGGTTTGTCTTGCGCTGTTTAGGATCTGATGTACATCTAGCCAATTGATCTAATCGCATCAAGTCATCTTTTTCTTTGTAGCAGATCATTTAGAGTCCAGACCTTGTGACATGGGAGGAATAGTTCACACTTCTGCTAAGGCATTGTGTCGGTGAAATAATTCATTCGCAATTGGTCAAGCGTCTGTCACTTTTCCACCTTCATCCACTTGTTTGTGGATCATCTCTCTTTAGATATTGGTACTTAATGGAAAAAATGCCCTAATTATTTTGTGATACAACACTTGGCACTTTTGTTTGCGATATTCAGTTCAGTTCATTGTTGTATTTCTTGGCTATCGTTTTCAGACCGACCTCTTTCCGAGGGTCACAAGAGTCTCGAATCTCTGGACGTCGACGACGAGACGGATACAGATCGGTCGTGGACTTTGAAGAAGCAGCATCTGACAATTGCCGACAGCAACGCGACGCTTAGGCACGTCGAGGAGACGAGGTCACCAAACAGTCCGTCTCCAAGACCGGATGGTTGCTATGGCGACGATGACGTCCGGTCAAGGTCGAGTACGCTGGAGAAGGTCAGTGAGACTTCCACCAGCGGCGACCACAATCCTCTGTCGCTTTACCACCTGGAACCACCTGTTTGTTCGTCTTCTCCGACGGCAGAGGATGGTCTGTCGGGAAATGGCGCCTTTGTTGGACAGAATGGAAATAAGACGAACGGCGGATGTACTGTATCGCAGGATGCGTCGGATCCAGGTATTGATCAGTTTCCTACTGTATTAAGCACATTTATTTTTGGAGCACTTTTCTATGTGCTCTCAATTGTTGTTTACGGATTTTGGCTGAGACATTTTGAATTTAAGATCCTGACTCCTATGCACAATTGTTTTTTTCTTGGCTCTGCTCCATCGTAACTTTGAGACTTCTGCATTTCAGTCTTCTCTTGGTCCCGGGGTTGTGGCACTCTTTGGTCAGCTGCCCATAAACTTTTCTTATTTTTGACTAGTTTTATTCTGAAGTTACTAATACTGATTAGTCCTTACATTCCTTTTGTTGCCTTTGATCTGGTGACTGAATATCCACAGCTCAGATTCACATTTCAGTGTGACTTTGCACGTGTTACAAATTAAATTAATTTTTAATAATCTCATCAGTTGGATAAGTCAATTAATGCATAAGCCAACCCCAAATACCTGATGCTGTGCAGTTACATTGCTTTTCAGATTTACGGAAACCTGTTCTGGCGAACATGAGCAGCCTGTCTTCGATCCTTGAAGATGGTGCCAGCATCGCCAGCACCGAGAGTTTCAACTCTGACTTGTATCCATCTGGAGCGAGTGAGATGACGCCCGATTCATCCGTTGCCGGCGCCACAGCGTACGATTCGCCCTCCCTCAGCAGCTCAAGTGCCGACAAGAATCTCCATTCCAGCACCGATTCTCCGAGTATGTCAGGTACCTGGAGTGGATGTAACCGGCTGCCAGTCTTTCATGTTTCATTTGGTTTCATGTTTTCATGGTTAAAATTTGTGTTCTCTATTTCAATAATATTTTAATTACGGTTTATGATGTACAGAAGATAATCACTTAACGTATTTGCTTTTCTTTGAGACATCCGCCAATCTTTCTGTGTTTGAATAATAATAATAATAACGACAATTTATATGGCGCCGTAACGCGGTCATACCGCTACAAGGGCGCCTCACAAACAGCCAAATGTCCACTGGATTGCGAGTTTAGATTGAGGTTTACGTAGAAGTTACCGTCGACTACTGGCTTGCGCTTTATGATAGCAACACTATAGAAGAAGTTGTCAGGTTATGTCAGATAGGATTTTTCACTGCCGAGATTTGACTAGCTTTAGGTTTTTTTTCAGAGTTTTGCAGTTCTTGCTGGAGTTAAATTCTTACAATTTCTGAAAATAGTATTTTATTACCGGCTGTTTTCTCTCTAGGTGGTAGTCCAGGTTTTTACAAGGGTGGAAGTCACCCACTTCGATTGTCCGAGGATATATCGTCTGTTTTCCTTGAGGTAGGCAGTGATCAGAAAATTTTCTGTATTTTAGCAATTTAGTGATGTATCAATTGCTGTGCCTGTGAGTCAATGATTCGACTTTATGGAATCTAATCTGCCCTTGCACTCAAACCCATTGTTCCTCCTCACGTATTCGACTGATTTCATGGAACAGTCTTCCATTAGATTTACCTATAGATGTGCTGTTGCACTTGGTCCTGTACACAAATCTTCTGAATCTATTTTTAGACAGATTTGTCGTTGAAATATGGCCTTGTGCTTTTGTGAGGTAGTTGAAAGGCTGTATATTTAGTATATATATAATAATATACATGTACATTCATGCATTCTTGCTAAGTACTGTAATGCCGTTGGTTTCTTCAGACAAAATTGTTTTCTTTGGTTATTAATGATTTTTTTTCAAGAGGTGACTCTGACCTTAAAGTTTTTAAATGTGTTTTCTTGTTTCTTTATTTTCAGTCAGAGAGCGATGCTCAAACGGATGACCTTAATGAAGGTTATTATTCATTGTTAATTAACAAATACAGTTCCTCATACTTTAGTGAAAACATTGTACAATCAAATACATGCGTAATTATTTTTGACCAGCTTCTTTTGCCTCTCTTTCTTTGTGTTATTTTCCTTCAATGCTTGAAGACCATTCTCTTCAATATGTGCTCTTTTGTATGTGCACTTTTTATAGCGCCCCTTCAAGCTATCTACTCAAAGGCGCTCCCGACTGCAGTGCGGACACTGCATCGGAGTTGCTCTTGTTCCCTTAGTATGAGTTTTTTCAGAGAAGTTTCTCTTCTCTATATCATGTTGATGTGCAATTTAAAAATTACTAGATGCCTTATGATCTTCTTGAAGAAATTATAAACACAGTCTGCATTCGTAAGAATATTGCAACTTTGACAGGAACATTCTTAAGAACATTTCAACCCACTACAGATACATTCTTGATACATGCTCCAACAGTATAAACCAGGGGTGTCAAACCTTTTTTAGTGGCGGGCCAGTGTGAACATCTTCCAACAAGTGGCGGGCCAGGGTGTCGAAGCTGCTGAGCAAAATTTGGTAGTGATCTGAGAGGGAGCTTCGGGCTTGGTCAGCCAATTCCCAGAAAAGTCCAAATATCGCAAAAAGATCTTGATTCAATGTCCACTTTTCGCTTCTTATTAAATTTTGACAACATTTTAAATAATTTTGTAATCTTCAGGGAAGGCTCCGCGGGCCAGAAAAATTCATTGGCGGGCCAGAAATGGCCCGCGGGCCAGCTCTTTGACACCCCTGGTATAAACCGAAAAGAACCGAAGCCACCATGCATGATTCTGCCTACAAAGTTCATAATGCTGGTATCGAGCAACTCTGTTAATAATAATAATATGTAGAGATTTAAGTGCCATACTGAACATTGTAATTAATCCCTTTTGATGTCTAACTGGTGATGTGTATAATGATGAAATTCCTGATGCTGAGTTAAGCATCTGCGTTTCAGTTCAGTTTTTTTCATATTTGCGCAGAGGGTCTTGTGAGCGGTCTATCTTCGAAGCACGGCACAGCAGGATGGACGCCAGAGGTGACTGAGCTGATGTGGCGCCGAGTTCTTGGACTTCTCGGTGATGTCAATTCAATCGAGGATGCTGAGTCTCATGCGACGGTCTTTGACTGCCTCCGAATCATGACTGAAACGCTTCTTAAGGTTCTCTTGCCTAAATGCTCATTAATATTTTCTACCAAAGTAAGTAAGTACCGTAATTGAATTGCTTTTGCATTGTACACGGTTCAAATACGGTGGTTTGTTCACCAGTGATATAAGTAAATAAGTACTGGTAATTGCATCTGAAAGTGAATGATATCATGATGGATTATGTTGTGTAAAATATAGTACATATAGCTCTTTACTGACTAAAATGTGCTAAATGGTATGGGAAATCGTATACATTTAGTCGGTAAAAGGTTAAAGAGATATCAGTGTAGTTTTGAGAATTGATTTTACTTACATGTGTGACAAGCTACTTTTTGGTTTCTTTACAACAATGTACATAATGTGTTGGCTTAAAATGCTAAGGAAATTCACACATTTAGGTTAACTAAGTTGATTATATTGTCGTGGATTGTTTGTGCATGTTACACTGTTCCATGAATTTTAGATTAAAATTGTTTGTTCGTAAAATGATTCATTTTGACTGAAGGATCTTTTTTCAATTTCGTTTCTAGGTTCACAATAACATGACGCTGCAGAGAGTTAATCAGAAGACTCCACCTATTCTTGTCATTGCTCCCTGGGTGTTTCAGGTACCAAGTCTTAGATCGATCAATCATTCAATCAAAGAATCAATGCATATTTCTTTGAAGCACGTTGATTGTATCTAGTTAGAGTTGATGAAGTAACTTAATAATAATAATAATAATATTCTTTATTGAAACAATCCAGTTGACAGACCGCAACCGGTCGCATATAGGCATTCCGTACCCGATTTGGTATCATTGCAAGCCATAACGCTTTTTCATTGGCCGGTTCCAGCTTATGAATATTCATAACCAATGACGTGTTTCGTGCCTTCTCGTGCGCTGTTGTCGCTGCTGTTGTTGGAAAAATGGCAGATTGCGGTGCGCTTAAAGTTATAAGGAGTTTCCATTCGATAGTGAAGTAATCGAAAGTGTGAAGGTAGACTTCTAATCAGAGCAAAAATAAAATGCAAAGGTTACGCGTTGTTACGTGCATGCCAGCGAATATGTCATCCACCAACTCATCGCTTCAATAATACGCTGTGGTCAACAGCTATAGGCCTATATGTGATGCATCAGGCGTCTGCTTCGTTGAATCAACCGCCTCCTGCGATACCAAAAATCAAAACTGCGCTACAGAAGTCATTACATTAGATTTTACTAGATTTCAGTTGCCTAAATTCGCACCAGTTGAAATTAGTGTCCTACACATTCCAATTTGTAACTTTAAATGCTCTAGGTTTATTCAGTTTTCGTGAACTGTCTCATCTTCCATGCCTACTGTTCGACAACCAGTATTATTTCGAGCTTAAGTACAGTAATTCATGTCAATCTCAGTTCTAGTGAAAATCATCCTAAATTTAAACCTATGTGTAGTCTATGCGCAATTGCATATAGGCCTAAATACGCTTTTTAAAGATGTGTGACGGTTATCTGCATTCAAATTGTTCAAATTTGATTATTTTGAATTATGAATCAGAACCCTTTGCATCCACATTAGGCCTAGTTCACAGACCTTCTAATTCCACGTTATGACTTCCTGACAGATATAGATTTGTAGAAACACTTCTGTACAGTTAAAAAAACTAGCAAAAATGGCATTGTCCTCCGATTGGAAGTAATTTACCACGGAGGGTGGAAAGGAAAGAAGGGTGGTGGCGTTATGCAGTTCTAAAAATTCCTTAAAACAGTCATGTAAGAGTGAACGTTACTGCTAAATTCTGAATAGCCTAGGTAGGCCTACCAATAAAAGCATTAATATGAATGCAAGTAGCCTTGTGGCTTCACATAATAGAAAGGCATTTGCTAAAAACATCAGTGTTACTCTGTTATCATTGCTCATCAATAAATAATATTATCCTTCTTCAATAATACGGTTGACAGGCCGCAAGCTATAGTCTAATAATCTAATGACAACTTGTCACGATTCAGACATAGGGAAGTCCCAACATTTACAGCTTGACCTACCTGCCATTTGCTTACATTTTAAATACAAATATTAAACTAAAATCGGGTGTTTAAATGTTTGGGTGAGGCAGTATAATAATAATTATCGTCTATTCAACAATCCGATTGAAAGACCGCAATCGGTTACAGTTGAAACAGTTTGCAGGAACTCAGATTACAGAATACATAAATCTTAACTATACTAGCTGAACAGCCTGCAATAGGCTACATTAAGCTAAAAACAGTTTAATTACAAAGCATATCCGCACAATAATATATCACGCAACGCAGCTTTATCCCATTATAGGCTATGCAAAACTGTTTGGTGTAGGCTATCTATTTATTAAAGCACTTTTTAAATCATGGCAGGTAACTGCCATAATAGCCTACTAGGCCTAATGGACGCAAAGGCTGCGAGTTATTAAACATAGTAGCCTAAGATTATTGATATCGCCAACGCAAAGTCTGTAAACAAAACGTGCTTAATGATGTCACTGGTTATGAATATTCATAATATGAGATCGGCCAATGAAAAGGCGCTTAAGGCTGACAATGCTACGAAATCGGGTACGGAATGCCTATATGCCAACCGGTCACAGCTTTCTCATTCTAAGTGAATCCCAACTTACCTGTTGCTCTGCTTCCTCTGTGGCAATCAGACTTGTGCCCCCATTAGACAGCCCCGTTGATCTGATGCTGTGGATTGCTAGTGAAGAAGCTGGTGCCCAGTGCGGATAGCTTTTGACTAAACACTTTTGAAGTTTGAATTGTTTGATTACAATTTCTCTGTTTCAGGCGCTGACTCTTCCGAATAAATACCTGAAGGGAAAGGTGTTGGCATACAGGTTGCTTTGCGTGACGATGTTGCAGCCGTACGTTGACGTTCCAATGAAACACCTGCTACGCTTCTATCTTGTTCTTCATCGAGGTCTTGTTCATTCAAGCAATGTGAGTCATTGTTCTGAAGACCATCTTCTATGGTTGTTTTGATTGACAGGTTTGATGTGGTGTGACTCTGTATAAATGTTCATTTATATTAGAAGAACAACAACAGTTTATATAGACTGTATGTGGCTGTAATCAGTCGCATTCATGCATCTCTTGTGGATTCTTTATTTTATTAATTTGTAGTTTGGTTGTACTTTGCAAAATATTTTTTTTTTAATATTTTGATGCTCATCTACCGTAATTGTGATTAAAAGCCGGTCTCTTGAGCTTTCTTCGAGACGTAGTCAGTGCTAGTCACGCAAATGAAGTGTTAGCGACTTCATTTTTCATTGCCTCGGCTTATGAGAGTGGCAGGTTGCCAGTCCTCTCGTTTGCCAGCTAATCCCCAACTGACAGACAATGCACCAATGTCAGTGTACTCTTTATTTGCTGAATTGGCTATGGGTCACTGGCAGAGCAGAAATCTCAATTTCAGGTTTCTGCCCTGGTGAGACTTTAAATCTTGGTCTATCAGTTGAAAGCATAGTTGTAAAAAACGTTTTTTTCGTTTTTTATTTTTCCCATCGTTTTTATCGTTTTTTATTTTTTATTTAACTTTATTTATTCATTTACTTTCTGTTATTATTTTCCTTAATTCTAATTTTTTCTGATATTCCTTATATTTTCCGCCAACTCTCAAGGATTCAGTCAATATTTCATCGTTTAACATCATCATTTAAGAGATAGCCTGCGTGTAGTAGGTTCCTAATCAAGGTTTTAAAGGCGGTTTTAGATGTAGCAAAGTCAAATTAATTTCCGTTTCCGTTTTTTATCGTTTTTTTGTCGTTTTTTATTTTTTTGAATAAAACGACGTTTTTTTCCGTTTTTTATTCTGTTTCCATCGTTTTTTACATCTATGGTTGAAAGGTCAGCACATTAACCACTCTTGCGTCATGCAACCTTTTTGTATTTAATTAGATGAAAATGGGTAGAGTCATTTTGGGTACAGTGACCATATTGAAGAGTTTCTATCCATGAGCTAAAATCATTTGTACATGTAGGTGCTCAATGCTTATTTATGTCTTTTAGAGTTCCTGTTGTCTTGTTCATTCCCATTCAGTCACCTGGTGATGGCTTAGTAAGTTTATTGTAGTTTAAATAGAGATTAAACTGTCTGTTTGTTCTGGACGTGCATGCTTTGTTCGTTGTAGGACGTTGTCAATGTGCTGATCAAACACTGTGCATCTCAGTTCTTTGTTATGCCACTGGATGGCGCTACAATACTTCTTCTCGATTTCATTCATGCAGCTACGGGAATCGTTACAGTTTCTGCCGGCCAGACCCAAGTTAGACTTCCTTACATCCATTTATTCATTCTTTCTGAGTATTTATACAACGCCTCCTAAAAGACCCAAGTAACTAATGGCACACTATTAATGGCTTTGCATTTGATAATATTGTAGAATTATAGAATGTATTATAATGTAGTTATGCATTATAATGTATTGATTTATTTGTGATGTATTAGTGTATAATTATGAAGAATAAATTTGGCAGCAGTTGGATGATGCAGAGTAATGTAAAAGGAATCCATTGACAGACTGAAGCGCATGCAATAAAAAAAAAACATTTCTAAAGTGCGACTTATACGTATAATGACTAAAAGCACTTTGCTTAGTCAGTCAGTAAGTATGTTCAAACCATTTTTTGGCTGTCATTTGAAATTAAGTATTAACTTCTAAAAGTTGCTTGTTTCTGTAGAATTTTTTTTCCCATGGTGCATTTTGTGGGCTTTTATGACATTCCTGTTGAATAAATAAATACCTGAATTGATCTGTACAGGCTCCAACCTCTGAGGCAATGTCTCTTCTCGGCTCGCTCATCTGTTTTCCCAACCACTTTGGCAAGATGTCAGTTCTGACACCCGACGTTCAGGAGGTGTCAATGACGTCTGTCAATGATGTCTATGTCAAGGTCTGTTTATTTAGATGCTACACGATATAATCAGAAGCTAAATGTTTGAATAGTACCTTTCTGGACACTCTGAAGGGTTGGTGAACCATGTGACTTACCTGTCAGTGACTGTTTGTTTAGTTACTAAATGCTACTATTAGTGAGCTACTGGCATTCGCTTCTGAGTTATGATTTGAATGAGTGCTATGCAACCTTGCAGAAGTTAGATTTATCTGATCATGTAAATAGATGCTCTTTAGATAGGCAGAAGCATATTTGAATATTAAATTTAACAGATAGGGTGCAAAAAATTGAAGTTTGAATGGAAAGATAGTTTGTGTGTGATTTTATTTCATGATTGTTTTGTTTTTCCAGGACTGCATCATTAATGTCCTGCTTTCAAACTCTGCCTGTCGAGAGACTTCACAGCTTACAAGGTATTTCATCATTTTTAATCAAACTGAACTATAGCTTGAGCTTTTCAGTTCTCTAGAGGTGATTATAATAGTTTCACATGTATTACCTGATTACCCATTCTTTCGTGATCTCTTGGAGTAGCGTCCCTCAGACTTGCATTGTCTCCTACAAGACCTGTCTGACTTTTATGAACTACTTAAGACTCTCCTGTTTGGCCAGAACTAAGTCGGGAGCACCTCTGAGTAGTTATCTTGAAAGGGTGCTATTTAAATATTAGATGTTGGAGATCGATCAACATAAATGAATATGGTGAAATTTCAGTTTAGCAGTAGCAGAGCAGAATACAAGAGCTAGCACAATTTTACGTTCTTTTCGCAATGTCAGATACCTCAGGAGATCAGGTTTTGATTGGCAGTGCTATTTGGTGTTTTGCTGGTTACATGCTTGCAGTGGAAACATTTATCTTCTTCTCTTCTTTCAGCTGCATCCGTGTTTGTGCGTTGGGAATGTACGTCTATGAAGAACTTAGTCATGGAACAATGCACTCCAAGATTCGTGACGCTGTTGAAGCAATTCTTGATTCGGTTAAAGTAAGTCTAATGTCTGTTTGCCTCTTGGATCACTTGATCCAAAGTGCGAGAATATACTTACTTACTATCAGTCAGTGATTCACTTTCTTTCTCACTCACCTGTGCACCTACTTACTGTGCCTTCCTGTGATACATATTCTTGCTTCTGTAACAGTTAATAGTAATGTAATGAGCAACAGATTATGCTACTATTTGTTCTTTCAGTTGGTAACAGTCTTCATTCTCAACTTGTTATTGTAATTGTAACTACGGCCTCTTCTCTTCATCCTGCAAGTTAGAAACTTTAAGCCTTTGCTCTCATTGGCCCTACACTGTGGAACCAGCTTCCTCCTTTGGCGCATTCCTCCATATTAACTTGTTGGCCAAGTGCTGCTTTTCACTGTCTCAAGACCACTTTTCGCTCTCTTGCTTTCTCACACTGGGCGCACCTCTGATTAGTGTGCACTTTGAGAGTTGCTATATAAATTTATAGATACATTACAATATGTCATTTTTGTGTTTATTGTCTTGTTTAAGGAGTCGACTGATCAGGTGGTTAAGTTGACGTCATTAGACATGTTGTCACTGTTGACTGACCACTCGCAGCTGTTGCTCTCAGAGTTCCCCGATCTTCCCAGAATCATCATTGAGGTATTTTTAACCATATAATTATATATATATATAGCTCGCTTTGAATAGTATCAGTGACTTTTTGGCTTTGTGCATTCTGCTGTATAGGTAGTTTTGCATTATTTTTATATTGTGTTCCAGTATGGTCTGTCATGTCTCAGAGTGAGACGTATAGTTGTTGACATAACAAAGTCATTCATTTCTTTCCTTTTGGTCCTGAGCCGGCTATGAATGCATTGTAAAGTCCTGAGCATAGTACTAGCGCAGTGGGAAACAAGGATTGCCAATGAGTTTCCATCAGCTCATAACAGTACAACATTCTGTTGGTTGTCGTCTTGGGTCATTACACAAGTCTGTTCAGCAGGCTCAAACCTGCAGTCGCTGTATTGTAGACCATGTGTGCATCAAAACAGTATCATATGTTGCATTGCATGGTTTTATAGCTCTATTACTGCTTTATCTTTACATAACCCCGATTTCTTTGCTTTCCAGCGTAGAGTGATATGTTTGCCCAATTTCATACAGTTGCATTGCAGCTTGGAAGTCTATTATGGTAGGCCCCCTCAGTCTGAGACAGGCTTTTGTGCAACTGGCTTTTTCTTATTTCTAGGTTCAATTTTGTAAGCGGTTCATGACTTTTCTGCCAGATTGTTTTGTTAGGTAGAGAGCAGCTCTGATGAGTTTTCTCAAAGAGATGGTAGGCAAATACCGTGTTATATATTTATAAATTACTATAGTATTTTGCAACGTCAACAATTCATGATTCAAATCAGTTCTGTTCTTATAGCGTTTATGCTACGGTGTTTGATTTTAATTCTCTAGGATCTTGTCTCATTTGTTGAACACTGCCTGATCTCTGCCAAGAAAGGGTCACAAACTGTAAGTGCAAAGGTAAGCGAATCTGAAAATTTGTAATCTAATCCTAAATGTGATTATCTCTCGGTAATCCTTAAAGATTTCTTGATCTAATCCAAATCAACTGAATGTAATCTTAGTTTTATTGTTCTTGTCTAACTCCTATCTGATCAATCCATTCTCAAGATAATTTGATATGATGCTGAACTTTTTTCTATTCTATTCAGGTAAATTTAATCTGGATGTTTGAAGTCGTCTTCAGTTGTTAAAAATACTCTTTAATATGTCAGGTTTTTTGGAGTAAATTCCAGTAAGTGTGGCAAAGGTTGCCATGGAAGCATTGTCATGTGGATTTTGAAATGTTACAACAGCTACGATACGACTGTTTTATATGTGGAAGTTGTTAAGTATTGCAACAGAACTCTGCCTCTGCTCACGCTCTTATAGTGTAAGTCCCAAGCCTGGATCAAAGAGGAGGGGGATTCTAATGTTCTTTATTACCACACCGTCATTAAACTGAAATTACTACTATAGAGTAGTGGTGGTGGTGGTGGTGGTGGTGGTGGTGGTGGTGGTGGTGGCGGTGGCGGTGGCGGCGGCGGCGGCGGCGGCAGCAGTAGTAGTTTAACAACACATTTATTTTGATGTGTTGCAGCAGTTGTTGTCATGGAGAGTTTCGTAATTGTTTAGAAACTCTGAATGAAATTGATAACAATGCATATTGTAATGTTAGTCACATTCTTAAGGTTAGATGGCAGTTGAGATGGATCTCTTAGAGCATTGTGATTGAGGTGATGTGGTTTGCATCTTTGAATGTGCTCAGGTTCTCACGAATGCTCTCTTCTGCATCTTGGCTTGGGTGATGAACGTTCCGGTTGCTCTGCTGTTCTCTGTGTGCGCGTCACCAAGAAACTCAAACAACTGTCTTCTCAATCGGATATTTAAAGTAAATAACCAGCTTTAGATGGACAAATTTATGTTTTCTAAACAGCTTTTTCTTCCGATAGAGCCGCAGGTTTAATTTCTGATTAACGTTTTAATGTGACTTTAGGTTTAGACGAACAAGTTTCTAGATATATTCAAAGTAATTGACAACTCTTTTATTTGTTTTGTTTCATAACGCAATGCCACACAGAAATGCAGAATGTGCTATTGTGCTTAAGCAACTTTTACTGAGCTGCTTTGAAAGTGTTTTTGCGGAGTTATTTGCTAGGACAAATGTCAAACAATGAATTGAGATTTTGAGTATTTAAACAAAATAAGACTGCCTTTTAAAATTATTTATGACTGTACAAGACAATATTCTTATTGAAGCTAATAATCTTTTCCCTGAATGTTTTCTTTTTAAACAAAATTTGTCTACTGTTCTAAAAAGGCTTATATTTTTCTGGAAAGTTCTTCATGTAATTACTTACTTCTTAACCACTTAAGTAATGATTTTTAAGTTTTGTTTGTTTGCATTAAGATCTAGACGAGCTTCTTTCAATCGTTTTTGCTGACGATGTTGGTTTTGTCTGTTGAAGGTTTTGCAGGTCGAAAACATTCCTCAGGTGGTCGATCATAATTCCAACTATCAAACGTTGCCACCAAACAGACGACAGAGCACAGAACAACCACCGTCTGCTCACCTCTCGAAATATGACGACAAAATAGCCAGCAGTGAATCAGACCTTCTCATGCCAGATAGACCGACAAGGACTTCTCAGGTCAATGCTGGTAAAGGATCTGGCTCTGCACTCACCCCAGTCGTCAAAGCTGTAAGCACTAAAGGAACTTTTCCTTTTTGCACTTTTTGAAAATTCATTTTTGTTCATTAATTTTTTTAAACATTTTGCACCCCTTCAAGATTCTAGTCAGAGGCGCTCCCAGCCCAACCACATCAATACAAATTAGATATCAGTAACTTGTAAAATGCATGGGCATTATTTCTATGGAGTAGGCGCATCTCTAATGGAAGTCCATTCAAAGTGGATGGGCCAACTATCGAGAATGCACGATGCTGCCTGGTTGAGTCAGCAATATATCTAGAGATACAATCGGTACACACTGCAGCTGAGGTCTGGGGTTCTAAGTATCTATATTGGCGCTGGATTTTTTGTGCTTTTTTACTACAATTTCACTTGAAATGACCATGAATTGATGACTGATCTATGTTATTATGTAGATTGGATTATGTGAAAAACTCTGGTGTAACATGGGTGAGAAGATAGAATCAAAGTGTTGTCCAATTTAGAATGCGATCCCACTATAACATGTTATTCTAATAGATACATGTATAACTTACCATGTACCTTAATGTTAGAGTCAAATGGTGCAGCTGCAATGACAGTCAGTGTGCTGGACTGTGATCCTAGTTGACAGTTAAAATCTCTGCCATAACAGAATGATAGGTAAGATTATTTCCAAGAAATAGGATCGAACAGGATCCCATGGGGGATAGGATCGAATTGGATCCCATACTGAAGTGAGATGCGCTATCCATATTATCGATGGCGAGAGACGAGATAGACGGGGAAAGTCTGGCCACTCAACGCTAAGAACTTGTCATATCCGTGACTGCCATTTTTAATTTGCTTATAAATGGAGATGATCTGCTTCATTCACATTTATTAAATCGGTAAAAACATTCTCTGTGCTTTTCTTTTTGGCCAGGTTCGTATGCACCTGTTGAACTATCTTGGCCACTACCCAATGGGTCAAAATGGAACGAGCAAACTGGACAGTCGTGTTCTTGAGTGCCATGACATCACCAACAATGACTGCCTAGACAATGACATCTTGAACCGACCAGATGTTCAGGTCAGAGTCGGTTTCAAGATATTACTAAATGCTAAAATTAGTTTAATAAGTGCCTGCTCAAGTATGTACTGAATATTATTTCATACTCTTGTTCACACGTTTTAAACTTGAGCAGTGAAGTTGAGTTTTCATGTTCATTCTGAGTTTCAGCGCAAGGCTTATTTTTGATGCTCCTTCACTTTAATTTCATTTACATTACTTTGCATCTATTTCATGTATATTGTATACATTATTTAAAGTGTTAAATCTACATGATCTGTGATTTGGATGAATTCGATGAATTTGTTATATTTCTGTTCTTAGTTTTTGGTCTGGAACGAATGTCTTCTCATTTCACTGAACGAACTGCCATCGGATGAGGTAATTTTTACGTTGATTCTTATATTTCACGGCGCCTCTCATTTAATGTCTCACAATTGTTTGTCATTATTTACTATATTGTATGAATTCAAAGTATGTGTCTAGTGCCCATTGCATATGAAAAACTTCGTGAGGATTCTGTTAAGTGTAGGTTTAACACTGTAAAAGTGCCCCAAGAAACCAATAAAGCTCATTGTTAAAGTGTTAAATTGTGTTTGTTGTACAATTTGTCACATTATAATTACAAAATTGTGCTGAAAATGTTCTTCTGTCTCCAAATTATTGACTAACTAGTATGTATACTGCAAATAGTTGATTCACTGATGGTATGACAAACTGGCTTCAGTCTAGAAGAACTGTCTAAATCTTTCTCTATACATTGCGATATGTTTCTATTGGCAGTTGGTCGATGAGTCGGGTTTTGCATCTGGTGTGGTGACGAGAAACTGTCGAGTGATTCTGCGAGATATGTCGGGAAGACATTGCTACGATCTGACGTCGCTCTTTCCTGCGTCCTCCGTTCAGAGGACCGTCTATGGTAAGAAACAGTAATCACTATCCAAATGATTATACATAATATAACAATTTTCATATGTCAAGGCTTGGAAAATGAAGTTACTGCATAACTATATGACTGCCTCTTGGGGCTGGTTTAAGAGATGCATGATAAGCATGTTATTGTTATACATGTGATGATTTCTTTCAGAGAGTGATGTTTGCCTGACAACAGCTGGAGGACCACATGAAGGTCATCCTGACATCTCCAGCAGCAGCAGCAGCAGTGGAAGCGCCCACACCACGACCAGCAACCCATTGAAATCAATCGATCTTGTTGATGCCGTAAGCAGACATTAAATCAATCGCTTTAATTGCAGATATTCTTAAGATATGTTTCTTTTAGTTGCCTGTCTTGACTGGGCAAGAGTGGGGGTAGATGATTTCAAATTACCTGAGGCTGCTGCTGCCTGGAAAAGGTCTGGATGAAAATCTTGGACTATTCTTCCTCGTAAATGTTTTCAATTCATTGGTAAGTCAATCAACAAATCAACAGCCATGAGGAGGGGTTTACTTTAGGGTAATGGGTAACGATCTGGCACGAAAAGTGCACGGATGCGGGATCGCTTCCGCTCAACCTTCCATTCGGTAGATGGCGTTGTTAACCATTTAATGCCGAGAGTGTAGTAAAATGTATGGGAAATCCTATACCCTCCGACATTAAAGGGTTAAAATGAGTGGTCAGGCGTGATGATTGCCTTTCATGGCTGCCAACAGTTAAATTCGACTCCTGTATCAACTTTTGATTATCCCTTCATACTTTGAATTGTAATCATACTGTGTTGCGTCAGCTTGAAATTAAACAGAGATTATTATTATTATGGCATCCTAGCTGACGTTCTATGTAGTGGTTCATTGTTCAGTGACTTTGTTGGCCTGTTTAAGATTTTGGAAGAGATTTCACGGACGAGCCCTGAATGTCGTCTTTATGATGGAGAGTTTCTCAACTGCATTTTCCCATTACCAAGGAATTTTCCGATGAAGATCGACGAGATGATGTTGGATTGCATCGAGGAACAAAGGAATGCGGAGGATGGCTACCTGTCGTCAGCAATCGAGTATAATGCCAAGTATGGCTGTTTATTATTAGATGTTTATTTATATATTCTTTGTGTCTGGTTATAAGTCATGTAATTGTATGTATCATATTCTTTTGCAACCTATTGTGCTATATTGTATTGTTTCACATTTAACTGTGTGGTTTAGTTGAAGTAGCAATTCTACTGATCCGTGGTGTGCAACAGTTCCGTTATAGATTGCTATTGTATCCGAACATGTATAGGGCATCACTCAATAGTAAAAACGTAAAATCCTTTTGATGCATGGCAGTATAAATTGCCAATAAGTCTGTGATGAAAAGATATCCGAAAGATTTTCAGCTCGCCAAGTTTGACCAACCTTTTTGACTGACCCTTTCAAAACTTCTCTATCAACATTCCCACTATGAAAACTAACTACCTACACTATTACGCAAATACATCTGTGCCTGTTAGCTGTCAAGTGTTAACGTGGGTGATATTATCATGGCACTGTTGCATTTTAGGTGCAAGGCTGAGCCGCTGATGCCTGGCCATCTTGAGTTGGAGTCCAACTGGCCATTCCAAGCATGCAGACAGTTCATGAGTCGGATGGGATATCTTGCCTCAGAACACAGGTACAATGGGTTCAGAGTATAACATGTTTTTATATTATGTAGCCCATCTGAACAAAACCAGACTTTACTTATGTTACAAATTGCTCGTCATATTCCGTTTTAAAGGGTTAAGTGGCTTTTGTTATCGTTTGGATGATTTGCATCATATTCTCATTGTTGGAGAGAAGAAGTTTGGCATTTCTTTCATAGTCGGCCGGACTGACTGAGCGACTGAGCATAGTTTTTTGTTTCGACAGAAATCAGATTGATCTGCTGAGGAAAAATGAACAGCTGATACGCGACATTCGTCACCTGGACACACTCATCTGGTAAGATCTATCAACGATTGTTTGATATTTATGGATTTCCAAAGAACCACTCGCAGTTCTGTCTTATCAGAGGCGCTCCCTGTGCCAAGAACCCTGTGGAAAAAGAAACGTTTTAAGATAACAAGCAGATACACCAGACCCCAGATTTTATGTGTATATCATGTGTGTGTGTGTATTTATATGTTTATATTTACGTATATGCATGCACAGACATTGATTATGAGTCCCTCTGTTGAGAATTGCCTCCCCTTTGATCTGCGTTCCCTTCCATGGGACTTGTCTAACTCCTTTGCTGTTAAATTACTCTCGATGTTCCTCTTTGTTCGTGCCTGAGTCGGGAGTGCCTCTGAAATAGTTATCTTAAAGGGACGCAATATATAAATCCTTAGTTAGATTGATAGATAGATGGATGGACGGATAGATGGACGGGCAGATAGATAGATAGATAGATAGATAGATAGATAGATAGATAGATAGATAGATAGGTAGGTAGGTAGGTAGGTAGGTAGGTAGGTAGGTAGGTAGGTAGGTAGGTAGGTAGGTAGGTATGTATGTTGATTGATTGATTGATTGATTGATAGATTGATAGATATAGACTGCTCCTCGAGTCCTCCCTTTCCTTGTGCCTTCTCCCCATTCTTCCCCAACTTTCTCTGAGCTCTGTTGCTATCTATATTACATTTTTAAAATACCCTTCACCTCTTGAGCAGCTGTTGTTGTGATCTTCATATTTTGTTGACTTCACTTGTTTGTCTGCAGTCGTGAGACGCATAAAGTTGCCGTTATTTACGTTGGTGGAGGCCAAGAGGACAAGACAAGCATCCTGTCAAATGAATGTGGAAGCCAGTCCTACGAGGACTTCCTTACTGGTCTTGGCTGGAAGGTAGTTTCTACAATCTATTGCAATCACTCAGCCAGTCAACAAGTTTACATTCGGTTTAGTGAACCAGTTTGTTATTTTGATTTTGTTTGCTGGCTTGTTAGTCAGTTTTATATTCTTTAAGTGGATCATAAGTCATTAGATATTCTTGTAATTTTTTTAGTATTCTCAATAACTCTTAATTTCATGTCTATAAGCAGACATTGCACGATTGCTTTTGAATGAATGAGGTTTCTCAGAGATGCAGATCTCTGGAATGAAAGCTTTGAGATATGCATTTCCTGACCATTCTTCAACTGTGAGTTGTGGCTTGACCATTAGTGTTTCACAGTTGTCCTTAGTGTACTAATCTGTAATCCAGCGATTGCAGGTTTGAATTTGCTCTGCGGACTCAATCTGATTACTCAGTGAAAGATGTATGTGTGTAATTTTTGTATGTATGTATGTAGCCATTTGTATAGCTCCTTAAAATAATCTCACAAGGGCGCTAAGAACCTTGTGAGAACCTCATGTGGTCCATAGATACTTGTCTACCCAAACACTCAGAGTTAGTAGTGTATAGTTTCAGTCTAGCGACACTGTGATAACAAAGATCATTGATGTTGCCCTCCTCCTATATCCAGGTTTGGGACTGGCACTGCAAAAGTGCAAGTGCAATGGCAGAGTTAACTCGAGTTACTGACCTTGTACACATGATAAGTGCTATATAAAAAAATTGAAAAGACATAGACATTGAGGATGGAAGGTGATGAAACGTTTAGGTGTCGCTTGAGTGTCACGAGGGATACATGGGAGGACTGCAGAGGAATAAGACGAATGGAGAGATGGCGATTTACTTCTCAACGTCTACAACGGAAATGATATTTCACGTGTCAACTATCATGCCATCGTCAACCGATTCAGACGATCATCAGAAGAAGGTCGGTCGGTCATGTTGGTCTACTTGGGCTACATAAGCCAAGCGTATGAATTTATATAGGAGTCTGGAAATTCAGAATTGGGAAGGGTCAGGCTTCGGTCCTTGTGTAAGCGAATGGATGAAATGCAAGATCGGCAAACACCTGATGGAAGAGAGAAAAGAAGAAGATATATAAGCTATATAAAATGACAGTATTAATATCATTTAATCTAGACACTTCTGCAGCACTGCTATTGTAATTGCGCTGATCAGATCTACTGGTCTAACTTAATCTGATCTAATCGGATCTTGAAACTACTGTATCACTGTTATCGTTAGACAAAACATGGCCATTTGTAGTTAAAGCTCGTTCCAGAAGGACAATTTATGGAATGCTAGCTTGTGACAAATTGATCTCCTGGGCTCCAGAACTTAAAAATTATCAACCCAAAAACTGAAACATGGCTCACTGATACATTCTGGTTTTTTTATAACATCATCTTCCTCAACTTCAAGCTGTGTCTTACACCTGGAAGCTTGTTGTATAGGTGAGATTATAAAGTTTTGACTCTAACACCAGTGGCGGATCCAGAACTGTTTCAAGGGGGGGGGCCAAAATCTTAGATCGTGGACGGGAAAAAGGATTTTTTTTCGAAAGTTCGAAAAATAGTGATCGGTCGTTGAGGAAAAAAGTACTTTTCATCCGCCGAAAAAGGTGATGACCTTTTCTTTTTTAGTTCCCAACTTGAAAACCGGATGGGGGGGCCACGTTCCATACAATTTTCCGAATATCCATTACACCCATATTCGTATTGCTAATTTCAGACCAAATTGGGGGCCACGTCCCATGGCAGTTTTCAATGGGGGGGGCCATGGCCGGATTGGCCCCCTCCTGGATCCGCCCCTGTCTAACACAGATATATTTTACAGGTGCGGCATTTAGGTAACGATGAAGTGCACATCATCTGGTCAGACCATCATCGCCGATATCACCGCAACATCCTTAGCACAGAATTTGCCGACGTCATCATCATCATCTATCCACTCCGCTCTGGTCTCTTCCACGTCCAGATCCTCAAGAAACCAGAGGTAACAATATTGTCTATTTCATACGAAAGATTTAATTGAAGGTGCTCCGGTAAATGTTTAAAGGCACATTTTATTTATTATTAGAAAGCAATTTGATATCAGTCAGCACATTTGGGATCCTGAATGTGACACTCAAACTCTGTTGCATTTTAACCCTTTAACGACCAGCTGCATATGTTTTTCATACATTTTAGTCATGCTGGTCGTTAATGGGTTAACCAGAAGTTGATTTCGTTGTAGGTTGGATTTTTCGGACCATTGTTCGATGGAACGATTATCGATTCCATTGTTCTTCCGAATCTCGTTCGAGCGACTGCGCTGAACGCCAGTCGAACGATTCGTGCCAAAAAGCAACACTACCAGCCTTTGTATCCTATTTTTGTTTCTGTTAAATTTGTTCTTTTATAGGATTCAATATTACACTTGGCTAATAAGTAAGTAAGTATTGGCTTAATTCTCAGTTGAAGATTGCATTCTGTGTTACAGACGACGCTGTGCATAAGCATGGACGTTCGAATACATGAATAATTAAACGGAATATTATGGCTGTATACAGGGCTGAAAGTGGTTTGGAAAAGTTGCCGGGTCTCACTTTGGCGGACGAACACGCCTTTTTCCCATAAATTGTTCTGACGACGTTTTTCCTATAGTCATTTGCCCAAATTTGCCGAAAATCCTACCTTTTTTACCTACTTTTGGCACCTGACGGCCTGTTTTGCGACCCGGCTGAGACCCGGCAACAGCAGGTCTCGAAAATCGATGCCGGGTCTCAGGCCCGGACCGACCCGGCTCACTTTCAGCCCTGGCTGTATACGAATAAGATATGTTCTTTGCGTTCCTTGGGAGCCAATCCAAGACTAGCACACTGGCAAACACCTCATTAACCTTATGTTTTAAATGCAGGTAGCTGAGATAGTACTATTCTTTTTGTGATTGACCTTGTTCTTGTTATGCCTAACCTTGACATTGGTTCAGCTACGAGGAAAGGGATTCCTGTCTGAAGAACATTGTGGCAAAGCACAGTGAGTTGGCCACAAGAGAGGAATTCATTTCAGAGGTCTTCCTGCCAGGCAAGCCAGATATTCCAACTCTCCAGTTCACGTATAGTAAATGTATTGTATGTGTCTGTATATATTTTTATGGCACCTTTCAGGAACCTGACAAGGTACTGAAACGTACTTTCTTGTTTACTTACTTACTTGAAGCTTGGATGCCTAACAGTTCTAAATATACTTTATAATTTCCCAGACAGGACCTGTAAATCAAAGTTGTTTCAGATCTAGTTGTATAAAATGGTAGGTATTTTGTTTCAGCAGATGTATTTTCTTTCTGGATATTGAACTTCATGCTTTCTCTAGCGGCTTTAAACTATTCTCCGTGTCATTGAAACATTTAATTCTGCTTGATGCACTAGGATTTGAGCATCGCATGTGTTTTAGATAAACAGCTTATCGTTCTCCCAAAGATTTCAGAGGTGACTAGAAATTACTGTGGTGCTCTTCTAAGGCAGTTTTTGTTAAGTGTAGTTTTGATGTTGTAGGTCTACGACATTCAGCCACGTCTACTTTTCCTCTGAATAACCAGAAAGGTAAAGAGAAAGGAATTGTCTATCTGTTTGTTTTTGTCCTGAAATTAAATCAGGATAATTAATATTATAGGGCCAATTTAATTGAATTTTTTTAAAATAAACTAGGATTTACAATATACTTGTTGTATATGGCTCTGGACATCTCATGGTTTGTAATTAATTATGTACAGGGTAGGCCTTTGTATTTTTAATGATGAATAATATTTCTTTGACTGACAATATGAACTACGTTTGTATTGTATCACTGAACATACTGTGGTAGACCCTGGATGGATGTCTCTTCATGAGCTGATCTGGGGTTAAATATCGATGTGGGAGGGGGACAACTGGACCGACTAATGGAACTCTATTATTCCCTTTCCATAAACCTTTTCACCCACATCCGTGAGTGTAACTTCTGAATGATTTATTTTTATTTTCTGTGTTCATGAAATCATTAAAAATGTTAGTGATCAACATGGAAGTCTGAAGAGGCTGCTGTTCATAATTGCTATGGCAGATAGATTTTTTTCAGAAGCATATTTTTTGTGCATATGAGGTCAGAATGAGATTTTCCTTGCTTCCACCGGATGCTGTGAAGCTACCTTTCCGGTTGGCCTGCCCTGCCCCATTTCTTTCCTCTCGGAATAAAACTTATAATTTTAAGTTTTAGTTTGATTTTACTGTGCAGTGTTTTGTGTTGTTCATTTCAAGTTGTGGATTTCGTCGTTCAGCCTCACATTCTACGACAACCTCGAACGGTCCGAGGGAAGAAGCCGAAGAAACCGACGTGAAGACGCATCAGCAGCAGCTGATGTCTTTATGCCAACGTTTCTCTGACAAGGTCAACGGAGGTCAAGGTCTTCCAGAGACCGCTCTGCTATGTCTACCTCTGACCTCCGACCTCTCGCTCTTGTGTTCTCTTCTTTTCTAGTGTTCGTAATCTACTCGTCGCCGAGGTCTTTACTGCCAATTGGATGCAAGCGTGATTCTTGCGTCATCAGGAAATGATTTATCAGGAAAGGGAGAACACGTTTCCTCTCAATCAGACTATCTCGGACAAAAATACGTTTCTCTTTGCATTTCACTGTGTGGGGGACTCGTCTATTGAAGTGGGGCATGTTTGCACTTGACTTGTAAGGTGGAGATAATGGGTTTGAGCGTCCACTCAGGCATTCGCTGTGTAAAGTACTTGGAAAATGTCCTTCAATTACAGTTGCTTAATATTGTTCTTTTGTGTGGGCATGGGTGCGGCGTGTGCACCTCTGAACTTTAGAAGGTGGGCAATATTTTGTATTGTCTCACTGAAGATACATTTCGCTATAGATATGTATTGCTTCCATTGAAAAGGTCTTCCCAGCTGTTGACAAAGTATTAATTGAACCTGTTTGTGATAGTCGGGGTTGGACCAAAGGAAATGGCTACTAATAATAAAACACTAAATTTAACAGCAATTTACAAATGCATTATCAATGCAATCTTTTTTGGCATGACCCAATGATCAAAGCAATGTGTTAAATTATATTTTTTATGAGCTTCAGTATTTGTGTCGGAATTTCTTCTTTGGTAATGCAGTATTTTTCCATAATACTGTGCATGCGTTCTCCGGCGCCCTGCAAATTGATCTTGATCTTTCTCATTCTCAGCTTTTTGTATTGTTTTGCCTAAAATGAAAAATGGACAGATAATGGGGTGGATTTCTTAGCATTTCTGTAAAGTCTGTAGTAAATATGAGATGTGTACTTTGCACAAAAACTTCTGGAGCTCTGCCAAAGCTATTACTGCTGTTTGTATTTTTATACGTGTACTCTGAGGTGGGAGGATCTGTCTGAAATGAAATGTTTTTATTATTTATTTTATTATTACCATATCTGTTGAAGAAATTATTTGCTGTGAAGTGAAGGCATTTTAGAGAAGGAGTCTGATCTCTATAAATATAATAATCAGTGTTATTTTGAATTTTTTTTCTGCCGAATGGTTGATATGCAGGACTGTAAGATGTGAAGATTCTCTTCCATTACCATACCTAGCAAAGTTGTCTATAAAATGAGTGCATCTGCTGCACACTGTCATTTTGAACAGGCTGTATGGAACTCACAATTGTCTCTCACTCGTTGAGGCTAAGAAAATGCTCTAGGCCTTTTGCAGTTTCCTTGTTCATTTCTTTTCTTATTTTATTAGAAGCTGTTTTTGAAGGTGCGTCTTACCTTATAAACGGTCATATACAATAAAGTACAATTGGCATCTGTTTGGGTTGGGGACCTGCAGTATTTCATGAATCTGGTGTCAGGTGATATTGAAATCACAATTCATCTTGATATCGACGACTGAAATCAACTTTGTTGTGTATGCGATTATATAATAATTAATGCACAGCATCATGATATACTGCTGCGTGGGGATGTCTGAGATCATGTTGTATGTTGTTTTATGTTGATCATGTTAAGTTATCGCAAAAACTTTACTGTATTTTACTTCACGTTACATTGACCATGTGTTATGTTATTATGCAATGTATGTTGTTTCCTACAGATTAAAAGTCATGTGTGTATATGTTTTATGTGTTCTCTCAACTTATTTAGTTCTTTATGATGCTATGCCTTATGATGTTTGGGAGAGCAGTTTCTTGTAGTGAATTAGATTGAGGTCAAGCTATAACAAGGCTGATGTTATATTGAGATCATGTCCGAACAAGGCTATTTCATATGACATCATGTTATGATGTTATCATAATCAGATATGTTTTCATGTTATTCTGTAATTAGACATGTTATGATGGAAAATTACATCACAAACCTTAATGAAATTTTGGACCTATTATATAACTGTGTTATGTAAGAATTTGCATTTTAGCAAGACATTTTAAGAAGATTTTGGTGTATATTAGCATTTATTGTGCACGCGAAGCACGTCAGATTTCTATTGAAATTGTTAAAGGGTTGGAATTTTAACAGTGTAGTTACGATGTTAGCCATTCTTTAATCATGCGTGCTGAATCGGCTTGGCAAGATATTTATTCTGCAGTCGCCTACTTTGCCAGTTAAGCATTTTTGCTCTATATGTAGCCATGGGTAATTGGATATCTATGCCCTTGCTTGTGCTTTGTTCTGAGTGCTTATTCAAGTCTTGCAGCCAAATTGGTATTCCATGGAGACTAGAATTAATCTTTGCAGCAGTCTGAAGAGGCTCTTTTGTTTGAATTTTTGCGGGTAAATTTATTTTAGAAGTACACTTTCTGTCAGTGCTGATGGATTGCGTTGAGTTGTCTTATTGAGCCCAGTGGCCTTCTGTTAAGAAGTGTAGTTTGTAATTTTCAAAACCTACATTCAGATTGTAAAAGATCTACTCAGAATCATTTGTAGGTCGTCCATTGGCCAGTGTTGCACAGTAACGAAGTCAAAGTAACGCGTTACTGTACTTAAGTAAAAGTTTGAGTACTTTCACATGTAACGAAGTATCGAAAAAATAAAATACTTTTACTTTCAACGAAGTAAAATTTTATCCCTATTTCAGTACTTTTACTTCGTTACAATTTATGCGACACTCGTTACAATGTTCGTTACTTCAAAGCGCTAATTAACGTTTCGCTAAGCTAAGACAGCTGATTCAAATTTGCATGCCTAAAAATAGATTTTCAATGGTGGTGCACGCTGGATGCACTGCCATTTCTGCAGCAAAAATGCTCTTTGGCTGTTGCATTTGCTAAAATGAATCAGAAGTGTGCGTACTATAGAGTATAGACTCAATCATAACCATTTCGAGAATTTTGTATTTTTGAAGGTTAATAATCAATTGAGTTATAGAAAGGCTCGGTACTTTTACTTTTTACTTTAAAAGTATTATTGGAAGGGGATACTTTTTACTTTTACTTAAGTAAAATTTGTGATGAGTAAATACTTTTACTTAAGTAATTAAAAGCCACTTTACTTTTACTTTTACTTAAGTACATTTGCCCGATACTTTCAACAACACTGCCATTGGCAAAGAAAGCTAGGGGAACAAAAACTGATTTATCTAACCAAAACTTCTTGGTGTGCTAACTAATATCACATTTCGATCTAAATAGAGCGAGTCCAGTGGCAAATCTTCTAGAAGATTACAGAAGTGTGATTAAAAATAAGCTAGCAATTTAGCTTGTGTGGAACTTTTCGGATATGGCAACTGTAATATAGATATGATTGGATTGTTTCTGCCCCATGCTGAATACAACCTGAAAACTTGAGCATGTATTGCTATTCAGCTGATAGAAAGAAGGATCTGATAAAGTTGGCGGGTATTTTACTCATAAATTTAGTCAGCAAACTTATGCAATGTATATTAGTTCAGAGTTTCTGACATGAATTGTTTTGTGTACCAATATTGATGACTTGAAGTTGTTTTAAAGTTGCATAAATTGTAGTGTTTCTTTTTGAATAAAGGTAATTTTATTTAATTTGCCATCAATTTGTCAGCTGAAGACAAGTAAGAAATTGGGAATGTTTGTGATTTTTTTATTTTCTGCTTTTAACATTTGATAATTGAAAAGTCCAATTTCTGCAGATTGTTGAGAAACATTTGGTATAAGCTTAACTCCTTCTGGAAATTTCTTAAAGTTTTTTTAAAGTAGTATTTGAGTTGACAATAAATGTTGCATGAATGTTTTAGGATATCAGTATTTTGGTAAATAAAGAACTTTTGCGGCAACATTAGCAGTTGCTTGTGAAACTATTTGGTGGCAAGTAACACTGAATTAATGCCTTGATGCCAGGCTCTTAATGTCTCTAAGCATTGACTTTCATGCATGGTTTGAGTAGGCATTACTGTTTATCTCTTCACTGAAACCAGGCAGCTACCAGATAGTTTCATTGACGCTAGACATTATCGGACAATTGAGTCTGATGTGTGCAACGTGTAACACAACTTGTCTAGCACATTTGATCTGAATATTCGTCTGACTAATTGTTGGTCTCATCTTGAGTCACGTAGACTGTAAATGGTTCTCGAATTTGTTTAACTTCTCTAACGTTTTTCCATTTTATGTGAGCACTGCATTCATATCAACAGTTCATTGCATTTGTATTAATTGATAATTTGTTTTTCTCGAAAGATGTGAAAACTGGTGTAAATAGATATCATAGTGTCTTGTTATTATCTGCATTAATTACATTTTGAACAAATAATTATCATTTCCATCATCACTTGTTATCGTTATCGTTATCCTTCTGCAAGATTTATGATGACGTTTGTTTGTACTAAAATGTTTCCGTAGTGCTATTGATATCGATTTTAATTAATAGTTTCTGTTGTTTGCTGTTGCTGTTGTATAATAATGATTTGCCTTATTCAGTGTTGTATTATTATTAATGAGGTTCCTAAAGAACAATAATATTCTTACTGATGATTGAAGTAGCGATTTTAAAATGCCTTGAATATCCTATGTTGGCTTAATTGTGCGTATGAACGAGTTTAATTCCTGTGCCTGTGTTAGTGTAAACATTCGTGCTCGAATACTTTAGCCAGTTCTTTATTTTGCGGCAATCCTTTTATTGCCATACATCATATTTTGTCTTGTGAGAAGTGGTTTTGAGGGGTTCTTATGAATTCGTCGCTGCTGTCAGTGTGCTGAAAATACTTACGTATGTACTTCACATTTATTAGTCTTTGCACATCTCTGTCATAGTTAGCACCAGAGTTTTACCGTGCACGGCATGTCTTCTAACCAGCGTCTTCCTCTTTGTGTTGTTGTGCCTTCCATGAACTTCCAGCATCATGCCTTTAATTTTCTCTTCTTATCTGTCATGCATATGTGACCATAGTGATACAGTTTCCATTTTATGATGGTCTCTTGTGCTAAGTATTCCTTTAAATGTTTCAGTTTAGTGACCCTAGTTTAATAATAATAATAATAACAATAACGACAATTTATATGGCATCGTAACGTGGCAAGGGTGCCTGCTTCCACTTTTTTCACAAGTTTCCATTTTTTTATGGTCTCTTGTGTTAAGTATTCCTTTAAATGTTTCAGTTGATAAATATGCTGAGAATATCTGTAACCGAACTATTTCCTTCCGCTTTTAAAACATCTGGCGACTAATTTGTTTCGTTTTCACTGCATGCTTTAACGGTTCTATGTTTGTCTTTGGTGACATTCTTGATCTTTCCTGACTTTAATTTTCCTGAAGTGGTCCAGAAACTGAAATAACGAGGTTGTGTTCAACATCTATTCCAATGACACACACCACAGCTACTCAGAATGACTGTGGAGTGTGTGGAAAGCTGCTTGGGATTAATTTTTTAGTTCACATATATTTTGATTTTTTTTCTGTTAAATAACTTTTATGTTATCTAGTATTAATTTGTAATTTGTCTAATATATTTTATGTTCAAAGTACTCATTTGGTGATCGGAGTAAACTTCTGTTATTAAATAAATTCCATTTTAGTTTAATTTTATTCAGACATCTAAAAACTTAGCTAATCTTTCTTGAACAAATAAATCATTTCATGTGGTTTTGTTAATTTGTTTTTAAAGCCGATTTCCTTTATAATTTCTACGCACAACTTTGTGTGAACCTCAAGGAACATGATTCCTAATGTCAAGTTTTTTTAGTTTCTTTCTTAAAGATTGTTTCATTCTGATACACTAATGATTTCTTTCCTTCATTTCGCAATGTTTTAGAGGTTGTGCACAAGTCTAATGGTTAACCTACTAGACTGTCAGCTCTGAGTTGGGGGTTTGAATCTCTGGCAGAATAGAAAGATCTATTAAAATATATGTTCTGTAAATGAACACATCGACCATTTTGATATTCTGGTTTCAACACATCTGGTGTTCACTGTCCAGATTCATTGTGCATCTGGTGGTTTTTAG
The DNA here is from genome assembly GCA_945859605.1 of Lumbricus rubellus. Classification (NCBI taxonomy): domain Eukaryota; kingdom Metazoa; phylum Annelida; class Clitellata; order Crassiclitellata; family Lumbricidae; genus Lumbricus; species Lumbricus rubellus. Next base: position 8,311,891 of record OX243812.1, read on the forward strand.
ATGTTGAATTTGTGAAATAAAGACCTGTCTTCTGCAACAGTCTTCCCATGCGTGAATAAGTAGGTCAACAACATACAAGTTCAACCAACATTACGTCACACTTGTTTAGATTAGTTAGTTAACCATGCGTTGCTTTAGAGCAGCGGTTCCCAACCCGTGGCCCGCGGGCCAAAAGTGGCCCGCCGGGCCTAAAGAAATGGCCCGCCAGGCCTCAAAAATGGCCCTCATCTCTCGAAGAATAAACAAAAATGTATGAAAAATTGACAATTTTGACAGGATAAATACATAATTATTTTCTATTACAAATTATTTTATTTTGACGGCTATAAATAACACCAAACATTCTATTTTGAATCAATTATAACACTTTTATATGCTTTTAGTTAAGTAAAATTTAGCATTGTGGCCCCCCTAATGTCCTTCAACTGAGAAAAAGTGGCCCGCGTGTCCTCCAACTTAAAAAAGTGGCCCGAAGGTCCAAAAAGGTTGGGAACCACTGCTTTAGAGTTTCTCAAAAGTACTGTATTATCTTCACATTATACACGTATGCTTACATGCATGTACATACGTGCACGTAAATAGGATACAATTAGTTTTGGATCAGACGTTGTTTTCCATTCTTAAGAATCATTTTGTAGTTTGTTTTTGGAAAATGTGCAACGAGTTTTCGATCATTTTCGTATGTGCGATCAATTTAAGAGAGAAAGTCACTTGTGTGATGGTGCATGTTATGGCTATATGTGACGTTTTAAAATAAATTATTTGTCAGATCGTGAATTTTGTTTTTATTGTTGCTACAAACACTTAAGAGTAGATCTTTTAACAGAGCTAATTAATTAATCGTTGTGTTGTGGGCATGTTGTAAGCTTTTAGCAGGGCATTTTTAGTGTGGAGTTCTACACATAAAGTACAGTTCTAAATAATTTGGCATGGCTATATATTCAGAGGTGCTAGATCTGATCGAGTGTGACAGAAGTCACGCTTGAAGCTGTTTGAAGTCTTTCTTGTGCCCCCCCGTCCCCCCCCCCCCTCCCCCGAGGAAATAAGAAAGACTTCAAGCAGCGATCGAAGTGTTGAAGATGACACCCACAATAAGATCTTACAACGAATAGCGTCGTGCTTTCTCAGTTGTAGGTCCTTCTGTCTGGAATAGTCTCCCGTTGCAGATGCGCTTGCTGCCTAGGGTCGACTCGTCAGTGTTCTACAAGCTCCTTAAGACTTTTTTGTTTCACCGTGGTTGGACTGGGAGCGCTTCTGAGTGGATTTCTTGAAGAGGTGCTATATAACTTCTTGAAATGAATGAATAAAGGGATGAAGGGAGGTCATTTCACATCACATAGAATTAAGGGCTTACAAATGGCAAAAGGCGCGATGTTGGGCCACAGTATTCACCTTGTCCAGGGAACTAGGAGATCAAGTCAATCAGCAGACCAGAGAGGACAGGAATTAAGAGACTGTGGAGAGGGGTTTGTACATCAAGTCACACAGTAGCCCATGTAGGCCTATGCCATCATGCTACAATAGCCTACAACAAATTTAATTGTAAGGTGGAGTAGTTGACTACTCGATGATCATCAGGGTTTTTAGTTTGCAGTTCTTGACAAAATATATAATGCGCTTCTAAGTGTATTTTTACAATATGATTGTAGAAGCACTCATGGGCAGCCAGAAGTAGGCGTAGTAGCTAGTAGTAGGCCTAAAACATCCGATTGGCAGTTTATCATGGAGGATGAGTAGGCCTGTTGAACAGGAAAAGACGTTCTGCAGTTCCAAACACTCCTTAGAAAAAATTAAGACTCTTTTGTTATAGGCTACTATGAGCATAATAGATAAATTTTGTCCTCAGACCGAAAAACACGATTCGTAAAACTTGATTTTTCTCTGATTATGACTTTTCGAACTGAATTGTGTTTGAGTTAGGCTTATGCTACATATTAACATCATAAAACTCTTTAAGTTTTCTATGTTTTATTTCTTTCCCGGAGGCATATTAACATTCTCTAGGTGATTTCGTAGCACGCAGGCCGCACGAACCGTTTTAATTGGCCGGTTCCAAAAAATTAATATACATGAGCTGTGACGTCACTGCCGTTTGACAAGCTCACACGTAAGTAAAGTAAATAAGTGAGTAAGTCTTATATTCTTTAATCTAACAAGGCCTAGCTGCCAAACAGCACACTTGTGAACAACATTCTAAATATAATTCGGCTATTTAATAAATTCATGGTACTTGTCGGTTAATTAATTCACGCCACAGACAAACCCATTATACGAAATTTTACATGCAAAAATTAATTCACCTCTGGTTACATCTGAAATTAAATATGAATTAGAATCGCCATGCGCATTTCACATTTCCAGCGACAACTGGTCTGCAGGCGACTCACGCATTGATGAAATAGGAGCTGGTGTCATGAAAATGTTTTTTTTAGCTTAAATGGAAGCTGGATTAATGATTTTCATTCATTTATTTCAGCGTGCATCGAACTTCGACTTCAGATCTACAATTACCTTCAGCCAGCTTAAATTTCTCGCTCGTTATTTTTGTCAATCCAGCTTCTATTTCAGATTTAAAAATACCCTCATCCAGCTTCCATTACTAAAGCGTTTTTCATCAATCCAGCTGTTATTTCAGATCTAGAAATATCTTCAGCCAGCTTTTATTTCTCATGCGTTATTTTCGTCAATCCAGCTTCTATTTAACCTGTTAAAGAACCATCATCCAGATTCCATTTCTCCTGCGTTTTTTCATCAATCCAACCTATATTTCACCTGTAAAAAACCTTAATCCAGCTAGCTTCCATTTCTCTAACAACCAGTGAGTAAATAAAAAATATACGTCTCTAAAAACCAGTGAGTAGCCTAAAATACGGCAAACTGTGGCGGTGAAGCAAGTTCAATCAACCGACAAGGTAGAATGCGATGCACAATTTTTCAATGGGCATTTGCAATGGGCTATTGTAAGATTGGATGTATTGACTATATTGATTATTATCTATTATGCGGGTGTTCCTCCAAGCGGATTGCGCACGTCTGCAGCAGTCTGTTGCGGTTTTATGCGAAAGTCGTGAAAATCACCGAAATCCGCCATGTTTATCTCGTACGACAAGTTACTAGAACGGATAAGTGCGCATGTCGTTGCTCATGAATATTCATCAACAACTAGAGCGCAAAAGTACGTTGGTAGCTCACAATGAATATTCATTCTTTGGAACCAACCAATTATACGGCGCCTATGCTACGAAATCGCCTAGAGAATGTTAATATGCTTCCCGGAGATCTAATATTTAGACAACCGCTTGGTGGCGTTCAAGGAATTCTCTTTAAGCAAATTAGTATTCCTTTCTTGGGATGTAAATAAAAATAAAAATGGCGGACGACGTGTTCGAGTTTCTTCATATGGAAGTTGTGGAAATGATTTGTGGATCAGTGAGCGACGAAGAAAAGGTTACTGATTTTAGTTGAAATATGTTTAAAACGCTCTAAATTATCATCCTACTGTAGCAATGATTTGCAATGTGTATATGCTAAAAATGCTTGCCAAACAGTCTGATAGACCCCAACATGCAGCCTACTTGAAACCTCCCTTCCTTACCTGGAATAACTTTTTGGGATGACGGTTGCTAATGCACAAGTTGCTTGAATTAAAATGGAGGTCATATGCATCCGAGGTGGTGGAATAGGTGGGGCACCTGATGGGGTAGCATTTCGCGGATGATCGGATGTTGTAATTTTACTGGATTTTCGTCGGCATAGCCAAGCAAGCAAGCACCAATCTACCGTCGTACAAAAGGTGCGACTAAAATATGGGAGTAGCCTAACAAGATTATTTAATATTTAGCGTATTTTGTTAAATACTTGGCGTTTGTTAAACCGTAGTGTATGTTTTTAAATGAATACCATCTTTTCAATGCCGTTCTTTACGTTGTTAAGTAGTCGACCAATGTCCATGACTACTGTCACGATCACCAACCAGACATCAATTTACGCAAACTATATATATAATTCTTAAATTCCAACTTTTGTGTGTGTACCTTCTTTTCTTCAATTCAACCCCTATTTTCGCCAGGAATTATTTCCAACTTCTAGTTGGGCATGGAATTCTTCTCATCAATCCGACTTCTATAAATTTACATCAAGAATTCTGTTCATCAATCCAGCTAAGAATCAAAGTAATAACATACGCTTGTTTCTTTCGTTAGGCTTGATATATAGTAATAAAACACGCTAAAACGCTAAATGCTCGTAGTACTTTAAAGATGGGTTTGTACTAAAAGTGCTTCTCCTTAGACCTCTAAACTGAACATTTGGAAAATATATTGCATTTTGCTTCCATTTTGAAGTCCCTTTGTCACTTGTGATTGGCCAGTGCAAAATTATATATTAACTCTGTTCTTACTTGCATATTTTAGGAGAATTCTTTGTCAAAGTTGGAGTCGCTTGGATTTCGAGTTGGCCAAAGCCTAGTTGAACGGTAGTGGAATTATTTCTGTTTAACTTTAGATTTGTGTATGGATAGTTGGATACGTGCTTCTTGACATTTGTATAAAATTATGATCTTTTAACGATACTTTCACGGTGCTACAGAAATATGCATCTTATTTCATACTTTTAAGTATTGCACTGGTTTTCTAGATGCCCTGTTAAATCTTGCAGTCAGTCTTGTTGTCAAGATCTGAAACTTCTATGCCAAAACTTTGATCCTTCTTAAACTAAGATCCTTGGTCTGAAGACCAAGACTCAGAACCTCAAACTAAGACATTAGATGTGAAGATCAAGACTTTAAAAAAAATTTGAAATCAGCCTACCAGTTGATCTTCTATTGTCTGTTGTTTTCTATTGTCTGTTGTTTTCTTTGGTTGTTATGGCGCCATCATCAGTTTCACGAAAGATACGCCACGGTTTAAGGATGAGCTGGACACGATGAAGTTCATCTGTAAAGATTTCTGGTCGGCTCTGTACAAGAAACAAATCGACAACCTTCGAACAAATCACCAGGTGCGTTACGTTACCACCATGTTTCTGTTCTGTACGTGATATTGTATAGTGGTGAGTATGCTTTACTGTGAACCCCGATGTTAGGGGTTCAAATCCCTACTAGGGTAAAGATTTGCTTTTAGGTTTCTGCTCCACCTGTGTTCATAGCAAACTCGGTTATATTCATTCGTTCCGGAAATTTATGTAGCGCCTCTTCAAGAAGCCTACTCTGAGGTGATGTTTGAATGTCAATGAACGCAGTAGCCATTATTGTCATGGTCATTTTAACTAAAAGTTTGTTTCATTTGTTTTTAGGGAGTTTTTGTTCTTCAGGAGAATCGATTCAAATTATTAACGCAGATGTCAAACAACAAACAGTTCATTGAATTAGCACCAAAGGTTCAGTACATAGAAGTTTTTTGTCTTTTCAAATGAGCGTTTTGAATATCTTCTTTAATTTCTGAGCTGTATATTTTTCTTACGTCAGTTATTTTGCAATATTTAGTTCATTTCAGTTTTTAGTTGTCAGAGTCCTCATGTTGAATTATGAGTTATAAGAATATTATTATTATTACATACTATATTGTGCTTTATAATATTTATCACATTTTTAATTATGAATTTTCAAAGACCCTATATTAAGGCCTACATGTTAAATTATGAATTGTCAAAGTAAATGTGCAAAACATTATGTGCAATATACTTGTATAGTAGCTAAGTTTCAAAACCACCCTTTAAAGCTTTGTATATTAAGTTCCTATACAAACAGACATCTTTCTTTAAAGTGCACAAAGCCATGCAGCAGCATGAATGTGTGTACTAATGTTATACTTTTAAATAGAATAGAATGCTGTGAATTACTGCATAATATATTGAACTTCTTTTAGTATTTGGCTTTCCCATGTGGATTGATTCGAGGAGCACTGGCCAACTTCGGAATCATCTCAATTGTGACGGCTGAAGTGACAGTCATGCCTGCCTGTAAGTCACTTCTCGTGTTAAAGTTGTGCTTACAACTTATTTTTATGAAGCATTGAATTTAACTTTATTGTGATACTGTGAACGGCATTAATTAATTCTCAAGTTTCCTTGTCAAATAAATAAGAATTTGCAAGACCGAAGTCAAAACCAAGTGAACGAAAAAGAAAGAGACTGTGCTAAGACCAACTGTGAATACAGTGAAGCTCATTGTTTAAGTGTTGAGATTTTAAAATAGAGACGTTTGTGGTGGTGATGCTTATTCTCAGATAATTGATTATCATCACTCGGATGATTAGAATTATGACCATTCGTAAGGTTATTCTGTACTCATTTATATATCAAGATGCTTAATTAATGCAGTCCATTTAAAGTTTCTCACAGAGTTTTGCTTCTTTAAGTTGCTTCCAAGATGTTAGCTAGTCTTTTAGCCATGATTTGTGTGAGTGTGACCTGACCAACTAATTTTAAATATGGTTTGTTTTAAATATGATTTGTATTAAATTATGATTGTGATAATAATTATTTCAATCATGAACCTGGATTCCATAAATCTACTTGGATTCTTTAAAATTTGTCCTTCCAATTCACCACGTTTTATGTTGTCAATAAAAAATGACAGTACATAATTTGAGTTAGAATGTGCGTGGGCATTCGGAATTCTGTAGCAGTGATGCTCTGTCAATTTCTGTTGTAGGTAAATTTCAGATCCAGATCCAAAGGGTTTAGCGCAAGCAGTTGATTTCGACAAACATTCACTTGCGCTCTATGCTACGTCGATTTCTGCTGGGATCCAATTCTAATTCATTCTGATTGTCGTGAATTCAGGAGACACATTTCTCAGCACCGTTGGGTTTCTTTGCACCCAACAATTCTCGAGTCGCTGCTTGTGATATGACAGCAAGTTTAACAATTCATTTAGGCTGGCAATGAACTTTGTGACTTGGAGAAATGCGCAAGAGCACACAAGCAGATTGACAATATCTTAAACGCTATTTCTATTTATTAGTCATGAAAAGTAAATTTCCAATGCACATTTCGTCGCCTGAGGATTATCTTGTCGTATGTCCACTTTTGTGAATTCCGAGAAAAACGAGTTTTAAGTTTCGCAACTTTGGACGCCAAAAATAAAATATCCAGTGCAATAAAACTTCAAGGAAAGACGTCATATTAAAGCATCGACATTAATTAAAGAATGTTGCACAAAAATTAAACTCAAACTTAGAATGGTTTTTGTGAAATTTAGGAAAATGTTGTATAAAAATGGATTTAAATCAATTGCAAGTCATCCTGACGTGAGAATTTTAAAAAAAAATATGAAATAATAAAGAAAGCAATATACAATCAATTGCGACTATGTTCGTTTCAATTTTCGCAAGTTTAATACCATTTTTAAATAAAAGAATGTTTTTTATTCTCTGGACATACGACACTATGATACCATGAAGTGTGCAGTGTATAATGTCGTATCTCCTTATCGTCCAATCAGCGACGAGCTTTCTCTGGACATACGACAATGCACTTTTAAACCGTGAATGCGGTACTGGAGATACAACAGAAAATTACTTACTAAATTGGAGATACGACAATGCAATCCTGTATCATGGACATACGACAGGTAGTTTTTGTTGAATATCTTTAAAACGACTTGTCGTATCTCCTAACGGTTAACAGTGAAGAAAGATAAACAATTTTTTGCTACAAAACAAGTCTAAACTCGATTTTGAAAAAAATGGACATACGACAAGATAATCCTCAGGCGACGATTTGTCAACATATTTTGAGTTTTTTTTCATCAGCATTGCTGCTGGCAAAGATTAAGCCATGTGATTGATTGGTACTGGTCATGGTTTAAGGTACTGGTTAAATTATATAAATAGAATGGACATGACTTTTTAAAGGATTTGAAAACTGCTTTCCTGTGTGTGCAATGTACAATATATATGTCTTCTTTACACACAAATATACATATATATAATTTATATATTGCGATTTCTGCTTCATCTGCATCTCGTAATAGTTATGATGAGGGTAAGAGAATGAATCCGCTGGCATTTACATTGTCTATGAGGTGAGCTTACAAAGCTGCTCCTATATAAATGTACACATTATATATATTACATAGTAATATATATATTTTTTTATTTACCAGAAATTTGATATAGCACCCCTTCAAGGTTATCTGCTCAGGAGCGCTCCCAGTCCAACCCCGGTTGAATAAGACAGTCTTAAGAACAGTGAGAAATGAAGCAGAAAGACCAACAGGTATTTGATGAAGAGTATAGAAGTGGCCAAGAATAGGCCATCTTCAAGCTAAAATCATTCTATGCCCGTCCAAATGGTGTGTGTGAAGTCGCGAACGTAATTGAGGATAATGCGATCATGGGAAGGAGACGGTCAAAGTCGGTGATTTGTGCAAAAGTCCAGCTATACAATTGATCAATGTAATTTTAAACACCAATTTTGATGTCATTCGATGTAGGAAGTTTCATTAGCTGAAGTCCTGTGCATGGCTTTCGATTGGCACTTTAGAGATTTGAAGGTTACGATAATTTCATTGTATAAATGTAATGTTCCGTAGCCTATTATACAGCGTTTGGCATAATTCTTTTTTTCTTTTAGAAAAATGTAGGCCTACTATCATAATTAGCTGGCCCACACTGCTTTTAAAAAATGATTTATTGACGACGAAAGAAACTGAAAATATTAACAAAACTAATACTATATATCGCATAACAAACTGTCACCTGTCTTAATTAAGTAATTAATTAATTATTGCTAATCGGTCAACAACCTCTAAGTGCTTATAAGGCCTATAGTGTACAATGTCTGCATCTCTCTCTGCAGCGTCAGCGGTTCGACTCCGCATCGATCATTTATCATTTATCTAGCTCCTATAAAAAGATTGAACGTCTCAATGATGTTCACCTCACTGCATGTAGCAGACTCGGTTGCTATCGATGAGCTCTTCGTCGTATAGGTCGATGTAGCTAGGCATCTTGCGTAGGGGACTCGAAGGCACCACCAGGGTCGTTGCTCCCTGGTTACCCCCAGGTCGACTCGCTTCAAGTACTTTCGTCTTGCTTGACTGATCTGCCTGGTCTATGCCATGCGCACTGAACGCCTTCTCCAACATCTGGAATTCCTCATCCTCATCGAAGGATGACTGAACGCCACCAATCCTCAGCGACTCCGACACCTTCCTCGCCTCTGCCTCAAGGTCGAAGTTCAGTGGAAACCCATCGTCCTGGCCAGCACCCGTCACCTGCAGCTGTGCCCCCGTCGTGGTTGATGGGACGTGTCTCCGCGGGATCGCAGAGGCAGTCGTCCGGGCGTCCAGTCTAATCCTGGCCTTCGTCTCCGCCTCACTAACCAGCTCCTTGATGCGCTCACTCTCCGCCAGAAGGACCTTCAGCGTGTCCTCAGCCGACGGGAAGGTCGGTCTCGCGTGCTGGGGGTCGACGAACGGACACTCGCCCAGCTGCATCGTGCTGCCCGACTCCTCACCGAAGACGTCCGGGTGGTCGAAGGAGTGGGGCGAGATGGCCCTCGGCGATTCTGGAGAGGCGGCCGACGAGGTGCCTGTGCGGCGCAGCAGCCGACCGTAGACCGGGTCCCAGTAGAAGGCGTCCTCCAGGTGGCGCCACCGATCGGCGATCTTGTTCCCGTAGATCTCGATCTTTCCGCTGACGACCGGCTTCACTTCCTCGAGCTTCAGCGGTGGACAACTGACGTAGATGTTGCACATGCGCGATGAACGACGGTTCTTGTCCGTTCGGTAACCATAGCAACGGAAGCCCTCGAATTCGTTGTAGACGACCTGCAACCAGTCGATATAATTTATTATAGTCGACTGTTAATGGCGACGGGTCTCTGGTCATTTATAATTATAGCTCTCATTCCTCGTGAAAACATCGGACCCTGTACATAGTCTTAACCTGACTCACGTAGGTCTACCTGCATGGTCTTCCCATTCTCGACCTAAGCAACTGTACCCGACCTTGATAATTATCAACTCTGGCCTCTCTGGTCCTCTGGAACCGGGTTCGGACCTCCATCGGACTGCCATTATTTTGGAGTCCCTCATGAAAATCGTTTTATTTTCAGTGGTCCTTATAATTTAATTATATCCATGGGTGGAGTTTGGTTTCCGTTCTTGGGGTGGGGTGTGTGGAGGGAGCGGGGGCTAAAAGCTTGGGCTTCGGTTGGGGCGGAGACTTAGTCCAGATCCTGCGGCGCCGAAATTTTTTCCCCGGACAAAGAAGTTGATGATCTTTTTAAAAGTCATTTGATTGAAGTTTCGTTCGTGAAAAGAGCCATTTCTTTTTTCGAGTACGGGCCTTCTTGGAGGGGGGGGGGGGCGCTAACCCCCGGGAAAAGATACCATTTTCATGGTAAAAAAGCTGAATCTGTGGAAGTGGGCTTAGCCCCACCGTAACCTCTGATTAAACTCCGCCCATGTTTAGGCTATATCCATCTCATTATGAGGCTACAAATCATCTCACCTTTCTTCCATTATCTATATCTTTAGGGGAAAATGTATGCATGTTTGCATGTATGTAGGCCTACGTAGGGCATCATTATGCAGGCTAACATGTATGTATGTTTGTCCAGACCACGCCCACGGTTTCGCAGATATTGACCCGAAACCATGCGCCTAATCAGAAGGCCACAAGGAGACCACCCAGTGGAGGAATTCACCAATTCCCATACCATAGAGGGCGGGGTAGTTAGGGAAATATAAATTTCACTTGCAAAATCTTGCACCCAGACAGAGGGCCACCAGGACCACTCCGCTTCTACCCCGCCCCACAATCTACACCCACTCTAAACCCTGGGGTCCGGGGTGTGGGACGAAAAAGTGATGCTTCCCAGACAACGCCGGGTACAGCCATCAGTCAGTCGGTCTGAAGCAGAGCGGATACAGCAATGGCATTGCCGGATGGACTGACTCCAAGATAAATGGACGGATTGACGGATGGAAGGATGGATGGATGGATTGAATGGTCGCTACAGGGGGGGGGGACAGATGATGGATGTATGAGGGGAGATATTGATATGGATGAAATTCAGGGGTCAGAGGGTGGATAATTATAGATGAATGGTATAAGACAACAAATGAACGAACTAATATGAATGATGGAATTTGTAGAACTGCAAACATAGACAGTGGACATAGGCGTAGGAGACGGGGGTCCAGGGGGGGCAAATGCCCCCCCAAATTTCGGGCAAGTCTAATTTTTCGGGCAAGCAGACCCGGAAAAATAAAAAAGTTTTAAAATTTGTTTACTTTTTTATTTTTCCGGGTCTTCTTGCAGTTCTTGCCCGAAAAATCAGACTTGCCCGAACAAAAAAGGTCGTCAGACCTTTCGGGCAAAAAGCAACGGGAAATTTCAGAAGATTTCGCCCTGATGACTAAAAAAGGTCGCCAGAATTTTCGGGCAAACGTAAAGAAAATTTTTCTTAAGATTTCGGCCGGATGACAAAAAATTTTCGGGCAAAAGTCTCATTTTTGCCCCCCCAACCCTGAAATGTTCCCTACGCCTATGACAGTGGACCTACAGATGACAGCTTAGCCTATAGGTCTATAATAACAGACTAAACGTAAACATAAATCGACAATGGGTCCACCGTAAAAGACTATAACCCTACAGATGATGATGGACTATAGGCATTGAACAATAGATTATAAACCAATAGATTATCAACAATGCATTGTTGAATGGTTGTGTCGACCTGTTTGACTTCTTCGAGCGAGAGTCGAAACGATCCTGCGATGATGACCGGCATTTCTTCGATGGCGCAAAGGTTGGCCGTGAAGCTGAGCAGCTTCCGAAGAAGGTTGAGACTGCGCAGTTGGTCTTTGCCTTCATCTGTGAACCACGACATCGCAATGAAACTCGTGTCGTCCATTCTAAAGAAGAGAACAAATTATCAACTCAGTCTCATCAACATTATGCAAATCATCATCATCATCATCATCATCATCATCATCATCATCATCATCATCATCATCATCATCATCATCATCATCATCATCATCATCACCAGCATCTTCCTCCTCATCATCATCATTGTCGTCGTCATCGTCTTCATCATCATCATCATCATCATCATCATCATCATCATCATCATCATCATCATCATTAATATTATAACTATAATTATTATTATTATCTACTTTTTGTCCCCGAGGTATTTAAGACCCCTCAGGGACTTCATTGCTAACTATACTGTTTAAAAGTAAAAATTAGTTCAGAATTGTCAGGACTCGTATTAATTTATTACAGCATTTTGATATAGCCCCTCCTCCAATGTTGTCTATTCAGGAGCAATTCCAGTCCAACCGTGGTCGAATAGATCAAAAGGACAACAGTCTTAAGACCAGTGAGAAATGAGACAGAGAGACCAGTTATTGTATAGGCATTCGACGAAGAGTAGTGTGGAGCCAAATCAAGGTCGCAGGGCCAGCCAGCTATGTAGGCCTATATTGCTCCAGATAAATTCAGAATTATTTTTTACAGCTTATAGTTGTTCAAAGCAGGCGATATAGAGTTGGGGGGGGGTTGTTGACCAATATGATGCCTTACAATTTGGATTTCATTTTGCAGAGCGTATAGTTGGCTTCCGGTAAGTAGTACTTCTGTAGTCGACCTCTGAGCTCGAGGTCCCGCAGGAAGTGCTTATACTGCAGTTCGTCGTTGGCCTGGAACCGCTTCCGGTTGTACAACAGGAACGTTCTCTGGTTGCCGATGACGTCAAAGTTATCCGGAAGTGACGACAACCGGAAGTTGGCTTGCTGTCCGAAAAATAGGTCGACGCTCTTGGCCGCTACCATGTGACGTATGATGGCTCCGCCCAACTCCTTGACCTCGTTACCTTTGAACCGTCCGCTGAAGTTCATGCTGATGACGTTCGTGATGAGGTCATCGTCGAGCAGCGGAATTCCCCGATTGGCCGCCATCTGCGTCACGTGACTTGCTCGAAAATGTCGTCTGCTCCTTCAGATACAAATGAATGTTGCGATTCAATCAGTTTTACTATTTATGTAGCGCATGCATCTTATCTATGGCCTTCTATGGCAGTTACTGTAGCAAGATTTTTATAGCGCCGTCCCAGTTCTAAAAATAATGATGGTGTCATGAGAGGTCGATCGGTTGCGCTGTATAAGCCTCACTCAACTCTATTCATCATCATCATCATTATCATCATAAGAGAGTTTGTAAGGAAGTGTAAGTTTAGATGGGGTAGTGCAGTAGGCATTTAAGACGTAGGAATGAGAAGAGGGTGGGTAGTACATTTGAAAGGCAGGGGCTTCTGTCCCTATATAGAGTGGGCGCACTTCCCATATTCACTCCAGTGTGGAAACATGGGGTCTGACATGACAAGGTTAATAGCCAAAAGTAAGGTTGGCCTACTCAGCAATCAATTGTAGTCTTCAATGCTTGATGTAGCCTAGTCGTGCTTAGGTCAATGCAAACTTTGGTTTTGCAACAGGCTCATCTGATAGGCCTCTGCTGGGGGGGGAAGTAGGCTAAATGGTAGACAATGTGGCACGAAGAACGCACGGACGCAGGATCGCTTCCAGCTACCCTCCCAAATGTCTACTCAATCTTCAAATCGACAGATGGCGTGTGTAAAATGAGTAGCATGATGACACGATGGGCACCCTGTTGGCCGCCGACAGTTGAATTCGACTCCTGTAGGCCTAATAAATTGTGATCTGCGTTCATAGGCTACTAACAAAGACTACCATCAATTTATCATCGGTTTGAAATAAACGAAGATTAATATCACGTGATCATCAGATAAGCCTAAGGTACTTGCATCATCAATAGCCTGTGAAGATGCAGCGGGGGGTGGGGCATCCAAAGTAGGTCGCTTCAGCCAATAGACATTGTGTAGGCCTTTACAGAATGCAGATTTAAAAAAATACGTACAGCTTAGAGACTATAATATTGGTCTAGACTAAATATTGGTCTAAATATGATTATATTATGCAGGTCTGCAGGGTTATAGGCCTACGGGTGGTAGACTATATCGACCTACAACAATAGAGTAGGCCTACAGTACAACGGATAAAATTGATGCAGCTGCAATCATAGACTACGGGCCTATGAGCCTACATGTAGATGGCAGCTTATAGATCTATGATATTGGACTATACGCCACCAGTAATAGACTACCGTAAAAAATTATAGGACTAGCCTACAAATGATGGTTTATAGACCTTTAATAATAGATTATACATCAATAGATTGTCAAACATATAACTTGGACACTATAGACGATAGAATATAGGACTTTATAATTATGATACACTTCAATATGCCCGTACGATATATATAATTATATATAGGCTAGGCCTATATAATTAATAATAATAAATTATATATATAGGCTATGCAATCACTATGTTACAATTCCATGGAAGAACCAATGATCATGGCATAGCAATTGCCACAAAGATGAGGTTTACATGTATGAGGACATTAGTGTGGCCAGTTGTCGGTGCTTGGATGCGAAAGCTAGACATTGAGGAAGACTGCGAAGAAATAATAAATGCTTCAAGATAAAAGTGTTTCAGATGTATCCTCTGAGCTCAAAAGTAAACTAAATGGGTAAACACTGCGACAAGCTGCTTGTATCGAGAGGAACCATATTAAATCTGCGAAAGGAGGGATGGTGGCAAACTATTGACACGTCATGAGAAAAGAAGGAAGATGTTTGAAGAAGGAGTTAATTCAAGACACAGCACCAGTGTCACGTGCACAAGATGTATAAAATACGAATGGGATGGACAATATCAGAACGTGGACAAAACTCTGAACGGCGCAACTGATAAAGAGGGTCAAGAACAGACAGCATAATGGAGAGCAATTGTGTATGACGCGCCCAACCTCGTGTCGAGACTCGAGAGTGATTGAGGACAGGCCCCTTCCTTTATAGGAACACTTATCTACTCCATGCGTCCCAAACCACATGACCGAATTGTCCCACGAGTGGACAACTGAATGAGAGAAACGTTTTTGACAAGAATGCTTTATGATGTTTAATTATGTTCATGTAGTCCTATAGAGCAAAGTGCGATTAGCCTATGCAGTTGGAGTAATAATTATGAATAATATTATAGGCTTACTTTCTTACTCAAGGCCTTCACAAACACGTCTATACAGAACAGCATCTATTGCATGGGTTTTGTCCATAACGACCTTTCTAACAAATCACTGACAAGTAATTACCAGAAGACAAGTCCTTCACAGTTCACCAAATTTCGGTCAAACGTCAATTGCTGATTAAATCCGACTTTTGTTTTTGCTTGACCGAACTAAACGGTCAATCGAGACAGATCTGCCGTCATGTATGTCAGGCCAATGTCAAGCCAATGTCAAGCCAATGTCACGCATGAGTTGGCAATGTGGAACACGGAAGACAAGCATGCACCTGGCAATGCAATCACGCATGACCAATCATTCGATCAGACGATCCACGCGTTAAAGTTTCAACCGAGAGACAAAAATAGATAGCGTGTTTACTGTTTACTGTTTACATACCTGTTGAGTTGAGCTCCTGCAAAAACCTTAGAGCGATGTGTCTTCACCGATTATTTTGCTGAAGGACAACTACCGACTATGGCTTTATAAATTTGAGGAGGATGCAAGGAGGATGGAGCTAAGGATGGAGGGACGGAGGATGGTTGTGTGTGTCTGAAGGCGATAGGCGACGGTTGAACTCGATTGATGAGCTGTGCATCACCACGAGGCCCGCGGGGGAGGTAGAGGGATGGAGGGGAGGTAGGCAGGTGAGTGCACCTGTATGGGTTATCGATTGTCTTCAGCTTCAGCCATCTGTTGCTGCTGCTGCTGCTGCTGCTGCTGCTGCTGCTGCTGCTGCTGCTGTTGTGGTTAGGATGCGGCTGTCGTCTGTTTAGACGGAGGAGATGGGGATGCGGAGGACTGATGATGTCTATACTATGATGACTATACTATAATGAGTATAGTGGAAGCGATGATGATGATGATGACGACGACGACGATGATGATAACAATTATAATAATGATGATGGTGGTATGATAGTCTTGTGAATGCTCTGCAATCAGTATAGCGAATTACATCTGAGGACGGATGGTTGGATGGTTTATCTTCCGGTTTTTAAATTGATATTTTAATGAACCAACCAGATTACACTTGATCGAATTAATTGTTAGGTGACAGAGGAAACACAAAAGGTTATATCATCTTATGACCCCCCCCCCCCCCGCAACGTAGTGTGCCTCGGTAGAAGTCCAGCATAACGAAACAAGAGGCGCTTTAGCAAATGCGAGGAATAAAAACTAAAAAATACGTATAGGCCTATGTAGGTCTTGCACATCTTAGGGAAACGAGTCAGGAAGTTTGTATGGGCAAAGTGAAACTTTTGGGGGACAAAATATTAAGACCTTCTATCATCACGTGGGAATGAACACAAGTGTGTGACGAAGACAGTTGTTAAATGCTGAAAGAAATAGACTTTGAAATATGTGAAATATAATTTTTGGCGTGCATTTATATACAAAATATGTGCAGTTCTAAATGGATCTGTGCAGTTGTAGAAGCACTCCTGCGTAGTAAAAAGGTCATGGTCATCCGATTGGAAGTGGTTTACCATGGAGGATGTGAAGGGAAAGAAGGGGTCGCGCAGTTCTTTAATTAAATTCCTTTTAAAAGCCCTGGAAATTATATAGGAGGCCATGAAGCGTATCGGAACACAATTCGCTTTATCCAATCGATTAAAAAAGTAAATTGGATTTTTAAAACATTTTTTGGTGTGGCGGCTGTGGCCCTATAGTGACTGTGGTCACATATCGAATTGCACGTGACTGTAGGCCGAATAATCTCTTATAAAACTTGAATAGAAGTCCGGGAAATATCACTGCAGTCGATTTATGATTTCATGGATACTGAGAGGATAACATTGAAAGAATGGAAACTGGACGAATAGTGTGCAAATCTACTTCGGCCGGGTGTGGGTGTGGGTGTGCGTAGGCCTATGTGTCTGTACAAGTGCGCTTCTTTGTTGTCGTTTGTAGGCCTATACTTACGCATTACGCATGTGTAATTGTGTACTCCATGTTTATCACCTTTTTATGTAGGCCTATCTGTCCTTTCGCAATTTTTTCCCCATAATTCGCGTGCTATTTTTAGTGAATTTTTCCTACATGCGTTTGTCCTCTTTAGTGAATGTTTGTATGAATGTATGTGTGCATGCATGTGTATACAGAATGCCAGTATGTACGTATGTGTGTATGACATAGACCTATGTGTAAATTTTTTCCCTTATTGCATTCGTGTTAGTATGTTATTGAATATTAGCCTACTATGCGCAACGGATCACTTGAACGTTTATTCCTAACCTCTTTTGACCTCTTAGACTTTTAGGGTGATTGTGATTCGGATTGTAGGCCTCTTTGTGGTGGTATATACATATATTTGAGCTGGACGGAACACAAAACAAATGAAGAAGTGTTGGAAAGGGTAGGAGAGGAAAGAACAATGATAACAAAAACAATCAGAGAAAGACATAAGAAATTGATAGGGCATACGCTAAGAGGAGACAACCTGGTAAAAACGATGATAGAAGGAAAAATGTATAGGAAAAGAACAAGAGGAAGACCATGACAGCTGTTGCTAGACACGTTGATGACGAGGATAGGATACCAGAGGCTAAAGAAGAAGGCCCAGCGGAGGGAAGAGTGGTGGCATTGGACAGCCGAACCTGCCTAGGGACAGAGAACCAGTAGAAGAAGATAGGCCTAGTGGTTTAGTGATAGGGGAAGGTGGTATTACCCGTATGGATGGAATAAGTTACATGCATCAGTCGTGAAGGTCGGGTATTTCAGGTGGAAAGTGAATCGATGACTGATGTAATGTAAATCGTCGAGACGCGTGGTTACTGGTTAGGAAAAGAAAATTGTCCAAGTTATGATTGTTATCAAATCATTCAATATCTTAGACATCACTCGTCTGTGAACCTATCTATCCGTCTGTATCTTCATCTGTATGTCTGTCTGATTGCCTGTCTGATTGCCTGTCTGATTGTCTGTCTGATTGTCTGTCTGTCTGCCTGCGTGTCTGTCAGTCTGTCAACTTGTCAACCTTGGTCTCGTTCTTCTATACATGACATTTTACGCTGTTGTAGGTTACGTTTGGTCGCCTGTTCATCAGACCATATCTCTGTATACTTGTCAACTCATCCGCTTTGACTGCCTGATTGTGTCTCCTATGTCTCTGTCTGTCTGTCTGTCTGTCTGCATATATGTCTGTCTGTATGTCTGTCTAACTGTCTATTTACCTGTTCCAATGCCTGTCTTTAGCTGAAAGCGACCGATTCCGTATTGCTCATCATCAACGGTATATGGACCATACAGCTGCTGCTGCTGCTGCTGCTGCTGCTGCTGATGCTGAGGTATAGCAGAGGAAGGGAAGATGATTGGCTTCATATTCCGAACATCTGCCGGTGACACGTCACCTACTGCCAGCGCATTCTGACAGTCACACAGACATAGAGACAGACATGTACACACACACACATACACAGAGTGATAGAAAGACAGACTTATGTTCTGTCGTGTATATATAGAAAGGCAGAGAGGCAGACACACGGTTAGACAAACAAAGGCACAGTCAGGGCAATTGCGATAATGGATTAGATGATGGCTAAAAGGGAAACTACAATATATGGAACACACGACTGAAAGGAAGACGCGAACACACACACACACACACACACACACACACACACACAGTCACACACACACACAGTCACACACACACACATTCACATCATTTTCAAATTCATGCATAATATAATATTATGCACAAGTACATAATGATACACCCATACAATGTCCTATAGTCCATACATGCATAAGCATGCATATACACATAGGTCTACAGCTCCACATATACACATACGTGCATCAATACATAGGCACATACATGCGTGCAATACATGCATACATGCGTACGTAGTCTACTTACGTATGCACAATTGCACATGCCTACATACATCATACACGCATAGGCTATTTACATACACATGAAAGCGTGGACTATTGTATAGGCCTATGATATAATAGACAGTTTAGCACTATACAATATTATACCTTACATAGTCATACGTGCATGCAAGCCGACAAATACCTCAAACATAAAAACAGATGCACACACAGACATACAATGAACAAGATACTACGAAACATTTCCGCAAACAGATAGGCCGACATATAAACATACAGACAGAAGACAGACAGACAGACAGACAGACAGACAGACAGACAGACAGACAGACATACATACATACATACATACATACATACATACATACATACATACATACATACATACATACATACATACATACATACATACATACAAACAGACAGAGAGACAGAGAGACAGACAGATACACACCCACAGACCAGCAGAACGATTGTTGGTGATAAACAGAGAAGAACCGGTGCTAGAAAAAAATTAAGTTCGTGATGCTAATGAAGTCGTGTTGTGTATTTCCTTTCTACAGAGCAATTTAAAAACACAAGTCAGTCGATAAAAGAATCGATTCATCAGCGCTGCTTAACGCTTTGAAGACCACAGTGTAGTAATGACGACCGGGAACGAATGCGTTCGTCGCTAGAGTGTTAATGGGCGGCAATTACCATGCAGCCTTCGTCGTACATAACTAAGTCGCCAGAGCGCCAGAATTCCACCTATCGGCCAAATGATGTACGACGAACACTTTTTGTTTAATGAGAAAAAAGAAGAGAAATTAGCAGCAGCATTTGCAAGGACGCAGAAAACAACAGCATTCAGAGGCGCTCTTTGGCCTAGATAGATAGTCAGGGATACAAGCTTTTGCAGTCAATAATTGGTCTGTTATTATTAATACACGACTGTCTAGTATGGACCCATAAAAGTCGCCGAGCTATGAACATTTGCCTCTGCCCTCTCTCCCTTCGGCCCTGAGCAGCAGGAGTGGCAGTAGCAGCAGTAGTAGTTGTTGTGGTATTCATTGATGCTGAAAGATACATGTAGTTATTTTTCAGTCGATTATATAGTTGCATGTGAGGTTAGAAGTAATTATCAAAGAGGGGTGGTGGTTCAGTACGTCCTCGTCGTCTTCCCCGCGCAACATGACTTGAGTCCTGGCTAAATCTGAACCCAGGAAGAGGGAGAGACTTGATCAGTCACCCTTCACACCAACCGATCATGTAACTCAACTGTCACCCTGTGCTGTCAGTTCGTTGAACTCTAGCGATCGACAAGGCCAGCCTTCTCCATTGCTTTCTTTCTGATGTCGCTTCTCTTAGTTGTTACCAGGGCCGGATTAACCAGTATGCCATGTATGCCATGGCGGCGGGCCCCCCGTCTGAGCAAAAAAAAAATTTATGTGCATTTTCCAATTTATTCAGCTTTCCTTCAAGGGCATTGTGTAAATTTTCGTCAATTGCTGATTGTTTTTTCTTAAGGCGATTAGGCGAACAGTGACTTGATTTATGTCGGCCCCTGTATCTAGGGCCTATGCCAGCTATGATTAATGATTTTGTCCGTATTCCATAATGGCCTACTTTTAAAGAAATAGGCTCGAGTGACAGACAGGCAAACAGATATGCAATCTATAACAAAATTGACAAATTATTCAGCATTGCGCACTCTCGTGCGTTCTCTTTAGTCGATATGTGATCTAAAAATGGCGATTTCAGCGTGTCTGCAGACTGCAGGCGTTTTCTATGCAGAATTATAAAAATTTATAAAAAAAATCGCCGGGTCGTCAGCAAACATTGGGACTAGGTACGTTTGGAAGCTAAAGGTCTTAAGAAGGCATTAGAGAAAGTTTGGTGACGTTTGCAGCGCAGCCGTGGCCCGTTCATCTCCTCATTTACCAGTGAACGATGCCGAAGAATAAAATATTTCAATGTTCTGGTGCTCAAAAAAGGCGAGTAGCGAAAGAACGCGCTGACAGGGAAAGAAATAGCGTTTCGTCTATTCCAAAACTGGATAGATTTTTCATGAACTCCACTGCAGTGACAGCCACGTCAAATGAGTCGGAGCAGGGGCAGATTGGAAATGGTGACGATAGTTATGTGCCATGCACTGACGTTACATCTGAAGAGCCTGAAATTTGCGAGTCTCATGTCGTAGAGATGACAACACAAAATTCTGCATCGTCAGCTGCAGAGAATCATTATGTCGAAGACATACCATACGGTAAGGGTTCATTTGTGTTGGCTTTTTAATCAAGAACCTTGCTCATGTTATAACTGTGAAATGATTTAAGTCGCATATAAAATATATATATGTATATATATATATATAGGGGATAATAGGCCTATGTACTTATATCAAAGAACTTTGCTTCATTCATTCATTCGCTTTATAGAATAAGGCCTATAAAAATAGGCCTATAGAGCCCTGTCAAGAAAGCTAATTCAGGATCCGAGCGCTGCAAAGAAAAAGAACTTGAGAGATTTATGAAACAGTTTCATTGGTCAGATGTAGGCCTAATCGAGACTTAGAAGAGTAAATGTAGGTGCTCTGCTTGATGCACAGCAAACATTAGTTCTGTCATTAGAGCCTTGAAGGGAGCTCATTGGTAGGCTAAGCCTAACAGAATGACGGTTTCCTCCTTTCTACCCTAGGCGTCATAAATCCAGCAGAGTCTGTATTCATTGGACAATAGAAATTATGGTTTTCGCAAGTAAGCTCTATGTTGAAATTTAAAAATTTCATGTGAAATGACATTAATTGTTTATAACATAGAGCTACAGTATGGTACTTGTATTTGTTTTAACAGGGCGACCTGAGCCTGACGAGACCTGTGGTGGTACAGACGAGAGTTGTGTCCAAGAAAACGAGGTAGGCCTATGTTGCGTTTCCAAAGATCCATCTGACTGGTTCCCAGTCTCCTCAGCGACCGTGGCATATTGGCTACAGCAAGAACCCCAGCCAAACGATAATGCTGCGAATGACTATCCAGCATCTGCAAGACGCTACAGCCCAACTTCCAGTGCACCTAAAGGTCGTATTCGTAAGTTCAATAACCAGCTCTTTTATGGTAAAGCTGTGAATGGCGAAACTGAGCTAAGAAAATGGATGCTGTATAGCCCGTCTAAAGGATCTGTGTACTGTTTTTATTGCACACTCATGAACAGCAACAAGGATAAATTCTCCCAGGTTGATGGCTTCAGCAACTGGCAAGTTTCAAATAAGAAAACCAAAATGCACGAGCAGAGCACAAACCACAGGGATTGCATTATTAAAGTGAATACACGGCGTAACGAGAAAGCTCTTGTTGATAAAAGCATCGCGCAACAAATGGAAAAAAGAAAACAATATTTGACCAATGTGCTTCGTCGTGTAGTGGCAGTCATAAAATTTATAGCACAACGGGGGCTAGCTTTCAGAGGAGATAATGAGGTTCTTGGCTCCATACATAACGGAAACTTTCTTGGTCTTCTGGAGTTGATTGCACATTTCGATCCATTTCTAGAGAATCACTTGCAGAGGTATGGCAATGCCGGTCGTGGAATTCCTTCATACATTTCGTCTACAACAGTGGAGGAACTCATTCACTTGATGGCTGACAGAGTTCATGCAACAATCATAGAGGAAATAGCCATAGCCAAGTATTATTCCGTTTCAGTCGACTCTACGCCCGATTTGAGCCACGTTGATCAGTTGACTGTGATCGTAAGATATTTGTGGAAAGGAAAACCTGTGGAGCGTTTCTTAACTTTCTTACAACTTGAGAGTCACAAGGCAGAAGTGCTAGCCACTAGCCTTCTTGGTTATCTTAATTCCAAGAGTATCAATTTCATGGATTGTCGTGGGCAGTCATATGACAATGCCAGCAATATGTCGGGTAGATATACGGGCATGCAAGCACGGCTTAAAGACGTAAATCCTCTGGCTTTTTACATACCATGCACTACACATTCCTTAAACTTAGTGGGAGTCAGTGCAGTGGATTGTTGTAAAGATGCCATTAGCTTCTTCGGCTTCACCCAAGAACTCTATACATTCTTCTCGGCCTCTACTCACCGATGGTCGGTTCTAACTGATAGTTTTAGTGAACAAGGTCTTGGAGTTGGACTTACCGTTAAGTCACTATCAGAAACCAGGTGGTCTGCACGCGCCGATGCTGTAAAGGCCCTCTGTATTGGATACAACAGTATCCAAGCGGCACTGTTGAACATTGCATCAGATAACCAGCAGAATGGTACTACTAAGCATGATGCAAAGTGCTTAGCAAGCTCAATGGATACACTAGAGACAGCTTTCCTGTCCGACATGTGGAATGCCATTCTGACACGTTACAATGAGACGAGCATAAAGCTGCAGTCTAGTACCTGCGACTTAAAACTGGCACTTGACTTACTTGATTCACTACATACATTTACTGACGACATGCGGAATAGGTTTGACGAATTTGAAACCAGAGCAATGCAGATTTCTGGTAACTCCAACTATCTCTCAGTAACAGCCAGAACAAGAAAGCGCAGTAAGCGCAACGATGAGGGGAATGGAGTTGAAGTAGTACTTGAAGGAAGAGACAAATTTCGGACTGAAACCTTTTTAGTGATCGTGAATCAGTTAGCGCTATCACTGAAAAATAGGATTGCTGCATACAAAGAAGTGCGGCATGTCTTCAGAGTAATCACGGACTTCGATGTACTGGACGCTGGTCAAATTAGAGAATTGTCACTTGCATTGGCAAGAACATATTCTGGTGATTTAGAAGCCGCGGTATTCCCTGATGAAATGGTTCAGCTCGTCATGTTTGCAAAGAACAGGGACTGTAAATCGCCGGCTTCTCTCGCCATGTTGCTGCATACGGAAGATCTTCAGTCTACATTTCCCAATGTGTCCATTGCTCTGCGTATGTACATGTGCCTGATGGTATCCAACTGCACTGGTGAAAGATCCTTTAGCAAAATGGCGTTGATAAAGAACAAGCTGCGAAGTACAATGACTGACAAACGCTTAACTGCACTAGAACTTCTTAGCGTTGAGAGTGATCTCTTAGATACTGTTTCCTTCAATGACATTCTTGACCAGTTTGCCAATGCCAAGAGTAGAAAAATGTGAACCATAATTATTTGGTACATAGCAGGATTTAAACCGCTTAACTGAATATAATCTATTTATAAAGACAGTGTCATTCATATTATTTTTATTTCATTAAGCTACACATAATTAAGTTTTTTAATTAGGCCTACATAATCAATAATAGGCACGCACAAATACATGGGGCTGTATAGGAAGAGTATGGTGACGGAAAGTAATGGTGAATTAAGGGCCCCCCTGAGAATATGGCGGCGGGCCCCCCGAGGGCTTAATCCGGGCCTGGTTGTTACTCAACTAAGTCATCAAAGATGGCCGGTAGATCTAATCCTGTTTTCAGTGAAGCAAATAGACTTCGGTGAAAGCCGTAAAAGTCGCGGTTGAAGGAGTTTATAGCAGACCATACAGAACGGACTCATTTTGGACGCCGTAAAAGAAAACCAACAGCCTTTTAATCCGAATTATAACAAATCATTTTTATAGCTTCTTTGATGCATTCAAAGGTCTGATGGTAAAGGTAGCTCTCTTGACTGGCAACTGAGAGATTGGGGATTCAAATAATCATCAGGGAAGAATTAACTTCAGGATTGAAGATCCACGTGGACCCCTTATGGCACTCAACGAGTAGGGTCGTAAACTACATATGAGACTGAGAGAGACAGACAGACAGACAGACAGACAGAGAGAGACAGAGAGAGACAGACAGACAGAGAAGAGAAAGCACTTTCCCTCAAATACCGAGGCTAAGAAAATAAAATCGCTAACACTTCAAACCTGTAGCTGCTTCTCAGACTACAAGGGACTGCTGCTGAACTCCTCTAAACCAATAATTGTCAGTCATCACAATGAGGCAGCTATTTAACAATCCACACTGAGTGACGATGGTCCCGTTTCCCGACTTCGACGGGGGGGGGGCGAGCGGGGGACGGGGAGGGGTGATGGAGCGTGAGTCAATCTCGAGAAGTTCACTTGCTGAGGTTGAACGTTGGAATTGTTTTCAAAGTTTTCGTTAAATTCGTTTTGGAGTTGAATTAATCTCCTCGGATGAGATCACAGTCTTCCCCCCGAGGTGTTAATGATCACCGAGGAACTCAAATTAAATCAACGTGTGTGTGTGCGTGTGTGTGCGTGTGTGTGCGTGTGTGTGTGTGCGTGTGTGTGTGTGTGCGTGCGTGAGAGAGAGAGAGACAGACAGACAGACAGACAGAGTGGAGAAGCTTCTTCTTCTTCCATCGGTCCTCGTCCCCTGCTGTGTCGTCCATCAAAATGACCCTAAAAGCCAGCGCATTGTAAAGCTGAGTGCAAATAGAAAGGCGCTGGCAAAAGAAATGCGATGACCCAAGTGGGACACCAGTAAAAACGAATGTATACGGTACGGCCGCACGATGATCAGCAATGAATGCGGCGAGTCCCGTTCTCGGTTGAGTGGCATTGGTTTGATCTGAGTAGAGTAAATAATTATTTGATCACGCAATGCATATATGTTTGGCAGATTATTGAACTACTTGATTGTGTTAGATTTTGGATGAAGTCAATTCGATCGTCTTCATTCCCATATAGTACAGAGCGGACCATGGGCGGAAACCTAGGGGGACAGAGGGGACGCCCTCCCCAACGGAGGTGTTGGGGAGTGGACGGCCCATGCATTTGTCCCTCTCCCCAATTGTTGAGCGTCAAGACTAAAAAAGGGTTATCAACTCTTTTGGCGGTGAAAATAGAAAATTTTCTTCACTTTTCGTTCGGTTTTCTTCGGCCAAAAACGACTAAAAAAGGTCATCAACTTTTTGGGCACGGTGAACATAGATAATTTTCTTGACTTTTCGGCCAGATGACAAAAAATCTCGCGTCTTTCTTTCGGCCACTTGTTCGTCCCCCCCCCCCCCCAAGTCTCCGCCCAGGTTTCCGCCCATGGAGCGGACTCATTTGTAATGTAGGCTACGTTTGACGAAGTCAGAGAAGTATTGCGGCGTCAGTCTCAAGCAGAGAAAACAGTCGATTTTCAATGCAGCCAAAGTCTATAACAGTTTGTTTCGAACGCTGCCTTACAACGTAGGAAAAATCTGAAGACTTTTTTTGTCGTCCGGCCGAAAATTCCCGTAACTTTTTACTTTTTCCGCCCCAAAAAATCTGACGACCTTTTTTATAGTCGTCCGGTCAAAATTGCCCGAAAATTTCCGTTACTTTTTCCGCCCGAAAAATCTGACGACCTTTTCTTAATTTCTTTATACATTTTTTTACTGCTTGCCCGAAAAACCAGACTTGCCCGAAATTGGGGGGGGCATTTGCCCCCCCCCCCCCTCTGGACCCCCGTCTCCTACGCCTATGCGTAGGAAGCAAGGTTTCAAGCATTCCACGGTGGGCTACTGCTACTGTCCTGTGGAACAACCCGCAGTCAGTGACAATCGAGATCAATAATAAACATAAAATGAAAGTTGGCCAGAAGTTATCGTGTGTAAAGTAGCCGAGGTATATAATTGTAGTAAGTGCTATCTTTAACAGGGAGTTTAAAAAGTGAGGTCTAAGGACACTGAACAATGACAGAGGAAGAAAACAAACGACATGATTGTGTTGGGATTTCGAACAAATTTTCGCTCACATTATATAGCGCATTGCGATCAGTTGACGCCTTATGGATTTATTTAATATGGAAGTCTGTGTCGTAGAAAATTGCTGCACTATAAGATTTAAGAGACGACGAAAAGCACAATCTGCATTACTTTGTAAGAATTTTTTATGTTTGAAGAGCAGAAGAACTCATTGCTTGATTAATTATCGCACTTCTTGGCCAAACATTCTCTACCTTACGAAACGAGAGGATACTGCATGGTGGCTCCTCTGCCTCTTTCTCTTACTCATCTAGCAACCAGAAGTGTTCTTCCCTTGGCATTTCTGGGTAACCCCTCTGAAGTGACGAAGCGCTCGTGAATAAGCTGGTGCCCTACGCTGAGCTTTTAAGCAACGCTTTTGAAACTTGAAGTTTGCGATTTCAATTTTACAAAGTTAAAGAAGGCAACTATTTGCTGTGAGTAGGCCTACAACAGCTTTGGTTCTATATTTATCTCTGTCTGTCTCTTTGTCTATCTGCCTCAGTGTCTTTGTCTGTCTGTACTAATTTGCCTGCCTGTGTCTGTGTATATGTGCTAACGTGTGTCTGTGTATAATGTGCTAACGTGTGTCTGTGTATGCCTATAGCCTATGTGCTAGCGTGTGTCTGTAGGCCTATTATGTGCTAATCGTTGACCTGCTTACAATTTTATTCTCTGTAGACATCTGTTTGCCTGCTCGTATCCCTGTCTCCTCGACTATTAACCGTATTTCTGCTCACTCCCAGTGCTTTCCTCTTCTGCATGTCTATTCATTCATTCATTCATGCATTCATTCATTAATTCATTCATTTATTCATGTCTGCTTACCTCTCCGTCTGTCTTCCTGCCTGTCTGACCAGTCTGTCCCCAGGGTGCGTTTTATTGCTTACAGCGACAAACATAAGACCTCTGGACAAGGGTTAACAGCACGAAAGCAATGCATCTTCTCGAATCGATTGCTTGAGCGCGTCTCTGGAGCGGTCAATGGTCCACGTAGTAATCACTCACAATCTGTTTCACTTCAGTGCGTCATTCGGCAAAAGCTGCACAATCCAAAATGAGACAGACCGTCAGACACGTTCACTAATTCATTCGCTCAATCTTCCATAAATTAAAGTTGGAGAAGAAATCTTATATAATTGTGTGAGCCATAAGGGGCCCGCTGCTAATCGAACAGCCAATGTTTTATAAGAGAAGTATTATTAATCTCCTACAATGTTGTGGGAGCCCATACAATGTTGCAGTCCGAGTAAGGATAAACGAGGATGTAATAGTGTAACTTTATCCTGATGGTTGGTGGAAGAAGTTAGACCTACTACAGATCTATTTAAGAGAATCAAGTCATTTTCAGAGCATTGACATGTGCACATTTAACTAACTCGGCGGCATTCTAATTGTTTATTTTGCTCTAAGTCGAATTGTCTAAATTTATTAGGGTATAG
>OX243812.1:8344974-8419974 GCA_945859605.1 Lumbricus rubellus
CGGATGACTGTGGAACTACATAGGCCTATTATGATTTAAAAAATAACATTTTGCCTCTGCGCACACAGAATACTAAGAAATATATTAAGAAACGGACCAGGCAAAATCATGGGTGGCTGAAAACTTTCATGTGACTTGGCCTAATCCGAGTCAGCGACTTCACCACGGAGAAAGCATGAGTGTTCCAGAAAGACGCAAGCAAAAGAATTGAATTGAGAACTGAAATTATTTCGAAAACTGAATTAGAAGTATAACTGAATTTTGTTGAAGAACTGGAACTGAATTAGAACTGAAATTGAGACCATCCGAACTGAAATAGAAGTAAAACGGAAATTATTTCCTGAAGTAAAATATCACTGGTTTACGGTTACGATTACCATAAGTTTGTCGCAATACGTTGACAAAATTCATCATGGTTGTGTTCTGATGACTGCATAATACTCATGCCCAACGTGAACGCGAAAGAAAAGCCAATCAGACACTTCTGCACGTTCTCATTTCTTTGCTTAAACATAGCTTTTTTAATGCTTTGCCCTCACAAGCAAATGTGAAAATGTGAAACTGTGAAGTGGTAATTAGCATATTTATTATTATAGTTATCCGTCAGTCATCTTCTTAATCTGACTCATCGATAGATAGAATTGCATGCACTTTAGTTGCGAAGAGTAGCTGCCATGCACTCAATCCAAATAATTATTTCTTTGATCCATTAGGAATTAATTATTCTCCATTAAACTCTGCGCGCAAGTTCCAAGTTACTTTGATCGCTCGTCCTAATCCTGCTGCTGCATGCCGACTTGTATATACTCCGAGTCGATTCCGAACCATGCCCCGAGCAGCGCTGGATCGCACCCTATACAAGATCTACCATATCATCTGACCGCCAATTTCTTTTTAATGGCACTGTGTCATAATAAAGGTGAATAACGACGACCGCCTCCTTCTCTATCCAATATTTGGACGGGCGTCACCTGGAACAACAACAGGGAAGTTTATATCTTTGACATTTTCGCTGCTCTCCCGTTTATATCCCCCGCCGCAATACATCATCTTGAACGCAGTCATGCATAATGCAGCAGCACTCACTATTCGGATAACATTTCATGGCACACATGAAAATTGATGCAATTCAATATAAAGTATATTATTATTATTATAGTAATTATTAAACACCTTAATTAAGGTCAGAGATGAAAATCTCCGACAGGTTGTTTACAACGATACATCTTAAGATTTCCAATGCAATTCAGCCTCATCGCACACTCGGCCATTAACGTAATTTATACAGCGCCCCTTCGAGTTAGCATGCACGCTCACACACGCACAAACACACACAAACACACACACGCACGCACACACAACACATACACGCTCATACATAGCCTATAGGTCTATATAAATATATATATATATATATATATACATGTCAGTGTGATTTGAAAGTGTTCTTGGCTTGTAGCGCAAAAATGTGTTTTTACATGTAACAATTATTCTGGCAGATAGAATCGCCGTTTAAAGTTCTATCGAACTTCATGGTTTCCATCTTATCAGATGAAGTTGAAGACTGGCAAATTCTTCTATAATACGAATTCCCGGCGATCAGAAGAAGAATCTGGAGCAGAAGATGTGCGGACGATAATCATGGACGATCGAGAGACGCGTCCATAATCTGCATGGTCCTTGCAATAGAAGCAGCCAGACTTGAATTCCAGATTATACGAACCAAACGCGTTTCCTGGCTCGAGTTAACCTCGTGACCAGCTGACCATGCCGACGCTCAGCACGTAGGGCCGAAGGCTAAGCAATGCTCTTGCATTGTCAGTCCCAAGCCTTTTTAAGTTAAGAGGACGCCGTTCGTGATATTCTCTAAGGAACAACGTCGTTATATACATGTACAATTGTACGTTGTTGTACAGTAACAAATTCATTGGCGCATTGAAGGCTAATATATCACTGTCGGCGGCGAATGACCTTTGCTGCGAGTGAAGAAGTTTTTTCCCTCTTTTTTGTACAACATTATTTGTTTTTGATAAAAATATTGATGTTAGTAAATTATTTATCTGTGGTAGCTTTACTGATTGATTGGTTGATTGATTTGACAAGGGGATTTCCTCCTTTTGTGGACTTTTGAAGTAATAATAAGCTTTCCAACTTTTTAAAGAACATTGTTTCAGCTTCCAGCTTAAAAAATCAGTTTTCATTGGAAGAATAAATACTAATTAGCGCAGACAACGAATGAATATTCAACGCCAGAACACTATCATCAACAAATCCCGCTT
The DNA here is from genome assembly GCA_945859605.1 of Lumbricus rubellus. NCBI lineage: Eukaryota > Metazoa > Annelida > Clitellata > Crassiclitellata > Lumbricidae > Lumbricus > Lumbricus rubellus. The sequence goes on from OX243812.1 coordinate 8,347,254, forward strand.
CGGGTATTATTATAATACAGTCGATCGGTGCAATGAATGCACATTATAGCCTACGACCTTGAGGCGGAAGAAGGTCAAAGGATGGTGGAAAGAAGGACTATTATTTAAGAAGACGATGAGAAAGGAAGGAGAAAGTGGAGCATGACAAGGATGTCATTTTGGGCTGCTGTGGCATAATTCTTCTGAGATTAATAGAAGCATCAACTATTTAGGTAAGCTTATATGTCAGCGTATTTGGCGAAGTAATATTTCTTTCTTCTTCAATGCCAGACCAATGGCATTGAAGAACAGTCAGATATAAATACAACCCTGCAGGAAGAGAACACGTGATGTTCGATAAACACACAATCATGTAGATTAAATAAAAGATTTGACAAGCCTTAGTCAAGTGTTGTCTTGCCTGTAAATTAATATTATGCCCTCGAAAAAATGGGATCTCGCGTTTGGGGTATGAGGGAGGAAAAGAAAAGAGGAAGAGAAGAGAAAGGAGGAAGAAAGAGAAAATGATGTATATAGGAATGCACAATGAGGAAAAATAAGAGGACGAAATGAACGTGGGTATGGAAAATTGGAAAAGAAGGAGGTTGATATAGAGAGGAATGATGGAAATGAAGACGAAGAAGAACCGGAGAAAGGTCAGAGAAATAACGGGAAACGAAAGTGCATGGTGGACACAGGAAGAGAAGGAGGAGAGGGGAAAAGCAGGGAGAGGAAGGCGGATGCAGAAGGGAGAGGGAGAGGGAGAGGGTAGGAGAAGGAAGAGGGTGAGGGAAAGGGCGGAGGTGAAGAGACTTACCATCCTTCCATCTCTCATGAGCGGAGTAGAAATTCAGCGGCTTACAACCGCTTACGGCTCTTCTCAATAGGATTTAATTAGAGCGACGACGACTCTATCCGCATTCATTCGAAGAGTCTCATTGGCACCGTCACGTGACTACATCACGTGCGATATATAAGGTCAAGCAGAGAAAGACAGACAGACAGACAGGCAGACAAACAGGCGGGCCAGAAAAGGACCCGGACGAACCGAGATTAGCAGACGATGTGCCTATGGTGTCTACGCTGTCTATAGCAGCGTAAGGCATTGTGTCCATAGATTCATATTGTGCCTCTTGCCGAATGACTATAGTCAGAGGTGCAGGTGCTCGCAACACGGAAACGCCAAGAAAAGAAACGCCTTAAAGGAATGAGAGATTGGTGAAGGAAGACGAGTCATTTAATTATAGTTAGCCTAAGACTTTGGCGACGAATTATAATATTATCATAATTTGCTTGCTGGGTGCTCGGCTGTGCGCACGGAATTATAGGTCATTCTATTATGATGTAGTCTATAATTAATTATTATAGGGCATTTTATGACGCAACCACAATGAAATTGAAATTGTAAGTAAAATGTTTCAGAGTGGAGTAAAGTCCAGGAAACAGAGATCGAATCGACTGGTCAATAAAACGATTCATTCGATTTGCCAGTTGATCAGTTGACGATTTTTTTTCGACCACGGGGTATAAAATTATGCCGACATTAATATTGAACCAGATTACGTCGTGTCAGTGTGATGAATGATGATGTTGAATAAAATGCTCAACGAGACCAGAAGGCAATACTGTCAATACATAGCATTTTCTGCATCAGTTTCTTTCCAAATGCGAGTTCATTGTCTTGTTGACAATACGCTCCGGTGAGTTAAGTTAAGACAGACTAGAGCTGACGTAACCTGCACTTTGTCAGGTCGACCAGTATGGAATTACAATGATCTAGGCACGTAGAACGTAGTCATGGAGAATGATTGAACGGGGGTCGATGCAGCAACGATTAAAACTAGGTTGCGTTGTACATAAATATTATATATATATATATATATATGTATATAATTTGTAACGCGTTCATCATGCAACTTTTAGAACAGAAAATACAATAGAGGTCCATATATAAATTATGTATACGCTGCAGTTTGTATGTGCACTTGTTATAGCGCCCCTTCAAGCTCTATCTACTCAGAGGCGCTCCCGACTGCAGAGCGGACACTGCATCGGAGTTTCACGCCGAAGCGCTGAGCAATTGTGAGTGAAGGACTTGCTCAAGGTCTTTACGCGGCAAGGTGGATTCGAACCTCGAACCTTCCGGCTCCAAGGCAACGACGCCACCACTACACCACCGCGCCCCACAGCAGTAGTCCGTATACTATATAAACGTGTATCTGGGAGGATCTGAGTGCAATCAATTCCTCATCAATTTCTGTTGACGCTCGACGTCTATCCTCAAGTCTAACAATGCGTCTGTCTTGGATGCAGACAATGAAAAGACATCCATGTCTGCATATATATTTATATATATATATATGCATATATATATTTATATATATATATATGCATATATATATTTATATATATATATACTGGCACTGCAGTGGCCCGCTAAAAAGACGCAAGCAAGACTGAAGGCACGCAGCACACGCATGCATACATGCAAACATAAATGTGTATACAAACTATACATATACAATTATATACATAGTACCTACATACATTCTCTGTAGTAATTAGATTCGTCTTCCCCGATGTTGGTTTACGCATCTACACTATACATGTAGTCCCAGGTCTCATTCCAGAGCTGTCAAAGGGTCCTATATTGTATTGTATTTAAACATTTATAAAGCGCCTCTAGTAGGGTGAACCGTTCAGAGGCGCTCCCAGTGCGCAAGGCCCCGCGAGAAGAAACAAGTTTTGAGAAGAGACAAAGCAGAAGAGAGACTACCAGAGAGAAGTGTAGAGCGAACAGAAGGAAGAAGGGCATTCCAAAGAGAAGGACCAATTGAGACAAATGATCGAGACTGAGCCATAGCAGTTCTAGAACGAGGAACCAAGAGGTCAAATCTGTTGGATGAACGAAGTGGACGGTGGGAGGAAGCCGAGTGAGGACGAAGTAAAACATTAGTCAGATATTTTGGAACAAGACCCCGTTGAGCCTTAATGATCAGAGTGAGGATCTTAAATTGTGTGCGAGCACGGAGAGGAAGCCAGTGTAGTTCATGAAACATAAAGGCAGATATGTGAGAGTACTTGGGAAGGCGGGCAATCAATCTAGCAGCTGAGTTGAGAACCGACTGAATCGGAGAAAGACGAACTTTAGGAAGACCAATGAGGAGAGCATTGCAATAGTCAATTCGTGAACATATAAAAGCATGAATTAAGGTAGTGAAGATGGAGGAGGAGACAGAGCGACGAATGACTCTGAGACGTCTTAAATGAAAGTAAGACGAGCGTGTAACATTGGAAATATGCTCGGTAAAGGTAAGTGAGCTATCAAGTACAACACCCAGATCCCGCACACTTGAAGAGAAGGAAAACAGCGGGAATTTTTCAGAGAGCAGAAAGAAATCAAGCTTCTGGAGCTGCTGGGGAGTACCTAGCCAGATGAATTGAGTCTTTGAAGTATTAAGTGAAAGGCGATTAGAAGACATCCATGAGTGGAGATGATTAGTAAGGGATTCAATAAGCGCGACTAACAGCAGCTGGGAAGATGAGGGTCCATGGACAAAAGCCTGAACATCATCAGCAAATAGATGGCCAGCAGCACTACAAATCCGAAACAGAGAAGAGATGTCAGCCGTGTAAAGAATAAATAAGAGAGGTCCAAGAACTGAACCTTGAGGAACACCCAGATTAATATGAACCCATTGGGTTCGAGAGTCACCAGATATAATCATTTGAGTTCTTTCAGAAAGGTACGACTGGAACCAAGACAGGGGAACACCCTTAACACCATAGGAGATTTCAAGACGCTTGAGTAGGATATCATGATCGACCATGTCAAAGGCTGAAGAGACATCATAGAGGGCCAAAAGAGTGACCTCAGACTTATCAATAGCAGAATAGATTTCGGATAATAGAGAAAGGAGAGCTGTCTCGGTGGAATGATGGGCCCTAAAACCTGATTGATTTGCAGGAAGGAGGCCAGATTGCTCAAGATAAGGTAGAAACTGTAGAGAGACAAGACGTTCCAGTGTCTTAGAAAGAAAGGATAGATTTGAGATAGGCCGATAATTTTGGCAAAGGTTGGTGTCAAGGTTAGGCTTTTTGAGGGAAGGAAAGACAAGGGCCCGTTTCTGTGAGGGAGGGATGCAACCTTCAGAGAGGGACCTATTAAACAGGTAGACTAAAAATGGGCTAAAGTCATCCAAAATGTCATTGATTACAAATGGGGGTAGGGGGTCAAGTTCACATGAGTTTAAATTTGCAGTTGTAAAAGCTAGCCGAAGGTCTAATTCAGTGATAGGTTTAAAATCATCAAAAACAGTTGAAGTTGAGGTAAACTTTGGAGGGGGTGCGTCAGCAGTTGAAGCACGAAGGCGGTCAATCTTTGCTGACAGTGCGTCCAGAAATTCACCTGCTATATATGTTCACTTCTGATCTAAGCCATGCTTTATGTATCCCTAAGGGTTGCTGCTGTAGATTGCCACTATGGAATGAGCGACCGCCTAAAATGAATGGTGCTAAATCTGAGGTTTCTTGACTAAATATGACTTGACATCTATTGAAATTTTTTGAAGAAATTGTGCCATATTTGAGTCAATGATGTCACGGAAACCTATAGCGTGGTTTGCTTGGTTTGGTCAAAAGTAATTTTATCGCATCCCCTTGAAATCATCTTTTTTCAGCCGGGGTTGGGTCAATGTCTCGATTTTCCTTAGACGTGGTCCTTAAGTAAGTAAGTAAGTAAGTAAGTAAGTAAGTAAGTAAGCCGTTTATTGACAAAGCATCAAACACGTACAAAAGAGCAGTAATCAGTACAAATTCAATGACTTTCGAGTGATCGGTGCATAAGTCAAAGGGTCAATCCAAAAAGGTCGTATGGACCCGCTGAGGCTGGATTGACCCTTCCTTTCTCAATAACATTTGGCTATTGTAAAAAAAACAGTGCAAAGCACAACATCTTACACATGAAACGAAAGCAAACTGAAATGAAATGACACACAGATTTCAAAACAAAACAAAAAACAAGAAAAAAACAAATTATGACCAATTGTTTAAATCTAGTAAACAGAGATTAAACAGTCTTTTAATTTTTTCTTAAACATGTTAATGGTGGGTATAAGTGTAATATATTTTGGGAGGTTATTCCATATCATAGGGCCAGAACATTTAATCGAAAATAATTTCATCCTAGTATGTGCAACATCGGTGCGGTAGTGTAACAGAGTTCTAGTGAAATGGTTATGTACAGCAATTCCCTGACAAAAATAACCATCAAATGTCCTAGGCAACAATTTGTGATGATAGCGAAACATGAACAAACTGATTTGAAACTTATATATATCTGATAATCGTAGTATGTTATAGGTTCGAAAAATTGGTTTGGTACTGACAGACCAGCATAATAAGAAAATAGTTCGAATGGCACGTTTTTGCAAACTCTCCAATTTTTTTAAATAAAAACTATAAGTTGAGGCCCAGCAAATGTTACAATATGACAAGTATGGAAAAATTAAGGAATAGTATAAGCCTTGTAATGTAGCTTGAGAGAGACAGTGACGGATTCTTGATAGCACGCTAATATTTTTTGCTATTTTTTTAGATATCTGCTTAATGTGTTCTTTCCAGGTGAGGTGCTGGTCCAGATACACACCTAAAAATTTACACGATTCAGTCGGCATAATCATTTGACCATCCATTGTCAATCTGTAATCACACACTGGCGTTAGTTTACGGCGGGATCCAAAAAGAATAAAGTTTGTTTTATCAATATTAAGCGATAATTTGTTAGCTCTAAACCAGGAAGAAATGGTGATGAGCTCATGATTAGCTCTTTCAAACAATGATTCTATTGACTTATCAGATATAAAGGCATTCGTGTCATCAGCAAACAATATATAGTGAAACACTTTGGAAGTAGTCGTCAGGTCATTTACATATATTAGAAATAATAATGGCCCCAGAATTGAACCCTGAGGTACGCCACAACTGATGGGTTTAAGTTTGTGTAATAATAGTGACCACCGCTTTTGCAAGTGTTGATGACAGTCGCCAAATTCTCTGGTCCAAGGCTGAAATATTCTCTGGTGACATGACAGCAATCGCTGATTCGAAACAAGTTAAAGAGCATCGTTAGTCGTTAGTGAGGTTCGGTTCCAGGTCGAGGTACAACCGCTGCTTCTTTGTGAAGTTTAGCAACCGTTATAAATAACAACAGAGAAAGGCAGACAGACGAAGAAAGGGACGTATAGAGGTATGGACAGACAGAGTCGGATTAACAGGGACAGACAGACAATAGAAAATACGAAGTAATGAGAAAACCTTTCCCTCCATGCTAATATTTATACTCAACAGCAATTTGCGAACTCCGATGTGAATTCGAAACCCAATTCGAATGGCGGCGATGTCATCATTATATGGCATTGTTAAGGTAAATCCGATTGTATTCAGGAGCGGACAGATGAGGTCTTTGAAAGGAGCTATATAAACATATGTAGGTGCAGCGAATGGAGGCACACGCAGTAATTGCCTCTGCCTTTCAGCATGCAAGATGGCTATAATATACATGTAAGGTGGAGACGACATTAGCGACATCGTGTGACCGGTAAGCAAAATCGAGGGCGTTGTTGGGGTCGCTTAGAACGAAGCAAGAAGAGAAGGGAAGGAGGAATGAAAGAGTGAGAGAAGGAGGATCAGGAAAAAGATGAATAAGATTCAGAGTAGGAGGACGAGAAGGAGCAGAAGGAGGAGGAGAAGGAGGAGAAGAAAGAATAATAAGATTCTGAGAAGAAAGAGGAGGATAAGGAAGAAGACTAGGAATGAGAGGAGGAGGAGGAATAGTAGGAGGAGGATGAGAAACAGCGATGAGATTGGCGCGGAGGGTAAACAGAAAGTGGGTGGAAAGAGAAGGAAGAGCAAAAGGAGGAAAGGGAGCGAGAAGAGGAAGTGAAGAAAGAGGGATTATGATGATGAGGAGGAAGAGAATAAACGTCTATACATCTATAATTATGTACATGTACAATGTACCTTTACTTCCATGCATAATTCTCTCCGTACTTTCATCCACCCGTCCATGTATATTCACCATCTAACAGAGGGGAACAATACTGCTAACTGACAGGAAGGGAACAAAAAAATAGAATGCGAAGAATGCTGCAGCCTTAGATGAAGATAACAAGGAAAGGAAGAGGAGGACTCAGAGGAGGAAGCGGAGGTGAAGTTGAGTGACAGGAAGAGGATTATCGGAAGGCACATGCGCATGCGCAGAGAAGGCCATTAGATTGACTTTGCCGAAGCCCTTTCTTCTTATCCAACTTAAGTGCAGAGAAGAATCGAGACTCAGGAGAAACATTGCATGTGAGATAAAGTGATGGGTGGGTGAATGGACGGATGGACGGATGTATTAGTAGATAGATGGATGGATGCATGGTACCGGGATGGATGAGAGTAGGAGTAGATGTACGTATGGATAACAGATGGATGGATGAAAGTACCAGACATACTCGAGAGATGGATGTATGGAAGTACATGTATATTGTATGGATGGATGACAGATAGATGGATGAAAGTACCAGACAGATGTACGGATGAATACTGGTGAGATGGTTGCATGGAAGTACAAGTGGATGTATGGATGGATAACAGATGGATGGATGAAAGTATACCAAACAGATGTATGATTGGATACTGGAGAGATGGATGTATAGGGTGTCCAATAAGTTCGTGAACGATTTTGCCTGCAGATAGGAGAAACTTTTTGCAACAAACATTAATAATGCTTATGTCATTTGAAAGAGCTTTATGTCCCGAAACCAAAAAGTGTAAAAAGTGTTAGTTTTTTTGCAACGAGGAAATGACGTCATCAATTTATGCGGAAGGGCTATTTTTAGTCAATTTTATGCCGTTCGCGATCGTTTTTCGTAAACAAACTCGGAAATGGGGAAAAAATAGCAGACGTTCAGTTACGCTCGAAATCTGCTATTCTTGCTGAAGAAGGATATTCATATTTCGTTAGGCTATAGGCGATAAATTAGGACGATCGAAAGGTTGGGTAGCAAAATGGGTCAAAAGAAGCAAGCAAGGCGAGTTAGGCGATCATGCACGATGCGGTCAACTAAAGATTTTGACACAGGCTGCTATTAAAATAATCAAAAAGGCGAAATACAGACGAGGATTTGGATTGAGACAGATAGAAAATCTCTCAAGGCATGTGGACTGAAGGGCAACAAAGAAACAATCAGAAATTACATGAAAGTGGAGTTGAAGTGGAGGAGTTAGAAACGCAGAAAGGCGCCATTGCTAACAGACGCTCAGAGAAAAAAATCGGTTGTTATTCGCGAGCACATACATCTGCTGTTTCGCGAGCATGGCTGAACGAAAATATTTCTAACTACATTGAAAACTGGTCTCCAAACTCTCCTGATCTCTCACCGATTGAAAATCTCTGGAGTATACTCTCAAGCAGTGTCTACAAAGATCCTGAACCAAAAAAGACCTGCTCAGCTAAAACGTCGTTTGCGAAAAGCATGGAAATCGATATCGGTTGAAACTTTGTACAACCTCATCGAATCTTTACCCAGACGAATGAAAGCTGTTATAGCCAGCAAAGGCAACATTTTTGCCTATTAAATGGTACAAAAATTATTGATTTTTGTTGTGTATATATATATTTTTTGTAACAAGCTAGCAAAATCGTTCACGAACGTATTGGACACCTTGTACATGGAAACACAAGGTATGCGGGTATACATATGCACCGATGCGTATCTGACGGATGGATGAAATGGAGCAAAAGAGTGAACAGATGGATGATGGAAGCAACAAATTGATAAGCGGATGAACGGAAGATGGAAGGACAGACAAATGCGTCGTCGGATCAATTGTTCCTGGAACAAATTGTCCAGGATTAAATTCCCCGTCGGCAGCAAATATCCGGATAAAAGATGTCCCGGAGAGATGTTCTAAGGCAGCGGTTCCCAACCCGTGGCCCGCGGGCCAAAAGTGGCCCGCGAGGCCTCACAAAATGGCCCGCCAGGCCTCAACAATGGCACTCATCTCTCAAAGAATTAACAAAAAAATTTGAAAAAATTTACAATTTGGACAGGATAGAACATAATTATAATCATTTTCTCTTACAAATTATTTTATTTTGAAGTCCATAATTTTATACATCAAACACTCTACTGTGAATTAATTATAACAATTTTTATATGCCTTTAGTTAATAAAATTTCAGCACTGTGGTCCCCTAAATGCCCTAATGTCATTTAACTAAGAAAAAGTGGCCCTCGTGTCCTCCAAATCAGAAAAAGTGGCCCTACAGTCAAAAAAGGTTGGGAACCACTGTTCTAAGGTTTAATTATGAGACCGGAGAATGTCCCCAGATGAAAACAGCAATTAATTAAAGCCATAAAAATTGAAGTCGGATTCTATATGGTCCGAAATGAAATTACAGTTGTCAGTGTATCACCATAAATAATTCAGTAGATCGGTTGGACAGTATTTTGAAACATTAGTTGGTTAATGAGCTTTAAAAACATGCTCTCTGCGCTGTTTTCTTTCAGATGTGACGCTTAGAATTCCACCAGTCCATTTCCCCTCATTATTAACATCCTTTTTAGATTGTGTTGATAGCTTAATGATCAACGGACGCAACGCTGTTGTCCGTATAATAAACATCGGTACATGCAGGCGGCAGAATGGAGCACTCGCGAGTGTCGCGTTGCAAAGAAAGCGGCTGGAAAACAGGAATAACACAACAAAGCGACAGGATATTAACAGATGTCTGTGAATATATATACATGTATATATATTATATTATATTATATTATATATATATATAATTTTTTATATAATATGTAGGCCTATTCACAATTTGAAACGACAGGCTACTGTGGAGGACAGACAGACAAGGACAGAAACAGGGACAGGGACAAAGACATGGACAGAAAGGCAGACAGACAGAGACAGCGAGATAGAGAGCAGTTTGGACAAAAAAAGGAAGTCTCCAATTAGTGTATACTCTCTCATTGCAGTCGCGAGAGTTCGTCCTCTCCTCCTCCTCCTCCTTCTCTTATTCCTTCTCCTCCTTCTTCTCCTCCTCCTCCTCCTCGTCGGCTGGATGAGCAACAAAAGCAACTCTCGGTTTAGTCTGGCTGCTGCTCTTCCTCGTCCTCCTATTCTTCTCTGTGGTCATGGATTGATCAGTGATCACACGTTGGTGTCAATTACAGATGTTTCAATAGACACAGAAGACAGATGGTCCCTATCTCATCTCATCTCATCAGCAGTATAATTCATTGCATATATCGTGAAGATTGATGAGCAACATCCAAAGGAACGAAACAGGAATCGTGATCCATGATAATTATGGGATAAAGAGACCAAGATACATTTACATCTGATACTGATAGATGGACAAATAAAAACCGTACAGGAAAACGCCCACACGGTAAAACGGGAAAACAGGAGAAGGGACAGCCCTATAGCACAAACAATTAACTTTGCTGACACCAAAATATTATTTGACACAATCAATCAATTTGACATAACGATTAACCAGTCATCCAATCAATCATTCAATCAATCAATCAATATTTTATTGATTACCGTATACACATAGCATAGCACAAACCCATAGTTCGGATGGTCACATGCATGTAAAGGTGTCAAAAGGTAAAAGTTCCTCTAAGTCTAAGGGGTCGCACTAAATAGTCTACGTCAAAGATCAATCAATAAATAATTATTATCACTCTCTGCAGAACATTAGGCCTATGCATTTTAGACAGTCGCATATCATCACGTTGTAACTCATTATAGGCTATACTCCATTTCACGAATTTAACAAAGTACATGTATACTGATTGCAAGAAAAACAAGTGAAAACACAAAAACCTATGTGCAAAAACTTCTATGCAACAATTAGACAAAATTATCATTAATTGATTATTGCATATAAAAGAAATAAGTTTAGCTTGCATTTAAATTGACACATCGTAGATAGCCTACACTCACTGGTAAGTTCAATAAGCAGAGAATTATTCCACAGAAAAGTTCAAAATCTAATACTATGCTTGTAAGTATGTTATAATCAATTTCTTTAACTAAAACGCGATCTTATCATACTTTACAGCTGACTTCAATAATGAATTTCTAGACTGAATTTTTCTCAATTATTTGTTGATGGAATATTCAAGGCAGAATTTTCGTTTTACGAATTAGGCCTAGGCCTACTACTGGTGTCACTACGAAAAATACGATAGTTTGTAACGTTGAACTTTTGCTATTTAATTCAAAGTAATAGACCTACTCAATTCATCTATCAGATCGAAGTCATAATTATTTTGTATAACTGGAAATATGGCCTACTTTATTTGCCTTATATGACGTTATTATCATTCCGATTTAAAAACCCTAAAAAATTATGTCTAATATTGTTCTCGCGCTGAGTAGGGTAATAGCCTACTTTGACAGTCTATAAAACTTGCACCGGAGATACTTTTCTTGAAATAAACGTCGTTTATTTCATGGCACCACGGCCTTCTTCATGGGCGACTTGTAAAGTCTGCGCTCATTTACAACCTGTTAGCGTTGCTTACAAATTCCGTCGTTGAATACAACACGTTTCATGCGTCCTTTTGTTGTGATTCCGTGGAAGGCAGGTTCCCTGCAGTTTTGCTGAATAGGGCCAACACATTAGCTGATCCGGTCTTGAGTGTCATAACTACCTTCCCTCTTTTCTTCCCTATCTGCTTCCTGCAACAGGTTTTTTTTATCTACCTCTCTTCATTTCCTCTTCAGTCTGAATACAGTATGAATGTGGGTCTGCCATTCTGTTTGCCTACCATTTTGCCTGTCCACGTGTCTGCCTGAATTCGCATCTTCGTGCTGTTCTTGTGAATGTCTTCCTGCCGTTCTGCCTGTCGGTTTGTATCACTGAACGTATGCATGCACAATGTTGTACATGGCGAGATTCAATCTACGTAACAATGTAGCGGCGGGGGTGTCAAGGAATGGCGATCTTGCTATTTTTGTCGCGTGACACAATTTGAGGACCCCAGCACAGCCAGGATTTTGTTTGGGGGGGGGGGGGGGTTTACTCAGTTGAAACAATTGCCCAGAATTTCAGCAGCTTCCACATCATCATTGTCATCGTCGTCGTCGTCGTCATCATCATCATCATCATCATCATCATCATCATCATCATCATCATCAACAACATCATCACCGTCATCATCGTCGTCATCGTCGTTGTAGTCGTCGTCTTCGTCGTCATCATCATCATCATCATCATCATCATCATCATCATCATCATCATCATCAACAACATCATCACCGTCATCATCGTCGTCGTCGTCGTCGTCGTCATCATCATCATCATCATCATCACTATCGTAATCATCATGATTATTATCATCATCGTCGTATAATTGAGAGCTTCACAATTGAATCCCCTTTATATCTTAAATCTTAGGTTAGTATATGCATTATTTCATTTCTTCATTATTTCATTGGGGTGGGGCGTTCAAATACCCCAAATAATCCCCCTACCTCCGCTGAATGCGGCCTTGGCAGCCAGTGTGTCAACGACCTCATGAGGTCGGTCTCAACTGAGCAGTTTGTCTTTGTTAGAACGAAACAGCTATTACCGATTGACTGATGGATATGATTATATGGCTGACACCTCGCCACTGCAAAGAGGAGAGAGATCCTGCTGTACCCAATGGCCCACCCTCCCGTTGATATGATATGCAGCAAAACCAAATCGTAATCGGATCCATAATTATTATGCAAAGGATCAGAGCGTAGGACATCGACCCAAGGGTCCCATGTCCACATGACATGGCATGAATTGATTATTGATTAAACATAAATTATTGTAGATTCTACTGTAGAAGATCAGAGTTGAAATGGGGTCGGAAAAGACTTTATTCCGGGCAGTTTTTTTTAATTTAATACTGATAATAATATTAATAAATGACAATGACAATGATAGTGATAATGATGATGATGATGATGATGATAATAATAATAATAATAATAATATTATTATTATTATTATATTATTATATTATTTTGAGCACCTGAGGGATCATAAATACCTCGGGTAAAAAAAATTAATAATAATAATAATACCTCGGGTAAAAATGTTTTAGAATAATAATTGTAATAGCAACAAAAAATAATAATAACAATAATAATGATAATGGTGAAAGCTGTGCTTGCGTGAGTGTGATTGAGCACGCAGTCATGAAAGTCGGAAAGCAGATGGAAGAATTGTAAAAAAAATTAAAAAATTAATAATAATAATAATAAGACGATCGAGGCCTGACTTAAAAAAAATAAATAAATAAGAAATAAAAATAAATAAATAAATAAAATAAAAATAATGATAATAGAACGATGAAGATGATGATGATTATTATTATTATTATTATTATTATTATTATGATGATGATAACAACAACAACAGCCTGTTTAAACAAAATTTATCATTATAATCATAATAAAAAATATAGATCTACATGCCAGACGTCAATGTTTGAAACGAAGGCAATACTAACTTAAGCCTCTTCAGCATTTAAATTTACAGTGTGACAAGTAAAATGAACTGAGTACAGTGAGTAGGCCTATAATTAAAATACGTGTATAGGCCTGTATAGAAGGTTATTTGGCTTTTAATGGACAGACTCTCAGGGTAGGCCTAATTGGATTTGCATCATTTGGTTAAGAGCATAGCACTATATGCACGTTTGACTTTTACAACGCTCTCACATAAGAAAATTTCTGATGCTATTTCAATTATTGCTGTATGGTTTGGGAGTCTGAACGCGACTCTTTCTGTCGCAATTCGTTGACTATTTTCCATCGCTTTGTGTGCTTGCGATTGCAGCATCGTTGGCTTTTGTCGGGTTTAATGAAGCGACGAGATGTAGTGAAAACGTGTGCTGAATGAAAAGTTATTGCAGTGCTTAAGGAGAACTCAAACAGAGAGAGACACACAAACAAGAAGACAAGCATACAGACACGCAGACAGAAAGACAGATACACAGACAGGAGGACAGACACACATACAGAAAGACAGACACACAGGCAGGGAGACAGACACACAGACAGAAGGACGGACACAAAGACAGAAAGACACACACACAGACAGGAAGGCAGACACAAAGACAGAAACACAGACACAAAGACAGAAAGACAGACAGACAGACACACACTGACAGGAAGGCAGACACACGGACAGAAAGACATACACATGGACATGAAGGTGGACAAACGGACAGGAGGACAGACCCACTAACCAGAAGACAGACACACACACACATGAAGATGGGCACACAGATAGGAGGACAGACACAGGCAGGAAGACATGCAGACATATAGACAGGAAGACAGACTCACAGACAGGAAGACAGACACATGCCTGCGGTTTCAATGGGAGTCGTAGAGGCAAACATCCTGCGACAAAACAAGAATTAATCTTCTTTATTCTCCGTCGTGTGGCGTTAAAAACATTTTGGTCAACGAAGATTTCTTCGCTGTTGGGTGGCGCTAAATAAATACGAAAAGCCGAATCACGATGGGTGGTTGAAACTACGAGGAAGAGGAGTAGGAGAAGGGAGAGGAATCTGAGGAGGGAGGAATGAGTGATATTGCGAGGAAAGAGGGAAGAATGAAAGGATTTCAGGAGGAAGAAGAGGTACAAGAGGAAGAAGAAGAAAGAGGACGAGGAGCAGGTGAAAAAATCTGAAGAACAAGCAGTACGGAGAAAATTGGATGAGGGAGAAGAAGAGTTAAAGACAAAGAGAAAAGAGATTTGAATGAAAGGAAATTGGCGGAGGAAGAGAAGAAAGAAACGAGGCGGATAAAAACAACATTTAACAGGAAGAAGGTGAGGAAAGATTCAAAAGAGACTCAGCAGGATGGATAAGAAAAGGAGGAAGGACAGGATGGGAAGAAAGAATTAGACGAAGACAACAAGAAGGAAAGAAGAGAATCGGACGGAAGAGACGAGGGGAATTGGGAAGAAGTAGAGGGAGATGGAGCCAGTGTAGGAAGGACGTAATCGCGGGAGGCAAGGACTCCGCCTGGTGTCGTTACTTCTGATTCTGATGAAAAAATGTGGCTCAGGAAAGAGTAAAATACATAAAATTGTCAGTAAGAGGCTAACAAGCCGCGTGGTGCCTTGCGTTTGGTGGGCCATGAAATAAGGATGGAGCAAAAATAGCAATGGTCGGACGGGATGAAAAGTATGTATAGAAAGAACATAAACGGGTGGAGGGAAAGTGGTCACACGCAGTTCATTAAATTCTATCGATGTCTTCATATTAATATTTGATGCTGCTTGGTTCTGATGGTTTTTATTTGGTTTGTCTAACTAGAAGAAAGTGCATCGAAAGTGGAGTGAGCTATACTATACAGACAAGATGCATGAAAGAAAAGAAAAGTAAGGGAGCAGTGAACGGAATAGGCCTAAGCATGGAAACACAGGGTAGGCTATAATGGAAGAATGCCAATTGCACACGTGTCAATTGCTTATTCTGCATTTCGTTTTCGGCAGCATGAAATCGGGAAACTGTAGATATATAATGAAAATTAATTATGCTTTTGCGCTTCATTTTGCTCAAGAAACCTTTAGCATAATAGAACCAAGTCACATCCGCTTATTGATGGCCATTGGCTAGCTAAAATTGAAAACTGCCAAAAGGGCAAAATTTATAACAAATAGTATTTGTCACATTTGCTATTGCACCCTTTCAAGATCTTTACATGATCAGAGGCGCTCCCGACTGCAGAGCGGACACCGAATCGGAGTTTCACGCCAAATCGCATGAGCAATTTCGGGTGAACGACTTGCTCAAGGTCTCTACGCGGCGGCTTGAGGTACATTCGAACCTGGAACCCTCCGGCTCCAAGACTCCGAAACTCACCACTACACCACCGCACCCCTATATAGATACAGCACATACATTCAGCCATACATGCAACGTGCGTACGTACAATCGTACACTCATACAAACCTGTATACATTCATATATTCATTCATTCAGTCATTCATTCATTCAGTCACGCTTCCTTGTGTAATGCATGCAGCCATGCATGCACATTGCACATTATCTATACACGGTGAGTCACCAAAACCATGGCCTTACATAACTTAACATATCCGTGAAGATAGCCATCAATTTTAATGAAATTTCAGGACAAAATAATGCTTGATAGTCTAGCCAAGTACCACATAAATTATTTCTTATAAGAAGTTGGATGAGCCTCAATAATAACGATTCCAAAACAATCCCATCAAAATGACTTTTATGAAAGAAGATAAACATGCTATATTACATGTATATTTTATGAGAAAATTTGAAAATTACGGCGCGCACTGTTGTTAAAGGAAATGTTCAGAAAAGGGGCGGAGTCGTGTTGGATAACCTGTTCTGTTTCAAAGATGATTAAAAATGAGCTTTTTTCATCGTCAACCATAGCGTATACGTGTAGATGTAGGTGGCAGCGGTGCGCGAAAGACCAGAAATGTCGACATGGTTGAACAGGTTGAAGCGCTGGTGTTCTGCCAAGATCATGATAATTATGCGGCAACGCGTCGTACGGTTATTACGGTCAATGGACAATAATAATTGATCCATGTTCATGTGCTGCAAGGCGTTGGCCAATGGCCAGGTATTTAGTGAGATAACGGAGCATTCCGCCTTCCAAGCAGCAGGATTGCGCTTCTGTGCACAGAGTTCATGATAGGCATATACTGCTGAATTGTTGCGAAGTGAAACATCTGATTTCATCACGTCTACTTTATGGCCACCTAACGACTAGCCAGATGCACAATTTATCAGGTCGCCTCAACTTCCCTCAAGGTCATGGAAGTTGTTCAGCCGGTCGAAGAGAAATTAAATGTAGGCTACAGAAGATATTCTACAGCCCATAGAAGGTTTGGCAGGTCATATAAGGCAGGTCAGGAGCAAAACAGGCAGGTCAAATCCGTGACCTCTGGTCACGCTGCCACTGCTAACGGCTCCGATTAAAATCCGGAAGACTTAGAGATTATAATTTATTAATTATAAATTATTATAGAGCGCCATGAAAGAAAGGGTCTGTAGTCTGTACATGTAGATGTCGAATGCATGATGTCAACGATCTGCGTCATAGAGTTGAAGACGTAGCCTATAGAACGATCTGTGGATCAGTGCATGCATGCATCATTGAAAGAGTAGCGTGGACCCTAGGGCGTCTTTGCGCATGCGTGGATGCCAAATGAGGTCATTTGAACACAAGCTTAATAAGCTTATAGGCTTCTTTGTGCTCAGCATTTACTCCTCTATAATTATGTGCAAAAATGTCATTGACATAGTCTGCTATCTGACAAGGGTACAGCAAAAATATGTAGGGACTTTTTATGATTCACCGTGTATTATAATATTATTACATTCAGACATGATAGTAGGCCTATACACGCTTGTAGACATAGAGCCTACATGTATACATGTATTTCGCATGATATACATAGTCGCCTGTCGTGCTAAAGAACCCTGTCTATGTAAGCGAAGTCTTCATGCAGGAGTGGTCGAATCATCGACAGTAGAGTGTGGCTGCATGTCTCTTGAAAAAGAATCATTATGAAACAATTGTCGCTGATCAAACACGTAATCTTTCCTTTTTATTCAATTATGTCGAGTTGAGAATAACTCTGTGATTAGTTCTCCTCAAGTAGGTCCACAGACTACACCGTAGGCCAATTATTGCAGATGCAAAAATTGCATTAAGAAATAAGAAAAGTGCAGTTTCTTCTACTTTAGGACAAAGCAGCGCTCGTGAATAGGCTGGTAGGCCTACCCTGTGGCTGGCTTTCATTTGGCGCTTTTGAAGTTTGGAGCGTGCAGTAATTGATTACCCATTTTTAATGTCGTATTATTGTCGTTTTTTGGGGCAGACATCAATCTTCATTCTCAGCACCCAACTCTGAATACTTAACCAACAGTTACTGTCAACAGGAAAGCGAATCGTCGGTCTGATTATAAATGCGAGACGCTGATAACAAAAGTTTCTCCGTAATTAGAACATTTGTTATTTTGTTTGACTTGTATAATGTGCAATAAATAAACAAATCAAATCAAATCAATTAAGCTTACGCGACTTTGTTGGCCTTGTCGCTGTTGTTGAAAACTATTGGTTGGTAGGGAAATTTCTTCGATAAGTCAGCGCTGTGTGATCTGCAAGTTACGCTATATACGACGGTATACATTACGCACGTCTCAGTCAACTGGTTTGTAATCTGTGGGGTATCTCAAAGCCTCTGTCCTCTATATTCTTCAACGCTTTTGTCGCAGGATATATCTTTGGAGGCCTACCCTTAGAGCCTCTTAGGTGTAGGCCTAACTATTTTAAAAAAAGCTTTTGAACATGCTGCCAGATCAGTCCGCTGTCGTGAAATTTTATTCCACAAACAGCAGATCTTTTGTGAACTGAATATTTACCGATAATACAGTCTATCATTTTCAATTACAATTTACCATAACTACTATAGGTCCACTACATTTTTCCATTTACTACTATTGTGCCTATTGTGCAGTGTACCATTCGTCAATGCATTTTACCGTTTGCCATAACAAGTCACCATTTACTAGTAGGCTTACAGTTTGCCAGTTTACAATCACAATGTACCATATATAAAGTTATCAGTGACCAAAATTTAACAAGGTATGATACATATATATTTTAAAATCTTTATTAATTCATTCGCCTATGAATTTCTATAGCGCCTCTTCACGATCACTACAGTAATTCAGAATCTCTGTCGACTCCAGCGCAGCAAAAACAGGCATTCTGAATAGAAAATGAAATAAATTGAATAAATAAATGCTTCGGTAAGAGTTTCGGAAATTAAACAGGCACAGCTGGCAGCCCATGCATTCAGTGGAAAACGCACGATTCTGCATAGTTACAGTTTGTGCAAACGGAATCAAGAGCACCCCTTCCATGCAGAGAGAGTACTACGGAGAGGACGGTGACCTTTGATACCCGAGGAGCAACAAAGTTCTCGCAGGTCGTCAGATGCGACGACCAGCTGACATTATCGAATGAAAGCAGAAATCAGCGAACCACTCAATGCGCTGCGGGATAGGAGAACGCCAGTATTATGTCTCCAGTACACACAGCTGGGGACATGACCGCATCTATTCGCCTGGCTTTCGGAAGACTCTCCATTTAGGCACTTTCGGCAAACAAGCCCCCAGGACGGGCCACGAGTTCAGATTCTGACATCATCGTTTGATGTGTTTGGCAAACTAAATGTATCGATTAAAAATCTAACTTCGACCGATGACCAAAACATTTCAGTCCTGCAGTTAACGTTGTCCGCATTTTTACAGTCAGGCGGACGACAGCACACAAGCCGTCACGCAGACAGACAATGACAGAAAGAGATAAAGGTAGAGAGGCTGAAGGAAAGAAATAAAGACAGAGTTCACTTGAGACTTTAGAGACTCGCAATTGTATGAAAGCCATAATATTTTTTCATTGATTTATTTGATCACTTGTTTTGTCGACATTTTAAAATAACAGTGACAGACAAAGAGACAGAGGTAAGCAGAGATGGATAGAAAGGTACAGGCAGAGAGAAAGAGACAATCAGAAAGTGATGCACAGAGATTGGCAGAGGAACCAGACAGAGAGAAAGAGAGACAGAGAGAGACAGAGACAGAGACAGACAGTGACAGAGACAGAGACGGAGACAGATACATAGACAGAAACAGAGACAGAGACAGAAACAGAGAGATAGAGACAGAGACAGAGAGACAATCAGAAAGTGATGCACAGAGATTGGCAGAGGAACTAGAGAGACAGACAGACAGAGAGAGACAGAGAGACAGAGACAGACAGAGACAGAGACAGACAGTGACAGAGACAGAGACAGACAGAGACGAAGACAGAGACAGTGACAGAGACAGAGACGGAGACAGATACAGAGACAGAAACAGAGAGATAGAGACAGAGAGAGCTCATGGGTACCTCTGGTCGTTCATCACCCCTTCAGCTTCTTCCTCCGCAGTCCTCCATCTCTTCGAAACCCCGATGCCACCACCGCAAGATTTGCATTTCTGTTCAGCAAATCCAGTTGCACACCATGCATTCAGGATGTCGACATCATCCGATCAAACCGCATTAGTGGCACGACATCAACATCATCCTCATCATCAACATCATCAACCGCATCCTCATCAGCATCCAAACACCTGTCTACGGCTGCGTCTAAATTATTCAGTCATTCCGTCGATCCATTTGTTAACCTGGATTTCTGTTGACTTTTAATCTCGTCTTAATTCGTCGCAATCTCATCAATCTCTACAATTCCAATCGAAGGATATAACTCCAGGTCGCGTCTGGCAGAGTACAGTATTATTCGCTTGACCTTGGACAAATCGGACAAACCTGAAGCGCGGTTAGTGCCTTATACTCTTCCCATCATTTACCAATTCTATTCCCATACCTTCGTTTTTATTTTCTTCATACTCCTTCCATTTATTTTCTTCCATTCCATTTCGTTCCGCTTTCCTTTCATTCCATTTGCCTCTGTCGTATCTCTTTCCTTAGCGTATAGCATACCTTAACCCTTAACTCATCTTCTTCGCCTTTTCTACCCTTCCCGGCTCTTCCTGTTCCTTCTCTTACATTTGATTTTTTTCGTATTTCTACCCCTTCATTCCCTTTCACTTCATTCCTTTCCCCACCCATCCAATCCCTTTTCTTTTCTTGCCCCATCTTTCCTTCCCCTTCTTCTCCTTCCTTCCTTCCTTCCCTGCATTTCCATTCTCTTCTTTCCATTCTCCACTGTTGTTATCTTCTCTTTACGTTCATCCTTTCTTTTCAATTCCTTTCCCTTCCCACCCCACACAGTAACTTCCATTGCCTTACCTTTTACTCGTATTCACTTTCCTTGCTAATTTTTTGTCCTTTTTCTTCCTCGTCCTCTTTCACTCGTCTCTTCGTTCTTTTCCCTTTTCCCGTTTCTTTTCTTCCCAATTAATCTGTTTTCGTCTTTCGTCGTCGTCGGTCTCGTCCTCTTTCTCCTCCTCTTATCCTTCTCCGCGTCCTCCTTGTTCTCCTCCTCCTCCAACTCATGCTCTTCTTCTCCAATTTTCCTCTTTGTTCCGTTTCCTTCTCCTTAACGCAGAGCAATAGCAAAACATAAAAAACCTCGACGATAGACAGACAAACAGACAGACGGACATACAAACAGACAGACAGACAGACAGACAGACGGACAGACAGACAGACAGACAGACAGACGGACAGAGGAAGCTGAAGCGCGAATCGAAATGCCAATGTTCCGTCCTCCTCCTTTCAGCCATCGTCGTCGTCGCCGACATCCCATCCTTCGTTCGTTCGTCTGAGATTTCGCGGACATCGACCGAATTACAAGCGCGGGAGTTGAGGAGCAGACGACGACAAGAAGGGATCTGCTGATCATCGATCACAATTCGTCTGTCGTCTGCCATGGCTGCTCCTTGTCCTCTGATCGGTCAAACGCCAGCAGGTATTTGTCAGAGTCATTAGGAATCTTGCCCCCTTCTATAATGAGGCATGTCCACTCGTAAATAATATTATGTTAGACCAACGGTGTTTACTGCAGAAGTGGTGCATGCGCCTACATTGCAGTGGTCCTTCAACGTGTTTTTGTTTGTTTGTTTGTATGCGCACTTGTTATAGCGTTTCTTCAAGCTCCCTACTCAGAGGCGCTCCCAACTCCATCCTCCTAAACTCGATGGTGTCCTGCAGCCGTATACTCTGACCTAACTACCCAACCTTTCATTACGTTGCCTGACCTCTTTTATCCGGCTACGTATTAAGCTGTTTGTTCGTGTGGAAAAAGTTATAAGTACGTGAAAAAATTGCTTGACCCGTATAATATACGGAATGGATCTATTTCAACATAATAGGAAACCCGAACTTATCTGTATGTATATAGTATATGGGTCTGCTAAGGTTCTTCAGCCGCTTTAGCTTGCTAAAGTAAAACGGGGAGGAGACCTGACCGACGCATCTTTTGATCGTAGACTCGGAACCGACCTGGGCTGTTGAACCAAAGTCCTCCGTGCCCACCTTCAAGTGGTGCAGACCGTTAGTAACTTTCCTGTAATGGGAAAGTGAACGAACGGGCACGGCAGGCAAAAACCAGGGGAAGGCAATGGCAAACCACCCCTGTCAATATGCCAAGAAAATCGTTATGAAGTCAGTCAAAAATGAGAAGGCTGGCCTTAACGATCGCTAGAGTTCAACGAACTGACAGCACAAGGTGACAAGGTGATATAGTATATTATTCAGTAACATAATCCTTTTAATTGCAATGTAGGACAGGAGCGGCTACAGTATATAGGATTCGCCTTTGTCTGTTGAAAACAATCTCGCAAGATTTACAGTGGCTCAGGTGGAGATTGCATAAAAACCAGGTGCTATTGTCTTATAATAATCATGTGCACGCGCACGGTGAGTTTCTACGTGGGCGGGAAATGTCTGCGGGTCGACTGATAGGAGTCAATTTCACGACCGTGTAGGCGCTGTTTCATTGCAATCGGATAAATAGAACTGATGGGCCACTCAACATCATTCTGCGGTCAGTCGCCAAAATTCGACGAAACGTCTTAGAAACCGCACAAAATAATATTATCCGCTGTGCTGCTGAGGCAAAGCCAATCCCGCAGCGTTTACTGGTCCCGCTTGGCTGGCACGAAGACGATAAATCACCGGGCTGCTGCAGTGCTTACGCTATACTCTGCAGGTGTCTCCTGCCTTGCTGCTTCTGTCCGTTAGTTGTAGATGCATTGAACCAGCGCAGTGTCATCGGATGCCAGTGTGGATTAGAACGGCCGATAAGACAGACTGAAATTGACATCGACTGAGAAGTTAGACTACAGTATAATAATTAAACACAAGTGTGAAGTATAGTTAGACTAGAACGCACTCTTGAGTCTAATTGAAGTTTCGTTGGTGAAATTTGATCGGTGTGTTAAGCTTGGTTAGACTGGTTTTACAATTTCCCTCGAGCAGGCAAATTGTAAATTGTAAATTTACTTTAACCGCTTAGTTGTACATTAGAATGGACTTTGTGCTCTGGTAAAGTGAGACTGATTTTTTTCCGATTTCCCATCTGAACGATAAGACTAGAATTGACATTGCGTTATAGCATCAAGCTGGTTTTGACATTTTGACTGTGAAGTCAGGATATAGAACAGACATTTGCTTTGAAGTCAGGCTATTGAATCAAACATCCGTCATGTTCGAGTCGGCAAACTACCCCCAGACAACATTAGCATCTGTTGATCCGTGGACCGCAACGGAAGATCAGTGGAGCGAGACGAGTGTTCAGTTGTCCGAAACGGGATTATGGAACCAGAGTTACATCTGGAAGTTTCCTGCTTCGCAGAACGGCTCTAAAACTGTCGGCGCTTCTCCTACGGGCAAGGTAAGAATTCTGCTCCATTCGTTCATTTTATGAAGATAAAGGTGAATTCGTGTAATTATCATCACGTATCTATATAGTGCAGGTATATAGGCTATCTAACGACCTGCAAATATTGAATGATCTATAATGGTGCTCTTGAGCAATTTTAAGTGAAGAAATATTTGCTTATCGTAATTGTTATCGTTATCTCCAAATTTAAAAAACGTCACCCAAAAACCAAGCACGGGGCACCAGCTTATTCAAGAGCGCTATTCATAGATCCGAGGCATGCTTTTTCCTCGGGTTCTGTGCTGGTCGTACAAGCATTTATGAATAGAGCAACACGCGATGAAGATGTTCTGTACTCGTTCAATCAGTCGGAAATTTATATAGCGCCCGTTCAAGAAAAAACTACTCATAGTATATTATGAGTCTTTATGACAGAGTTCTTATAGGTTTCATCGGTTGTCAAACTGTTGCTGCTGTATTATACACGATTGTACTGTATCATCAAGTTACATGTAGGCCTACAGTACAATGAATGGATTACATTTAAAGGATTAGCTATTATTAGCTACATTTACTTGACCTATGACGAGACAAAATGACTGTGGCAATTAGCGGTTGACTTCTTCCCTTCTCTCTTTCTCTCTCTCCCTCCCTTTATCTCTCTCTGTCTGTCTGTCTCTCTCTATCTCTCTTTCTCTCTTTCTCTCTCTTTATCTCTCTCCGTCTGTCTGTCTGTCTATGTGTCTCTCTATGTGTGTCTTTCTCTACTTCCGTTTTTCCTTCTTTCTTTCTTTCCCTCGCTTCAGTGTGAAGCTCTCGCTTAGACCCGTCTAATGACTCCCACAATGGACCCCTAACGGGCCACCTTTATCCACCAGTAGCCAATATTGACCTTCACTGGGCATAATGAACGTTGCCTCTGGAAATGTGTCACCCGGGAGTCCGAATGTGAAGAACTGGATAGAATTAATGGGTCTCTGGTAATGTGAAATTTCCGGTAGCTTTTCACCGCAGTCCAGTTCGCCTCTGGGTCGTTATTGCCATGGCTTAAATCTGGCCTTCGCTGTGGATTAAATGTTGATACGGTATTCATGAGACAGGCTTAGCGCTCTACGCTGGGAATAAGACTACTCTAAATACTGTGTTTAGCAACGATCAGTCGAAGTTATTGGCCTCAACAATCTACATGTATATGCAGACAACATTTGCTTCTAAGTGGCAACTCAAGTCAGCCAGTAGTAAAATATCAGAATTTACCTTGAGATGGTGACAATTTAATTGAACAGTTGTCACATTACATTAGTCAGTGATTGAGTTCGCAAATGAGTGATTGATTGATCGCTTGATTGATTGAGCGAATGAATGAACGAATGAATGAATTGGTGATTGATTGATTGAGAAAGTGATTGATTGATAGAGTGAGGGATTGAGAGAGTGAGTGAGTGAGTGAGTGAGCTAGTGAGTGAGCTAGGGAGCGTATCACATTTGTTATCGTGTGTCTTATACTGTTCCTTCCCTGAACAAGAAATCGTTCAGTAGGAGGCCTTGCACTCAGTTTCACGAAAGATGATAGTCCCCAACATCAACTATAGAAAAGACAATATCCATTATCCTTTCCACACAACATCACTAAGGTTTGAACTCAAGTTTCTAAGGCAATAAGCCGACACGTTATCCGCTCTACCACTGCGCCACCCACTGAAACAAAATCACATTTGCACGTTTTAAATATCGTCTCTGAAACCGAATGACGTTGGCACCTGCCTTGCATGACGACGGAGAGTATAATATGTATTCGACCGTCCCCTTTAACACGGTGGCTTCAGCACTTAGGTCTAGTCTACACTTCCTCTGGGCAATCAACGAACTGCAGGGCCGGATGAAAATGAATCTTTGTAAGTGCCTGAGTCAATTTTCTCTATCAGATTACAAAGTATACCTTCAAACAGAATTATGTTATTGGTGTCCGGTGTGTATGCTGCGCATTGAGTCGAGAAATAGAGACTGCAACTTCAGACACTTCCAAAATAGCACATAATCATTAGACAATGATGATGCAGACGGTGTGAACAAGCACTAAAACATTCATAGTAGCCTAGGTGCAGCAAAAATTATAGCTTTGAATTTTTAAGAGCATGACATAGGCCTAATGCTGTTCTACGGACTTAAATGCTACGGTAACAAATAACTGAAAAAAAAACTCTAACAGTTAGGCCTACATTTAGTTACCACACACAGCCGTCCATGTCCAATAACATGCTAAGAGACCGATGCAGTGAAATACACTGCATCGGTCTCTTAGCATGTTACCAACAGCGGTCTAGACTAGTAACTAGTCGTTTAAATAATATTCATTCAATCATTCATTTATTTTGGGATCTTATATAGCGCCTTTAAAAAAGAATTGCTCAGATACGCTCTACGCGCTAAAGTCTGATGATGATGATGATGACGATTATGATGATGATTATGATGTTGTTGATGATGATGATGATGGTGATGATGATGATCATGACGATGATGTAGGCTACTTTCAAATATAGGCTACTGATGACATTGACACTGCATCGCTGGTGTGCTGAAGACGTGTTTTTTTTCTACAGAGCCAGAGACAGAAATAACGCAGAATACACTTAGAAAAACGATTATGTTTCGCAGAAAAATGTCGAGTTTTGTCACTCTAAGGCTATCAGTCAACGAAGGTGGTGATAGATGTATACTCTCGAGACACTTGCTTAGGCGCCTATAAATAGCCATTCTCTGAAAGGCGCTATATAAATATATAGATGCGATGCGACAATGGCTGCTGTGAATGGATTGTTCTGTTTCAGTCGCTAAATATTGTTCGTCAAAATGTCTCCATTGCTTGTCGACTTTTCAAGGAGGAATTTCGATCATTGGCCACATTATTATTTTCGTATCGTGCACCAATCATAATTGCGTCATCTATTATTGTCTGTGTCATGTGATATATTATTATGTTGGAACATTGTTGTGTGCCTATCAGTCTTGAATCCGTCTTGTCCCAGTGATGAAATATAATTGATAAGCTCAGTTGGAGAGCAACCAAAAACTATTATATCGGCTTTCTACTTCACATGCTCCCCTGCATATTGATTTTGTTTTGATTGAGCGCCTGCGAATAAGCTGGGTCCCGCGACCTGACTTTTGTGGACGCTGTATAAATTCCGAGCTGACGATTACGCTTACGAGTTATGGAGGCGGTTGATGATGATGATGATGATGATGATGATGATGATGATGATGATGATGATGATGATGGTTCTCTGCCCGAAGGCAGATTCATTGGCTTTTATGCCCCTGGGGATGCGATGAGTGAGGTGGTTACCCGTTGCCTTCCCCACAGACAATGATGTGTAAGCAACTTGCCCAAGGTCGCTCCGCAGCAGCTTGCGCCACCACGTCCCACACGTGGCGGCGCAAGCGATGCGGTTAGACCTGTAATTATATCCCCTTAGCCATGGTGTAATTCCAATTAATTCAGATCGTTTCAATGAGCAGAGCTGTCTCCGATTAACACAATGTTAGTACCCTACTTTCGATTAGTCGAGGTCACTTGAAAAAAATATTTGTGTAGCTCCTTCGTCGATTATATTCTCCCTTGAAATTCTAGACAGCCCCATCAAACTCAGCACGACATATCTCCTCATGCGATTGATTTCCAATTGTTAAAAGCAAAGCGTCCTGCAATCCTCTATCAGTCACAATCTTAATGGATCAGTTATCATGCACCGTCGTCCATGCACTGTGCCATTGCGTTTGTCGTCGCATAGTATTTTCCACCGTTCATCGCCTTACTTTGATCTTGCATGTCCACCATAATTGTCTGTTGGTTGTCCTCGATTTACACCATCATTCGATTTTTACCACCCACCTCAGCCACCTGCAGGCTGCTAAGAAGGTTTCGGATTGCCATTTGCCACTGATCAGTGCGTCGTGTTCTTGTCCCTGCTGCTGGCCATTTGCTGTGGAATGGCCTTCCTGCTATAACAATTGATCAGGTTAAACTGGGCGCACTACTGTTTCTTCCCGTTGTCTTAAGACTTTATGTTTAGAGGGTTTTCGCACTGTAGCGTCTCTGATTAGGTTGTACTGCCAAAGGGGTTTTATAAATACGTAAATACACATAGTAGTAGAGAAGGCATACTTCGTACGTAGCCTATAGATGGCAAGGTAACAACGAATTACTCCTGTGGCGTTGAATCCTCAGTTACAGAATATAACGACAAACAACTAGGCTACTTTTCAGTTTCACGTCATCTAAATTATTCATCGATATAAAATGATGTTCTGCATATATTTTTTGACTCCATAGTTCGGCACAAATCAACATTCATTTATAAATCAGCGTCTGTTTTAAGTCAACAAAATAATGAGAGGAACATGCGCCGGATGAACAAGTAGCTTTTGATGACCTTATACAGAAGATAATAGAGCGAGACGAATCCCGTATTACATTCTGGTTTCAAGACACCACAAGCGTGCATCAATGGCACATTTTTTCCACTCACAGATCACGAAGTAAAAGTATATTAATATATTATCTTACGTCATAGGTAGACCTGGTATACACATCCTAAATTGACGGGACCCATCATATATCCACTGATCTATCTCGCCCCAGTTCCCACATAGCCTAGGCCTACACGTACTTGTTGTGGAACTTTTTAAAATTTAAGACCTTTTAATTTTAGCATTTTTTATCCAGCGTCTTTTTGCATTAAAATCAGTATTCTAAAGGTACAAATGTAGTTAATCGCGGGCGTTTACGACGTATAACGCTCAGTCCTGCATGATTGTGTCAACACCAATAATTATGTGGATTTCCAAAATGTATCATTCTTCTCATTGGACCGTTGAAGATGCCTTTTGGGATTCAGAACAATTGCCTTCCTTTCTTATATACCGAGGAAAAATCGCTGACGGGTTTCGGAAATGTCTCCGACAGTTTCTTTAAGTAATCCAAACAATCGATCAATCAGTAAGCCTATTCGTTTAATTCCAGACACGCGTACACACTGTGTCACACACACGCATACTTACACACAGACACACATACACAGGCCATATAGCCTATATATACGCGACAAGTTACAGGTAGCACAGAAGAATTGATGTGTACCATTGCAAGATGCAACTGTGAATTTAGGGAGAATGCCTTAATTGGTATGAATCTCTAAATACATACATATAAGACTTGCAGACTATAATAGCTCTGGTTGTCTTTACTATAAAAGAATGAAGCTATGAGTGCACGTATTAAGTCGCCTTGTCGAGGGATGGAAGAATTTCCCGATGGACTTGGCCATAGTTCGTTACAGGTCACTCAACAGATCGGCCTCAGCGGAAGGCTATCGGTCAGAAGAGCGGCGCTTGGGTCAGCAGAGACTGCCATAATTATGGAAAAGGGCTGTGCGCTTTTAATCAGGTTAAGTCCAGGCCTAAGATGCATCGCTCCCAGCTTGCCATTTCTACAGCAAAGGTTACGTAGCCCATTTATGCACAAAAGTGTTGACCTGCAGCTGACTTGCATGGAGTAGACTCTATGCGATATGAAGCTACCCACCCCCAGCACATGTATTTTTAGAGATGATCAATTGATTATAATTGGGTCAATTAAACACGATATTATTCTAATAATACTCGAAATCTAACTTAATAAATCAATCACAATTTGACAGTCTGGTAAAGTAGATACTTGCATATATCAATTTTGTTGATACTGTTATAGTGTAGTGACACGGAACTAAGTATTGACTCACGACTCGCATACAGTAATTAGGCCTACTAATCAGCGGCATTCATTTCAAATGTAAGCCTTATAAGACGTGTCTGTTTTAACTTCATAGGGCCTACCCAGTACCCAGATACAGCCTATAGTATAGTCTCATTTCTGTCTTCTCTGACCGATTTACATCTCTACCGGACGTAGTCAACTAGTTATTGTGATTATTTTCTGACCACTGATTTCAACAGTAGCGACCAATGTAACATTCCCTAAATTTTTAGCTTAGTTGACAAACATGACTTTATGGAAGTTACCTCCGGTGTTGCCACTGAGGTTTCAGAAATGAACCCAGATTTCCCATTATAAACTACCTAGAAACACTCAGATTATGAAAAGACAAAGGCCGTAAACCCAGATCTAGTATAAAAAAAAGAAGTACCCAGCTGTGGGATAACCGGTTACCTCTCCGCTTATAAAGCGAATTCCAAGGTGGCTGATCATTTACCATCATTTTATAACGGGATCATTTATAACTCTATAGAGACTATGCATACAAACGTCAGCTCAGCTTAATTATTCTTGTAGATTGTAAAAACGGCGCTATAGAATTCATTCAAATAGATCACTAGATCATTTCGTACATCGACGTGTAAACAAGTATGAACCATGCATAGGTCTACATTGCATAGTGCGCTAACCAAACTGTTTCAACCGCACGAATAACTCAAGTGGAATCGTGTTTTAGATCAGTCATATAAATTATATTCATGCTTTAGCGACTCTTATATGAGTTCGTTGAAAGCTTCTACTTTATAAAATGTCATATACATGTAGCCTAAACTGCGTATACATGCATAAAAGCAGGTCCGTTGAAAGCTCTACTTTATTTTCTATGGCAGATAAAGTACAGAGGCCCTAAAAGTGTAAACATCTGTCCCTTAAAAGCTCTCATAATTTTTTTAAATGGCGCACAAAATGCAAACACATAAAACAGAGACACCAGCTTATATATATATATATATATTATATATATATATATATATGCAGAGAGAGATGCAGAGAGAGACAGAAACAGTGACAGAGCCAGAGACAGAGAGAGGAGAGAGAAACAGAGACAGAGAGAGGGAGAGAGGCAGAGGCAGAGGCAGAGACAGAGATAGAAACAGAAATAGAGACAGAGAGAGACATAGAGAGAGACAAAAACAGAAAGAGAAAGAGAGAGAAAGACAGACAGACAGACAGAGAGAGACATAGACAGAGGCGTAGAGAGAGATTGAGACAATTGGAAGGCAGATTGAAAGAGGTCATGGTGGTCCTTGCTTCATCCAATAAATGAAGTTTTGTCAAAACGTTTAAAGCTCAGTGCTTCTGACGTCTGTTCATCTCCCGACATCGGTTCAACCAATTCTGCGCAGCAGCAGCAGAATACATGTAGGCCTATTATAGATATAAAGCCTATACTGTATATATAGGCTATAATATATATCTATATATATAATCTCTCACATATACAATACATGTATGTGTAAATCTGTATATTATAATATATTTTCCTATAGGCTAATATTATGTTCGAAACTCGGAATCTCTATTTGCTATGCATTTGTATTCATATGTGTCTTGTTCCGAGTCGTTGTCTATCCCTGTGTCTCAGTCTACTTCACTTTCCACGTGTCGATGTCTTTTGTGTCTTTGTCTTTGTATTTATACAATGTACTGTGTCTGTGTGCGTGTGTGCGTAGGTGTGTGTGTGTGCGTGTGTTGTGTGTATATCTCTGCATCCTTCTGCTTTTGCGTCTCTTCTCCGAGACACAGCACCTCTTTCTCTACACGGCGCCGGTCTGTCTGTCTCTCTCCGTGTATAGCTGTGTCCGCTTGTCTGCCTGACCGTCTGTATGTTTCTTTCAGTCACCGTCGCTGTACTGTTGTGTTAGGATTATGTCCTGCCTTGTTCCACCATCGATATAACAAATGTACCAATTTTTCGACAGCCGCGTTCCATATTGGAACGGCTAAACCGCCGCTGTCATATTTCATGCGTACAGCCGCGGAGGACAGCACTGTGCATGTAAATTGCTTCTTTCCAGCCGAATATTTTCCCGTGGGTCACACACACACACACCCACCCTCCATCCGTTTAAACCTTACCCAACTCCCAATGACGTCCTGAATTTTCATAATTGTATATAGGCTGTCCTACTGAGAACCGCTCACAGGGATACAAAGGTCGTGTAAACAAATCGGGATACTATAGTCAGTATAATAGACGCAGTCCAATATGTAATTTACAATGTACATGTATGTATTTGGTGTAAGCCTTCAAGTCGACTACTGAAATGTTCGAAAGGAACTCGCAACAAACAACAGACAAAACAACATGTTGGTTTCATCTAGCAACTAATAACAACAAGACAATAAATAATTATATGTTATTCATCGATAAATAGGTTGAGATATTGCATAGTTTTTCTTGACTAGTCTAGTCTACAACAGCAAATGACGACAGGCTGGTGAGACGCTCCTCGGAAAACATGTTTACGCAAGCCGTCTGTCAATTTCTTTCTAGATGGTTGAACGCATCTCTCTGCACAAGAAAACAACATTAATTATTGCTAGCCAATTATATAACGATGCGGCTGATTGTGATAGATTACTCATTTGGAAAATACAAATTACAAGCCGGACATAAAATGACACTCGAGCGAAATGGACGGATGCAGAAACGACGTTACAGACTCTGGGTTCGACACTGAAACACTCGCGAACGAAGAGCAGTTCCTAGGTATGACCAGAGATAGATGACCAGAGATAAACCCAAGGCCGTAGACAGGGTGGGTGTTTTGGGTGTTTGAACACTCACCGAAATGGAAAATGCATAAAAAACTATTGCATTTTCTAGTTCGTGATGCAAAAAACCATGAAAAAGTCCTGAAAACACACCCCGAAATTAAATAATAGATTAAATTTGGATCAGAAAAAGTAAAGTTGACGACTAAAAAAAGGGTCATCAGAATTTTTGACGGCGAAAATGGAAAATATTTAAAAAATTTGACCAGATGACTAAAAAAAAGGTCATCAGAAAATTTTGCCGATAAAAATGGAAATTTTTCAGAAAATTCAGCCTCCCCGAAACTGAAATCCTGGCCGCCACCAAAAAACCCCCCCGAAATAAAATCCTGGCTGCGGCCTTGGATAAACCTATTATAGTCAGACGACCTCGTTAAATTTCTATTGAGTCTGACAGTCTGAGTTGCATGAGGACTTTTGAACATTGTGCTGCTGGAGTTTCATGCGATCACTGATCAGTCCTAATTTATCTGAAACATCCTTCACTGATCAGAATACTAAGGCAAAGATTTAAAGAGATGGTCATATTTTGCCGTAAATACGTTATTGAATGAATGAATTGATTAAATGAGTGAGTGAATAAGTAAGTTACTGAGTGAGATTGTGTGATATCGGTAGTGAGATAGTGAGCGTTCTCCGTCCGAGATCAATGGTCAGTAACTGCCTTTCTCACTTAGCCCAAAGGTACATAGGCTAATGGAACATATTATGTCATAATTTCTAAAGTACCCTCGACAGTCATGTTTATTCACGAAAGTTGCGTCAATTCAGAGGAGTTGTGTTAAGGGGAGTCACAATGAAGTCCGAGTTGCCAGAGGGGTCAGTCAGAGGGGTCAGAGGGGAGGAATAGGCTAACTGTTAAGGTGAATGTCGTTTCGGCCGATGATTGGAAGGCGGAGGATCAGATCATAAGTCGGGGTACGAGTTCTTCAAGAGATGGGTGGAAATTTCACAGGGGAATTTAATACAGAGGAACCTGAGGCAAGTGAATGGCGGGTGAATGGCACTGTTTTGATGGAGGAACAGAAAACTTGCTGAGTTTGTAACCGAACAATCACAGAAGTTGGAATGATGGTATTCCGGCATTAACCTACCGACAATAAAGACACTGAAGCGTCTTTCAAAGCGAATCGCACAGACTATCATCAACTTTTCAATTCATAACGATTGACTTTCGTCATTGCAAAACTACCATTATTCTCACGAGTAGAAGTATTTGCAGAACGGATCGTTTGCATTTCGTCCACTGAGAATATCATTCCAAAGCGGAGATCGCCAATCTCACGACGTGTCAATCATCCTGCGTCTGGTCGAACAAATGGTTCGGCATTTTCATGCGATACGGGATATCGTGGCCGTCATTTTTAAACGGATTGATTGGCAGGTTATTCAGTAATTCATTGAACGCTTTGCTACAATGTTTTATTTCCATATCTACGAGTGACAATGCCGAGGAAACAGGGGTGAAGGGAAGAGGCAGAGACACATAAGTACAGAGAGGGGGAGACAGATAGATAGACAGATATAGACAGAGTATACTGCATGTGATTGGGCTGATTTCATTGCTTCGGTTGGCTTACGAACAAGAAGTCAGAAGAAAATAAAACTAGTATCGCGACAGGACAACATGTGCAACTTTTGGTCATGTGTAAAACTTAGCAACAGAAATATAAATTACATGTACATCAAATTCACGCGAATTTAATTAAACTCATTCACTAATTATCAGCTATGTCCCAATAGACTAATCTAAGAATCTGCAAGGACACTGTTCAGCCGATCATTTTTCTGCAATTCCTTCTCTACGGGATGAACTTCCATCATCAGTTCGCTCCGCCTTTCTCTCTGATTGTCTTTCCAAAACTGTTTCTCGCTTCAAATCCAACCTTTTCTCTCGTGGTCGATTGCACTGGGATTGCTTCTGAAAGGCTTTTGAAATGATCACATAGCCTACAGTTCAGCACGATAAGTATCCCTGAGAAGCTTCAGTAGCTGAGAGATTGCGCTGTTTTCAGCTTTATGGACATCTCACTCTATGTCTTTTGTCTCCATCATCGCCTACTTAAGCTCTTCCTAACGCTGAATGGCCCAAGAGATTTGAACGTTGACGGGTAATAACAAGAAATTTGACTATATGAAATGGCATATGCCAAGCGTTTAGATCATAGTTTGTTCCTGATATCCATTGAAAGCCATGTCGTGTAGGCCCTACCAACAATGATTAAACCGCTTTTCTTATCCTCTAAATCTTTCTTTTCAACCATGCATTGCATATTGACAGCAGCTATGAAAAAAGCAACAAAAATTGTAAATAAAAGTCATCATCATCATCATTATCCTTGGGTTAACAACCCGTAGGTGTCCAATGCACACTTTATCTTTTTCGTCCAAAGTCCACGGTCCTGCGCAGATCTGCTTAGGCTGTAAATGTCTTGATTACAAAACTCCTTGATGTCATCTATCCACTTAAAAGTAGAGAAACAAAATCGTAAAGTACGGCAGCGTGTGTAATTGAGTGAGAAAGTGAGAATGGGTTAGTCATAAATTTTCAAATGATACAAATGCAGTGTGAAACAATGGCTGTAATATTACATAGGCCTACGGACGAAAGCAGGCGTACGAAATTAAGAGCAAATTAGTGAGCTTATTGACTACGTTGCCCATTATTTCATTAAGATGTGCTCGAATGAATGAAGGTTTTAACGAAATTTTCAGTGTAGCCTACCTGCACTTGCATGCTCATCTTTACATACTCTTTGGCAAGTGCTCTTGGTTACGCGATTTACAACATGCTCTTTGTCACATGATTTTTGTCACATGATTTTTGTCACATGATTTTTGCCACATGATTTTTGTCACATGATCTTGGTAGATCGTTCTTTGAAACATGCTCTTTGTCACATCTTCCTTGCTTCCACGCTTTACAGCATGCCCCTTGTCGCATGCTCTTTGTCACATCTTCCTTAGAATCCTTACCACATGCACTTCGTTAAATGCTCTTTGTCATATACATGTATCCTTTGTCAAATGTTCTTTTTGGCAATCACTTGTGTCCTTCAACGACTGGCGTCTTTTCGGATCTTCTGTCTTTCTTCACTCTCGGCTCAATCGTATAATTGTAATTGTAATTGTAATCGAACCATTTATATAGCGCCACTTCAAGAGAACTCCTCAGAGGCGCTCCCGACCTGACACCAAACCATAATCAAAGAGAATGGTTTTCAAACGCTTGCGGAAAAGAGGCAAAGAAAGACAAAGAAGTTCATTACGGAGACTAATAGGTACTGGTAACTAATTCCAGAAAGACGGACAGACCATAGCAAAACTTCTGTATAGGCCTACTTATACACGTCTTCTCGTATTCTCCTATATCTCCTGGTTTTTCGCTCTTTTCTTATCCTCCTCTGTCTTACGTTGCTCTCTCCAGTGGCGTAGCCAGGGGTTTGGGGATAACCCCCCATTGGCTTAGGAAAAAACGGTTTTTTAATGGTATTTGTCCAATTATATAAGAAAAGACAAGCATCCGGTCATAAAAACCCCATCAGACATTCCTGACTACGCCACTGGCTCTCTCTCTCTCTCTCTCTCTCTCTGTGTGTGTGTGTGTCCGTGTGTGTGTGTGTGTGTTTGTCCTCCTCCAGATTTCAAAGATGCACCTGAACAGTCAAGACAAGGTGGATGGATGGTGCATGAGCGCCTCTGGCTTATTCTTATTTTCGTGACGGATGACAGTTCGTAAATTCGCGACTGCAGGCTATAATAGTCCGTAGGTTCTTAATGCCGACTGACTCTATCTGCCCATCTAACATTCTGTCATTGTATCTGTGCATCCAAATATTTGTTTGTCTATCTGTCCGTCTATATGTCTCATTCGCTCTCTGTCTCTCTCTCTCTGACCGTCTATCAGTCTGTCTATCCGTCTGTCTGTCTGTCTTAGTCTCTTCCTTTCATCCTGTCTGTCTGTCTGTCTGTCTGTCTGTCTGTCTGTCTGTCTGTCTGTCTGTCTGTCTGTCTGTCTGTCTGTCTGTCTGTCTGTCTGTCTGTCTGTCTGTCTGTCTGTCTGTCTGTCTGTCTGTCTGTCTGTCTGTCTGTCTGTCTGTCTGTCTGTCTGTCTGTCTGTCTATGCTTATATACCGAATGTTTGGTTCGCATGACGCTCATGCTTCCTTCTCGATGAACTGATCAATGTTTCATGGTCGAAACGTTTCGCAGAGCTGGTCGTCGATGCAACAATCGCGCTGTCCACAGAGAAGAAGGAAGAGACAGACAGACAGACAGACAGACAGACAGACAGACAGACAGACAGACAGACAGATAGACAGACAGAGAAACAGACAGAGAGACATACAGAGAGACAGGCAAACAGACAAACAGAGGTGTCTCTGACTTTGGATGCATCTTTCACAGAATCCCTCCTTCTCTCATACCCTTTCCAACAACAGCATATATGCTCTCTCTCTCTCCCTCTCTCCCTCTCTCTCTCTCTCTCTCTCTCTCTCTCTCTCTCTCTCTCTCTCTCTCTCTCTGTCTCTCTCTCTCTCTGTCTGTCTGCTTGTCTCTGACTCTGGCTCTGTCTATTTCTCCCTCTTTCTGTCTGTCTCTGTCTCTCTGTCTCTCTCTGTCTCTCTCTGTCTCTCTCTGTCTCTCTCTCTGTCTCTCTCTTTTTGTTTGTCTGTCTCTCTCTTTTTGTTTGTCTGTCTGTCTGTCTGTCTGTTTGTTTGTCTGTCTCTCTCTCTCTATTGTTGACATAAATAAGGAAAAGATATTTAGATAGACAGGGACAAGCAGTGACAAACAGAGAAAGACAGAGATAGACGGAGGCAGAGACAGATACAGACAGAACAGCTGTGCACCATAATTCCATCGTCTCCAGTTGCATTCCACTTCATTACACAGAAAGATTGAAGCGGATACGCGGCAAGCCGCTAATTCACTCATTCTAATCACCGGTACATGTATATACAATACATGTATATACAATACATGTATATACAATACATGTATATAACTATATACAATACATGTATAATACAGTATACATGTATATACAATACATGTATATACAATACATGAATATACAATACATGTATATACAATACATGTATATACAATACATGTATATACAGTATACATGTATATACAATACATGTATATACATGTATATACAGTATACATGTATGTAGGTCCCAATTTTACTCAGTGGACAGGAGAGAAGGACAGATAGATGTTTCGGTGCATTACTAAAATAGGACTGACAATGTCCTTCCTCCTTAGCATAATGACCGAATCTTATTGTTGCACAACTGCACTGCATGAATTAAGCTTCTCAAACACGAAGACAGCATTCAGCTGGCCGACTACTGTATACTTGTCGTCGACTGATCGGTCTTCCACCAGCCCATCAGTCGGCATATATCAAAGAACTTGCCATTCAACCGAGACCGCAATATATGCTCAAGGTATAGCAACTGGCATCATCGAGTCGATCGGCGTTTCGTCTGCTACGTTCACTTGACAGGCATGATCTCTTTGTCCCGCGAGCAACGTCTGTCCGTCATGGATAAAACGTCAGCCTTTTGTCTTTACAGTTTCTGCTTTATGGAACCGGCTCCTTCTTTCTACGCTTTCCTCCTCATTAACTGCATGGTGGTGTCTTTTTTGCTGACTCAATACCACTTTCTTTTTCCTTTTCTGTAGGTCTGTCGAACTGGGAGCGCCTCCGATTGGCATGCACTTATGGAGGCGCAATAGAAATTCTTGGAAGCAGTACAATGCAATAGGCGTTCATGCGCGTGTACATGTGTGTATGTTAAATTAGCTCATACATACGTACGTACGTACGTGTAACATACCGATCATTGCCGATCATACGTACATACATACATACATACATACATACATACATACATACATACATACATACATACATACATACATACATACATACATACATACATACATACATACATACATACATACATACATACATACATACATACATACATACATACATACATACATACATACATACATACTGACATACATACATACATACATACATACATACATACATACATACATACATACATACATACATACATACATACATACATACATACATACATACATACATACATACATACATACATACATACATACATACATACATACATACATACATACATACATACATACATACATACATACATACATACATACATACATACATACATGCATACATACATGCATACATACATACATACATACATACATACATACATACATACATACATACATACATGTACATACATACATACATACATACATACATACATACATACATACATACATACATACATACATACATACATACATACATACTGACATACATACATACATACATACATACATACATACATACATACATACATACATACATACATACATACATACATACATACATACATACATACATACATACATACATACATACATACATACATACATACATACATACATACATACATGCATACATACATGCATACATACATACATACATACATACATACATACATACATACATGTACATACATACATACATACATACATACATACATACATACATACATACTGACATACATACATACATACTGACATACATACATACATACATACATACATACATACATACATACATACATACATACATACATACATACATACATACATACATACATACATACATACATACATACATACATACATACATACATACATACATACATACATACATACATACATACATACATACATACATACATACATACATACATACATACATACGTAAATCATGCACTCAGGCATCCTTAAGGAACTGCGTCGGGGTTCAGTGAGACAATAGGTCCGATTCATAAACCTCCTTTAGGAAGGGAACTCATTAATTTTATGACATTTATGAGCTGACAATACATAGCAGTACAATGAAATACCGTTCAATACAAGGCAAAGTGAATAATAAAACATTTAGTACAACTATTCAGGTAATTATTAATTGCTTAATTAAAGTAGGCAATGAAATTAACTTTCTGATGAATATTTTATGCTGGGCAAGTGGTACAAATAGTGGAAGACATCTGAATTGTCTCGAAGCGATATACTTATGTCCGTGAGGGAAACTGCTCTTGTGAAAGGACATTTGCCAACTTTATAGACTGCAGGCTGCAGCTGCTTTTCAATGAACATTGGAACGGATGCGCTGTGGACGAACGGTTTCCGATCATTTCAAGTAATGTAGGCCTATTATAATTAGTAATTTCTATAGCGCCGCTCACAGCCGAGCCCATTCAGTAGCGCTCCCGCTGCGATTACCCCTAGAGAAAAAATACGCCTGAAGAAGAGAGAGAGACGTAGAAAGTGATCCTGAAAGTAATCGCACTCCCTTCCTTTTGGAAGCAAGAACTTGCAACTCAACCAAATACTCACTGCAATTCGAATCCTGAACGCAGTACTCCAAGGCGGAGGCACAATAATCTGTCAACATACCATCTGAATAGATTGTCCCTGTCCCAGCTGAATTGTGGAAAGGAGGACTTCCAGTGACGTCAGTAGCAAGCGACAATTGCCTTCGTGCCAAGCGTAAATCCATGGAAATTACGAAGCACAGGGATGCTACGAAACAAATGAATATAGGCCTATATATAGCCTAGAGAAGGAATGTCCCCTGATCCTTTGAGTTGAACCATGTTCTACGGAAGGGTAGGTCATAATCCCCAGGCTTCAATATAATAACGCCAAAATTGTTCAGGTGCTTCAATTAGAATGTTTTTATTCGGATGGGGAGGAGGAAAGATTATGTTCGGGGAGAATAATGTCCAGAAGGAATAATGTCCTAGATCCCTTGACCTTAACCATGTTCCATGGAACCACTGGAACATCCATCGCTACGGAACTGCTTACAACCATCGTCAATTCATCAAGGACATTTCGTGAACAATTCTATTTCCGTGTCATGCATGGATCATTTATTCATGACTGTTGGCTCTTTTCATCCATTGGATGCCAGCATCAATCAAAGTGGAAGGGGACGCTTCTAACGACACGGGGATTGCTGCAAGTCGTGCACTCGATGGTGGGAATTTTACCATTCCCGTCGAAGGCCAAACCTTCCCCTTGTCGAAACACCCCCCCCCTAATTCTATATCCAAGGACGAATGCACACAAGTCCTTTCCACAGAAACCTAATTCTTACTTGTCAATCCTACGCAACATACAGTTCAATTAATTCTGTCTCTCTCTCTCTTTGACTGAATATTCGTGTCGTCTCTATTTAAACTATTTCTTTGTTTTGTTCACAGAATATTATTATTAATCCTCTTTTCCGATTGGCAATAATAACATTCAGCATCTCGTTCGAAGACCAACTAAACCTCCTCTCCGCCAAAGGATACATGCTGTCTGATTCCAATCTAGGGTTAATTAAAAACAATAAACAACACTGCTCGTTAATTTTCTCTCGTCAAGACCATTGTACCTCTATCTCTGTTTTTGTCTCTGTCTCCGTCTCTACCTCTTTCTGTCTCTGTCTGTTTACGTCTCTCTCCCTGTGCATCCCTCTGTCTCCTTATGTCATTCTCTCTGCTTCACTGCATCTGCCATTGCCTGTCTGTTTCTCTCTCTCCTTCTCAGGGCCAGTTAGTCTACCTCAACCTTATAACAAATTGTCTCTCTGAAGTGACATGCAGATGAAAAATTGACAAAATTAATTAACCTTAAGCCTGTACAATGTACATGATTCTGAGTCAGAATTTATGTGTGGGTTATTGCATTCTTGGAAGCCAGACATGTCCCAGTTAAAACTTTGGGGTGGCAGCCCTTCTACCCCTGTGATTTTCGCTACTGAAATTGCACCTTCTCACTTAGATAGCATGGTCTCGACTCGTCTGTGAGATGCACTAAACAGACAATACAAATGAGCAAATACATACAAAAATAATAATACATATCCACGCAAGCTTGCAGACGTATGCAACTACCGTATATGCATACACAAAAATGCACATACAAGTTGTACATATACACAGTATTACACACAATACGCATGCACAAATGCACAAATGTACAGGCCTATAACGCATGCGCATGACACAGGTAGAACTATCCGCTTTCTTGCCCCTGCATCCACTTACATCTTGAGTGAATAATAATCTAGTCTTTCTGCTGCTGAAATAATAATAATCCTCTGACAGCCATTACAGTTTGAATTGAGGTCGTTTAGTTTATGTCGCTAGCGATGTTGCAGACGCATATATTATTTACCTGTTCAGTGTTCAGGTCGGCATGCGACTAGTTGATGAGATCGATAAAATTAATGTATGCAATTCTTCTACATGCATGCATGGAAGAAACTCTTTTTATCATGGAGAGACGTCTTGCCTACAATAAAGGAATTTATTCCGCGTCTGTAAATTTGAGCCTCACCCCTCTCGAGGCACTCTCATTTACTCATCCCCCCTCTCTCTGTATCTGTATCTGACTCTGTGTGTCTCTCTGTCTCTGTCTGTCTCTCTGTCTCTGTCTATCTATATACGAAATAATATTTCAATTCGTTTGTGAAATTAAATGAGACAAAGAGAATATTCCATCAATAATTCGATAAAAAAGCAACTGACAAAAGATCTAAAATTGCCTCAATTACACGTTGCATGATCAAGTAACGTTGGTAGCACAAGATCTCACTGTCAGTCTGAATATATCAATAGTATCAGCCACAGCCAAAACAATACATGCTACATGCGACGTCAATCTTTTTAGCTTTCAGCAATGGACCAGGTGTGCAGCAAGTCGCCATTGTAGAAATTCGACATTGACTAGAAGACAGATATAGAAGGGAGATTAAGGCGGGCAGAAGAATAAAAAAAGAGAGGCAGTAGAAGGGAATAACAGATGCCCGGAAGAGATAAATCAGTCGGCATTGCCATTGCGGACTCGATTTGATATAGCGCCAATTATTAAGCTGGGACTTTGCGTGGCGCTTATAAATGAAGTAGGAAGATTTGCATAACATTACATTACATTACATTAAAGATGCATAAGAGTCGGAACCGGTTTCCCACAGCCTATTGGGTCGATACTGGTACAGACTCCGTTACAGCACCCAACTTCGTGAATTGGCTGAATGAAGTGTTGGTAGGGTCATTGGTGCATAGGTCTGGACTGTGGTCTACGTGTAAACCTTACCCTGTTCCCTTGAGCATCATCAACACAATCATAGCGATGCTCTCTCTAGCAGATCTATCTATCGAAGCAGAATCGAATGGCTGTTTTTTTACATCAAACGGAAAGAAGGAAAAGATGTATTGGTGACGTTGATCGTAAAAATAGATTGGATTTTGTCACCTACACATCGCAAAGTCATGACGATTGGATGTTCTTTAACGACATAGTGTCATTACATAGATCAGTGCTGTCCAGCAATTATCCCGCGGGCCTTGATCGATCGGGAGGGATGATTCTGATTGGCCCGCCCATGCTCGCTAATTTTTGTGCAATTTCAGCCGCCATTATTTTTATTCTGGTCAAAATGAGAGTGATGCTTATGATCTTTCAAACACGGAATCAAACTTCTCTGCAATTCTTGAGTATAGTTAAGTAGAAATCGTAATTGGTCAAAAAAATTCGGAGCAATCTGTGATCTGTTGTGATTGCCTATAGATGTAATCTGATGTTATCGATCCCAATTCTCAAGCGACTTATTTATAATACACAAGTGTAAATAAAATGGCTCTTGAGTTCTACACCAAGAGAACCGATGTCGGATACAACACATGCAGATCAGTCCATTATATAGTGTAGGCCCAGGGGCGAATCCGGGGGGGGCCAATCCAGCTATGGCCCCTCCCCCATTTAAAAATGGCATGGAAAAAAAGGTCATCAACTTTTTTGGCGACCAATGACGAAATTTTTCCCTGTCCTTCCCCAAGATCAAAGATTTTGGCCCCCGCCTTCGAACAGTTCTGGATCCGCCACTGTGTAGGCCTAACTATAGTATTGAAACGATCTTTATTCACGATCAGTGGTGGCGCCACAGTACATCGCGGCGGATCAGCTGACCATTGACC
This sequence comes from Lumbricus rubellus, assembly GCA_945859605.1. Classification (NCBI taxonomy): domain Eukaryota; kingdom Metazoa; phylum Annelida; class Clitellata; order Crassiclitellata; family Lumbricidae; genus Lumbricus; species Lumbricus rubellus. Next base: position 8,390,400 of record OX243812.1, read on the forward strand.
TGCCTTATGACCTGCCAAAATGATTGGATTTTTTAAATTTATTTACATTTAATTTATTCGACCTGCTCAATAACTCCCATGATACTGACGCGACATGCATAGCTGGCACCGCCACTCGGTCTGCTCGCGGTCCATTTCTCGCTTTTCATTCTTTGCTGATAATGCTATGTTTTTACCCTTGGATTCTTGGAAGGGTTTTGTAACTTTTAATAGTCAATGTCTGTTAACAATCAATCGGAAACGAGGCTCGACTGAGCGTGTGAGCAGAAGCAATAACGGGACGTCATTCATCATAAGCTGTAGCCTATAGCCTAATACTGTAACATTATTAGAATGAGGATTCAGCGTTGACTGCTGCAGGTCTGATGCTAGAACGGCAACTTCATTTCGCTTCACTCGCAGTTAAAAATGACAGATTGAAACTTTTATTGTCTGATTATGTGAGCTTACTCCTTGGACAAGGCTCAGCGGATCAGAAATATCATAATCGGGAATGGGTCCGAAATGGTCCATGAACCGGACTTTGGACACCACTAATTTGAAGCTATTCCGTGAAAACCGTTGTCCAAGTTCCCACCATGTAGCCTGTATGTAGCTGAAGGATATTGTTATCCATGTGTTTAAAAGCCGTTGTCGTGTTTGTGCCTCAGGGACCCATTTTAATCTCTGAGGGTTGCTGTTGTATGGACTTTTCCTGATATTGAGCTATAACTCATTTCCGTACCATATTACTGCTACATGGTATATAATGAACAATCTAACCAATGGTCCCTGATTCAAAGACTTTGATAACCAAACGATCAGGATTCACGACCACGACCCAGAACCACTTCGATCGCTATACCATTGTAATAGGCTATTAATGCTGTCCAATGTTGTTGTTGTTGCTGCTGCTGTTGTCTAGTCACTCTAGTGTGTACTTCTCTCGCTAGGTGACAGACGGTCGAGTGAAGATTAGTCAATGACGATCTGCTGGACAGTAATAGCAATGCGATGTGATCACTGATCAAACGAATGTCTGGCGAACATTATTTTGATGGGAAGACGGCTTAAATAAATGATGTAAGGCAATTACATGCAGGCACGTAGAACCATGTTCCACTAAGGCTGAAGAGAAAGAGAAGGAAACGAAAGAAGATAAAAGGGAAGGGATAAGTGTAATTGTGCTCGTTACAGAATGTCTGCTTTCTAACAGCAGCAAGACGACAGAGATGTGGAAGAGAATTGGAGAAGGAGGGAGAGGAAATGGAAGAGAAGGAAGAGGAGGAGGCGAATAAACAAAGGGGAGCACTGATACTCATCAGGTCAGCACATACATTGTATCGTGTTTCCTCATAATAAGCTGAGCAGAACAGGAAGATGCACTGCTTCGGGAAAGCCAGTGCCATTATCATTCAACGACCACAGAGTCGTACAGACGTCAAAGCGTTTTAATGTCAACATCACGATTCCGATGACAGCGTCGTTCACGCAACTATAGATGAACGCATGATCAAAACAACCGTAGAACAAATCGAGGCAAAACAATATCGATTACACGTCCAATGAAACGAAACGAGACGTAGGCTAATCATTGCGTTGTCATTTTGTAAAAGCGAGTCAAAATGTCTAGTTACAAAGCACAAGAGAGATTTTGTTGTCGTCTGTCAGTGATTCTGGGCGTTCACGAAACGTTGTAGAACATCACAGCTGAGCGTAATGTCTACACAAAATATAAGAATCAGATCTAGTTCCATTTGGGACTATTTTGAAGAATGGAAACGTCGAACCTGCCTTAAGGGCAGAGAACAGAAAGAAGAAAAAGAAGGACTATTTTAGCGTGCAATTTATACACAAAATACCCAGTTATAAATGGACTTGTGCAGCTGTAAAAGTACTTCTATATGCAGTTAAAAAATAGTAAGAAGGTAATTGTCATCCGTTTGGGAATAAGCCTTATTTACCATGCAGGATGGGAAGGGAAAGAAGCAGTTCTATAAATTGCTTAAAAAATCCATGACTGACGGCATATTTTTACATTGGTAGATGATTGTCAACCAAGCGAAAAGGTTAAAGAAGATAACCTTTCGGCGATCTGCAGCTATTATTTGATTGAATGGTTGTGCTTCATCTTTCTTTACGTCTGTGCTTTTTAATGACAGTAAAAGGAAAATTTGAGAAATAGAAGGAAGAGAGGGCGGGTGATTCATTAAATTGAGTGGTCTACTTAGTGAGCATATAGGCAACAGGCAGACAAACAGAAGGACAGTGCGATCGACAGACAGACACCACAGATAAAGAAGCAGACAGAAAAGTAACACCATCAAGACGCCATTAATAATGTATCTGTTTTTACACAACTTAGAAGGAATGCCTCAGGTTTATATCTTCCAGAGCGAACAAGTTTTATGACGCGTACAATGGCCTGGAATTAAGAACGAATGCGGGTTGCATGATTGCATCTATCAAGTTCAACCACCTGTTAATGACTTACATGTACTATGTTGATGTGAGGAAAACTAACGATCGTGGAATTGCATTTCACGGATTTTCTTGAAGCAGTCAGCGATTAATGGATGGATTGATGAAAGGCGATAGAGGCGTAATAACTATAATGCTTCTCAAAGTATACGTAGCCTATCTATCAGGCAAAAGCATGGTTCTTACGAATATTACAGGCCTGTAATAGAACAGCGGAAGCCATTCACTTCCCAAATGAACTTCTTAACTATTCAGCTTTTTCGCCAGCGGATGAAGATCTTTTTTCTTTCCTTTTTAACACTATCGTTATTATTATTATTATTATTATTATTATTATTATTATTATTATTATTATTATTATTATTCGCACTCGTCTAAATCCGCAACGTTAATCTGCGCTGGCTATAGGCGCTATAATGTCCTGCGTCACGAAAATCAGCCTAATTATTCACCGGCCGTTGCTATAAGACGGTAGCCTATCTGCTGGTCGGTAAGAGTTAACTTGTAAATGTCAACTCGGTACTTGGTTTTTGTCTTTTTTTCTCGACGGAAGTTTGCATGAAGAGGTACCAGTTGAGACAAATAAAAAACTTTATAAAAATTGTATAGCTTACTTGCTACGTATGCCTAAAGCTCTGAACACGTGTGCCGACAATAGACGGTATTTACTATTTACGCATGCAGTGCATCGATGAGAGTGGAACTACAACAACTGCTCGTACATTCATCGATTATTTTAATGACAATTTAATAATTATACATGTAATATAAATGATAAAATAATAGTAATAATAATAACCCGAAATTTCTGTCAGTGGGCCTGTGCCCCCCTTCCAATAAAATCCTAGCTACGGTCTTGCTCCTGATCCGAGCTGTATGCACTGACAGCGTAATTTCTTGGTGCGGATAAGGCCTATACCTGTAAAGGAACCAAGTACAACCCATTACAACGGAGCAGGGAGAGGCAATTAATTTTTATCACCTGGTTTCCGTTGGCTATGAAATAAAGGAAAGCAGAGATTACATTACAAGAAGCCAATGCTGCTTGCTTCAAAGAATAAGATCCTGTGCACTGAATTGCTTTGCTGCACGAAGACTTGATTCGGATTACAACGGATCATCGGACAGAAGCTATAGCCTATAGCAAGAACCAGATCGACATATACATCATACATGTGTAAGCCTATAGGTTGGTTTCGACATATTAAGCTTACAGAAAGAACACCGAAGATTTTTCTTAGCATAAGCATAATCCTGAAGAAGCTGAGAGAAACGTATAGATAATTGAAACGTTTATTTGTAGTCAAAGAAACTTTTGGTTGTGACACATAATTATTGTGCTGCAAATGACACCGCCGTTTGTGTGTGGGGGAAACGCATCTGCTGAAACGGGTAAAAGACTAAGTGCAGTTAAAAAAAGAAGTTGATTAAACTAAATAACTTCAGAGAAAAAATTGCTTTCTATTTTTTGACACATGCAGGTAAATTTATCTCGGGATTTCATTTCAACCGGAGTGAAATACTGTTTCTCTCCCCGTGAGAGTTTAATTCGTAACGTTATCTCCGAAGGACGAATATTCAGAGTAGTACAGGCCGACGCCGCTAGAAAACCTGATTCTGATTAAATTACACCGGGAGGGAGGACACTTTAAGAATAGGCTTCATTTCTGGACACCGATACGAAATGTCCTGCACGGATTAGCGCAGGATTTGCCGTCTAATCTCCGGCTTATACGTCGCTGCAAAATTGAAAACCTGGCCACGATCGTCACACGTGTGGATATAAAAAGGTGAGGCTTCTAATCAAACGAGTAGCGGTGATGATGCAGATTTCAATCCATCAATTCGGTTAAATACGAGCAAGAAGGTGGAGGCCGTACGAAGGTCGCTGTAGAAAAGTGTGTGCACGGAGTTGCATTTAGTATCGTATCAGTCACATTATTAATGATTATGACATTACCAGTACCGTACTGGCCATTCAGAAGCTATTATCAGCGGCTAGACCCGAGGAAATAAGAAATTCTCCAAACTGTAGGCTATAATAATTATTGTTCTATTCTATGATAGTTGATGAATGAATGTCATTGAATGAATAAACAGGTTTAGATTTACTAAGACACTTCAGGTAACGTCTTCTTCAACCTGACTAAACTCGCTAAATGCGTCTTAACCCTTTCCAGCCGGAATTGTTTTGATACCTATCCTGTTAAGCGGGTGACCCCATCCGGCTGGAAAGGGTTAAGGCAGTTTGAAGATTTCTTGCAAACAGATCAAAACCGCGTGTGTGCGTCTTTAGCGGCGTGTCTGTAGATTTGTGTGCGTACAGCCGTACATCTAAGCTTTTACGTAGGTGTGTGTATTGGTGTGTGCGCGTGTGTGTAGGCATGTGTGTAGGTGCACAGAGAGTAAGAGAGACAGACAGACAGAGTAAGTGTGCGTGCGTGCTTGTGTGCACTAATGAAGAATGTGTCTGCGTGCGTCTTTCCCAAAGAAGGGCGTGCACTAGAGATCGCTTCAGATGTCTTCATTAGTCGATTATGAGGGAGGGTGGAAAGGAGGGTGGAAGGGAGGGTGGAAGGGAGGGTGGAAGGGACGAAGGAGAGAGGGACGAAGGAGAGAGGGAGAGAGGAAGAAGGATGGTTCATCTATCGTGTGACGACCAGACGCTGCAGTATCATGCAGCTCCAGCATTCGGCGGAGGGGAGCTGAACGCTGAAGAGGGTTGGTCAATCAGATCGAGTGACGCATGCAGGGGAAGATGCAATCAAGTCGGTTGATGAGACTGGACGCAAGAGAAAGATGAGAAGATGAATGTCGTTTCTCTTGAAATCTCTCGATGCTTGCGCTGCCTTTCGACTCAGCGTCTGACTTCGAATCCTGTCGCAAATCCGTATCTATATGGGACGCAGAGAAAGGTTATTAATGACTGGTGCTAAAAGGGAAACGCGTACTTAAAAACACATACAGTGTCTGATGCCAAGGCACAGTCGCTGGCTCACCTTACATCTAATTGCTCCTATAAAGGTCACTGTCTGGTCACTGGCCACAGGTACTGAGCTCTCTGCTAGGCCCCTAATGTCTGTTGAGCTTTTTTGACAACATTAGTTTCTGCTATGTAGTGTACCTGGCCATGCATTGCATGCAAAGGTGCTTTTTATATTCCCCCCTTAACCCCGGTGGATTCCCCCACCCCACCCCACCACCCCACCCTAACTCCCCTCACTCCGTCTAACGATCACAGCATGCTTCTAAACCGATTGTCGCTTAATCTGTCGATAAGATGCTGACAGCTGCGTCGTTCAACCTGAGACATTGTCGAGTACGGTTAGTACTCAATTGTTGGTTGACCAACATGATGAATACTGTTAAGACAAGTATGGTAAGAAATGATTAACTATGCAGGATTCATTATCGTAATGATAATGACGACTTATGCTGCAATGAGGAGGACATAGTGGTGGTGATGATGATGATTACTGCAACGGCAAAAGTGATGGTGATGACGATGAGAGCTGTAAAATGGAAACGTGCAATAATCAGCAGTAATGATGATGATGACGACGATGATGATGATGATGACGACGACGACGATGATGATGATGGTGATGATGATGATGATGATGATGATGATGATGATGATGATGGCAACGACGACGATGATGATGTTGCATTTGTCGGCATATGAGAATTGTAGCCTAAGAATAATTTTTGAGTACGGTATCAACCGTAGAAAAAGCTTTCTAAACGCGTGAATCCGGAGGGATATAGGCCTAAGGCGTTTTTTCTAATTCCGAATAATAATTATTTCGATGGCAAATCTTATTCTAATTCCTTTTTCTGGGAAATCCTCGTATTGATCCTTCCACGATGTTTCGCATCGATTAAATATTGAACAACATAACATAAACCGACAGTTATCGCACCATGAAATGAATTTCCGGTTGCAAAATGCGCTAAAGAAATTTTATTCCCGCGTTGAGCAAACATCGCTTTTGCATTAAATATGACGAACGACACCCAATGACGTTTTTATAGCGCTATTACTCCTAATTGGCGCCTGACACGTGATGTGAACGCGGAATATTAATGAAGGCGCAGTAAGAGTTGTTTTGACGTTTGTGAGACGTGGTCGTAGTAGCTTGACGTTCTAAATACATGTATATCTATATACATATTATATAATCATAGGCCTATATATTATGTGAGAAAGGCTCAAACGAGAAACAACGTGGATTAAAAAATGCGGAGTATAGGAAAGCGGTATAGGCTACTATACCTATGTCGTGTTGCTTTAACATTTTCATATCGCCATTGAACGTCGAAAGATACCGCTGATAGTTTTAATTTTTGAGAATCATGTCATAACAAAATATAGCCTAACGTTAAGACATTATTTGTGGCTTTGCTGTCTCAAGATTTTCGCACTCGCTCAAAAATACGCTATTCTATATAGGTCTTACAATTCCGTTTCATATGACCGCCCTTTAAAAATAATGACCACCTTCTCCAGCGCCGTCCGTTGGATGGTTCCCATGGTTTGCGGTAGAGATGGATGGTTCCCATGGTTTGCGGTAGAGATGGATGGTTCCCATGGTTTGCGGTAGAGATGGATGGTTCCCATGGTTTGCGGTAGAGATGGATGGTTCCCATGGTTTGCGGTAGAGATGGATGGTTCCCATGGTTTGCGGTAGAGATGGATGGTTCCCATGGTTTGCGGTAGAGATGGATGGTTCCCATGGTTTGCGGTAGAGATGGATGGTTCCCATGGTTTGCGGTAGAGATGGATGGTTCCCATGGTTTGCGGTAGAGATGGATGGTTCCCATGGTTTGCGGTAGAGATGGATGGTTCCCATGGTTTGCGGTAGAGATGGATGGTTCCCATGGTTTGCGGTAGAGATGGATGGTTCCTATGGTTTTCGGTAGAGATGCCTTAATCCAATGATGAAGATGATATGAGAAATCGCAGTTCTCACAGATGCGTCGAGTTAGCAACTACTTGGCATTCTCGTTAGGGTTCTTCCTCTTCACTTTACAATCTCACTAAGATAATAAACAACATTTCCGTTGACTTTATACCGCTTCTTTTTATCTGTTGGAAAGGTGGCAGACAGGCAGGCACTGTTCACAGGTGGCTAATGCAGAATGGTCGGTCATCAGAAAACAGGTTGGATGCGGTGAGGTGAGCGTGTACGCCGTGTAGTCCCAGGAGCATAGGCGTCACGAAGCAACTGCAGCGCTGTTTATCAGTGTACGGAGAGGGAAAGAAAACAGAGAGAGATAGAGATAGAGACAGACATTGAGACAGACAGAAAGACAGAGAGAAGAAAGAGAGAGACAGAGATGGAGACGGAGACAGAGACAGAGACACAGAGACAGACAGAGAAACATACAGATACAGACAGAGAGAGAGAGACAGACAGACAGACAGACAGACAGACAGAGAAAGAGAGAAAGAGAGAGAGAGACAGACAGACAGAGATACAGAGAGACAGACAGACCTAGAGAGAGAGAGAGAAAGATGGTTGGAAGGAGGGATGAAGGGAGAAAAACGATGTTCTCACCGGTTCCCCAAGAAGGTCCATAGACATCCGAAGACTAGAGAGTGAAATGGCGACTACATGGCGCCATTAGATGGACCTATTTCCTCCTCAGCCGAGTGAATAACTCTGAAAGGGGTTTGAATCCATGGGAGATAGATAGCAAGAGGTCAAGTCCTGGAAGTCGGTGATCAGTAAGGGTGGGGGGCTACTAGTCGTCTGTGTTACACATGTAGTACTATCTTGCGATCCGCGTCAAACCCGCCCCCCTCCACCCCATCCCCCGCTCGCCTGTCTGGCAAGTGGCTGAGGTAATCTTTTTTGCCAATGCATTGTTAATGACGTGTCGCCATAAAGAAAATTTGTATCCACACATTCTGGAAACGGCTACGCTTAGCAAGTTTTTCCACCAGATGAGTTTTTTCTCATCCTCTTCATTTGATTAAGCGTGTATACATCAAGCACGGAAGCCATTAATCTGACAGCCGAAAAATTTCCACCCACACTTTCATGGCTTATCGAAGGAGTCTTTATAAACGCAAAGAATTCTAAACTGCTTCAGCGTCCGTCGTCTTTGGATGCAGCTTTTAGGAAAATTGCTTTAAAAATTTGCGGAGTATATCAGATTGATGCTGTTTTATTACAGATTTTGTCGAATGATGGCATTCATTACATGCATCATCGTATCGTATCGTGTGTGAAAATAATTTTAAAGCCACTCTCACATGCAGTAGCTTACTATTACCATTATATATAGCCCTTCGGAGGTGCTCTCAGCGTGACAGCCCCGATAAAATAAGCAAAGCTTCAAGCAGCAGGAGCTGAAGGAAAATCAGAGAAGATGACATCCAAATAAGATCTTTCAACGGGTAGAGGAAGGGAGGTCATTACACGTAAGCTTATAGAAGGACCTACAATAGCATAATTTATGTAGTGAGCTGCCTACTTTCGTAGTTTACGTTGCCATTGTCTTCCCAAGCTTCGCATTAGCAATGGCATTGTATAGTATTGCATTGCGTTCTATTATTGTAGGATGACGTATTGTATTGTAATTGTGTTGTTGTATCTGACAACTTATAAAGCGCTTCTTGCAGCAGTAACCTTTCAGAAGCGCTCCCACGTATCATGGCACTGCTTTGTTCTGCAATGCACAGTTTTACTTTTAATTGTTTCATCTTACTTTCAGAGCGGCCATCTGATATTCCTGATATTTCTCTGCGTCTTCATAGTCATTGGCAATCTGTCCGTTCTGCTTGCACTCGGACTATCGAAGCGTGGCAAGAAATCGTTTCGGATGACCTACTTCATAATGAATCTCGCTTTTGCAGGCAAGTCATTAAATATATCAGCGTCAGTCGCAAAATATTGCCCGCCAAACAATTCTACTTAGCGCTGTCTCGACGTGCCTTGTATTTTCTGTGTTGTTTGGTCTTGTCTTATCCTGTCTTTGTATTTATTTTCATCTAATTTATTTATTCTATAATCTTGCGATTCAGCACAACACATAAAACAGCAGAAGAACATTTTCTTGAGCGAACGCCAAAGGCAGTCATAGGTTGAAATGTTAGCATTTCTCTGAGCCCCTCGATCAGGGCCTCAGCATATAATTATATGAATTCGGATGTTCAACCGTCTCCCTCGCCGTCTCATCCTGCCATCGACAGCATACAACACAAAGAAAGCAACCGCTTCTAAATGAAACCAATTCACGTGCCAATTGCCTGCTCAGTTCTAACACAGGCAAGACACAAACACAGGCGAATATTCATCAACCGAAAATTGCGCTACGACTGTATTGTATACTTAATTGAACATCCTTTGTTCCACCCTTTCTCTGTTCGTTTTAATTAAATCCAATACAGTTTAATTTAAGCTGAAGCTGCTGAAGATGCACCATTGCTCCCTTCTCCAATCGTTGCTCTAAAACCCCAATCAAATGAACGACGTCACTCTGATTTTCTATGCACGATTAAATTTTTGTCTCCTGTTCTGCGAATCACGGTCGTTATTTGTGTGCAGCTGAACAGCAGATGTCGCTTCATTGGTTTTCAATTCTTCCGCTGAAACGATTTTTTATTGGCTGCTTTGTCTCCACGAATCTCGTTCCTTCAATCGCTGTTCCATTATGCCATAATTAATTAATTACCGTACTCGCCTATTTTCGCTCGATGCTATTCACTGAACTTACATACATATCTACCTGCCTATCTACTTATCTACCTTCCTTCCTACCTACATACATACATACATACATACATACATACATACATACATACATACATACATACATACATACATACATACATACATACATACATACATACATGCATACATACATGCATGCATGCATGCATGCATGCATGCAAGCATGCATGCATGCATACATACATACATACATACATACATACATACATACATGCATACATGTACATGTATGCGCAATGCGCATACACGCATAAATGCATTTTTAAAGAAAAAAATTATAAACTGGTGCAATTTCAATAATTGGCATAGGATCTACTTGAAATTTTAATAGGTGTAGCAATTTGTGCAGTTGGAATAATCAGAACAATTGGTATAATTTCAAGTCAAAACTCAATTGTTATATTTTTTCCAATGCATTTCTCAGACTGATTGTGCGCAGGTATTTTTTGGAGGCACCTTTGTAAGGCATGTGCTCATTGTGCTGTGCTACGGCGTCATATAAATTGTCGTCGTCTCTATCATCATTATCATTATTATTATTATTATTATTAATTATCTATAATAACTGCGCAGAGGAAAGTATTTTATGCAGGTAAAGTGTCGATTTTTAATTATATTAAATCGAAGGCATTTGATATTCATTAAACACCGAAATCAATATGAATAGGCCTACATGTACCACTCAAATTCAATGACATTAAATGTTTCAAACGGATTCCAGCTACCGTATAATAATAATAAAAATAGTAACGACAACAGTGATAATGATAGTAATATAATAGTTATTTTACCTGATGAATATGGTTCTTTTTTATCGTTGTAGATTTGTTGGTTGGTTTGGTCAGTGTTCTGACGGATATCATTTGGAAGATTACTTTGCACTGGTATGCAGGGAACGTCATGTGCAAAATAGTTCGCTATTTACAGGTAGGCTGCAGCTGGTCATCCTTAAAAGTAATGTACGAAACAAATGGACGATAATTAATACAATCTGACGAACACTGAGTAGGGCCTACACAGTTAATTGCACACAATCATTATGCAGACTACACAAGCAATAATTGCAACATTGCTTGCACTCCTGTTCTAGGTTTCTCAGGATGTAGTGTCTCCTAAACACTAGACCTGACTGTCTGATTCTTCCTTGGCAGAATGCCCTGTTTAAGCCTCATGATCAGTGGGTCATATGACTGACTATGTTTTACTTAGTTGCTTACTTGCTCTAAGTTAGTGGCAGCAGCTGTTTGCTAAGGGTACTTCTTGATTGGATAGCCCAATCTTCAGTACAAGACTGACATCGTAAGTATCCTAACAGCAGCTTGGTCTTATTCAGTCAAACCTTATAATTATTGCAAAAACCTACAAACTACTGTCAAGCGGGACGGGACCTTCTCAGAAGATTCAGGAACGTTATATCTTGGGGCCCATCTATTATCCTGCAATTATCTTCTATCTGAATGAACTTAGACTCTCGAGGGGAAAGCTGGTTACTGAAACCCGGCGCTCTTTGGAAGTCGATGACGGGCTATACAGTTATAATTCGTCATCAGGACATTATTGTCATCATCATGCTATCTACTTTCAGATTCCAACTCCGTAATTGTGCGACCCAACCAGTTGATACTTTTATTTCGTTGTATCTCTTTCGCTTTGTTGTCTGCATGCGTGTTGCAAATCATTCATCATCCTTTGGATTCCAACTGTCAGAGTCTGATGATTAATGTGCAGAAATCATTGCAGTCTATGAAGTTACTACATTATATTACGCTTCCACAACCTGTGTGGACTAAAATGGACTTGTAACAAAAACTACGTGACGTTGCAATAGCATAGTGTAACTGTACCCAACATTACGTCACACTACAAATCAAATACCATTTATTAAGGCAACAACCGTTGCACATTGATCAAAACAAAACAAAACAGAATAATAGCATTAACATTAATGATTAACATAACAGAAAGAATAAACAGCGTATCATAAGAATAAACAGTACATTATAAAGCAGAGGATCGCATACGGTTGAGCACTTAAAGGGGAACCTCAAAGGGACAAGTCCCGCTATCAGAGGAACCCCAGTATCAGTCGTTGGTGGAATGGCAGATCAGACATTGTAAACAGATTCAATACATAATATAGCTTAACTAATTATCTCAGTGCAAACATATGGGTACTGCTAGTCAGTTAAGAAAGAAAAAGAAAAAGAAACTTGAGATTTCCAAACTGAAGTGATCATATTAGCAAACAAAGGTCAGAACAGCTGTGGCAAAAGGGAAACACTGTATGATACTCTGCAGGTCAGATCATGCACCAGAATACTTTAAAAGAAAGATCTCAGGCTAATACAGTTCAATGATCATTCTTCAGTTAGATATAACTTAAGAGCTACAGAAACATTACACAGAATTATATCACGTTCACAGCATTGCATCACATTATACATCATTATATGGTTATGGTTATATCACATTGCACAGTATTGCATCACATTGCTCCATCGCATTACATTTGTGTCACATTGCATGCCGTTGTTTATAATTGCAGGCTGTGGTGACCTATGCTTCGACGTACGTCTTGGTGGCTCTGAGCATAGATCGCTTGGATGCCATCGCTCGACCGATGAACTTCTCAGGAGGAAGTCAGTTCCACTTTGCTCCTCTTTTTATTATGCAGCATGATTAGGAAGCGTGCTAATATATATCATGCGCTAAGATTAGAAACCTTTTTTTACAAAAGTGTATTGATTTGCGATAAGACTATTTAGGTTAATCTTCAAAGAGTGCTAGTAATTATGTGCTATGATTAAGCATGCGTTTCTACAGACGGATGCATGATAGCGTGCGCTATGAATAGTCATTCAGCGTATAATCACGTCCGACTTAATTGAGAAATTGCTCTATTGTTCACCGATGCTTAAAATTCTGAATACGGGATATAATGACAGTATTTCCTTTCTTAATCGTATGGCGGTTAATACACGTGGCTTCAAACTTCAAAGTTTAGCAGTTTGAAGAGTTTAAGTGTTTCCAAGGGAATTTTACTGATGTCTTCATGTAGCCTATAGACCTACAGAGCTTTGGAGCCCTTCGCTTCATTTTTGATTGGCGCTTTAGAAGTTTTTAATTAATGATTGTGATTTGATTACCGTTCAAGTCGATCAAATTTTCTTCATCTTAACATTTATAAAGTCCTTTTAGTCATCTGTGCGTTTCTCTCTCTCTTTATTCGTAAATGCCATCTGCGATGGACTGATGCACAGTCAACCTTGTTAGGCTACTGTGTCGCATTATGTCCAACTGTGCTTTTAGCTCCATTATTATCTGTGGGACATATATTAAGCTTGCGTTTCCCACCAACCTAACTACTAATGACATTCTGCATGTCGATCGTGAGCTAGGCCTATGCCGTTAACAATCCCTTCTCTCCCACGCTCCTCCTCTTTATTTTCTCGTCATTTCACGACCTCTTCTCATCAACGATCCATAAAACTGAAAGTTGATTTGATTTGTTTATTTATTGCACATTATAGGCTACAAGTCAAACAGAATAAACATGAGTCACTAAACAGAGTGCAAAAGTTCATCAGACTGTTCCTTTTTCAGAGTCACTTCTTTCAGTAGCCTTACCTTCTGACATGCAGCGTAGTGCATTTATATAACGCCCTTAAAGACCTCACACAATTGCTAGCTAGACGGCCATCCAACTGCTCCAAACAAACGTAAATTGTGGTATACTGCAAAACTTAATGGTAGCAGTACCAGTGCTTTAAGTGTAAGAAAAAGTTAGCCATTTTGATATAGAAGTTTCGTGAAAAGAGCTATTTTCCCCGAATATATTTTCGAGTCTGGGCCTTCTTGGGGGACTAACCCGGAAAAATTGCCATTTTCATGGTGAAAAACTGACTCTGAACCTTTCTGGGGGGCTTAGCCGCCCTAGTCCCTGATAAACTCCGCCCATGCATGTTTCCAGGCTGCATGTGTTGGGATATAATAAGTGGCAGGACGGCGTTTAGATTAGACAAAAGTGCCAGCATGAACGCCTTCTACAGGCCTAATCGTTTAGTCACATAAAGCCCTGAGCAGTGCGCATATTTTGTTTCGACGCAGACATAATATTACATGTGCCTACATGTACATGTATAAAGGTATAAAATTTCTAATTACGCGGCTATCGAATGTAGGTAGAATTATTTCTTGTTCTCTGACTTATCTTACATAATTACAATAACTGTGATAGATCATGCAATTTCTTTTATAGCGTAGGCCTACCAGTGTGGCTTGGCATGGTTGGGTTGGGTAGAGTATAAGCTTACGGCAGGGCAGATAGAGTCGGGCAGAGTATACAGGACAGGTAGAATGTACTGTAACGGTGGGGCATTGCTGGACAGAGTAGGCTAACGATAACTAAATTTAATATCAGTTATGGTTAACTAACTATTAGCCATTTTCGTAGGTTTATTTTAAATAAATCAATGTTATGAGAGGCCTTTAGGTTTTGTGGCAGACTATTCCATAAGAGTGGACCCCTGCATTTTATGGAGAATTTACGGGAGTTTGTTCTAGCAAATTCCGTTCACCACAAGCATTGAGGGGGACCGTCCGCCCCTGCCCTCCCCTAGTTTCCGCCCATTTTTGACCGTTGAGACAACCAATTGAAGGCTAACCTTCTTCAAGACGTCAAAAACGAAGCACATTCCGCTAGACAACAGTACATCGTATCTGAGGATCTCAAGATAGTCGAGATAGTCGACGATTGCAATTAAAATAATCTACATGCACGATACTTGGCAACAGTCGTTTTCTGGCTGAACTAACCGAACGGCGATCCAGCACCTTTTTCGGCAGTTCTTATAATTATTTGGGTTTTTTAAAATTCCATTTTGAACTCCGACACCTTTATGAGTTTCGGTTTCTTTTTTTCTAGGAAAAAACTGTGCTGGATAATAATGACGACAACTAATCATGGCGCAGATGATTGGAGCCGAGGTTTTTAAAATGTTGGGACGGCGTGTTGAACTGATTAATTCAGCAGAGAGTTAGACGAGGTAGACGTAGATGAATGGCACCGAGACAGTGAAGTCTGGCGCAAATAATAATAATATTAATAATAATAATAATAATAATGCACGACACCGGGGACGAGGCCCAAGAACCATAGTAGCAATACTCTTCGGAAGAGATGTTAGAATAGGCACTTGTCTGTTTTACAATAAAGGAAGTTGATATAATAATAATAATAATAATAATAATAATAATAATAATAATAATAATAATTATTATTATTATTATTATAATAATAATAATAACAGTCATAATAATAATAATAATAATAATAATAATAATAATAATAATAATAATAATAATAATAATAATAATAATAATAATAATAATAATAATAATAATAATAATAATAACTTCAAGAAAACACATCAACAACAGGAAACACACAAAAAAACAGAAAAGCTACAGCTACAGTCACACGTCTTCCGGCCTCGGCTCAGCCAAAGTGCCTCGAAAGGCCACCGAGTTGAAGCGCTGGACAGTAATAGAGAGGCGTTGCAGCAAAAAGCAGGTCTCTCTCAGATCACCGGAAGACAATGATAGAATGCGGCCTAAATCTGATAAAAAGTCGAGACCAATAGTACAAATGGGACCTAGAGTCTCAAGGGCAAGAGGGACAAAAAAGTGAGTGTTTGCAAGAGCGGCGTATTTAGTATTTTTCCTCTCCGTTGCAATCTCGGCAGCCGCGCCCGCCGTCGAAGCCGTGGCCTGGATATATGATGGTGCAAGAGTGTCTACCACTGTCGCATCCCACACAAGATGACGACCCGCACGCCATGGAATCATGGTAAGGCCGTCTGGTCGTCTACCATCAGTTCGAAGTAGTCCTGGTGGCTCTTTAATGGACGGGATTCCTGCTTTTGAAAGAGAGCGGTGTATAATGTCGTTGATCGTGCTGTGTCGAGCTATTCGACCGAAGCCGAGAGAGCAAGACAGGCCGTGGCTGCCTCTGGCGTCGATTTGATAATAATAATAATAATAATAATAATAATAATAATAGTAATCATAATAATAATAACGACAATAATTATACCAGCAGCAACAATTGTAATAATATTCCTTGTTTTTCATTCCAAATTGTCACACGGCAGCATGACCACAATAGTATGAAGTTACTATGAACGGATGATCAATAGTAATTACAGAAGTAGAATTTGACTGCTTTGGCAGCCAAGCAAGGCTCCCATCACGCCCCACTGTTACAAGCGCCAACAGCCGTCTGAAAAACCGGGCTGGAACGTAGCCAGACTCAAGTTCAAAAGAAGTAAACTTGGGGGAGGGACATCCATGATCCAAAGCGCGAGTGACCATAATTGGTAAAATCCTAAGATGCTGGTCATCGGTCATTAGTCAAGTACGGTATCATCGTCGGTATGTAAAATGCAAAAGGAGGCAATAATTGCCAAGATGTTGCTATGCCTACATTGTATGTGGCTGAGGCATGCATGACCATTGACCAGGTTGTGATGACTTGAGTTGTCAGCGAACCTGTGCAAATCTGGCGTCTTCTATATATAACTTATATATAAAAATTATATTATATATATATATATACGGCAAAGCACGATCTACGTGTCCTGAGGTCAATTCGGTATTTGGTACATAGGCCTACAGTATGGAACATTCCGCCTCCTTCACAGAATTACCCTGGGGCCTGGACACTTCATGCTAGGCCTATTCAATACTCATAGAGCTCTGTACACTGTACACGTCCAATATAATGGCAGCACGCTGGCGGGGGTCGATTCACAAACTTATTTTATTTCCTGATTTGCTTAGCGCATTTTAAGAATCTCTGCTTGCCCCACAAGATCAGTTGATCAATCGTGTGTAGCTTTAATTTGAAAATGGATCAGCTGTCACCATCGCTATGGATTCGAGACGGGGGACAGAGGGGCTATTCGGCACTCGCGTCTATATGGATTCGAGACGGGGGACAGCGGGGCTATTCGGCACTCGCGTCTATGGATTCGAGATGGGGGACAGAGGGGCTATTCGGCACTCGCGTCTAATTCATTCTGGTGCCGTGTTGACGACAACGTCAGTAAACAGTGTTTGCGACGGCGGCATGCACGCTTCTGCTCCATGACTTTTCAAACTGCAACAACAACATCTGTCGTGTCACGTGTGCAGCAGCTTTATATAGCGCCGACTAATTAAATCTAGTCTCAGACGGATTCGACAATTACGCTAAGTGACGCGACGACGGCGACAGACTCTGCAAGCTGTGTGCAATGTGTGTGGCTTTCAATTGACTTGCTTCCATAAATCGTGCCTTAAACGAAGAATGCGACATTTAAATGAACGATCTGTCAAAACAAATGCTTTATTAAATATCCGGTTGGCTGCTCGTTAATTGAATTTGCGAGATGTGATGGACTTGCAGTGCTGCTTCACTGGTATACACCGACAAAAAATTTAATGTTGGTAACCATAGCGCTATAATAGTCTTAGTCCGCGCTTTCTACAGATAATTATTATCTTCTCTGCAGACGAGTTTCTTTTTTTTAATTAATTAGCAACGAAGAACGGAAATGAAGAAATAAGACAAAGAAATTAGGTGAAGATGTAGAAATAAAGATAATTACGAAAGAAATTTGCAAGACAAAAACGACTCCAATGAAGCTGCTGTCTCCAACTGGGAAAACATTGATAATTAATCGACTTCACTGTCGACGAATAAAGTCGTTAAGCGAAACTTGCATGAGTTCGTTGATGTGGAAAGAATGGCAGACGACCGAATCCATCGCAGTACATTACATGTATGTGAAGGACTGGAAGAAACTGGAAATAATGGAAGAGCACAATGTATGGCACGACCTTGAATAAACGTGAGAAGAATGCTAGACAATAGCAGACATGATAGACGAGCGAAAAGAATGAAGACCGATCATTTACATTTATTGTCACCAAATGGCCGGCGGTTTCAACGGACGTTGGTTGTGATGGTGATGATAATGATGCTGCTGATGATGCTGCTGCTGCTGCTGCTGCTCATGATGATGGGGGCTTGTGGTGAAGTAGGGGTAAAACGACTATGATATTAGTTTTAACTTTTTATCTGCGATTTAATCAAATCGTGTAGCTTCAAAGACTGGAACTCTTAGAAATAAAATAATGATCATAAGTTGATGCTGTCATCTGTCATAAAATTAGATTGGAATTGAGAGTGAGAGAGGCAGACAGACACAGACCTGCAGACACAGACAGACAGGCAGACGGATGGACAGACAGAAAAACAGACAACAGACAGACAAACATACGGATGGGCAGAGATGTATAGTCTGACAGGTAAAGCATGACAGCGCATGGACAGTTATTATAATATTATGATACATTACAAATTATATATATATATATATATATATATATATATATATATACAGGGTGGCTCAAAAAAAAATACCCCACCGGATAAAATGCAATATCTTCGCAACCGATTACACTTTTTCTGCGAAAATTTCCCAATTTGTAGGGGAATGATTTTCCAACAATCACGGAAAGTTTCACTTTAAAATATTCATGTTTGCAAAAGTTACAGCTGTTTAAACTTTCAATTTTGTTTTTTCAAATATCCGCGGAAAAGTTAGCGTCACTTGTAGATTTCCATGTCAAATGATATCACTTTCACCACGACCGCAGAAATCCGTTTTACAGTTTATCGTAAAGTATGATGGGAGTGTCCACTCCCTGCTTTAACTCGAGATCAAATTATTTTTGTGAAGCTCAGTATGGCCTTGTTGATCGGGTCCTACGGCAACTGATCCCACATTAGCAGCAAGACTTCTTTCAGTTAGCCAATGTTCTCCAACTTGGGATGAAATATCTTGCATCGTTCCAGCATAGCTTCCCAGTCGTAATAAACAAAAGGGTTAAGGTCTGGCGAGTTTGATGGTCATTCACCTGTGCCAATAAATTTACCACACTTGATGGCAATAAGATAGCATCATCATAATCAACCCTGCCGTGAGAGCAAGCAGGCGCACCGTCCTGCTGGAAAATAAAACCAAATTATTTAATGTTAGAACATGCCTTCAGTGTTCAATGAGTCTGTGTAAGAGAGTTCAACGGTAAGTTTGACATTTAGCCTACTGAATGGGATGAAGTGCAGTCTTTCTTTGCAGCCGTAACACACGCCAGCAGATTTGACGCCGAAACCATGATGTGCTTTGCAAACTTTACCTTTGCGAATTTCGTGAACATCGCACTTTTTTCCGTCAGACCAAACGACCACTGTCTTCCTGTCTTTCTTTCGACATCTGACTTTTGCTACATAATCACGTCCACAGATAGCCTTCAATGTGCTCAGGCTCCACTTTCACTGGGTATTTTGATATGATCTTGCAATACCCCAGCCTCTGATCACCCAACGCCCGAGTTCCCACTTTATCATAATGCAGATAAATTATTGAGATTTTCAGGGATTGTTGCAAATTCATTCCTCTATAAATCCTGCTATTTTCATAGAATAATATCGATTGGTTGCGGAGATATTGCATTTTTACTGGTGGGGTATTTTTTTTTGAGCCACCCTGTATATACACCGTGAGTCAAAAAAAACTAGGCCAAATTGTTTTGCATATATCTCTAATACCTGGTGACTTATCACGCTAAAATTTTCCAAATATTTAGAGAAGTGGACCAAGAATATGAATCCAAAATTTCTTGAGAAAAAGTTGAACGGATAAAAAGATATGAATATTTAAACTTTATATGCCGAAATTGCAGTTTACAAGCAATTTTCTGCCAGATTCAATAAAAAGTAAGCTAAACTGTTTTTCTTATATCTCCAATGCCTGATAATTAATCATACCAATATTTTTCTAATATTTAGAGGATTGAACCAAGAATAGGATTCCAAAATATTATGTCATAAATTTGAACGGATAGAAAGATATGAATATTTAAACTTCATCTCCAGAAATTTCTGTTTTCAGAAAGTCTGCATGGTGTTCGTTGCGGTTTTGATGCTTGATAGTTCCCAATTTTGGTCTTCATGGATCCTGGAGCAAAATTAACAGAGTATATTATCGCAATGTTCTGCTGTCACAACATCTTCCACCTGTTAGCAGAAATCTATAGCCCCAGAAGGCTGTTTTCTTTTTCAACAGAACAGCAATAGCCCACAGAGCCAAGGAAACCATCGAAATGCTGACAAGAGAGACGCCAGACTTCATTTCTCCCACATTATGGCCTCCGAACAGCCCATATTTGAATCCAGTCGACTATAGAGTGTGGAGCGTGATGCAAGACCTAGTCTACCAGACAACAATCCATGATATAAACGATCTGAAGCAACCAACGCTTGTTGGAAGTGATGGAAGGTCTGGACCAGAGGATAATTGACGATGCTGTTGCGTAATGCATGGCGCTAGCGCCTCCAGGCTTGCGTGCAAGCAGGAGGAGGACATTTTGAGCATCTTAATTAATTAAATAATCAAACCATACTGTTGGGGTCATATTGTTAGTTCAAATCTCTACATATCTGGAAAATTTTAGAATGATTAATCATCAGGCATTAGAGATATAAGGAAACATTTTATTGAATGTAACAGAAAATTGCTTGTAAGCTGAAATTTCGTCATATGAAGTTTAAATATTCATATCTTTTTATCCGTTCAACTTTACCTCGTGAAATTTTTGAATCATATTCTTGGTCCACTTCTCTAAATATTTGGAAAATTTTAGCGTGATATGTTATCAGGCATTGGAGATATATGAAAAACAATTTGGCTTAGTTTTTTTTGACTCACGGTGTATATATATTATAATAACTTAATAGCTATAATAATTATATGTAATATTATATAATTATAAAAGCTTATTAAAAGAGCAAAATACAGAAGTTGAAAGCAGAGAAGGTTGAAGACAGAAAGACATTCCGCTGAACGATGAATTTGACGGCCATCAACAACGGGATAATAATTATTCCCGAAAATTAATTAAGCTTATTCCACGAGTTTCCATAATTGAGTTGAACCCGACAAATACCGGACTCTTCAAGTTGTTACATTAAGGGCCGTGTGTGTGTGTGTGTGCGTGTGTATGTGTGTGTGCATATATACATAGACATATGCAATTATATATTATTATGTAAGTTACAATGGATGCGTGTGTATGTGTGTATCGGGATAATAAATATAACGCTGCATAATTAAATTGCATCGTAAATACGTTGTTGTGCCGGATTCATTCTGCGAAAAGCAGTAGAATTGCAATTTGTTCTTTTCCAACGACTTAACGATATTAAAATACCCCGAATGACGGCGGGGGTGGTGGTGGGACTGTAAGTAAAAGCCAAAGTCTTCTGAACATGATGCTGAACATCATCTCCGTTGCATGGCCACCAAGTTACAGATGAAAGATTTTTATATTGTAGTTTTTGTGCATGACGGACAATTTTTTGTTTCTTCCAGCAGATATGATGACGATGATGATGGTAACGATGATGACGATGATGAATTGATGATGGTAACGATGATGTCGATGATGGCGGAGGTGGTGATGGTTACAATTAGGCCAATGGTTGAAGTGATATTGTTGATAGCGATGATGAATGAATGAATGAATGAGTGAATGAACGAACGAATGAATGAATGAATGAATAAATGAATGAATGAATGAATAAATGAATGAATGAACGAACGAATGAACGAATGAGTGAGTGAATGTCGTGTTATTGACTTTGTGTGGGCTAACTGTTGAGATCCAAGTTCTCTTCTCTGCTGTAGACGTTAGAGCGAAGGTCTTGATTGCTTTGGCTTGGCTCTTCGCCTGCGTCTTCTCTATCCCTATGCTGGTCATTAACAAGGAGAAGGTGCTGCCACAGAATGGAGCGGTGCAGTGTCGGATCGTGTTCGGAGAACGATGGAACTGGACGGTTAGCAGAGATTCTGGAAGTTCCTTAATAAAGTATATCTGACCAGTAGTTTTAGGAATTACGTTGAGCCTATAGCAATTTCCGTTATTTCGTAGAATTTCTGGAGTTTACCTGAAGAGCCTGCAAGATTAAAAAGAAACTTTACTAACTTATACTAAGTCTTGTTATAATCCTGAATAGGCTATTTAAAAAAACAACGATGATACTTCCAAATCCGCAGCATAGGTGGGTCAGGTATAATAATATATGGTTTCCATGGTTAGCACAATCATACGATTGACAGGTGCAAGATACCGACCGTCTCCTTTTATTAAACTTGACACTGTCGACTGTGGCCGTAACCTCCAGCATATTGGGCCTACATGTACTAGTTACATGTACTTATAGCTTATATATTCCCTCATAAACCCTACAAGTTGGAGCAATTCTTGTAATTATTTTGGATATATCTTTTCTGCATTTGAATCATATTTTCTGTATCTGGAAGTATCATCGTTGTTTTTTAAAATAGCCTATTCAGGATTAGGGGAAGGGTGGGGCAGGACGCCCCTTTTAAGTACTCAATTATTATAGTAGAGGTTACTGGTCACCAGATTGTCGTTGTTCCGTATATATTCAACCATTCGAGGACTGACCATGTGTGCTTTGCTAAAGTGAATTATTTCGCCTGTCGATAAACTCTATGCGTTCATTCAGTTGACGCTTAATCGAGAGTCGCCAAAGTAATTAATTTCTGTTTAAATTTTTAATCGCCAAAGTAATTAATTTCTGTTGAAAATTTTTAATCGCCAAAGTAATTAAATTTTTTTTAAATTTTTAATCGCCAAAGTAATTAATTTCTGTTGAAAATTTTTAATCGCCAAAGTAATTAATTTCTGTTTAAATTTTTAATCGCCAAAGTAATTAATTTCTTTTGAAATTTTTAATCGCCAAAGTAATTAATTTCTGTTTAAATTTTTAATCGCCAAAGTAATTAATTTCTTTTGAAATTTTTAATCGCCAAAGTAATTAATTTCTGTTTAAATTTTTAATCGCCAAAGTAATTAATTTCTGTTGAAAATTTTTAATCGCCAAAGTAATTAATTTTTTTTGAAATTTTTAATCGCCAAAGTAATTAATTTCTGTTGAAAATTTTTAATCGCCAAAGTAATTAATTTCTGTTTAAATTTTTAATCGCCAAAGTAATTAATTTCTTTTGAAATTTTTAATCGCCAAAGTAATTAATTTCTGTTTAAATTTTTAATCGCCAAAGTAATTAATTTCTTTTGAAATTTTTAATCGCCAAAGTAATTAATTTCTGTTTAAATTTTTAATCGCCAAAGTAATTAATTTCTGTTTAAATTTTTAATCGCCAAAGTAATTAATTTCTTTTGAAATTTTTAATCGCCAAAGTAATTAATTTCTGTTTAAATTTTTAATCGCCAAAGTAATTAATTTCTTTTGAAATTTTTAATCGCCAAAGTAATTAATTTCTTTTGAAATTTTTAATCGCCAAAGTAATTAATTTCTTTTGAAATTTTTAATCGCCAAAGTAATTAATTTCTGTTTAAATTTTTAATCGCCAAAGTAATTAATTTCTTTTGAAATTTTTAATCGCCAAAGTAATTAATTTCTTTTGAAATTTTTAATCGCCAAAGTAATTAATTTCTTTTGAAATTTTTAATCGCCAAAGTAATTAATTTCTTTTGAAATTTTTAATCGCCAAAGTAATTAATTTCTTTTGAAATTTTTAATCGCCAAAGTAATTAATTTCTTTTGAAATTTTTAATCGCCAAAGTAATTAATTTCTTCTGAAATTTTTAATCGCCAAAGTAATTAATTTCTGTTGAAAATTTGGTCTGCACAATTATAGTCTGTCTGTTCGTTATATCGCAGCTTTACATGACTCTCATAGCAATCGTGCTGTTCGTAATTCCCGCTCTCATCATAACCACCTGCTACCTGGTCATCATCTACGTCATCTGGACTAAGTCGAAGTTGCTCGGAGCGCCACCGGTTCAATCTATACGTGCGCCAACAACAAGTTCTCGTCTACTCTGGCGTCGCAATACAGGTATGCATCAGCAATACAGGTATATGCATCAGCAATTCAGGTACGCATCAGCAATACAGGTATATGCATCAGCAATACAGGTATGCATCAGCATTACAGGTAAGCTTCGCTTCACCTGGATTATATCTGGATTAAACGGATCGCACGTTTTGCGTTACTCGTACTGGTAAATATACTTGAAGATGATATCGCTTCAGACAGAGTTCATGTTATTCCTCATCTTTAATTATTAGACAGCATAGTCTACTGCCTGCACAAGAGCACTTTTGTCACTCTGGTCGACGAGGTAAAGCTCTCCAGTTTCATTGTTGTTCGCTTTGACGTAAATAATATAAGACGTATGAGTAATGAACTGCCAAGATTCTCTCGTTAACCTCAATAGGCCTACTTCTTTTTGTGATCATTAACTGGTCATAGTACTTCCCTCGATTGCAGTTCTTTTGAGAGAACCATATTCTCTCATTGTGTGCTCTATGTTCCATCCGTGTTCTTTTACGACTGCTGTTAGACATGCTTAAAGTCACTTTGCCTGCCATTATAGTCGTATCTTCATCACACGCTAGTGACTGTCATGAACAGACACTATGAATCGTCTAAGTATACAGTACTGGAGGAAGAGCTACATACGACTAATCACTAATGGATGCTATTTGGCATTTAGCCGGACTTTGCCCTGGGCAAAATCGCTACGACGACCTGGTTGCAAAGATATTAAATTGTCATGCTACACTATAATACACGACTTATGTCCAGGCAATCTACTATAGTGATATTATTGCTCTCGCCGTATTTACGTACAACTTTCGGCTTGCTGATGTGCTTTTTTAGGGTTGATGAGGGGATATATATATATATATATATATATATATATATATATATAGGCAGACAGAAATATGGATCACTGTTGTTACTGCCAGTCAACTTAGGGATGTCTCTGTTTTCTCGAGGTTCTTCGCCCTGGTAGAGCCTCCGATTAGGTTGGACTTTGAGAGGCGTTCTATAAGTCCTGAATTTAATTTTTTAAATATACTCGAATATAATGGATATAAAAACAGAAAGGGAGATAGACAGACGCAGAATTATTAGACATGCAGAAAGACAGACAGACAAAAGTTAGACGGATGGAAAGACAGAGACAAAATGATCGACAGATATTATAAACAGACAATCAGAAATATTCACAGTCACAATTAGGCCTATAGTATAGGTCTACCTTACGCATCTTTCTCTTTGATGGAATGATATAGAGATGGAATATGAGGACAAATGGAAGGACAGAATGGCGAAAGAACGGACGTAGGAACGGGTGGAAGGATAAACAGGCGGCAGTATACGGACGGATATAATATATTGAGCAGGGATTTTTTGACGTGCAGTTGTACACAAAATGTGCAGTTCTAAATGGATTTGTGCAGTTGTAGAAGTACTTCTATGATTGATAGATTGATTGACTAACTGCTTAACTGACTGATTGATTGATTAACTGATTAATGACTGATTGATGGACTGACTGACTGTCTGACTGACTGACTGTCTGACTGACTGACTGTCTGACTGACTGACTGACTGACTGACTGACTGACTGACTGACTGACTGACTGACTGACTGACTGACTGACTGACTGACTGACTGACTGACTGACTGACTGACTGACTGACTGACTGACTGACTGACAGACAGACTAATTGAACTGGAGATCCGCCGTTGCTGTTCAATGTCGATCTTGGATTCGCTTTAATCACTCACTCTTCCCCTTTTCCCCTATTTCCCTCTTCCCCTATGCACCCGTCGTCATATATTATGGCAGCGCTATATAAAGATTGCACAGTTGTTCGTCGTTTGAAGTCGTTAGTTATAGAGGCGCTGTATAAAGGTCCATTCATTACGAATGACTGATGCTCAAGAATCGTGATTAGACTTCAATGGTAAAAGAAAAAAATGACAGACAAAGGCGCGACCCTGCGTCATGTTCAAAACGACGCATAGGAATAATAATTATTACATAATTGTTGACTGTCCGGGGGTACGTGTGCTCCCAGGTGGATTGAAAAACGTAGGGGTGCGTTGTTGTCATCGGCCGAAAACTGATAACGAAGGTCAAGAAGAGACAGCAATGGATGAAGAAAACTTGTGTACGACGCAGCCAACACTCGTATCGCGGATGGCTGAAGACAGTAGAGGACAGGACAGGTCAGGACAGGACAGGACATGAGAGGACGGAACTGGAAGGGACGAGACAGGAGAAGACGGGACTGGACGTGACGGAGCAGGACAGGTCAGGACAGGACAGGACGGGTAAGGACAGGACATGAGAGGACATGAGAGGACAGTACGGGACATGACAGGACGGAACTGGAAGGAACGAGACAGGAAAAGACGGGACTGGATGGGACGGGGCAAGACAGGTCAGGTCAGGACAGGGTACTGTAATCGAAAATCAGGTCTTCGGACGAGAAAAATTATTATTATTATCAATTTTATTTTTATCGCTGTATTATTATAATTAAAACCAGTGTTAGTTAACCGTTTGCTAAAGCATGAAAGACAAAAACTAATACGCAAATTTTAGTCTTTCATTTTAATGCTGAGACGTCAATTCTTTATAAGATTCCAGATTTTAATTGAGAATTTTCACGCTCTAGTTTCGCGTTTTATTGTTCGAGTCTACCATTTATCAGGATGGTGCATTTCCAGCCTCGTTTCTTAAGAAATGGAACACATTTGAAAATATTTATTAAGAACTCCGATCACTAGGCCTATTTTAAATATTGTTTTATTGGAATTCGAGGATATTGTCATTAACTTCGTAGCTTTGTATTACAAGATTTGAGCCTTTCGTAGTTGTCTCATCTCGAGCCGATGTTTAAACTTTGTTTCCAAATAAATGGAAAACTACATCATCGAGTTTGTCATGACATCGAGGAATTTGTTAGAGGCGGTTGACGTACGGACCTCGGAGCAAGTCTAGACAACATCAATCACACAAACGCACACACGCACACACACACACACACACGCACACACACACGCACGCGCGCGCGCGCACACACACACACGCGCGCGCGCGCACACACACACAATCACTCGCTCACACACAGATTTTGATTAAAGAATCATGAACGATGGCTATAGTGCTTCGTTCTCATTCATTTATGTCATTTTCTAGGTATGGTGGAAAAATAGGGAGTTAGTCATGATGTCAGATTATTACAGGTCTTATTCAACTAGATGTCAAAGTATAACAGTGTAATTCGTAAACTTTCAAAATAATAAAAAAGAATATCATTAGGAAAACAATGGTCTTCGATTATTCGTGATTTTTCCATTTGTTTAATTGGCTACCCGAACAATTCATTTTCCCCATTGTTATTGGATAATTTGGAGAGCACAAAGTTTTTATCTACAGAGCAACCGTGTGTGGCCGCTAAGCAAAACCCACCACGGTATATTAATTATCAGCATAACACAGCTTACACAATAAGCATTCATAATATTATACCTCTATCGTTTCTAATCGCTTTCATTAATATTTACTCACAACTTCCGGATCTTCTCCCACCGACCAATAGCACAATTTCTGCATCGACGAACAAAACTGATGTAAAGAACTAAACCGCAGTCTCGTTATATATAAACAAATCCAGCCGGCTTTCGGTAACTTCGGGGACAATAATTATTGGCTTATCAAGAATGCGCGCACGTCAGGTGCCGTGTGAGATATGGTCCAGATCAGTGGTTCCCAACCTTTTTTGACTGTAGGGCCACTTTTTCTAAGTTGGAGAACACGAGGGCCACTTTTTCTTAGTTAAAGGGCATTAGGGCATTTAGGGGGCCACAATGCTAAAATCTAATTAACTAAAAGTGTATAAAATTGTTATAATTTATTAAAAATAGAATGTTTGATGTCATGTATAGACGTCAAAATAAAATAATTTGTAATAGAAAATAATTATGTGTTCTATCCTGTTTAAATTGTCAATTTTTTCATATATTTTGGTTAATTCTTTGAGAGATGGGGGTCATTTTTTAGGCCTCGCGGGCCATTTTTTGAGGCCTCGCGGGCCACTTTTGGCCCGCGGGCCACGGGTTGGGAACCGCTGGTCCAGATCATTAGTGAGCACCTCCTCCATCCTCCTTCTCGGAGGTTTCTCCAGAAAGACCTGATTGTCAAGCTGGTGTAGACGATGTAGTCCACGCTACAGCTATCTTCTTCGTCCTGCAAAGAGAAAGCGAGAGGTCGAATATTTCCGTAGAGTTCTTGCTAAGATGTAAACGACGTCAACTCTTTTGATTCAATGCAGCGCTCGTGAATAAGCTGGTGCACCGCGCTTGGCTTTCGAGTGGCGTTATTGAAGTTTGGAGATTACGATTACGATCACGATTACTCTGATTGGATCTCGTTGTCATCTTAGTTGAGTAAACAGTCTTGAAAGGGCGCTATATAAAATTGCAATGGCGCCAATTGGGCCAATTATTATGCCACTAGCATAATAATAAAGATTGTGCTAATAATAATTATTTTTATGTGCACGACGTTTATCTCTCGTTACTCGTCGAATCTTCTCGTCTTCAATTTATTCTTTTTTCGTTCTCTCTGTCTCTCTGTCTGTCTCTCTCTCTCTGTCTCTCTCTCTCTCTGTCTCTCTGTTTCTGCCTCTCTCTGTCTCTCTCTCTCTGTCTCTCTCTGTCTCTCTCTCTCTGTCTCTCTCTCTGTCTCTCTCTGTCTCTCTCTCTGTCTCTCTCTCTGTCTCTCTCTGTCTCTCTCTGTCTCTCTCTGTCTGTCTCTCTGTCTCTCTGTCTCTCTGTCTCTCTCTGTCTCTCTCTCTCTGTCTTTCTCTCTGTCTCTCTCTCTCTGTCTCTCTCTCTCTCTGTCTCTCTGTCTCTGTCTCTCTCTCTTTTTCTCTCTCTGTCTCTCTCTCTGTCTCTCTCTGTCTCTCTCTCTCTGTCTCTCTCTCTCTGTCTGTCTCTGTCTCTCTCTCTGTCTCTCTCTGTCTCTCTCTCTGTCTCTCTCTGTCTCTCTCTCTCTCTCTCTGTCTCTCTCTGTCTCTCTCTCTCTCTGTCTCTGTCTCTCTGTCTCTCTGTCTCTGTCTGTCTCTCTCTCTCTATCTCTCTCCCCTCTCTGTCTTTCTGTTTATGTATATATTTAATTATATATATATACACCGTGACTCAAAAAAAAGTAAGCCAAATTGTTTTTCATATATCTCTAAAGCCCGATAACATATCACGCTAAAATTTTCCAAATATTTAGAGAATTGGACCAAGAATATGATTCCAAAATTTCATGAGATAAAGTTGAGCGGATAAAAAGTTATGAATATTTAAACTTCATATACCGAAATTGCAGTTTACAAGCAATTTCCTGTCAGATTCAATAA
>OX243812.1:8424974-8607474 GCA_945859605.1 Lumbricus rubellus
TAACTGATACGAGGCGTATAGGCTTATCATGTGAAGTTAGGACACATCGATATAATATTGGTTAGCGCTTGAAGAGTGATCAGGATACCATTATGTCATCATCTGGCGTTAAATTAACTAAGTCCAGCATCGCAATTCGTCGAAAACTGAAGACCAAGACAAGAAACTGTGAAGTTTAACAAGGTATTCGTTGCTGAACACCAGTGCAGTGTGCACTGTACACCTGGGTTCACTGTACGGTGTACACCGGTGTACATTGTACACCTGTGTACAGTGTACAGTGAACAGTGAACACCTGTGGTTGAGTGTTTCGCTCAGCTGACGTAAGCTCCTAAAGACCTCTTCAGGACAAGACTTCTTACGAGTTTCCGTGTACGGATCTGTAGACGTGTATGCGGTACAGTATACTTGAATGCCTTCCTCTTCCCTCCAGTCTCTTCGTCACCCCCTCTGACACCAACGAAGAGCTTGACCAAGTGCTTGGATGACGGGTGTCTGATTCATTTAGAGGTATTCCCGTCGTGTGAGTCAAACTTCCTTCAAACCTCTCCATCTCTAACTATTATAGGGTGACACAAAAGTTCGCTCACCGTTTTCAAAACGCGTTGTCTCAGTAACGGCAACGGTTTTGTATTTCTTTATAATATTTCGTCAGTGCATACATAAGTCAAATGAAAGATACTGGTACAAATTTGAGTATGATCCGGTCCGTTGTTACCATTATTTATTTTTAAAAATGTAAAGACGACAAGTTTTCGCGGGAAAAACCCAGATGGTCGATGTTAATGCACCCACATCCATAATTCCATATCCTCCATTTCCGGATCTTCTTATAAAAGTCTCGGAATCAGATGAGGATTATAAAGGAGGACACGATGGAGAAACTGCGAACTAACGACGCCCTTTCGAAAGGCGCTAAATAATTGACATAACAATTGCTATCAGCTGACGTCTGTCTAGTTTTTCAATAATTAAGTCTCTGAATCCTGGACAGTTTCGCTTGATGAGCGAAAATCGTCTCTCGTCTAAATGTGCTGCTGATTCGACTTGTAGGCATGAGCGGAGACTTCGGCGGAGACTTGTGATGGGGAGAGGGTGGGGACGAATGAGTGGCGCCGAAGGAAGGACGCGAGATTTTGGGCTGACGAATGGCTGACTCGCCGACGAAATTTTCCACTTTTGGCGACCAAAATTTCTGACGACCTTTTTGAGTCATCCGGCCGAAATCTCCAGGAAAAATACCCAAATTTTCCCCGTCAAAAAGTTGATGACTTTTTTAGTCGGAACACTCAACGATTGGAGGAGGGTGACAAATACATGAGCCGTCCCCCCCCCAACACATTCATTAAGGAGGACCGCCCCTCAGGGCCGGATTAAGCAATGTGGGGGCCCTGTTCTGGAAATTTTTGTGGGGGCCCTGTCCGGGAAATTTTTGCGAATTTTTTTTTTAGTCGGGGAAAAAAAAATTCGGGGAAAATCATACCATTTCATCCGCCCAAAAAGTTGATGACCTTTTTTTGTCATCTTACCAAAATTTTCGGGAAAATCATACACCATTTCATCCGCCAAAAAGTTGATGACCTTTTTTTTAGTCATCTTACCAAAATTTTCGAATTTTCGGGAAAATCATACCATTTCATCCGCCAAAAGTTGATGACTTTTTTTAAAAAGTCATCTTACCAAATTTTCCGGAAAATAGTCGTTTCCTCGAAATTTCCCTAAATTTTTTTTTCACCCATTTTGTGGGGGCCCCCCTAAAGTGTCGAAAGTGTGGGGGCCCCTGTTCGGCCGAACATGTTGAACATGCCTAAATCCGGCCCTGCCGCCCCTTCCTCCCCCCACCTAAGTCTCCGCCCATGCTTGTAGACTGTTACTTGACTGGTGAATCTCGTTAAAGCATGCTCACTGCGTACAATATACTTGTAATTTATATGTTTACCTTATGAGTAAGTCTATGGTGTATAAACTGTATATATTATGTATAGATACATGAATATATATATAGGCCTATATATATATATATATATGTTGGATAGTGTTAGGGTGGCTTAATAATTATAATTATTAAACTGTAAAAGGCCTATGATGTAGGATATATATTAAACAAACGTAGGCCTATCTATACGATATAGCCTACTAGCAGTTTGCCCGTCCTAAGACGATCATTTTTGCTCACATTGCTCTCTTCTGCTCACTGTGCTCTACTCGCTGGCTGCACCAGTCTCGATGCGACCACTAGCGGTGGTCTTTTCACTCGAGCGACCTCTAATGTCTGGTTCGATTCCGGTAGTAGCGGCGTTCATGTAAGCTTATACTGTCTGGCTCGCTTTGCTGTAGAGCCTGTATGCCTACTCTATTGAAACAGCAAAGTACGGTAAAAACCAAACACAATTATAATAAAGATGGCCTGCTTGTATTGCTGTAACACGTTTGTTGTAGCCTTTTTTCTTATCAACAGCGCTCGTGAATAAGTTGATGCCCTGCGCCTAGCTGGCTTTCGAGTGGCACTTTAGAAATGTTGAATTTTGTGTTTACGATTTCGATAACGATTACGATTCTTTATTTATGGATGAAGGAGAACAGGACTCAAGAGAAAATTTCTTAATCAAAATTTACAGGCATAAAGGCAATTCATATATAATCATATCTACTATACGTACAGCAACCAAATTTCACATAAATATTTCCAACAGAACAAAAGTTATATTAGGCCCACCGCCGCGCCGCGGAACCCTCCTTCTTTATCCTGGCTTGGGACAGGCACAGGCTTCCTCGAAAGGCAACCTGTGACGGAGTTGGATGAATCCAGGATAGCACGAAAAGTGAAGAACTGGACGCCGGAGGGTAGACGAGGAAGAGGTAGACCAAGGAAAAACTGGCCGGAAACCATCCGCGATGGTGTAGAGGTGGCGTCGTTGCCTTGAAGCCGGAAGGTTCGAGGTTAGAATCCACCTCACCGCGTAAGGACCTTAGCTAGGCAAGTCCTCCACTCACAATTGCTCAGCGCTTCGGCGTGAAACTCCGACGCAGTGTCAGCTCTGCATTCGGGAGCGCCTCTGAGTAGCGAGAGCTTGAAGGGGCGCTATAATAAGTGCACATAGGCTACAAACAAAGTGAAGACTTGAAGTGCATGGACGTGACGTGGGACGAGGCGATACAACTGGCGGTGGTCAGGGAGGAATGGAGGAACTGCATTGCCCGATGTGCAGAATTGCACACAAAGGACTGATGATGATCAAGATTACCAAGTGTTGAGAAATACCCCAATCTGCGGCCAAAACCAAGAGCGATGTAAGAATTAATTAATTATTGATGGTCGCATTGGTGTTGATATGGGCCGCATCCTTGATTTGATGTATAGCCTACTGCCGCCACCTAGTGAATCCTAGGAACAAACGCTTCCAGTTATCGATATGTCGTTTCGCTACATATCAATTCATAAAAGATTTTTAATTCATACATTAGATAATAAGATGATTTCTTAAAGTCAAATTTTTGAGCATCACAGATTTAACAAACTTATTTGCTTTGTCTGTTTTCTGGACGTGACAATTGATTCCAGTTATCGCGCATAATTATGTCATTTGCTTCGACACCCGTTTAACGTTAATCAATTAAATATATTAAGCCCTCATACGCGACCGGAAATTAAATTACCTTACCTTACCTTACAAAATTTGTGGAGGGAAACGAGTAAATCGATTCCTAATTCTAAAAATTAATAAATAAAAAGATTTGGATTATTGCTGCTAAAAATGCGCGTTTGGAGGAAAAGTTGTTGGACTTGGATATCGAGTAGCCTACGTGTGGAAGCGCCATATCCAGTCTTTATTAGAGCCCCTTTGTAAAGTTTTTTTTCACTCCCCATGGGCCAACCCCCAGTTATTTCTCCACAATTCTCACACTGAATGTGGTAGGCTATAGGCCTAAATCACTAAGCAAATTGTAAATAGGTCTACTTTATCATACCAACAATGTCGATTCAATGCGGGTGCAAAGAGTTTTATTAAAATAACAGCTAGTCATAAAAATTTCAAGATATAACGGAATTGTTGCTGTTTTCTACAAAGCTTCTTGGCCAATGCCAGCCAGTCTTCATGATGTGCGCGCAGGCCTATGCCAGTTGAACACTGGATCGGCCAGACTGCAGATCAGCACCTGGTAAGAATTCGGTGTTGATCGACACCTGATCGAGTGAATGTCTTTCTGATATATAGCGGATCGTAGTGGAGCCAACACGCAGAGGAACTTGAGCTATCATCATGGAAGTCGAAAGCAAGACATTGTTGGAAGGACAGGCATGCAGACTGACAGCCATCTAGCGACTGGAGCTGGGGATAGCTTACGCCACCTAGCGAATGAACGTTGAGCAGCTTTCTCCAGGTTGGTTGGCATGACGTGTTGTCGGTTCCTGTTCGGTAATAATCAGCAAATACATGTACAATATTACAATGAGTAGCTTTGCATACAGCACTGAACGTTCACTCTCGAACTCACTGCATGGATCTTATAACTCATGGCATTAAAGAATCTGAACGTTAACGGTAACTCGAGCACCATTCCCAAGTCTAACGAGATGCGCTCGTGGATAAGCTGTTTCCCTGCGATTAACTTTCGAATGGCGCTTTAGAAATTTTGAGATTACGATTACGATCAATCTACTCTTAGCAGGGTGAGAATTTTCAATGTTGGGCTGTCGATCGCCTAGTCTTTCTTAGGATCCTATTTCTAAGTCCTCACTGCACTCACAAACTCCACGTGCATCCAGGTCTGCCCCCAGTTATTTTTCTACAATAATTCTCACACTTAATAGTCTGACTGGCTCACACTGATTTACGTCACACTGATTCTTGGCCAAGTAGGCTATACGGTATACACGCAGACCATAATTATAGGGTGGTCGAAACTTACATTTTTAGAAATAGGCCTATTCTTAGAATGTGCTGCTGCAAAAGGTCGCCTTTGTTCCAATAAGCAAGAAAACTTTGTCTTGAAACACCGAAGAGAGCTGTAGGCGGCAAGGCCTACATGTTTAGCCTATAGGCCTAGGTCACTTTTTTACACTTCTGAAGAAATTATGAAATATGCACATCAAAATAGCTAATTAATAGCTAAATTAAAATTAGGTCTAACACCCAATATAAATTAAAATTAACACCCATTGTATATTAAAATTAACACCTAGTAGCTCCAAACACATTCTTTCTAGGCCTATATAATTATCTAGACGTCATCTGTATTTGACCCATAATTATTTGCAATTAAAAGAGCTGCAGTTGCCAGGTTATTGTGTTTATAAAACGGGTGCTGATTGCCGAAATAAACGGTTGAACTATCTGCGTGGTGAAAACGGTTTCTCGACACAACACAGGTAAAGTTACATTTGTGATTTTCGTGCAAGCGTCATCGTAATCGTAATCTTCAAATTTCTAAGGCGCCACCCAATAGCTAAGTGCAGGGCAGCAGCTTATTCGCGAGCGCTGCATATTGAACATTGAAATTTACTTGTATCGTTGAGAGAGTCAACGACGATTGGCCCACATCTGCTAAGGAGTTCAAACTGCGTTGATCCACCACCGTTCAGTTCCTTTGAGACGGACTTCTCTTCGAAGGACGTCAGATTCCTGTGAACAGAGCACTTCGAAGGAGAGTCGTCTGATGTATCGACGCCCAAGCAGGCGCTGTCAGCCTCGCAGAAGTTCAGACAGTTCTTGAGGGATGGTGGAGAAAAGGAATACACTGTCGCCCCAGATGAACTGGTGTAGGGCCTTACCTGCCAGATCGGATAACAACCTGAAAATACGAAAGTAGGCCTAGCTGGAGTTCCGTAACATAGCGCAATCAAATGATATCTAAAACGTTAGTCTAGGACCTGAACCACCGTTCTGTTTATCTTCTACATTACAATGAAGAGTTTGCGAGCAGAGCTTTTGCAATGCTTAGGTCTGGTTCTGTTCATACTTGCCTGCACGCTTTAAGCTGAACCTGGCTAACAGTCATGGGTGGGAAGTATTGGCAGCTTCATTTTCTTTGTCCTGTCATATACAACTGGTTTCTAGGGCCTAATCATCAACTTCGCTGCCCGAGTCTCCTTTCACGGTTTCATCTGCTAGGCCTATAGTTAATTGATTTTGTAAATAATTCTGAAGTCGATATGAATGGCGTGACATGACTTACACAAAAAGCCATCACAGGCCATCGGTGACGATAATGATGACTTAAAAATGAGGAACCGAATAGTATTTAAAGACCTAAGTGAAATTATTGTTTGTCTTACTATATCCGTGAGCGTAAGGAAATGCTATTACGGCGAGTTGAATAAGATAAACGATGCGAGAGAGTATCATTTTCACTCGTAGTTCTCTTGCAGTTTAGTCTTTTCGAAGTGTAGACTACAGTAACTGCTATACAACAAATGCTTTATGCTGCAGAAATCTTTCTGACAACATTAGCGAACATCGGAGCACTTTTGAAGCCTTGTTCTCTGTAGATCTAAACTCGCAAACGGTTTGACGAACAGCCAGAATATCTATAGACTAATAATCACGACGTTGCAGTGTGAGTCAGAAATAGCCTCAGTAATGAATCTAGGTGACTTGGACCTGATATTTTCCTAAGGCGAATCACTTTGGCTCATCGTTGCATCTTTTAGCATGCCAAAATAATGACGACCTACGTACGGCTCTAGGGCATTGAAGAAAGACATCATTGTGTGTTAAAGATGTTACGTGAGTTGTTTATCTATTATACCGCAGCTGAGTTGCGCTGTGGTCACTGCAGTCATCAACATATTTTAGCATTTCTAAGACTTCGGAATTTATCCTGAACGCAAACTCCGGCTTTAACTGTGCACGTAAATAAAGATTGAGATATAGATGAATATCCCAAATCTGCAATATATATATATGTATGCTATATTTTATTAATTATTTATACAATTATATATCTATAATTAATAATTATAATGAATACAGATAGATTTATTCTTCTTGGCCTGACACTTCGTTTTCGAACCTGGTCTTAATTACCTTTTGATTGTTTGTTTCTATCCTGGTTCCCACCCACCATTACCAAAATGGTGAAAATAATCATCTTCACCATATCCACAGGAAATTTCCACTGCTCTTAAATTAATGACTATCTGATCTCAGATTAACTTCTTAACTCGAGTAGGCTACACAAGTCTAGTTTTACCAAGCGACACTCAGCTGAAGTTCTATACTCACTTCCTTGTACAATAGACTTGTCTCTGCCATCTCGCATCAGCAGGTCTACTGCCTCTGCTGCCAGGGGCGGATCCAGAAGGCAATCTGCAATGGCCTCCTTTTCTAAGGACGTGGTCCCCCAATTGGCTTCAACTTTAATTCAATGCAGCGAGAAAGAAAAAGAAGCAATAGGACTAGAAAGATGACAGTATATTCCCAAGAGATTACGACCAGACGACTAAAAAAAAGGTAATCCGATTTTTTGGCCGGAAAAATTGTATATTCTCTCTACACATATCGGCCAGTTGACTAAAAAGATTTTTCTGTCGTTGAGCAATGCAATTTATGAGAAATTGTTGAGAATAAGAATATGAATAGTTGGATGTCGCCTGTGAAAAAAAATTGGTCAGCTGAAGATGATTTGGTGGCCCAAGAACTTGAGGAACACCGCAAGAGAGTATGGGATGGTAGAGAACAGTGGCTAGTGGCTTTGACAAAGATGTCTGAGCGGGAACACAAGTAAAACTGGAACCAGAGTGAAGCCGTGCCAGAGACCACATGCACCCAAACTAAGAAGACATTCGACAAATAACGGATTATCTATGGCGAAGAGAGCGGTATAGACATCGAGAAGACTTTTTGATGATTTTGTACAACAGACAAACAGTCACTTCAACTCACTTGTGCAAAGAGTCAACTAGATTTGTTGATGTTAAAGAGTGAATGATAGGCCTATCAACCGGTCCTGATTCGACCGGAAAAGACACTGAATTCGGCTACTTGAAATAGGATTGAAAGATTGGAGATGGGACGATAAGACAGGATGGGGAGATAGATTGGAGGTCGCAATGTGTGGCACCTGAACTGATGTTTCAATTGTAACTTTGTAGTTCAATTCTGCCCACGCACACACGCTCCCACGTCTATTATTATCGATGTTCACAAATAAGATGTCCCTTGTAGGCGCGCATAAATTTATTTAACAATTTAACAACTGATCAAAAAAGAAATCATTAGCAAGTGTTCATTTTCGTTAAATTTTGCATTAATTGTCTCTTCATATAAATGAATCGACGTCGTATCCGCGGAAGCTTCGATTGATTCCAATCTGTTTCTTCGTCTGACGGTTGATTAACCTTGGCAATGTGGAGTGGCATCTCTAACGTCGAGATGGTAGACGCCGGTCTGCTGGCAACCAGTGTCCGCTGCATAACCCATGTACGCGCATGGCTCCAGTCCACACGTGCAGTCGCTACACGAACCCTATAAGCGAAAACATAGAAATTTTGTTTCTTTATTGTTTGCTTGTCTGTTCGAGCTACAACATCAATCAATCAATCAATCAATCAACCAATCAAAATTGGTTTTAGACCTATATATGCCTACCAATGTAAGGCGGCTTGATAAAAGGAAGCCATAAACGGCCGAAAGGGATCAAGAATTCCGCTGACTAGGGACGCTAAATGACCCATTAAGCGTTAGATATGTGACGGTCTTAACTGAAGTTTGCCATTGCAAAACATTGACTGATCGAGGGAATAACAATATTTACCGCAGCGTGTACTGGCAATTAATGTTTCTGGAATGTAGCCTATTATAGTCTGAGCACCTGAGTGACTCAGTCTCATAGGGGTCATCGGTAGGCCTAAGTTTTTGTCTGGCCCTTGAGTAACAAAAATCTGTTGTGCGTTTTGTAGGCCTACAGGTTGGCTCTGAATGCAATATACTTTGCAGCCAATACTATTGGACGAAATGACCAATGTTAAATAATAAAACTCGAATAAATCGAAGAAACTTGATTGGTAGATGTGACGTTGATATTACAGTTAGCAAAAACAATTACTGGATGCAGGTTACGTCCTCTAAAGACTATAATTAGGCTCATTTACTATCATAGTAGACCTCTTTGGTTAAACAACTGACGATGAGACCAGTTTGCAACTAGATCTCTTGCATCGAAAATGTGCAAGTATGGCCTCACTACTAGGCTAAGGGTTGGCTACGCGTTGAAATAATTGCCTGGTACCAGGCCCGCCGACAGAAATTCCGGGCCCCTGGGCAGAACAGTCACGGGCCCTAAACTATCTTTGGGCTTTATGAGCCAATTTAAATAAAATCATATAGAAATAACAAAGGTGTGGGGTCGAATGTACAAAAATGTATATTATATATATATATATATTATGAATTAAAATGTCTATAATTTATGGCAATCAAGGAGCTTTTTTCTAGAAGTAACTGCAGCAAAATTGCTTAAAATATCCTAGTTGGTCAATTATTTTAGAAGATCATATTCTATTGCAAGCAGTGGAGGTGCCAGGATTACAGTTTTTGGGGCGGAATCCTCATGGAGGAAATTTTCCTTTTCCATATTTCCATCCGCAAAAATTGAAAGCATTTTTAGTCATTTGGTCGAAATCTTTTGGAAATTTTCCATTTTCATCCGCAAAAATTTCTGACGACCTTTTTTTGGTCATTTGGTCGAAATCTCATGGAAATCTCTCATTTTTAAGGGGGCTAAACGTGAAAATATTGAATTTTTACATGTAAAATACCGGATAGCCTTTGGGGGCTTAGCCCCTAACCCCTCTGGCGCCGCTACTGATTGCAAGAGTTGCAAAACCGTTCAGTCTGTCTTGCTTCGTGACAGATCGTTGAATACTTTCAATTTGCTTGAACTTGTTGAAATATCTTTCAACATCCCCATTACACTCACAAGCTCTGATGGCAGAGTGGTAACATCAAAACCAAGCCTTTCTACAATTTTGATAATAATTTCAGCAATCAACCTATGAAAAATATTGTGCTGGTCCGAGAGAATTGAATAAACGTCTGGGCTTTATGAGCAAAATCATTTTCTTTATCACTTTTCATTGCTTTCAAGAAAAACCTGAAGACTTAATTGTTCGTTTAAGATTTATTTTGAGCAGACTTTCCTGTAACGCGCTTTAGTGCAAGATTCTGTGTTGCTTAGGCACGTTATAGCCTAAATGACAGTTAATTTGAGTTAAATAATAATAATAATAATAATTGGCCTAAAATAATATTAAAATATAATAATGATAATAATAATATATAATAAATAATAATAAATAATAAATAAATAATAATAATATTTATTTTTTCAGCTTAGCCCGGGCCCCCTAAAAGTCGCCGGGCCCCTGGGCATTTGCCCCCCTGCCCCCCCTCTCGGCGGGCCTGCCTGGTACAAGTGAAGTGATGAGCATCGGCATTGTATGACTATGGCAGAAAGTAACAGGCACACATGATTGCTCAACAACAATAGCCCACCTGTCATAGATCAGATTGAAGTTGTCGAAAGGTCACTTGCTACGAGATGGGTTATAAATTTGGGGATAAATGTTACAATGAGTAGCGAGTCATGACGGCGATCGCAGTGCAGGGTAGCTTACGTCAGAATGATTTCCAATAACAGGTATTAAAATGTTCAACGTTTCACTATATAGCGTTCAGCATATTTACCAAAATGCAAGAACATGTGTCAGCCATAGCTTACTGGAATGTTTGCGTGGTTGCTGCATTCGGATCTTGATGCAAAGCAATCCTCTTCAATTGATTCCGTCATGTAAACAACCGCCTGGAAGTGGCTGCAGCTGGTGGCATCGGCTAGATTCATATGAAAAACAGAGGCTATCTATTATACACAAGCATTTCTAACATAGGTTAATGAATGATCTAGGCCTAATCAACGGACACTGCAATGGCGACGTTAACAGCCAATAATGAGGGAATACACTTTAGCGACGTCATTCTGATTTATGACAGGAAATCAATATCAAATAAAAGTGCACTTTGATGTTCACCAGTCTTTAAACAAGAACAAATACGGCACACAATAAATGCAAGCAGTGACAAAGTCACAAAGGGAACACAGTGTTCTGCCTACATGCAGTTGCGTGGACTTTTGGTGCCAGAGGACGAAATATCATATTTATTTAGTTCACATTTTCAAACTACGCTGAACGGCAATCTAAATTTCAGATTAAAATAAAATAGTAAAAATGGAGACTAATAAATTATTGTCTCCTCCTCCTCCTCTACAAAATTCTGCAACTGCTCCTTTTATAAGCTTATAGTCTGTATACCTACCGTGTGCACTCTTTCGAACGGACTCCCGAAAGACCTCTGCCAAGACTCTTACTTCTATCTCGCCTGGTAACTTCTCCTAAATTCTTGCTAAATTTCACTCAGTGAAAAAGGAACTCCAAACAATCATATTCTTGATTTTATTCGTGCGCCGCCGCACGACTGTTATCTTCACCGAATAGGCCTACACTGTAGTCTCTTCGGCTTGACCTCCCGGATAATGATTGACCTGGCATAGGAGAGCTGTTGCAAACTTGATCTGATATTGCTATAGACTATAGACCCAAAATCATTATTAATAATAATATTAATAATAATAATATAATAATAATATTATTAATAATAATAATAATAATATAATAATAATAATAAGATGAGTAGGGCCGTTCCAGACTTTGATTTTATGTTAGGCGCTAGATAAGTCCTCGAGGGATCCTGTATACCTCGGGGCAAAAAAAAAAAAAAAAAAAAAAAAATAATAATAATAATAATAATAATAATAATAACATCAATAATTCAGGACATTTTTAGACTTGTTGACTTTATGTAAAGCGAGAGTGAAGTCCCTAAGGAATCTTACATGTATACCTCGGTGCAAAAACCTATTTAAAAAATAATAGGCCCACTAATACTACTAATAATATTAGAAACAAAGCGCTTTTTGTTCTTCGAGATCTTGACATGGACGGTCACTCCTGAGTTAAAATCGCTTAATAACTGACACCTGAAGTATTATATATAATATAAGCTTACATCAGGGAAAATCATAATGGTAATAAAATTATTACTACACCGTGTCTCAAAAAAAACTGTGCCAAATTGTTTTTGTCTGAACTTCGTCAAATTTCAACCAATCTTAATAACTTTTGGTAGGTAGATGGGAAAATGGCTAAACTTTTATGCCATATATAAATTATCCACATCACCTGACTCATATTACCGCACTACCTTGTTAAACACAGATGTGCCAATTTTGCATATAACGGCGTCACGACGCTTGGCTGCACTGAAATCCATTGCATCAAGCCGGGTGTCAAAGTGAATGGGGCATAGGCCTACTATCGCGACAGCCTTCTTGGCCAGAAGATGCTGTCAGACATACGCCGGATATCCCAGGGTAAGTTTTTTGTCTTTCAACAGGATGTCGCCCCGGCGCATCGAGCGCGCGACACCGTCTTTTCCTGTAGCGAGAGACGCCCGACTTCATCCCTCCAACACTGTGGGCGCCGAATTCACCGGATCTTAACACAGTCTATAGTATATGGAGTGTGCTGCAGGAGAAGGTTTACCGCTCCAGAATTATAGCCAACCTCGACGAACTCAAAATGCGCCTCATCGACGACTGGGTGCGCTTTGACCATGCAGTCGATCGTTGATGCTGCTATCTGCCAGTGACGTCGCCGTCTAGGCCCTTGTGTCCATATACGCGGGACACATTTTGAGCACCAATTCTAACACCTTTGAGCAGATCTGTCATAACAATTAAAAACTCTACTAAGGAACCATATTTTACTTTACTGCATGCTAATTCAGTTGTCAGATAGTTTGTTGCAAGTAATAAAAGTAAGCGTTTTATGCAAAATTGGCATATCTGTGTTTAACAAGGTAGTGCGGTGATATGAGTAAGGTGAGGTGGATAATTTATATATGGCACAAAAGTTAGCCATTTTCCCATCTACCTACCAAAAGTTATTAAGATTGGTTGAAATTGGACGAAGTTCTGACAAAAACAACTTGGCACAGTTTTTTTTAGACACGGTGTATATTAAAGTCACCGATTAGCATGGAATCGTTCTCCTGCAGGCTACGTACCTCCGCAGCCTGGCATATCGTGTCCGCCATCCGGATAGAAGTCAATGTGGCCAAGAGGACGCAGTGAACCATACGACTGCGAGTCAGTGTGAAGAACGTCAACGAAGTCGGCGCAGCCCGGATACAATCCGATGGTTTCGTCATCGCTGCTTTCGAAAGAGGGACCGGCGGGATCCATACCTGAAGAACGCACCCAGCATCTCTCTTTCAGATAGAAGCAGTTATACAAGCTAAACTCAATGACAGCTTCTGCTGGTATACAGTGAACGATCTATACCTACTTAGAGTTCGTGTTCTGAATTAGTGTTCTGAGTGATAGGGACCATGCACGAGCAAGTCCTTCTAGTTCACCTGTTCTACCGCACGACCACCATTTTCACCGACTACAACCGTAGCACCACGTTGTTTCCTCGTCTTGACCTCCACGGGTTTTGACATAGCCCCGGAACATTAAGGGCAGCTCTGGATATTGCGAACTTGGTTTTTGTATAGCGCTGGTGTTTATGCTGGCCTCTCTGACGTGTCTGTTGAGGGCGCTGAGAAATCTTCGGATTATTTACATCAACGCCATCAACTACGGTACACTGTTTATTTACGTTAAATTATACGCCGGACACAGTTCCATCATTGCTACCGGTGTTGGTTATTGGAATTTTGCGTTGTCAACTCTCGGTGACTTCCGATAACTTTTTTACAGTTTGATTTGCGTTAACTTGAAATTACATTACGACACAATGGTGTCACATATCGAAATCGTAATCGTAATCAATTTATGAATTGCCACTCCTAAGAGGCTCTCCCGACCTGACAGCCCCAAACCACAAACAAAGACAATGGTTTTTAAACGCTTACAGAAGGGGGGCGAAGACGACCAAAAGGTTCATTGCGAAGACCGCTAAGTAGAGAAATATGGACCAACTAAAGCAAAGCTTTTATGCAACACTGCAAGTTATACGAATCGTTTACATGGTTACGTTATAATTATCGCAGCAGATGTAGCTCATGTAGGCCCTAAGTTACATGTGTCATAAATGAAAACTAGGAAGTAGAAACTCGACTGTAATTATTTCAAAAGTTACACTAGCTTGAATTCATCCTTTTCAAATAGCTTGCCTGTAATTCTTCCAATTTTTTGGGTCTGGCCCATGTGTCCACAGACGTGAGATCCGAGGCTGTGGCCAACGCACCACATAAGCGAGTCCGACGAACCGCCCCTGGTAACGAGGTTGCTAGCGACGTGGCTTGTGTATGCTCCGGTTGTGCGAACATTGGACGCTGCCTGAAGATAGTTAGGTATGTCAGCACCGCCCTCCCATCCAACAATGACGGCATTGATGTCTTCCTATCTCACATCACAACCATGAATACATGAATAAAACGTTTGCTGAATGCATGAATAAAAGATTTGCTGAATGGTTGTCTATGATTTAACGGTTAGTATGGCTGAGTAGCTAGCTGACTGTCTAGCAGAATGGACGACCAAATGGCGGAATGATTCACTGGATGAACGCATGAACGAATGGATCGATGAATGTGTGGATGTATTGATTCATGAAGGAATGGATGAATGGCTAAATGGATGGATGGATGAATGGATGACTTGATTGTTTGATGGATGGATGCATAGGCCTATATGAATATGGATGATGGATGGACCGATGGATGGATGGGTGGATGAATGGATGTACGGTTGGATGGTTTGATGGATGGATGTATTGATGATGAATCATGAATGGATGGGTAGATGGATATGAAGAACTAATAGATAGATGGATCTGTGAGCGGGTGTTAATGTAACTGGATGGATTAATGGAATTATGAACAGATAATGCCAAAGGACACATTATCGATTTATGAAACAGACAAGTTATGAAAAAGGCAACACATAAAAACGACATGAAACAGACAACTCATAAAGCAGACAGCAAAATTTGAAGTGTAGACAACAGATGATTTGCGAGTGACATATCATCTATACAGACCCTGTCGACGAAAGCCTGTCTCATATCGTCCAACCACAAATCGTTTCCGTTGCCTTGGTAACCATGGACCATGAACACTGTCCTCTTCGTCGGATCGAAGACCGATCTGTATAAATAATTATTGTTTAGCATTAAATTGATATAATTATGTCATATACTCAAATCTTTCTAATCGGTCACAACGT
Organism: Lumbricus rubellus; assembly: GCA_945859605.1. Classification (NCBI taxonomy): domain Eukaryota; kingdom Metazoa; phylum Annelida; class Clitellata; order Crassiclitellata; family Lumbricidae; genus Lumbricus; species Lumbricus rubellus. The sequence goes on from OX243812.1 coordinate 8,440,266, forward strand.
ATTTATGCATAATTGCATATGAATCTGCAGAATAATTCTGACCGTTCAAATACATTTACAACATAAATTCTACTCGGGCGTCGTGCTGGGCGTCGTCACTGATCTGAAGCATTGGCATTCATCGCCCCAATTTTGTACTCAAAGTTTTTGTGGTATCTTTCAGATCAGATCTAAGATGACTAATTGAAGGATTACTCCATCACTAAGGCTGCCATTCCGATTGATGGAATTACCAACTGACTGATTGACCGTCTGACTGACTGACTGACTGACTGACTGTCCGACTGACTGACTGAAATGGATTAACTGATTCATTGGTGTAATAGCTGCCTGGCCAACTGGTTTACCGAATGAGTAAAAGGCTGAACATTTAAGTGAACAGTAATTAATTATTAATTGACTGAATGAATTGATATGGAATCATAACTGAATCATTCGTTGATCAAAACAATGGTCTGAAACAATCACATAAGTTTATATAGTTCCACATCAAGATGTGTCTGGATGGCAACGGGCTTACGGAATAATCGTATCGTCAAAGTCTTCTCCGACGACTGGGTTGGCTCTCGTGTACATCCTGTAGGATGGGTTGATATCGCTGGGGCATTCCGGAAGTGGTAGGAGGTTGAAGGGGCGATCGTCTGTGAAACACCCGACGTCTAAACAACATATCTCAGCCGCCCTGTCAATGACAAGCAACAAAATCTCTGCCCATTCACTTTCTGCATTTAAATTCGCTTCCTCCTAAAATCGGCAGCGCATGGAGCATTATAGGATCGCTGCTCCGGTTCAGTAATGTCGGCTGTGTGTCGCCCCAGACTGTTTGTGAGAGCTTGTTGCTCCTCGGGTAGCCTATACAAGATCTGCGCAGATTCTGAAGCAGTTGCTGTCATCAGTTTTGCCCGAACTGCAACTGTGCAGAATCGAGCCAGTTCCGTAGTTGGCCCAGTTGTCTGGAATAGATCCCTCGGGGACTGCGCATTATGCTTACTGGGACTAGGCCTATTAGCCTACGATTGCATTCGATAAGAAGAAGAAAACAATTCAAAACTGTGCTTTCGCCGTGCTTGAGTCTGGAGGCTGGAGCGCTTCTAACTTCTAAGCAAGCCCGTTGCAGAGGTTGTATAGAAAGTAACGTTTTCTTCGAAATTCGAATTAATTCGGTTTCTCCTATATATTATAAGCGATACATGCATGCGTTGGAATAAGTCTACTCTACTACCAAACTAAATAAATAAACACAGTTCGTTTTATACCTTCGTCTGTCATCAGTGATGTGCAGCTTGGTCATTCGTTGAAAAATATAGCAATGTTTAACAGGATCTCAGATACAAGGACATTCAGGTCACAGGTGTAAGGAGAAAACAATAATACAAGTTTACCATTAGTCTTAGAGTCTGGTAAATTAACTTTTTACAAACTGTGAAAGAAGCAGTCAAACAATTTAGCGGTAGCCTATAATACCTCTCCAGGCTAAATTTGCACAATCGTTAAAGTTAGCCTACACGTTTCATCGAGATTTGCATACATAGTCCTATGCCTGAGCCCCCGTCGTAGGCCTATAAAAAATTCTTACCACGATGTGGAGGCCAACATCAACAAAACCACCAGTCTCAGCATCGTCGTCGTCAGTTTATCGCTGATGTAAAAATGTCTTCTTTGAGCAAAGCTGTTGCTGTGTCTCTTATCTGAATGACTTCGAAGCCTCCTATATATACAATTTGCCGGCGTTGTGCGAATATTGACACCTGTTCAGATGTTTTTCATCGTAAACAGTCCCAGAAGATGTGAAATACAGCAGACTTGAGATAAAGAATAAAAACGGAGAAAAGCCGACAGGAACCCTTGATTGGAACAGTTGGTTTCATGGCGTCACCATATTTAACAGAATATCGGTGGGAATTGTGAACTTATTATCTGACCGTATTTTTAATCCAATCAAGGTCTAATTTTTTCACAATTCTGGCTACTTGAATTTGAACACGAAAACAACAGATAAAAATTAGTTGACTGCGTTTACATATTTGGGTATTTCAACATTCTTCTATAATTATGGAGCTATAACAATCATGTTGACGACCCATCAACACTGTGTATGTATTATTACAAATTATTACTACACAAACTTTGAAAACGATGCGAAAATTAAAGGAACGTCACGTAGGCCTATAATACTGCACGATCGTAGTATGTCTTTATCTTTATCATGCAAGGTCAGTTTTATGTGTCAACATTGGATAAACAAGATCTAATCAGTATGTGATGTATGAGCCTATCTGATCTGACCTCGATGTTCCTAATTTCTCGTCTAGTGCGCAACTGTGAGTGAAGTCGTGATGAATTTCATAACCACGGCTTTATTTTCCAATTGGTCATCGTACCAAATTGTTGTGGTTCGTCAGTATTGGGAAGCCCTTGATATTACACAAGAGCCTTGTTGGAAGGTACCGTAAGTAAGACTGTTGCTAACGACAATTCGTCGACTGTGTTAGTTCGCTCAGATTATTTTCTTGTAGGCCCTATACGAATTATAAGCTCCGTCAACGAACGTCCTGTTCAACCCTGAACGCCATCGCAGAGCCTTGTATAAACCTTATAGCGTTGTCGATGGCTTGTCTTAAGGCTTTCGCTTCAACTTTTCACTATACAATACAATACAGTAGGCTACAACTGCAATTTGAAATCGACTTTCTTACAAAGCCAAGAAGTGTTCACGCCTCGACGGCTCAACTGCAGTCATAATAATTATAGGCATATTGCAGAGCCACTGCGGGTGAAGGACTTGCTCAAGGTCCCTATACATGGTAACCGTTCAGGACTAGGATCGAATCCGTGCTCTTCGCGTTACAGGCCGACCGCTCTAACCAATCGGCAACCGTGCCTCATTGTCCCTTAGAACTGCTACCACTGCTAGCCCCCAAGTGGAAACCAGTCGCTTAGCTACCGACTAGCTGGAATACCCAGCATTTCCTGAGAAATTTTGGCTATTCGTCCTTCATCTAGCCACCCCGTTCCTCCAATCTGGCTCCACCCGCCCCTGTGAACGAGTTCGACACCCCTCTGGAGTTTATCCCCTTTACTCTCTCCCTACTGCCACACTCCTTTCCAACTTCCACCCATCACCCCTTCCCTCCTTTCCCATTCTTTCTCACCCATATTTTTCTCTTCACTTTTGTTCCGCCCCTTCCCGTCCCCCCTCGCACCATAATAACGATAATTATTATATTCCCATCTGCTTGGAATGGCCTTCCCTCCTCTGCGAGTTAAGCACCGCGTGGTCTACTCCTTACCCGATAGCATTTATCTTTCCCCAGGGTTTTGCACTGAGAGCGAATGATTACGCCTTTGACCAGAAATAACGTAAATAATGACGTAAAAATGACGTCAGAAGCAATTGAGTTGGTATTGCACAACGATGAAATATAATATTCTTCATTAATGATTCAATCTGACAAACCACAGAATGATTACAGGTACAGGTTATACGAAATACGGCCCACTATAGCACGACAGGCAGGTTGGCTTTACAGTAGTGGGTAATATATAGTACGAAAACTATAATGACGGCTCAATTGCAGCGATAAGGATAGCGTAGAAATTTTGATAAAATCCAGGTGGTTAATTAGTGATTTCCGTATGCAGCAAACTTGAGCACCCATCAATTGAGGCGTTCTGGGCGGGTAGTTATTCATTATCAACTTGTACGTAAAATCTTACATGAAATAATTCTTCTGTATCAATGAAAGTCAGGTGATCATCCAATGTCTTCCCGTGCTGCTTATCTCTTATCGCGTCTTATCTTCGTCGACATCTGGCGATAAGCCTTCGTCGATCGTCGTTTCGTTTGAAACTGAATCCCTCGGTCGGTCGGGTTCAGCGTGTCGCTATGCCTGGAGATTGGGGTTCAGCTGCACGTGCATGGACCAGCGCCCGTTTCGTTTTCTCCCTTTGAGGTTTTTTCGCTACAGGCAATAGCAAAGTGCCCGTCACCTCCGCATATGAAACATAGCCCTTCTGCCGAGCGTTTCCTTCGCCCGTTGTTTTGCGTCCCTTCCCTCGCTCTTGTCGTCTCATTTATTACTCTCGAGTGAGTGTTGGAATCTGACTGGTTCCCTGATCGACTGGTGCCTGATGCCGCCTGTCCAGTCGACCGCAGCAGACCCCGCTGATCGTGTGCGACGCTGCATACAGATCAACTGAGTTTGCAAGATCATTGTGTCTTAGCCACCCATCTGTTTCCTGTGTGAGAATGAAATCCAGGCAACCATTAGGAATCTGCTCCTTTAATCTGTCTGCGCAGAGCAGGTTTATCAGTTCGTCAAACTTCTTTTTGACTCCCCGACTGCGGAAAAATACTTTAAGGTTTTATGTAACTTCGCCATAAAAATGTTTCGTCTGGAGATTTACATGGTGTGAGAAACATGTCCCTTATATGCATAGGGCTGATCTTAAATTCTCTTAGCAAAATTTTTCCAAGCCCTCGTAGTCATTCAAATGTGCGAGTTTCGAACGCGTCGGCACGGTGCTAAGAGTAGTTTCGCCTTAACATCAGCGCCAACTTCGTAGATTTTAATAAATAATTGTCCACGTGATCCAAAATGCCGGGATTTCTGTTGAATCATTGTGGAAATACCCACAAAACACTTTATCGTTTCACCAGCATACTTCGTTTGGCTAGCTAGCAAATGTTTGAGCTTCAGATCTTCTTTTCATTACTATCTTTCTCTTTCCTCTCTTGCTCTCCGTTCTGTCCGTTCTGTCTCTCGTATGGCTACGCAGCCTACCTCAGTTTTTCATATGCGCCGTTCTTCCTCTCTCTCTCTGGCTTTTCTCTCCTCCTCGCTTGCCCTACTTTACTCATCCTTTCGCCTTTCCTGTCGCTTCTTTTCCCCTCATACTTCCGAACTTCAAATTCAAACTAGATTTTTCTAGATTCTTATGGCAGTGACTCCGGTTCTGGTGGGATTACCCTACCTTCCTCGTAATCATTACTTTGTCATTCGGTCACCTTAGCCGCCCATTCCTTCATTAATTGATGGCGATCCATCGCAAAAACGATCTCGTCTTCCATGTCGTCCTTGAGTAGGTAATCTCTTAACCTCTCATCGGACATCTTCTTAATCCGTGTTTTCATATCGGGCTTAAGCAGGGCTGTACTCAGAACTTCTGAGGTGAGCACACGCTATCGCCGGTAAAATTTTTCCATCCGAAAAACTTATGACCTTTTTTAGTCATCCTCCCAAAATGTTCGTAAAAGTCCCACATTTTCCGTCCGAAACTGCTGATGACCTTTTTTGGTCATTCGCTCCGAATTTACCCGAATTGCACCTAAATAGCTGCGTGGGCCTTGGCTTACTCGCGTATACCCGTGTACCCTGGTCTTCGGGAGGTGAGTAAACGATGCCGGTTTTTCCAGGAGGTGAGTGTACGCCGTGTACCCGCGTATACCCTTGAATGCAGCCCTGGGTGTAAGATCATCCAAGCTAGAAGAGGATAAGGAAAGAAAGCAAAGGATGTAGGCCTACGCTAGTAGGCTAGGTATCAGTCACGCACAAAATGCAGATAGGCCTTATTGCAGACAAATCAGTATCCGAATGATGCAATGCACAAATGCGAGTCAATCAATCACTGCACGTTATCGAAGCAATATATCAATGCAAGTCAATCAATACTCTGATGATATTAGAAGTGGTTTTCGCCGATGCCAAGGAAAAACCAGCTAACAACGTGAGAGTCCTACCCTTCTTCTCCGTCATCAGCTTGTCTCGATCCTCGGTTGACCATCCGTTGTTCGTCCGTCCTCGTTGGCTGACTGCAACTGGTTCTCCTGATCCTCGGTTGACCGTCCTATCCTCTGCACTGGTTTCTCCATTCCTGCACCGTCCGCTTAAGGCCGTTGGTAGCTAATAATTGTAGCGGCAACGCTCAGCTTAATTCCACTTCTGACACCAGTAATGTCACGATTCTCGTGAGATCTAGATATGCAAAATGCCCTGACAGTGACGATTTACACGGTGCGAGGACGTATTGCCTTGATGACCTTCGCAGCCGGCGCTAACTTTATTCCGTCCAGTTGGGTTGTCGCCTCGAACTGTCCACGTCCGATCAACAGCATCTGGTCGTCAGCCTTTCGCCGTCATTTCACGAGGCTCCTTTTTGGGTCCTTCACGTGGGTGTTAATAGGTTCTCGCCCGGTAGCTCTGGACCCGGATGCCCCTTCGCCTCCAAATATGACCGAGACAGAGGGTGACAGGGCAATTTTGACGAGTCATCGCATCCTTCGTGAGGTCTACGGCGCTCTGACATCATCCAACCAGTAGCGCAATATAAGTATCAGATACTTAATTAGTTGTCAACACTTTGGCATTAGATTTTCAATTTGATGTATAGGAGTATGAAATTATATCTTAGGGCTAGGGGTTGATGAAAAGTCATACGTGCAGCCATACAGACAGACATGCAGGTATTCAGATAAATATGCATACAGATGTGTCTAGGGGTAGTCCCTCCATTGGAATACGAATGTGTAAGAGCTTAACAAATTTCTGTTTCTTTTGCGACTCGATAGCTAACCTTGAAATAATATTTTATATAGCGGGTACTTAGAGCATAAGACGTTCATAAATTATATGAAATTATTTTTATTGACTTAAAAGGTGAAACTTGCCGTCATTACTTGCTGTCTTTATGTTTCAAAAGTTCATTAACCTCGCAACTATGATTAATTGTAGTGGTCAAAGAGGATATCATATCTTAGACTCATAGGTGACAGATTGCGATGAATGGCAAATGATCTGTGACTTCAATGGAAACTTTGCCGTTCAGTCCGTCCACCTATAAACAGTGGCGGCGCCAGACACTTTTTGTAGCCAGGGCATAGCCAGGGCAGTCACACAAGTAACCAGGGCAGAAGTCGAGTCGCGTGCTTGGTAGTAGGGCTTACATAAGCTTATAATTTTGGCGCTACCGTCAGGGCCGGATTAAGGCATGTTCAACATGTTCGGCCGAACAGGGGCTCCACACTTCCAGAACATGCAATTTATTTTAAAGGAAACAATTAGTATATTCTGCCAAAATTTCGACCAAACGACTGAAAAATGTCATAAAAACATTTGGCCGACGATTTCCCAACAAATTTTCCAAACAGGTCCCCACATTTTTAAATCCGGTCCTGGCTACCGTGCTCGCTATAAAGTGATGCCACGTGCAGCTCTGTGTTTTTCTACTAGACCTGGATTTTTTGGCTTTCGTCTGAGTTTCTTTTTCAGGGAGGGCAAATTTTGGGTTTATTTTAGTTACTGGACCATTGTATTTACAACGCATGAATATTCTGCATGTGCACTGAGCATTGCAATATACATTGTATTTATAGTGATGTTCAATGTGAAATGGTTCTGCTACATGCCTTTTGTTCCACTAATTTTAATTTGAAACTTCACAATCAAGATCTTACGTTGTCAATTCACGAATAATTTAGGCCTGCATGGTGACGCAGAGAAATAGCTTGAAATAAACCGTTTCGACATTTCAATATAGGCAAATCCCTGCCAGAATTTTTTCATGCCAGAATTTTTCCGTGCCAGAACTTTTACGCTGCCAGACCTTTTGCCATGCCAGAATTTTGCCCTGCCAGAATTTTTGCCTTCCAGAACTTTTGTCTGGCAGAATTTTGCCCTATTAGAATGTTTGCTCTGTCTGAATTTTCCCTGTCAGAACTTCTTCCCTGTAAGAAGTTTTCCCTGTCAGAACTTTTGCTCTGCCATAATTTTTGCTCTGACAGAATGTTTCTCTGCTAGAGCTATTGCCCTGCCATAACATTTCTCTCCCAGAACTATTGCCTTCCAGAATGAATTTTTTCATTCCAGAGAGCCGAAGGACGTGAACAGTAATAAACAATATGACTGAACAAATTATGACAGGGCAAAATTTCTGGCAGGGCAACGACTAGGGCAACAGGTAGGGCAAAGGCTTTTTTGGTAGGGCATTTGCCCTGCCATGCCCTGGCGTAGCGCCGCCACTGCCTATAAAGACTTAGCCTACGTCCATTATTGATGTTCATGAAGCAACTCTTAAAGGCAATATTATGTATGCATGCATAAATTTATTTCACAATTTAACATTTGATCAAAGAGGAAATCATAAGCTAGTGTTCATTACAGTTGAAATTTTGCATTAATTGTCTCTTAATTTCAATGAATCGAGGTTGTATCGAAGGAAGCTTCGATTGATTCGAAGCTGCTTCGTCCTACGGTTGATTAACCTTGACAATGTGGATTACCATCTCTGACGTCGACATGGAAGACGCCGGACTGACGGCAACTAGTGTCCGCACCGTAACCCATGTATGCGCATGGCTCCAATGGATTAGTTGTACACGTGCAGTCGGTACACGAACCCTATTAACGAGAACACAGGAAATAAATGTTATCTCTTTGTTGTTTATTTGTCTGTTCCAACAATGACACACAATCGAACAAATTGCTTCTTTCCTTTAGCAAAATAAAATACATCAGGCGTCGGGTCTACATATCACTGTAACGCGGCTTGGAATAAGGAAGTATAAAATGGATATGGAATCCCGACCTATTACACATTAGATATGTGATGGTCTTGACTGAAGTTTACCATTGCAAAACATTGACTGATCAAGGGAATAATTTTGGCGTACCGGTGATTAATATTTCTGGCATTTATAGTCTGGGCACCTAAGTGACCAATAAGGGACACCGGACATCGGTCTTTTCCCTATCCCGCCTTGCATAAAAAATTGCTATGGGTTTGTGTAAGTTGTCCATGCGCGTAGGCCTAATAATTTTATAGGCCTGCATGCAGCCTATACTAGGATGAACTGACGAATGTGAATTATTTGAACAAGACTCAACTTAAATAAACGTAGGAAACTTGATTGGAGAATATGACGTTGATACTACAGTTCGCAAAAACAGTTGTTTCATGCAGGTTAGCTCTAAAAGGCTACTTTGAACAACGGAATTTCAAGTAATGCCAACATGTTGTCTAAATGCTAACTATGCACGTTGCCAATAAGAGAAGGTCTATGATGTCACGAAAAACACTTTTTAATACAAGAAAAGTCTCTCTGCTGTAGGAATTTCTGAATGATTTGAGGTGAATCAGAATCAGCTTGATATTGGAAAACACAACAATTAAGGACCCACATGTGTGCAAGCGTTGTTTGCATTAAAATGAGAAGTGTCGAACAATTCAATCCCATTTTGCTGATTTTTACTATTCGACTAAGCAAACAACATTAATTACAATTATTGAATTTTTCCTTTTTCATCTATGTGGGCCCCTAAAGTGTGGGACCCTTTTCGGCCGAACATAACTTGTCAAGCATACCTAAATCCGACCCTGAACAGGAAGTGAATTGTTCAACGTTGCTCGTGTTCAACATACCGTATTTACTCAAATGCAATTAGTACATGACATTGTGTTAGCCATTGCTTACTGGAATGTTTTCGTGGTTGTTACAATCGGTTCTTGAAGCAAAGCAATCCTCTTCAACTGACTCCGTCATGTAAACAACCGCCTGGAAGTGACTGCAAAAGGTGACATCGGCTGGATTCAAAAAAGAAACAGAGGATAATTATTTACAAGCATTTCTAACATAATATAACCAATTGAACCCGCCTCCCCTATGTATAATTTCGCACATATACCCAACGCTTCTGATGCATATTCTGGACAATAAGAATGTTTTTAATTTCTGCATCGAAAAATTAAAAAAAATTATATTTTGATCCCAAAACACACGAAAACGCATAATCCATGGCCATCAAAGCAGAATACTAATTGTATTTATATTTTTATTCTGTACTTCGGACGCGATATTGGGGTTTGTGTACGTCGGTGATCTAGGCCTATATAGGTAGTAGCCTGTTAGACCCTAATCCAACCAAACCACGGCACAGCTAGCCGGTGTTTACATCTCGCCGGAGGACGGCTCACGCGAGTCAGTGGAGTGACCCCGACTTCTGTCACCGTCGACGTTTCCAACTTCCGACCGACAAGCGACGAATGCCTTCTCCTATACGCATCCTGGAGCCTCAACGATTAGCCGGACGGGCATCATCTACCACCTAACAGAGACTCTGATCAACCACGCCATCTACCAGCTGTCTACGGGAATCCGATGGTTAACTCTACATGTTTGCGAGGGTTCGCCACTGGTGACTTTCAGCTTACTGTGTTTTGTTTTGCAACGTGTTGTTATTTTTCGCTTGCTTTGACTCTTGACATCATTTCGGCTAGTTAGTGCAGAGAGCGCCTCTGGGTAGTTTTATATCTTGAAGAGGCGCTATATAACTACTCAGAATGAATGAATGAACGAATGAATCAATGAATTTGGTATCTAGGATGAACTATGGAATTGGCGCCCACCATTCCTTATGTAGTTCACATTTTCAAACTACACCGAATGGCAACTTAAATTTCAATCAAAATAAAAGTCAAAATGTAAGTAGGCTAAATATGATCGCCTCCTCTCCAATGTTCCCCAACTCTCTCTTAATCTGTAGGCTACAGTACTGTCTACAGGTCTACTCATTAGGATGGACTCACCAGTTTGTCCATAATCCTAAATCGCCTGTAAATCTCTCCTCTCCTCCGATTGCACTCGCTTCTCCTACTTTTCACCTAGTGACAGTCTTGACTGAAAAGCAAACTCATCAAGCCATCATGTCCTGATTCTACTTGTTCGCCCCCACACGACTACCATCATGAATAATCGATAAAGGCCTACCGCTTTAGCTCTATCCTTTCTCCTTGGCGTGACCTCCCAAGATTTTGACCTGGCTTCTGAATGAACAATGAACACAGTAGCCTGGCTGTTGCGGACGTGATGCGATATTTCACCAATTTAAAACTAAATTATGATGATTATGCTGCTGCTGATGCTGCTGCTGCTGATGATGTTGATGAAATAATAAAGTCACCGATTAGCATGAAATCATTCATCTGTAGGCCTATAACTGTATTACGTACCACCGCATCCTGGCATATCGTGTCCGCCATCTGGATAGAAGTCAACGTGACCAAGAGGACGCAGTGAACCGTAGGCCTGGGAGTCCGTGTGAATAACGTCAACGAAGTCGGCGCAGCCCGGATACAATCCGATTGTTATGTCATCACTGCCTTCGAAGGAGGGACCGGCGGGATCCATACCTGATGAACACACCCAACGAAATCAGCTCCCTTTCAGATAGGAGCAGTTATACATGCAAAAATCTAAGACAAAATGGGACCTTATGCCGCAGCTGTTACTGATGTAGAATTTCATGTTCTAAGGTGTCCTGAATGACCTGACTACACCAAATCAGAATCAAAGAGAATGGTTTCACGAAAAGGGGGCAAAAAAGGACAAAGAAGCTAATTACGGAGACTGTTAGGTCGAAAAATATGGACCAAACATACGAATCTTTTATGCAACACTGTGTAGGTTATGGGCCTACGAATCGTTTACCTGATTACGTCATATCGCAGCAGATATAAGTTACACCGGCCAATAAAGAAAACTAGAAAGAAGAAACTGGTCTCTAATTATTTCAAAAAGCTGCATTAGTTTGAATTCATTTTTCTCCAATTATAGCTTGCCTGTAATTCTTCCAATTTTTCTGGTCTGTCCCATGTGTCCACAAACGTGAGATCCAAGGCTGTGGCCAACGCAATACATAAGAGAGTGAGACGAACCGCCTCTCTCAACGAGATTATTAGCGACGTGACTTGTGTATGCTCCGGTTGTGCGAACGTTGGACGCCGCCTGATTGTAGTTAGGAATATCAGCACCGCCCTCCCATCCAACAATGACAGCGTTGCAGTCTTCCTGTCTCACATTACAACAATGAATGCATGAATAAAACATGTGCTTTATGCACGAATAAAACGTTTGCTGAATGCCTAAATAAAACATTTGCTGAATGCACGAATAAAAAGTTTGCTGAATGCACGAATAAAACGTTTGCTGAATGCACGAATAAAACGTTTGCTGAATGCACGAATAAAACGTTTGCTGAATGCACGAATAAAACGTTTGCTGAATGCACGAATAAAACGTTTGCTGAATGCACGAATAAAACGTTTGTTGAATGCACGAATAAAACGTTTGCTGAATGCACGAATAAAACATTTGCTGAATGGTCGACTATGATTTGACGGCCAGATGGCGGAATGATTCACTGAATGAACGCATGAACGAATGGATATATATATATATATACATACATATATGTGGGTGTATTGATTCATGAAGAAATGGATGAATGGATGGTTGGATGGTTTGGTGAATAGATGTATAAATATGGATGATGTACATGTATGGAGGAACGAATGGATGGGTGAGTGGATGGATGGATGGATGAATGGATGGGTAACTGGACTGATCTTTGGGCGGGTAGTTAGGTAACTGGATGGATTGATGGAATTGTACAAAGATAAATCCAGATTCCAGCGGACAAACTACATTGTATAGATTAATGAACAGAAAACACATAAAACAGGCAACGTATAAAATGCAGATAAAATTGCGATTGACATATCAACATATTCTATCAATAAAAGCCTGTCTCAACAGTGTCTCATATCGTCCAGTCATAAATTGTTTCCGCTACCCAGTCGGGAGATCCAGCTTACTCACAGGCGCTTAATCAAAACAAAATCGATAGGCAGCGGGTCAAGGTCAGGAAAGTCAGCCAAGGCAGACAGACGGACGGCTAAGGTGGGTGATGTTTAGAGTTGAAATGGCGATGGATGCGAGGAGAAGAGGAAGAATCAGGCTAGGATTAATTTTGTGAACAGTAGGACAGAAATGTTGAAAACAGATGATTTGCGAGTGGCATAATTATCAACATACCCTGTCGATGAAAGCCTGTCTCATATCATCCAACCACAAATCGTTTCCGTTGCCTTGGTAACCATGGACCATGAACACTGTCCTCTTCGTCGGATCGAAGACCGATCTGTATAAATAATTATTGTTTAGCATTGAATCGATATGTTATAGGCTACTCAAATCTTTCCAATCGATCACAAGGTATTTACTATTTATACATATGAATCGGCAGACTGACCCCGATGCTGAATAATTCTGACCTTTCACAAAAATCTAAAAGATTTACTCTTGGACCGTGGTGGATGTCGTCAATGATCTGAGGCTCTTGAATTCGCTGCCCCATTCTTGCACACCATCAGGATTTTGTGGTATCTATCTGATCAAAAATGACTGATTAATGGGCTGCTCCATCACTGAGGCTACCACTCCGACCGACCGACCGACCGACCGACCGACTAACTGACTGACTGACCGACTAACTGACTGACTGCAACTGATTAGCCGATTCATCGGTGTAATAACTGACTGGCCAACTGGTTTACTGAATGAGTAAATGGCTGAATGAATGGTTAATTAGTTGACTGAATGAATTTATATTGATGCATAAATGAATCGTTCATTGAATAACTTAACGGATTAAACCAATCACATAAATTTATATAGCGCCTCGTCAAGATGTGTCTGGATGACTACAGCTTACGGAATAAGCGTATCGTCAAAGTTTTCTCCGATGGTTGGGTTGGATCTCGTGTACATCCTGTAGGATGGGTTGATGTCGCTGGGGCAATCCGGAAGTGGCATGAGGTTGAAGGGGCGATCGTCATTGAAGCACCCGACGTCAACACAACATTTCTCTAACGCCCTGTGAACGATAAGCAGCAAGATCTCTGCGTATTCACTTTCTGCAGTTTAACTGGCTTTTTATATTCGACAGCTACATGTAAGGATCGCTGTCGGTTCAGTATTATCGGCTGAACATCGCCCAAGACTACCAGCGAGACCCTTTTTGCTCCTCGGATATTCCAAAGAGCTTTTTGTTCGCTTTTGGAACTTGAATAAATTCATCAGACTAGATTTATAAGTATTGGCCCAAGTTATGTTGCAGTATATATGTGAGGTAAGGGTAAATGAGTGCAGAGTATAATGTGAGACAAATTTGAGGAGGTACTAGCTGGGGTATCCGGTCAATACCGCGCGCACAATACCGCGCACACAAAAGGCTACCGCGCATACAATATACCGCGATTTTCAATACCGCGCAGCATCAATACCGCGCACGATCGTGCATTTGTTTCATTTCCATATTTTATCGTACGAGGGCGTTCGGTTCACCAAGCTTCTATTTGTCGCTCGTTATTCTTCGTCAGTCCAGCTTCTATTTCAGATATAAAAATACCCTCATCCAGCTTCCCTTACTTAAGCGTTTTCATCAATACAGCTTCTATTTCAGACCTTTAAATACCTTCATCCAGCTTCTATTTGGCGCTTGTTATTCTCGTCAATCCAGCTTCTGTTTCGGATATAAAAAATACCCTCATTCAGCTTCCATTGCTCATGCTTTATTTTCGTCAATCCAGCTTCTGTTTCAGACCTAGAAATACCTTCATCCAGCTTTCATTTCTCATGCGTTATTTTCTTCAAACCGATTGTGACGCATTGAGAATTGGAAGCTGAATTAAAGTTTTTTACAGGTGAAATGGAGGTCGGATTGATGAAAAACGCAAGAGAAATGGAATCTGTATGATGGTTTTTACACATTAAATAGAAGCTCGAATGACGAAAATAATGCATGAGAAATAAGAGCTGGATGAAGGTATTTCTATGTTTGAAATAGAAGTTGGATTGACGAAACTAACGAGCGAAAAATAGAAGCTGGATTGAGCAAATTTGCAAACAAATGCGGCAACGATCGTGCGCGGCAACAATCGTGCGCGGTATTGATGGTCCGCGGTATTGAAAAACGCGGTATTGAGTGCGCGGTATTGTGTGCGCGGTATTGACAGTAAATAATGCATGAGAAATAAGAGCTGGATGAAGGTATTTCCGGGAGGTAATAATAATAGTAATAACAATGACGATTTCTATGGCGCCGTAACACAGCCATGCCGTTACAAGGGCGCCTCACAAGCCCTCACATACTAAACTAAAACAGCAGGATAGGCCTTGAGGAGTAATGAGTCTTGAGTCTGAATTTGAAGAAGTCAACTGAGCCAGCCGCTCGCAGGGCGAAAGGAAGACTGTTCCAGCATCTGGGGCCGGTGCCACTGAGAAAGCGCGGTCACCGAATCGGGTTTTCCTCCGCCGTACGCGAAGATCGCTTTTGTCGAGCGATCTAAGCCGCAACCCGAAGGCGGAGGAGTGCGTTCCGATGCAGTAATCACGCATATAATCGGGCGCGGCTCCGTGGAAGGACTTTTAAACAAGTAGACATAATTATCTTAAAGTCTATCCTCTGGGGAACAGGCAGCCAGTGTAGAACAACGCGAAGTAACGGGCTACGGCGTCACGTGATCGTATTTCGTCCGGTTACACAGCAGTCTCGCTGAGGCGTTGCGGACTGACTGCAGGCAATCCAGAAGACTCTTGGATAATATTCCAAGGTTTTTAGCAATTTTATTAGATAAGCTTACAATTTTATGTGGTCTTTCCAGGTTCACCTTGTCACCTTGTGCTGTCAGTTCGTTGAACTCTAGCGATCGTCATGGTGATCCTTCTCCATTGCTTTCTTTCTCATTTAACACCGGTATTTTCCCTAGTGCTTTAAAAATAAATTGCTAATGTCGTACCTATTTTCAAAAGAGGTGAGAGGAGCGACGTAGCTAATTATAGACCAATCTCTGTCCTTCCATATTTTGCTAAAATATTTGAAAAACTAATGTACAAAAGACTGAGTAGCTTTCTTGAAAAATCTAGCATTTTATATCCATCTCAACATGGATTCCAGGCTGGTCGTTTCCCCTCTTTGCCTTTACTAAGTAGGCTATTCAGGACAAAATATCGGAAGCAATTGAAAATAATGAATTTATCAAATAGTGAATGGCCAACTTTCTCAGATTGCTAATTGGCTTCGTGCCAACAAACTATCATTAATCCGTGATAAAACTAATTACATTCTATTTAGGCCCATAGAAAAATTCCTTTCACCAATGAAAATAATTTGTACATTGATGGCCATCCTATTAAACAAGTAATATCAACTAAATTCTTAGGTGCTGTGTTGGACCAGCATTTGTCTCGGAAAGATCATATTAAAGCTATTTCTTCTAAAATTGCCAAGAATATCGGTATTATAAAACGAGCTTCCTTCTTGCTGCCTCTTCATGTTAGGCTAACCCATTATTATACACTCATCTACCCATATCTTACCTACTGCAATATGATATGGGCTTCAACTTATAAATCTAATTTACAAAGGCTAACAATTCTACAGAAACGTGTTATTCGTTATTTGGCTAATGTTCCATACAATTATCATACTCAGCAGCTATTTCTGGAATTTAAGTTACTAAAAATTGAACAAATTAGGACGGTTCAGATAGGTGAATTTATGTATCGATGTGAGCACAACTTGTTACCAGTATAGCTTATAGACAAATGTTCTTCCGCGCCTCTGATTTTCATTCCTATTCCACAAGAAGTTCAAATTTGTATAGACAACCATTTGCTCATACTAACACTCGTTTATTTTCGATCAGATACACTGGTGCTAATATTTGGAACAGTGACCCCTCAGCTATCAGTCAATTACTGACTGGGCGCGGTGGTCTAGTGGTGGCGTCGTTGCCTTGGAGCCGGAAGGTCCGAGGTTCGAATCCACCTCCCCGCGTAAGAACCTTGGGCAAGTCCTTCACTTACAATTGCTCAGCGCTTCGGCGTGAAACTCCGATGCAGTGTCCGCTCTGCATCGGGAGCGCCTCTGAGTAGTGAGAGCTTGAAGGGGCGCTATAACAAGTGCACATACAAACATACAAACAAACAAACATGTCTTCATATCTTCAAGAAACGCCTACGTTGTTATATAGTCGATCAAACTGCTTGAATTATTGTGTTGAATTGGGTGTGTTAGTTAAGTGTTAGTTAAGTGTTAGTTAAGTGTTAATTAAGTTGTGTCATCTATCTTCTATTAATAAGTTTCTGTCCTGATTGTATTTCTATTCCTGCAATCGTATAAATCGGCTGTCATGTCCTATTATGCTTTGCATTTCAATTATTGCTGGGTGGCCCAATTAGCGGGATTTCCATCTTCTCTGGGTCTCCCCTTGATAACCACTAAATATATCACTGGACAACAAATTTTAACTTTTTTTGGATTTCCGAAAAAACTTTGACGGTTTTCTATAGAAGTTGACGTGCTGAACACGATGTTGTGCTCAGAATTGTTGTATCACGTAAGGTTTTTGAGAAAAACAATATGCAAGATTTTAACTTAAATACCTATATATTGCGTATATTTAAATATAGTATAAATTATTTTTTGGGATTTCCGAAAACAAATAGACTGTTTTCTATAGAATTTGACGTGCTGAACACGATGGTGTGCTCAGAATTGTTGTATCACGTAAGGTTTTTGAGAAAAACAATATGCAAGATTTTAACTTAAATACTTTTATATTGCATATATTTAAAAATACTATAAATTACTTTTTTTATTTCCGAAAAAACTTTGACTGTTTTCTATACAAGTTGACGTGCTGAACACGATGGTGTTCTCAGAATTTTTTATCACGTAAGGTTTTTGAGTAAAACGGTATGCAAGAGTTTAACTGAAATGCTCGTTTATTGCATGGCTTACATTTGCAAATGCAATATACTATAATTTAATTTAATTGGAAAACAAATCTGTACAACAGTTCTTCCTCATGATATTGGGTGCTGATGATGACTGTATCACTTAGAAATGTTGAGAAACATGAAATTAAAGGTTTTCATAGTTATTCCCTGTTCAGTTGCACATGTACAATGTATTATCAGATGCTGCTAAAGTTCGATAGGTCTAAAATGATTTGATGCTTATTTAGGTTTGTATTCCTTGTCTGCACATCTCGCTGCAGTGTCAAACAATTGTCAGACAACACTGCTGGATTCCAGTTTCCTTTATACCGTTTTTGCACTGTGGCAATTTCCTGGTGTTCATCGCTAGATTTTTGAGGAACTTGGAAAGAAGTTCAAGTACAAATACAAGATGTGAATCTTAAGTGACATGCTGCATTTCATGCCATGCAGTATGCTGTAAGATTTTGTTACCCAGTTTCATGCAATTTGGAGTTCTATTGTTACCACGAAAATTCACCACAACATTCTTCAGTGCTTCCAGGCTATTGTCTCATATATCATAGCCTACTCTCCACAAATGTGTCAAAACGTACATGTAGGCTATCACGTTTTGATGCAACACTGGTGAGATATTTCTGCTGTCAACAACCGTCTTAAAATATATTATAGTTTAAAGCTTATCTGAAAATAAGCTGGCTAACTTGTTATGCATCTTGTATACATGTAGACAAAACTAAACTTTGGAAGTGAGACATCAAACTACAAAGTGATGTCAACTTCCTCAGTGATATTTACATGTATAGGGTCGACCTATGCAGAGAAGCAGCTTTAGTAGTGCTTAAAACTTTTGCAGACAGATTCTAACCAGCATTAATGCATATGCAGACCCAGGTTAATTTACTATGGAAGACAAACATTTATGTAAACTCTCATAAGTGCATGCCTGGACATACCTCAGTTACACGAAGCTTAGTATAACGTTATGGGAGCGCTCCTGAGTAGTAACCTTGAAGGAGCGCTATATCAAATTCTCAGTAAATAAATAAATAAATAAATATATCTGAAAAATGTGGAAATAAATATAAAAATTGAAGATTTCTCAAAAACGTTACGTGATGGAACAATTTCAAGGTGATTTTCGTGATCAGCAGCAGAAACTGCATAAGAAACGACTGAAAGTGTTCAGGAAACCAAATCACTGTTGTCCAGGGATATGTACTATTCCACTGTTCACTGCCTTGATAGTTTTTGTGTGTAGATCTGTTCAGGAAATAAACTGATTTGATTTGATTTGATTTCTGATGTCGCTTCTCTTAGTTGTTCCAGATTTATTCCTGTTGTTTCTTGAACCTCGTCCAACCACCTTTTCCTTGGCCGCCCTTGGCCTAACCTTTCCAGGTTAGGTGTTGATCAATATACACATTATACACTCCTAAGAATTTGGTAGATATAACCTGAGTGAGTGGAACCCCATCAATGCGCACCCTCAGGTTTCACCGTTTTCTGTTTGACAACTCATTCTATGGGATTTAAAATATTATATAATTGGTTTTGTCAAGATTTAAAGACAGTTTATTTGCATGGAACCATTCGGCTATGTTTTTCAATCCAGAGTTAACGTCAAGAATTAGGGCATCAAGAGATGAGTTGGAGTAGAATACATTAGTGTCATCAGCGAAGAGTATAAAGTAGCCTACAGCAGAGGAGATGCGTTAGGAAGATCATTGACGTAGATTAGAAACAATAAGGCACCGAGAATAGAGTATACCCTGTAGGGCTTCAAAGTTAATTTGCCATAGATTGGATAAAGTAGGCTACCATTGCAGGAAACAGATTGGGATCGGTCTGTAAAATAATTTGAGAACCAATTTCCTTGGGTACCCGGATCCCATATGTGCTTAATTTCTTTATTAACTAGTAGGATGTAAAATGGATCATGTCGGTCGCTAGAGCTCACAGAGCTGAAGGCACAAGGTGACAAGGTGAGGATATTATGATTGACGGTGTCGAAGGTATCTGCCAGGTCGAAAGAATTTCTTATTGCATAAGCTTACAGCATAATCAATCGTCCAAGTAGCTCGTTTCATCGAGATTTGCTTACATATAGGCTACCTGAGTTCATGCGTATAAAAAAATCTTACCATGATGTGGAGGCCAACATCAACAAAACCACAAGTCTCAGCATCGTCGTCGTCTGTTTATCGCTGATGTAAACAAGTCTTATCTGAGCAAAGCTGTTGCTGTGTCTCTTACCTGAACGACTCCAAAGCCTCTTTTATACAATCTGCAGACATTGTGCGAATATTGACACCTGCTCCGTTGTTTTTCATCGTAAACAGTCCCAGTATATCCGTGAAACGCAGCAGATTTGTGATAAAGAATAAAAACTGAGAAAAATTTACACACGTCCACCTTCATGAGCCTTCGACTTTAGCAGTAGGCTACTTAAGTGTTGGTTTCATAGCGTCACTATCTCAACGCGATAGCCTATCGGTAGGAATTGTGAACTTAGGCTATTAGCCTATCTGAACGCATTTTTATGAGCTATAATTAGCATGCGATCAAGGCCTAAATTCTATTTACCATTATGGCCACTTGAATATGAAAACGAAAACAACAGATAATAATTAATGAGTTGACTGTGCGTACCTAGACATTTTAGCATGGGCGGAGTTTGGTTTCTGTTCTTGGGGGGCTAGCCCCGAGTCTGGGCCTTCTTAGGGGGGCTAACCCCGAAAAGGATACCATTTTCATGGTAAAAAAGTTGAATCTGGGCCTTCTTGGGGGGGGGGGGGCTTAGCCCCCCTAGCCCCTGATAAACTCCGCCCATGCATTTCAGGATATTCTTACATTCTTCAGTAATTATGGAGCAAGCAGGTCAGCGACCCATCCACACGGTGTAAGCTTAGCCTATACTTATTACAAAATTCCTACAAATACAATTATGTTGAAAAGAAACAACGAACCTATGGTCGACTGCACGATCGTAGAACTCTATTATGCAGTGGCCTTGATGAAAGTCAGTATAATGTGTCAACAATGGATGAACAAGATCTAATCAGTGTATAATGTACATCTGCCATCGACGTTCTTAATTTCTCGTCTACTGCTGTAGAGGCATTGGATTTCATAATATATTTCATAATATGTTGCGGCATTAAAGTAAAATCCCATCCCGTTCCATGAGGAACACAGGGAGGCGCTCATCTCCTTTTCCATAGCCCTGAGCCAGCAATGGACGAATCCCAAGGTCCTGGACGAGGCCAGTGTATCGCAGGACTTGCTGTTTACTTCCCAGCTTACGCCGGTACTAAATTATACTGCTTGGTGACAGAGGCACGTGTGCGTGAACAACTTGCCCAAGGTCGTTACCCGGAGTTGAACCCGCAACCTTTCGCTCCGTGAGCGGACGCGTTACCGGTCCGCCACTAGGTCGCACATTTATATTCATTTATACATTACAATATTGAATAATTCTATAAAACAGTTAAAAATTATCTGTGAATTTTGCCGTTGCTTTTGAACTTATTATATTTATTGCGGCCCTCGGCTTCAAGAATATTGCTCCTGCGGCCCATGGGGTCAAAAAGGTTGGACAGCACTGGCCTACATCATCAGCAGGACAGGAGCAATATTGAGGTGCGTGCGACAGCGCAGCTGGCTAACAGTACAGCAATCGGTTGATGTTAGATTACCAGTTTTTTTTACTCCCTGCCCGAGCAGCATCTGTAAAAGTCGCATGACGTCACGCAATCGTCTCTATAGAAAATGGCGTCTGTTCCCAAAGGTAAAGATAGAATTGAAAATTCGCTCATTTCAACGTCTTTGGTCAGTCAACGGTCTCGAGTCGGTAAGTCAGTCGATAACTCATCAGGTCAGTCGGTAATTCATTATCCACTGGCACCGGAGACAATCTGCAAACCCCTGAAGAAGACCAGGAATTTTTTTCCTGCGTTGACCGCCAGTGAAATACACTTGGTGGGGATTTCCTTATTTCAGCGAGCGTGAACGGATGAATTCTGTTTTACGAAAACTTATTAAGCTTCGATTCTTGTCCTCCAACTCATCACTATTTTGACTAACCCTATGCCTGTCCTCCATGGTTTATTCCCTCCAGTTCATAATCAAAACACTCTTTGTGATCATGTTCATACAACCTTGAAATTCCACGTTCTCACCTTCCCAGAAGCAAAGGTTTCATTACAAAATGCTTTAAACTTTAAAACATTTGGTTTATGCTTACATTGCTGTACATGTATATAATTATTACTAAATTGTATTATTACTTCTATGTGTTATATTGCATTATTTGTCGATGTCCCATTGGCGTTAGCACATGAAGTAATAAATGCTATAGGCCTACTTACTTAATACTTACTTACTTGCTTACTTACTTAATTACTTACTAACATAGGACATGATGACATAAGAAGAGCATTGGGAATCCAATGACCTTTTCTATTGATGAAGTCAATCATGTAGGCGCCGTTGAAGCGTCGGCATGGCCGTGTTACAGCGCCTCATAAATTGTCGTTAATGTAATTTTTTATATTATTATTACTACTACTACTGCTACTACTATTATTATTATAATTATTATTATTATTGTTATTGTGATTGTTATTATTATTATTATTATTATTATTATTATTATTATTATTATTATTATTATTATTATTATTATTATTATTATTATTATTATTATTATTATTATTATTAGGGCCTCGGACGAATGTTAATTGACTAAATTCGACATAATGCACTACATGCACGATTTGAATGAAAAAGTCTTCAAAAAGACAAACCAAAGCTAGGCCTATATGTGATGACATAACATCACCAGAACCTCAACCACCACTGAGTGGAGTTGACGAGTGACAATGGAGAGCGGAGGCCTTTCATCAGTACCCATCTCCGCTAGCGTCATGAACTGATGATGGTGGATGATTGGTCACTAATAATCACATCCGGCCGACATACATCATCAAACATTTGTCTCTTCCTATTAGCAACCTCGTCGGCGTACACGTGCGCCTGCGCTCTCGTAGTCACATAGGCCTAGGCCTAGAATTTCGTAAAAATGGCAACAGAGTTCGGATTGTCTAAGCGTGGCAAAAGAACATTGATTCATAACAACTATATGAATACTGGAGAATATATACGTGAAAACCCAGAAGGACACACAGTGTGGCGTTGCTGTAAGTACGAAAGCTGTAACTGCAAAGCAAGACTTTGAAAAGTCAATGATTCTATTATTGGCGAACAGTGTCCCGAACATAGGCCTACACACAGCGGAAACGTTTCTACTGCATTGGCCCGAAAGGCTGTTGGGGATATGAAGGAAAAAATGCGGGAAACTGTCGCAACTCCCAGTTCGTCGTCTGGTGCCGTCATGGCAGGCTTTGATGACCATGTGCTGATGGCTTTTGCGAAACATTCATCTCTGCGTAGAATTCTTCGTCGTCATCGTCAGTAATTCATTCCGCCTGACGAATCGTCCGTGGACGAAACGTCCTCTGACGAATCGTCCGCTTGACGAACAGGCTATGACGAACAGCATAGGCGTAGGGGACATTTCAGCGTTGGGGGGGCAAAAATTAGATTTTTGCCCGAAAATTTTTTTGTCATCCGGCCGAAATCTTAAGAAAAATTTTCGTTACGTTTGCCCGAAAATTCTGACGACCTTTTTTAGTCATCCGGCCGAAATCTTCTGAAATTTCGGGTTTCTTTTTGCCCCAAAGGTCTGGCGACCATTTTTTGTTCGGGCAAATCTGATTTTTCGGGCAAGAAGAACCGAAAAAATAGAAAAAGTGAACAAAATTTAAAACTTTTTTATTTTTTCTGGTCTGCTTGCCCGAAAAATCAGACTTGCCCGAAATTTGGGGGGGCATTTGCCCCCCCTGGACCCCCGTCTCCTACGCCTATGACGAACAGTCCGTGACGAATCGTCCTTGGACGAAAGGTCCGCATACCATACACGGAAACAGGTTAAATTTAATCATTTATTCGTTGTTTATTCATTTATTTATTCATTTATTTTATTTATTTATTCATTTATGACATTCAATCAAGCGTTTATTAAAAGAATTGTGACTAGATTATCTTCCAATGAGCGTGAAGGAATAGGCAACACAGTAGCCTAATAGACAGGTTTAATCATATGCCTCCTGAGACATTAGGCTAATATTATATGGCACTAAAAAAGGTCACATTTGGTGACTGCATAGGCATCAGCTCAGAGCATTCTAAACTTCTTTCTAGAAACATTACTCAACCTTTTCGGGTCGTTTGTGAAACCAGCAGCTGAGCTATGCTTAGGCCTACATCAATTCAGAAATAATGTTTCACAAAATAATCCACTTGCCGTCCACAGGGGCTTCTATCCCCCCTAAGCAGCCGGGCGCAATACATATTCTCCCCCCCCCCCTTATTGGGGCGACCTACTCTCCCTGCAATATGTAATCTTGTCCCCTAACTATAGGGAATGAAGGTTTCTGGGGGGAGAGACAAGCCAGCATCCAGCAGACAATCACCGAAACACGTAGCGCCAAGACGAGGGAGGGTTTTTGGGTGTGATATGCGTCCCTACCGCCATTAGAAATTCTTGCAATTTCCGCATTGCAATTTCTGAAATACAATAAAATATAATGTGGGCCTACAAAGTAATGATGTTGTTTTTCTAAGTGTTCAAGGAACAAAATATTTTGAAATTTGACAGTCTCAAATTTAAAAGATAACACTGGAGATAAGCCATTAAGTCCAGTGTTTACTCAGTGTGTTACCTAGTCACACTGCTTTGGGAAATTAAGGTTTTGGGGAGGGGTAGGCTAAATGGCTGTTTCGGGCGAACGGAAACCGCTCACACAGAAATTTTCTGACAACATTTTTTAGTCTTTCGCCTAATTTTCCTCTTTGAAACATACATTCACTTCCTCAAAATGCTGATGCATGACCTTATTTTTAGTGGGCCTACTTCGATGCTTTGAAGTAAAATTCTTCTACTGACGGAATAACTGCACTTGTACATGTATAAACCTGTCAAATTTATATGGAGTGGGGGTCAATGTTGCATTATATACTTTTTATAGAGGGGGAAAATTATTCTATATACATGTTCACAACACCTATCGATTTTCTGGAAAATTTTCATTCCTGGGGAACTCCCTCCCAGAGATGTCTAGATTAAACACTGCATTTAGTTGTACAAATACAATATTTGTACAAGTATTAATATTAAATCAAATCATTATAATATGATTGTATCATTTATTAAATTAGTAGGCCATAAATAATATTATTATAATTAGGTAATAGTAAATTTTATCGTGGCGTAGTAAAACAGTTCATGTGATGAAATAATGTAGATAGTAATACTATATATTATAACTAATACATTAATACAATGTTGAAAAATGTTTATGAGGGGAGTAATTTCTGGGGAAACTTCTTCCTAGAGATGACTAAATTAGACACTGCCTCCATGGCTGGCTTTCCCCCCTATCGACGTGAGTTTTGGCTTTCTTCTGTTTCTCCCCTGTTTTTCACTGGGCGCAAGTCGCGCCCGCCTATACATGGGATAGAAGCCCATGGCCGTCCACTTCCGAACATGTTTCGGGTCCAAATTCTATTGATTAATTAATTATGCTCGTGTGCACCAACAGCAAGTAGTCAGGGCTGAAAGTGAGCCGGGTCTGTCAGGGTCTGCGACCCGGCATTGATTTTCGTAACTAATTGATGCCGGGTCTCAGCCGGGTCGCATGTTTAACAATTTTGGGCCAAAGTAGGTAAAACAAATTGTAGAAATCTGACAAATTTTGGGCAAATGACAAAAAAAGGTCGTCAGAAAAACTTTCGACTCAAAGTCAGACCCGGCAACTTTTCCAAACCACTTTCAGCCTTTCAAATAGTTCGTGCATCTGCTGGTTTGAAACGGCAATCGTTAAACGACAGATTTGGCGCGAATGTATACTGGACAAGCTAGATCGACGAGGAGCACCATTTCCGGTTTAAGCGTTTAAGAAAAGGAATCGACAGAAAGTTGATCTCAATTATAGGTCTACGAACTTCTACCATGAGACGCATATCTCCACTCCGCTATTTGCGCAATGCAATGGTTTTGATCGACTTGACACTTGGAAGTTGGAATAAGCGTTGTTCAGTGTTTAATCCAGTCCCACTGCTTTGGGGGAGGGGTGGAATTCAGGTTCCTGGGTGCTTTAGGGAGGGGTGAAATTCAGGTTCATGGGTGGGTGCTTTTTTGGGCGGACAGGAACCGCTGAGCCAGACACCGAGGACACTATAAACATGCCTATCAATATTCCCGTAGTAAATTCTATGCTTTTAAATCTGATGACTTTCTGGTATATCGATGCTGCTCTATCGAATTGTTCTAGCGCATAATAATAATTGTATACCATATATCTGTAAGCAAGAGCTTTTAAATGTTTTGGGAGGCATGTTCACTTTGTTCAGTGTGTCATTGTTCTGGAAGGGATTGGTTCATATATGCATGTGAATAACAACTCTTATTAAGGGCTGTAATATGCCAAGCAAATTTCTGTCCAGGGAAACGGCAGTGGCGGCGCTACGCCAGGGCATGGCAGGGCAAATGCCCTGCAAAAAAAGCCTTTGCCCTGCCTGTTGCCCTGGTCGTTGCCCTGCCAGAAATTTTGCCCTGCCAGAATTTGCTCAGGCATATTGTTTCTTACTGTTCACGTCCGTCTGCTCTCTGGAATGAAAATAATTCATTCATGAAGGCAATAGTTCTGGGATAGAAAAATTCTGGCAGGGCAATAGTTCTAGCAGAGAAAAATTCTGTCAGATCAAATCTGGGAAGGCAAAAGTTCTGACAGGGAAATCTTCTGGCAGGGCAAAAACTCTGACTGCAGAGAAAAATTCAGTCAGGGAAAACATTCTAATAGGGCAAAATTCTGGCAGACAAAAGTTCTGGAAGGCAAAAATTCCGGCAGGGCAATCTGGTAGGGCAAAATTCTGGCATGCCAAAAGTTCTGGCCTAGCAAAAGCTCTGGCAGGAAAAATTCTAGCATCGAAAAGTTCTGGCAGGGGCCGCAGGGCTTTGTCTACATTGAAAGGTCGAAACGGCTCATTTCTGCGAAGAGCTATTCCTCTGCGTCACCATGCAGACTATAAATTATTATTCGTGAATTGACACCGTCAGATCTTGATTGCATAATATATTGTCACTGGTGCTGTGTTTAAAATTTCAGATAATCCTGAAAGTTTTTACCGAGTTATGACACTTTTTGTGTGTTCTACTTTTTATCCGGACAGTGTACAATGGTCCAGTAACTAAAATAAACCCGGAATTCCCCCCCCCCCCCAAAAAAAACCCCAGAAACCCAGACGAATGCCAACAAATCCAGATCTAGTGGAAAAACCGAACTGTGGCATCACTCTATGGCAAGCACGGTATACCCTGGGCACGAAGTTAAACTGCATCCATTCTCCGCCACAGGAAACCAACAACGTCCCTGTGCCGGTCATAAGCCCGGACAAAGTAGGAAGGTTTGCCTGATGGGTGGCGATACACTGGCAGGAAAAGACCAAGACGATTGAAATCCGCAAAAACCACGGCACAAGTGACATAGCTATACCCAGATGCTTCAAGGTGTCATGATGTGGAGCAGACATGCACAGGCTGCAGTGTCAGGACAAACCGGTGGAGAGAGTCGGGAGATAGCATGGGACACATGCGGGCATTGATCCAGGTTCAAGGTTGTCCTTCATGCCTCTCTCTCTCCCAATATTCTCTTCAATCAGACAAGGTGGTCTAACTGGTCCAAGATGTTTATGGTATGGAGCAGACCTGCTGACCGGACCGGGACTGGGAAGCATGACGCGAGACAGACTCAGACAGAGAGTGGCGTCGGACTCTTACGGGCATTGAGCCCAATGATATTGATGATGACGGTAGCCAGGGCCGGATTAAGAAATGTGGGGACCCTGTTCTGAAAATTTATTGGGGGATCTTCGGCCAAAACATTTCATGACATTTTTTCAGTCGTTTGGTTGAAACTTTGGTAGAATATGCCAATTGTTTCCTTTAAAAAAATCGCATGTGTTGGGCCTCTAAAGCGTGGGCCCCCAAAAGTGTGGGTCCCTGTTCGGCCGAACATGTTGAACATATCTTAATCTACCTGACGATGGCGTCAAATTAGGCCTATAAGCTTATGTAGGCCCGTACTACCAAGCACGCGACTCGACCTCTGCCCTGGTTGCTTGTGTGACTGCCCTGGCTATGCCCTGGCTACAAAAAGTGTCTGGCGCCGCCACTGGGCAACGGCCTATGTTGTCATAGACCCTGGTCAAACCGGATCCATCCATCAACTCTGAAATGTTTCTGAAGAAATGTCATTCCTGGGACGAACTACCCTCCAGAGACGTCTAGATAAAACATTGAGCGTTGTTCCCAACACACCTCTTTACATCAAAATGAAACTCTCCAAATTTTGAAACCGCCACTCGAAGGCCAAGCGCAGGGCATCAGCTTATTCACGAGCGCTGTTCATTGTTATTTCACCCAACTGAAATGTGGTGCTTTTAAAATTAAACACGACTGTGATGGTGCTCAAAGCTATTTCAATAAACCTAATAATGTCACTTACTTAATCAATGTGTACAATTATAGGCTTACATGGCTGGTTAAGTGTAATATTTACTCCAGCTTAGGGCCACTCATATGGCTTTTTATTATTCGTCTGAGAAAATAACGTATGTATATAGCGAGCCAAACGTTCTGTTAATTTTGTCCTCTCTCGTCATCTCGCTAGTCATGTGTATAGACTTTGATGTTCATGGGAGTTTCCTATTGCAATACTTGCTCACCAGAGTGCCATTTGGTAGCTGGTTATATCAAAGAATGTACCCACTTGCTTAATTTTTAAAATTAACCTCGTTTTACAACCAAAGAACAATTAGTGTGAGATTATAATAATAATTATTGATGTTAACTCCGAACTATTCTAGACTTCTCTTAAACTGTTTTATTACACTTTAAAGCCGATATCGGTATCGAGATAATTATTCTGTCGACGGTTGATTTAATTGACACAGTATGGCTGGTTAGCATTGATATCCAGGTAGAAGATTCCTCTGTTCTGACAGCTAGAATCCGCTGCGTAACCCATAAAGGCACAAGGGGACGTTCCACACGTGCAGCTCGAACACGAACCCTGTAGACATGAAAAAGGAACTAAGTAAACTGCAACTCATTGTGGAACAGAGAAAAAGGAACTAAGTAGGCCTAAACTGCAACTCATTGTGAACAGAGAAAAAGGAACTAAGTAAACTGCAACTCATTGTGGAACAGTGAAAATAGACTTAGCTGTCTTTGAATGTACATGTACATAATCATTTGGATAGGTTACCGTGTAGGAAAAGGAAGAGGGGAAGACCAAAGACGGAAAATGAAATGGAAAAGATCAAAGAGACGATGGTTCGATATGAAGCGGATTGTCTGGAGATGGGTTTTGTATGTGCAAGAAACTACACTGCAGGACAGCGAGAGAGAGAGAGGTGAAGAACTTCAAAAAATTAGCCGTCGTCTCGTGCCAGAGCATCGCCAATGCCATAAGTGAAAGTCATCTACAAGGATAAAAGATCTTTAAGTTTAAAGAGCAAGGCAACAGCAACGTAGGCCTAAGCATTATACTTTAGCCTTTAAGCCTATACAATAAAATTCAATACAACTGCAATTTGATATCGTCTTTCTTACAAAGCTTACGAGGTACATGTACATGCCTCGACGATGCAACTGAAATTGTACTGCAGACCAATTGTGAGTGAAGCACTTAAGTCTCAAGGTCTCGTACAGAGTATAATTAACCGCCTCGGACGAGGATCGAAACCGTATACTATCCGCGTCACAGACCGACCGCTTTGACCAATAGGCCACCGTGTTCCTATAGACACACAGTACACACATCAATCGATCTGATTTAATATTTAACTAAATGAATTTTGTTTGAACAAAAACCTGTATAAAAAGTGAATAGCTTACTGGTATGTTATTGTAATTGTTGCAGCTTGATCTCGACTGGAAGCAATCGTCACGAATGGAGTTCTCCATGTATTCATGTGCTCGACTGTGACTGCATCCAGCTATGTCCGCTGGAAAAGAAAACGTCATTGCCTGGATGCGTCATTTCTTCATCCGCCCATCCGTCCATATAAACATCCATCCGTCTATAGCATCCATCCATCCATATAGACATCGATCTGTCCATCTATCCATCCATCTATCCATTCATCCATCTATCCATCCGTCTATGTAAGCATCCATCCATCTATCCATCCATCCATTCATCCATCCATCCATCTGTAAACATCCATCAATCTATCCATCCATACAAATATCCATCCATCAGTCTGTCCATCCATCCATCCATCTATCCATCCATCCATGCAAACATCCATCGATCAGTCTGTCCATCCATCCATCCATCTATCCATCCATCCATCTATCCATCCGTTCATCCATCCATCTATCCATCCATCTATCCATCTACCCATCCATCTATCCATCCATGCATCTATCCATGCATCTATCCATCCATCCATAACCCATCAATCTTGTAAAATCGATAAGTTACCGATTTGCTGAACCAATTCCTTTATCATCATAATTATACAACAACAGAAGAGTATATATAAGTATATCCTACAGACGCATCCTGGCTGGTTGCTTCCGCCTGCCGGGTAGAAGTCAACGTGTCCGATTTCTCTCAGTGTTCCGTAGGTCGTTGTGTCCGAGTGGATGACGTCGACGAAGCTGGCAGACGATGGGTTCAATCCAATCGTCAAGTCTGAGTTGCTTTCGAACGAAGGACCAGCTGGATCCATTCCTATATAATAGTTATCACATTAAAAATATTAAGCATACATCGGTTTCACATCGCACCCACAATTCCACACATAGGCGTACGGGAGATTTCAGCAGTGGGGGGGGGGGGCAAAGATTGAACTTCTGCCCGAAAAATACATCCGTCAAAAAATTGACGACCTTTTTTTTAGTCGTCCGGGTCTGTGTTTACCCGAAAAACGACACTTGCCCGAAAGTTTACGACCTTTTTTTTAGTCGTTTGGGTCTGTGTTTGCCCGAAAAAACCACCAAACTTGCCCGAATTTGGGGGGAATTTGTCCCCTGCACCCCCGCCTTGTACGCCTATGATTCCACATAATTAAGGGTCACAATTACAAACAATAGCCATTAAAGGTACTGGAGCTTAAGTCAGTGTCTCCTATAACTCAATGTCAAGTTTCACGAGTAAAATGTCCTTCGATCGAATTACAAAAATTAATATGCATTTTTCTAATACAGGTTTTTTGTGTAATCTGCATAATTTTTCTAACTTGGTTAATCCGTTTTTATTGCGATCCATCTACACTCCTGTCCTTCCCAACGTGCAGTGTATACAATTATTATGTAGTTGACCTGTGATTCTTCCCAGATTCGTATTCATGCCGGTGTGTCCACAGACGTGAGATCCGAGGCTGTGTCCAACGCACCACATACGTGAGCTGGCCCCACCGTTGCTGACGAGGTTTTCAACGACGAGAGCAGTGTAAGCCCCGGTCGAGCGAGTGTTGGACGCCGCCTGGTTGTAGTTGACGATGTCAGCGCCGCCTTGCCAGTCGACAATGACGACGTTTATGTCTTCCTATCGTTATAAGCGAACACAAGCACACATACACACACATGTACATATACACACATATACACACATACACACATACACACATATACACACATATTCACGCATACACACACATACACGCACACTCACGCACACGCATGCTATGGGATGTTGGTGGCTGGATGGTTGAATAGATTGGATGGATGGAAGTATGGACGGAGCGATTTACTATCTGTCTGTCTGTTGGTTTGTCTGTCTGTCTGTCTGTCTGTCTGTCTGTCCATCCATCCATCCATGCATACATACATCCATCCATCCATCCATCCATCCATCCATCCATCCATCCATCCATCCATCCATCCATCCATCCATCCATCCATCCATCCATCCATCCATCCATCCATCCATCCATCCATCCATCCATCCATCCATCCATCCATCCATCCATCCATCCATCCATACATACATACATACATACATACATACATACATACATACATACATACATACATACATACATACATACATACATACATACATACATACATACATACATACATACATACATACATACATACATACATACATACATACATACATCCATCTATACATCTGTCTGTCTATCTGCCTGTCTATCGGTTTATCCATTCATCAATCCGTTAATCCATACATCCATCTATCTTTGCAATTTATATATCGACCCTTCAAGATAACTATTCTTAGGCGCCCCCGACCATCGCAAGGCCATGCAAGCAGAGAAGTCCAAATTAGTTTGAATTACACGCTAATGGATCGAATAAATTTATGGGGATGAATAGATGGACGGGGGGGGGACGAAACAAAATGGGTGGATGTGGGAGACATTGGCGGATGGAATGATTCTTGCGAGTGGGTGAATGAAAGGAAATTTTTCAACCCCAAACTGAAGTTATTGTTCGACCGGTTTAATCTACGAGCAATGGGCGAGACGTCTTTTCTCTTTCGATTATTATAATCACAGACACTCGTCATATCATGCTACATGTATATACGAGTGTAGGTGTAGCATGGGTTTGACCTTAGCTTAGCTGAATATCTTACCCTATCGAGGAATGCATCCTTCATGCTGGGCAACCATCCTGACGATCCGCTGCTTTGGTAGCCATGAGCAATGAAAACAGTTCGGCGACCTCCGCTATAGGCTCCTCTAAAACATCAGAAAAAATGTATCGACACTGTTAATTAATCGATAATTAATTCAGTTGACTTACTAGTTTAGCTTGTTCGCTTTTGTATTTAGACGAATCCAAGCAGTCATGTTTTCTTTACTTCTAACGTTCAGAAGCCTAAGCCTAAACTGTAACCTTATGTCACTGGCTGTCAGAGCCATCGGCATCGTCCATTGTTTAACGACAGCTTATGACAACGACCACTCTGACATTCTTTAGCCTCTTTCTCGACGTCGACTTTACTTTCCTGACTTCCTGACAGTAACCTTGTGACAGTTACTGTAACCTTGCGACTTTACCGCTAACGATGAAGCAATAATACTGTGCGGACCTCTATTATATCTAGGGTTTACCCACATATTGCAGATGCCAAGTTCGTTGCCACTTTTTGGCACTTCTAATACAGGATTAGTTTTTCATAATAGAATAGACGAGACTTAAAAGAAATAGAGAGGCTGACCATCAACTACAAAACATCAGTCGATTCACCGACTGTTGTTATTATTGCTCTTCAAGTTTTTTCTCGGTTTGTCTCGGCACTCTTCTCTGCACGCATGGCAGATATAGGCAGACAGAGAGATATAGGGAAAGACAGACAGACAGCTGAACAGATGGAGAATCAGACAGACAAAGAGACAGAGAGGATGATTAATTATTGACTGACTATATAAGTGAATGAATTATGAATTAAGTAATAAATAAATGGATGGATGAATAGATGGACGGATGGATGGATGGATGGATGGATGGACGGACGGACGGACGGACGGACGGACGGACGGACGGACGGATGGACGGACGGACGGACGGACGGACGGACGGACGGACGGACGGACGGACGGACGGACGGACGGACGGACGGACGGACGGACGGACGGACGGACGGACGGACGGACGGACGGACGGACGGACGGACGGACGGACGGACGGACGGACGGACGGACGGACGGACGGACGGACGGACGGACGGACGGACGGACGGACGGACGGACGGACGGACGGACGGACGGACGGACGGACGGACGGACGGACGGACGGACGGACGGACGGACGGACGGACGGACGGACGGACGGACGGACGGACGGACGGATGGATGGACGGATGGATGGATGGATGGATGAATAGATGGATGGACGGACGGATGGATGGTTGGATGGATGGATGGATGGATGGATGGATGGATGGATGGATGGATGGATGGATGGATGGATGGATGGATGGATGGATGGATGGATGGATGGATGGATGGATGGATGGATGGATGGATGGATGGATGGATGGATGGATGGATGGATGGATGGATGGATGGACGGATGGACGAATGGATGGGTGACTTACGGAACAGAATTGTGATCGAATGATTGTCCTGCGTTGGGGTTGGATCTCGTGTACATCGTGTAGTGAGGATTGACTTGATTCATGCACCAAGGAAGAGGCAATCCGTCGAAAGGTGCATTGTCATTTAAACATCCGATATCTGGACAACAGACCTCAGCCGACCTGCGACGAGATTAAATGATCGCAAGTAAACAGGCAGCAGTTACTGTAGTAGATCTTCCAACTAAAGCCCATCGGAGTTTCCCACCGCCATCTCATTTTTGCCCATTAATTAACCATCTCGCTTCTGTCTCAATAACCAGTATACTATTATTAATAATGGGCCCCCCTCTCTTCGTTTATTTTCAATCGGGATGACAAACCGCAGTCCTTACAGCGCAAACACAATACAAACAGACAGTTTGTATTACATGTGTTTGCGATTTTAGGGTAGATCTATAGGCTATGTCAGGGGTTCTCAAACTGTGGTACGCGTACCCCTAGGGGTACGCCAGGCGCCGGTAAGGGGTACGCGAAAATTTCCGGAAATATAAATTTTTCTTTGAGCTTATGCACTTTTTGTCCATTTTTTCTTGATTAGTTAGAAATGATTTTTAACGTTGCTCCATGTACATGTAACAGCATCGTCACTTATTTCTTTCACAACATGTGATTGGACTCACATATACTAAGCTTATTTTATAGGGCATGCAACATGTTTATATTTAGGCCTGCCATATAAATATGAAACAAAATAATGTATGAATGGTTGAAAGAACCAAAGCTAGAAATTCTCAGCGTAGGCTATTATAGAGCTCAAAAAGGAGGGCTGAGTTGTTCTATGGATTAATTTCTGGTCGAGTTTTAAAATAAATTTGTGTTTCCTTTCAGCACGTCATATAATTATATATCTGTTTTAAACTAGCTTTTAAACTGTATATTCTTGCTTTCAAAAATAAATATGGGATAAATTTGAGTTTTAAATTGACAAATATTAAAATCTGTGCTAGTGGAAACAAGCACACTATAGGTTAGCTCTTTCTTAGGGATTATAGACCAATTTCCCCTTTTGTTGATATGATTGCATGATTAAAACGTTGCATATTTTCAATTTTGCTCCAAGTAGGCTAGGCTCTACGACTCTAATAGGCCACACCATACAATGATTAAAAGGACTTTTTAGTTGGCACTGCAATAGAAACTAAGCAACGGCATTTTGTTTCTGATCTGACTTTGCTGGGGGTACGCCACCATTCGATTTTTTTACTACGGGGTACAATAAAAATAAAGTTTGAGAACCCCTGGGCTATGTCGATTCATATGTAGGCCTACTTAGCTGTTTATAATTGATGCTTTAACTAGACTTTTTTCATTTTACATAGGCTTTGAAGAGGCTCCTAGGTGTTGAATTTTTATCATCTTTTGGTGGCAGCTCAAAGTCGCCAGGTCTCGGCCGATGACCTTACGACCTATAGCCTCGTAATCGTTGGTGGAAATAGACCTCGCAGTAGCCTACACGCATGGGCGGAGACCTACGGGGGGACAGAGGGGGACGGTTTCCCCCCAATGGCGGTGGGGGGGAAGGACGGCCCATGCATTCCCTCCCCCCCCCCATCGTTGAGCGCTATGACTAAAAAAATAGGTCATCAACTTTTTTAGCGGTGAAAATAGAAAATTTGCTTGACTTTTCGACCAGATGACTAAAAAAGGTCATCAACTTTTTTGGCGGTGAAAATAGAAAGTTTTTTTGACTTTTCGGCCAGATGACTTTAAAAAGGTCAACAGAAATTTTGTCCGGCAAAAGATGGAAATTTTTTGCCAGCAAGAAATCTCTCCTCTATTCCATCAAAAATCGGTCTCTGTTCAAACCCACCTCCCTTCCATTTTTTTTTTTTTCTTCTAAGAAAAATCCCAGTTTTTGGTTTTTATTTTTCGTTTTCTTTTTCCTTTTTTTGTATGCGACCATTTTTTAAATTTATTTGTTGTCTGTAATTATTTTCTTTAATTTTACTTTCGTGTGATATCCATCCATTAAGCTGTCTCCGTAGACCTACTTTCACGGAATATTTCAGGCCACTATTTGACCGTTTTACTTAGTGTTTAATCTTACTAATAAAGTTGTGTCATTTGCATGCCGATTAAAATCAAGTTGAGCAAACAAGATTTTTAATTCTAATTAAACTGCAGTACAAGATGCAACAATGTATTTTTCGTCTTTCGTTTTCCCTTGTTTTTCTTGCTGTGGAAAAACCACGTTTTATTCCGTCTTTATTCGTTTTTTGTCGTTTTAAACATCAGTCTATTGTCGTAAATGTATAATATCTACATAGAGCACCACAGGGGTAGACGCTTACCACGAGGCTGCAACAGACGCTAGAAGAACTACAAGTTTCAACATCTTCGTGAGTTTTCCTGAAAAACACAGAGCTGTGCTCTATAAATGAAGGCGTTGTTTGCGTCTCTGACGCTGTTGACGACGATGAACAGCTTTTAAATGATCTCTGAAGTGGCCAGGCATTGTGTGACTTATGACATATGTTCAGTTTTATGTTGTTGAGAAACGTCACGATAGCAACGATAAGCAAACGACAGACTGCTGCAGATAACAGTCAACCTCGACCTTGCTTATTTTTCAATGAATTTATGAAGGGATGTGATTCTTCGCCACCGCTATGGCCCGATAAAGCGCACGCGACACTCCATATTTTTAAGTCCCCTAGTTTCACATCTCTGGGATAACCACTTTCGGGAAGTTAATTGCACGTTGGCAGTGCCAGTCCCAAGTCTGAATAAAGGAGGAGGTTGACGCTAACGATCTTTGTTAACATAAAGTAAGCTATCGTTACGGTATACTGAAACTAGGCCTTCTAGAAGCGAACCGTGGTCACTTGATCAGTGGTAGCCTACTCCCGATTCCTGGACCAGTACCATCCGTCAGAGTCTCACAGAAGAGAGGAGGAGTTCTTAAACGCTTTGCGAATCTAAGGGGTAAAGACTGAGGAGCCGATCCTCATTGAGACAATTTTTTAGATTTTAGAAATTTAGAGGGTATATTTATGCATAACCGATGGCAATTGGGCTGATGGCAAATTGTCATCAAAAACTCCGATCTGTGAACAACGGATCTCAACCGCCCGAAGATTAAGCTTAAAACCTCACTTCCTTAATAAGATGCTGATGACGATGCTGATGACGATGCTGATGACGATGCTGATGACGATGCTGATGACGATGCTGATGACGATGCTGATGACGATGACGATGACGATGTTGATGAAGAAAAGAAAGACAGTTCTATCCTCGAGAGGTCGCACCACATTGGTATGCGAAGTGTCAGTGACTTCATGTCCTTGACAACTTCACTTTCTGATCGATCTATCCACGCATGACGTACAACGAGTAACTACAGCTGACTTCGCTAGAGGCGCTAGTGGAGAATAAATTTCGAATGATCTGTCTGCACTGTGCTATTGCTATTAAGACCTACCCGTAGTCGATTACTCGATCCAGGGGCGCCGTTAGGCGTACGCACTTACGCAAGTGCGTACAGCGGGGAAAGGCAAAAGTTTTTTTACAAATTGTAAATTAAAGAATTAAAGCGTGAAATATTATAAGCGATGAAATTCTATTTAATCTATTATCTGGTGATACCTCATAATCGCCAGTAGGCATATACGGCAGGGCTTAAAGTGTGTCAGGACGGTCATTGACGGCGTCCAGGCACTTATTTTCGAGGCTGGACGCCGTCCTGCCACTTATTTGGCCAGCACTGCCTGGACGGTCGTCCATGACTGCATGGACGGCGTCCATGCAGTTACGGACGACCGGCCATGACTGTATAAAAATGGCTTCATTTGAGGTCGACACAGCCAAAAATGCGCTGGTCGCTGGGGCTCCGTCCCAGACCCCGCTGCGGGAGCTTACGATCAAGACAAAAACCTTTCTATTTTACACTAACATTTTGATTTCTATTGTTTCTAATCTCCCCTCAAAATTCAACCTCTCCTCCGCTTGCACTCACCTCGGCTGCTCAGCTGCTTTCCATTCACGACTGAAACCCGAACTCTTCAAGCTATCCTATCCAGATTCCAATCAGTTTTTATCACCCAACTAGGCCTACCACCATCACCGACAACCACCGTAGCACCATGCTGTCTCCTCGGCTTGACCTCCCGGATTTTGACCTGGCACCGGACTTGATTTGATATAGCGCCGGTGAATAAGCTGGTCTCCCTGACGTGGCTTTTGTGGGCGCTGAGAAATTCTCGAAGATTTACATTACATTACATTATCCTGGTAGTATAGCATGCGACACTAAAAAACCACTTATTTTTGAAGTTTTCGCGACTTTGTCGTTCACAAATAGCTGGCAAAAAAGTCTTAAAATGGCTCAATTTGAGGTCGACACAGCCAAAAATGCGCTGGTCGCTGGGGCTCCGCCCCAGACCCCGCTGGGGGAGCTTACGACGCTCCCCCAGACCCCCTAGTCGGGACGGGCTTCGTGCCTTCGGCACTCGCGACTTCGCGCCTTCGGCGCCGCCACTGACGACCAATTACAATACAGCGTCCTGGCACTTCTTTTTTTGCACTTTTACACTTTAAGCACTGATATACGGTAATACATATATATATAATAGATCTATACATATACATTTGTATATAAGTTCGTATCGACCGCTGTTCGCTTCATATTATTTTGTGCAAGTTGTGCGTACAGAAAAAAAATCCTGGCGGCGCCGCTGACTCGATCTCAGGTCTTCCAACTCAGCAGGCTAACCACTAACAATCGCATGCACACGTCTTTAGTGAAAAGTAAATAATAAGTAACAGACACGCATGAAGCTTTTAATTTACCTTGTTGTTTACTTGCATGCAGCCGAGGAATGAAAGGCTAGTTTTCAAAATTTAAATATTCGGTGCATTTAATTCGTTGCACGAACGATGTAAGCAATTTCACCGCCGATTCTGAGCAGATATCATAAAGGGGAGCCATGCAGTTTTTATTGATTGATTGATTGATTGATTGATTGATTGATTGGTTTGATTGGTTTGATTGGTTTGATTGATTGATTAATTGATTGATTGGTTGATTGATTGATTGATTGATTGATTGATTGATTGATTGATTGATTGATTGATTGATTGATTGATTGATTGATTGATAAGCCGAATTCGAATGCAGGGTAACTGGGTTCGTTTAACCGGGAAAATCAATGAAGTTCCTTGAAGATGGTCCTGACTCAGCTGATTCAACCAATAAACTTGAGTTCATTGTTGCTTAGCAACATGTTGTTCATAGAGTTCACTTCGGTCCGAGTCTTAAGTAAACAATTTGGCACATGTATTTCCAAGCATCCGATCTTTAAAAAATCACTCCAAACTAAGGAGGATCAGAACGGGTAGTTTACAACTTTCATGTAGGTTCAATTTGCAAGTAAATGTCTACATAAATAATCAAGCCATCTGGTACCATCCATCCGCCCCAATGCTAGTCCTTTCTTCTCCTTGTCTCGTGCGCACTCATACCTCCCTCCTAATTTAATTCTTTTTCGCATCTTCCTATGCCATTTCTTCTCTCGAGAAAATTAGTCTGAAGCGCATTTCTCAGGCCGTAGTAAGAACGAACCCAGTTGCCTGGTTTCAAGGAAGAAAAGAGACCATGGATCTGTTTACAACTCCGGTCGTAGCCTATACGCCAGACAGATAACTTTTCATTTGCTATCCTATTCCTCTCTTACTCCTCCTCCTCCTCTTTCTGCCTTCTGCCGTGTCTTCATCCCTGGCAGCCCCTCCACCTGCAGCTACAACTACATCTTTCTCCTGCAACTAGCCTACATCTACTCCTCCAGCCTACTACTCTGCTTCCTAAGCAGCCATCTCCACATCCTGTTCTTTCACCTCACCTCCTACTCCTCTTCATCATGCACTTCCTTCTCCCGCCTGCTACTCCCTCCTCCTCCTCCTCCTCCTTCTCCTCCTCCTCCTCCTCCTCCTCCTTCTACTCATCCTTATTCCTTCTCCCGCTCTTCCTCAACTCCTTAACCTTCTTACTGCACATCGAGCATTAACTCCTCGATCCCTCCCTCCTCACCTTCTTTCCAACTGATGAACATTGCCAAAGCAACGACCCCCGTTGAGGAGGAGGAGGAGGAGGAGGAGGAGGAGGAGGTGATGGAGGAGGAGGTGGAGGAGGAGGTGGAGGAGGAGGTGGAGGCCAGGGTGTTATTCCACTCGGCATAAACAACACCAGCAACGGTGGCGGTGGCGATAACTGATTCGGACCACGGTTCGAATCCACACATCAACAAGAGACGCACACACACACACACACACACACACACACACACACACACACACACACACACACTCATACACACACTCACACGTAGGCAGACTGATTGTAGCAGAGCCTTCTTAGAGTGCAGTTCTACACAAGATGTGCAGTTCTAAATAGATTTGTTCAGTCGTAGAAGCACTTCTGCGCAGTTTTAAATTTAAAAATAGTTTTAAAAAACTCATTGTCATCCGATTTGGAGTAATTTACGATGGAAGATGGGAAGGGAAGGAGGAGGTTGTGCAGTTCTAAAATTCCTTACATTAAAAGAAGACCTAAATGGCAGCACGTCAGACATACAGTGTTTCTCTTCCTGTCTGTCTCGCTCTTGCTCTTGCCTGTTACTTATGCCAGGGCGATCGGAGCTCTAGGCCAACATCGCTGTGCACCATTATTATCTTCTTCTCTTTGATTGGTTTGCTTGAGGCAAGTCATTGGATTGCCCAACACAGTGATTCGCCATTGGCTATAAAATACAAGAAGGCTTTTTAGACATGAAAAAGTAAATTATCTGCAAGGAAATGGTAGGCTGAAATAGGACACCAAAATAAATAAAATTATGGGAAGCCAAAAGAATGTCACTTAAAAGCACGTGTTTGTCTGTTGTAAACCCTTGGCTCTAAGATGAATATGCTTTATTATTTAGGCAGTATTAATAATAATCTTCGCTTATTTTTAAAACTGACATAACGCAGTATGGTCA
Organism: Lumbricus rubellus; assembly: GCA_945859605.1. Lineage (NCBI taxonomy): Eukaryota > Metazoa > Annelida > Clitellata > Crassiclitellata > Lumbricidae > Lumbricus > Lumbricus rubellus. Next base: position 8,481,104 of record OX243812.1, read on the forward strand.
CAATAGGCCTATAGGTATATACTGCAGAAATGAAAGATGTAGGCCTACAATAATTGTAGGCTACATGAGATATGGAACCTCCGTGATTAAAAAAAATCCCTTCTTATATCTGACTGTATCTGAACTATCCTTGTCATTTCTAATGAGCATTTGGAGTCCGTTAACACTCAATGGGGCGCCGTGATCATCCCTGATTACTGGGTTTCTACGGTTTATAATTAGGCCTAATGAGGATTAGGCCTATATAAATGGATATTCGGGACACCAGAATTAAATTCATAAAATAAAATTGGGTTAAATCAATCAAATTGCATCGAAATCTCTTTCCTTTGGCGCCATAACACACAATGTTATGTACGATAATGTACCCCAGCAAACCCATCCACCACTACCCCACTCCAGCTAATCCTCTTGTTTATACCATGACTCATCTGATGCTTCAACTTCCAGTACATGTAATCTTCTCGACATAAACAACAGCCACCTCTTCTCTGCTTTCCATCTGTCTCTCTTGGCATCCAGACCTGCAGCCACGTTTGAATGGCGCTTTAGAAATGCAGAGTTTACGAATGCGATTACACATTGACACACAAGCGCACACATAGGCCTACCCCATATTAAACATAAAATATATACATAAAAATACACACATACATGCATACATACATGCATGCATACATTCGTACTGCATATCCACATTGTGTCATTGACGGTCAATTACAGCCCTTTGTTGGGAGAAGGATGGATGGGTGGATGGATGGAGGGAGGGAGGGAGGGAGGGAGGGAGGGAGGGAGGGAGGGAGGGAGGGAGGGAGGGAGGGAGGGAGGGAGGGAGGGGAGGGAGGGAGGGAGGGAGGGAGGGAGGGAGGGAGGGAGGGAGGGAGGGAGGGAGGGAGGGAGGGAGGGAGGGAGGGAGGGAGGGAGGGAGGGAGGGAGGGAGGGAGGGAGGGAGGGAGGGAGGGAGGGAGGGAGGGAGGGAGGGAGGGAGGGAGGGAGGGAGGGAGGGAGGGAGGGAGGGAGGGAGGGAGGAGAGGGAGGGAGGGAGGGAGGGAGGGAGGGAGGGAGGGAGGGAGGGAGGGAGGGAGGGAGGGAGGGAGGGAGGGAGGGAGGGAGGGAGGGAGGGAGGGAGGGAGGGAGGGAGGGAGGGAGGGAGGGAGGGAGGGAGCGAGGAAGCGAGGGAGCGAGGGAGCGAGGGAGCGAGGGAGCGAGGGAGCGAGGGAGCGAGGGATGGAGCGAGGGATGGAGGGATGGAGGTAGGTAGGTAGGTAGGTAGGGAGGGACGGACGGTCGGACGGACGGAGGAACGGACGGACGGAGAGAAGAAGGAAGAGAAAGAGAAAGAGAAGGAGAGGGAGACGGAGGAGAGACGAAGGGAGAGGAGGAGGGAGTAGAGGAGGGAGAAACCTTGAGGTTGAGCTATTTTAAGTTCAGTATGTAATTATAGGTCGAGTTTTGAATGGTGAAAATAGCTTCAGGCGGAGCTACGCAGTTCAGTAGAAGCATTAGCATTAGCGGCAGCAGAAGCTGGCTGTGCCATGACCGCCAGATGTTTGCTATCACTGGTCGTCTGTGATGAGCAGAGAGAGAGAGAGGGATAGACTGAGAGGCAGGGATGGGGACAGACAGAGAGTGACACAGAGACACACAGCAAGACAGACAGAGAGAGCCTAGACGTCTGCTGAAACCTTGCAAGACAGAGAATCGATGAGCAGAGAGAGGGAGAAAGACAGACAGAGAGAGACAGACAGACAGAGTGTCAGCATGGGCGGAGTTTGGTTTACGTTCTTAGGGGGGCTAACCCCAAGTCTGGGCCTTCTTAGGGGGGCTAACCTCCAAAATTATACCATTTTCATGGTTAAAAAAATAAATATGGGCCTTCTTGGAGGGGCTTAGCCCCCCCTAGCCCCTGATAAACTCCGCCCATGAGTGTCAGAGAGACAGACGGACAGACACACAGAGAGATCGTCTTAGACGTCGGTTGAAACCTTACAGAGATGCGATGAGCAAAGAGAGTGAGAGACAGAGATACAGTGACGAAGATAGACAGAGTCTTAGCGGGACACAGAGACAGACAGCAAGACAGAGAGCTTAGACGTCAGCTGCCCCAGACAAAGATGCATGTAGGTTGCGTCTATTCACCGGAACATATAATACGCTTCAAACGAGGCCTCTGAACAGCGACGATATACAATGTACATGTGTTTCCACCTATATAACAGTTCACCATAGACAGAGATATTACGCATCAAACAGAAGACGTTTATAATATATAGACAGGCTTCTTTAAACGCCTTTCCGGAATACTTATTAAGCTGACGCCAACGCAACTCTTCGTCATTTTTCAACTACAGCGGAAGCAGTAGTAACCGATTGCTTATAACAGTTGTCCAATTGGCTTTTAGAAAAGCATAACGGCTGCTTTGCGTTGAGTAATTCTCTTGCGGTGTCTACGTCATTCTATAGGCTACGTCCAGATTTCATTCAGCGGTGGATGAATGAATAATCGTTCCTTACTCCAGTTGAGACCTGCTTTCTCTCGTCGCTCATTCAAACAGGTAACAGATAACATACGCTTCTTTTTGTCAATGGTACCATCCGTGCTTTTGGTATTAGGTATACTGTACTGGTCTATACTGTTGGGATTTGACTGCATGGTGAGACGCCTTTGGTGACATTTCAAACTCATTAATTTGCTAGATCTGCCTTTGTGGCTTATTTCACAGCGCATCTAATTATAGATTTTAATGTGGGTCACTGGGTCTGACTAGCTACTCAATGTCAGACAGTGTTTAATAAGACGACTCTTGTGGAGAAAGCCCCCCCCCACCCCGGAATGACATTTCCCCAAGAATGTTTAGACAACATGATATTAATTCCGGCTCCAAGGCAACGACGCTACCACTTCACCACCGCGCCCCACTAGTAGGTGTGAGTGCCGACGTATGTCCTACTCAATAGTTCACCAATCCTTTTCAACCACATATTCAATCCAGTTCAAGCCTGTTCAGTAGGGTGGAGTGAAAAAACCGAAAATCAGAAGTCCGAAAAGTAATGGCAACCAAAAGTTGCCCAATGACATGGGGTCCAAAAATGTGTAAAAAGTTTTTAAAAATATTAATGTCTTCAGACCCCATAAGTGGGCCAAAGTTCCGAAAAATTGCATTTTTTAAAGAAAATTGCCTGTTTTATCATGAAATATTCTTAGTGCAAAATAACTAACTGCCATTCAATATAGGCCTACCGGTGGAAAGAGCTCTTAAAACTGAATAAAACGATGTATTATTTTTGAGAATAGTCCCATAGGCTATTTGTAGAAGATATTGAATTTTTAACCATACCTCCTCTTCGCGACATGTCGCGAAGTCTAAAAACAGTAAAACACGAATAACTTTTTTATCCTTTGCGATATTTCAACGCATAATATGTCATTCGATTCCGTTTAAGAACCCCTTTCTAATGGTGTATTGTAAGGTGAGATCGTGTATTGTTTGTCTGATATTATTGGGATGGTATCTAACATGCACCTTGACTGAAAGCACTTCCAAAGACTTTCATGGAAATCGTATTGCCGTCACAGTAGGGTAAAGTCACAAAGGTCAGAATATGTCTCATAGCATATACTGGCATGCATCATTGATCATCAGCAAGTAGTCATGCTCTTTTAAAATTTATCCTATCCATTGTGTCTTAGAGTGACTGTATTGTGTTACAGTCCTATTCCTTTTGATTTGAAATATCAGTTTCAGCTCTCGGGATTGTAACGGCGTTCTGCACCTCAGCTACGGCTGCAATAGCTTCATTCACACTTTTAAAAGACCTTTAAAAATACTCTAATCTGGACATTGAAACTGTAAAACTATCGAGCATGACCTGTTACATGAAATTTGAGCTGTTCTGCCGATTGGCTGTGTTGGAACAGATCGGAGAAACAGCAACCCTCCAGCTATGACCGAAAGCACCTGCAAAGACTACAGTCACTCTAAGGCACAGTGGTTAGGATAAATGTTAATAGAACATGATTGTTTGCTGATAATCAATGATGCTTGACAGTATGTGAGACATTTTATGACATTACTTTACTGGGACGGCAATACCACTTCCTTGAAAGTCTTTGGCAGTGCTTTCAGTGAGAGTGCATATTAGATGCCATCCCAATAGTCTGTACGCCGTATACTGTAGGCTAATAGAGTGACTGTATTCTTTGGAAGTACTTTCAGTCACGGTGCATATTAGATATCATCCCAATACAATGTATTGGCTACTCCAATGAAAGAACTTGGTCTGAGGAGAATGTCAATAGTTGAAAAGCAGAAAGAGAGTTGTCTTTACTGTGCTTCCTTGTTCTGCCTCAGAATCAGTGCTAAAAGTGTAAAAAAGTGCCTGGACGCCCCTTACCTTTCCAAAAGAAGTGCCAGGACGCCCTTTACATTTTCAGAAGTGATGGCCAAATAAGTGGCAGGGCGGCATAAAAATTTGAAAATAAGTGCCAGGACGCCGTCCATGACCGTCCTGCCATACTTTAAGCCCTGCTCAGAATCTTAACTCAACAGATAGCCTAATGTAGAATTAATTGACTCTCATAGCTGGAGGGTTGCTGTTTCTCCGATCTGTTCCAACACAGCCAATCGGCAGAACAGCTCAAATTTCATGTAACAGGTCATGCTCGATAGTTTTACAGTTTCAATGTCCAGATTAGAGTATTTTTTAAAGGTCTTTTAAAAGTGTGAATGAAGCTATTGCAGCCGTAGTTGAGGTGCAGAACGCCGTTACAATCCCGAGAGCTGAAACTGATATTTCAAATCAAAAGGAATAGGACTGTAACAGAATACAGTCACTCTAAGACACAATGGATAGGATAAATTTTAAAAGAGCATGACTACTTGCTGATGATCAATGATGCATGCCAGTATATGCTATATGAGACATATTCTGACCTTTGTGACTTTACCCTACTGTGACGGCAATACGATTTCCATGAAAGTCTTTGGAAGTGCTTTCAGTCAAGGTGCATGTTAGATACCATCCCAATAATATCAGACAAACAATACACGATCTCACCTTACAATACACCATTAGAAAGGGGTTCTTAAACGGAATCGAATGACATATTATGCGTTGAAATATCGCAAAGGATAAAAAAGTTATTCGTGTTTTACTGTTTTTAGACTTCGCGACATGTCGCGAAGAGGAGGTATGGTTAAAAATTCAATATCTTCTACAAATATGGGACTACTCTCAAAAATAATACATCGTTTTATTCAGTTTTAAGAGCTCTTTCCACCGGTAGGCCTATATTGAATGGCAGTTAGTTATTTTGCACTAAGAATATTTCATGATAAAACAGGCAATTTTCTTTAAAAAATGCAATTTTTCGGAACTTTGGCCCACTTATGGGGTCTGAAGACATTAATATTTTTTAAAACTTTTTACACATTTTTGGACCCCATGTCATTGGGCAACTTTTGGTTGGCATTACTTTTTGGAATTCTGATTTTCGGTTTTTTCACTCCACCCTACAGTTCAGCCACATATTGTCGAAATCACCTTTATGTTAAGAGAATAATAAATTGTGAATCTTGTATTCACAGATGTTTTAGAAGCAGCTAAATAAACCCAGAGACCATTAGCCAATAGGATGCTTTACTGGCAAGACAAAATTTAAAGCTGTGTCTTCAATGGATCAACAGCTGATCTCGATCTAGCACAGGGACCTTAAATGGGGGAGTGAGGGGGAGCACCCAGTGTCAGAATTGCGGAAAAAATAACTGGTAGTTGGACTATGATCCATTTTTAATTATTGGGGGTGAAAAACAGAGCTATGAGTTGGAGCTCTAAGAAATACTGGGCGGTTCAAACCCCAACCCCCCCCCCATTCCCGGCAATTCTCACCCGGGGCACCCATTCACACGGGGTGGAGACCCCACCCATTCAAACAGAGGGATTTTGTCCTGGAAGAGCATGATAATTAATATCACATTCGGTCTTCCCAACAACAAAAACCATGTTGACCCCGGACTAAGGTTTTTGCCACGTCATCTATTAGGCCTATAAGATAAACTTATCTAAGTCCATTCGCTGATAGGAATAGGCTACATTGAATAGGTTCGGCTGAGTCTATTCATACATTGTATATTGCTAGAGCTGAGCAAAAATGTGAAGTAAGACTCAGTTTTTCTCTGGCGCATACCTGCTGCACTTGGACCCACAGACCGGAAGATTACCGAGCGACAGATGCGAAGATGTTGTCGCCACCATGTCTAGGATGAGCAGCTACTATGGTAGCATAATTATAAGAGCATGATTATCATAGACCATGCAAAAATAATTATCAACGAGTTTTTCTTTCTGTCTGTATGTCTGTCTGTTTGTCTCTGTCTGTCTGTCTGTCTGTCTGTCTATCTATCTGTCTGTCTGTCTGTCTGCTTATCTCTGTCAATCTATCTGTCTTGTTTGTTTGTCTCTGTATCTCTGTTCATCTGTCTGTGTGTATGCATGACATGTATGTATATTTGTCTGTTTGTCTCTATGTCTGTCTATCTGTCTGTTTGTCTCCCTGTCTGTCCATCTGTCTCTGTCTGTCGGTATGTCAATCTGTCTCTTTGTTGCTGTATCATGGATATCATGCACGAACAACGATTCCAGTTGGTCTGGTTTATATTCCCAGGAAGGCATCCGCAGTGCTGACAGCCACACTGTTTGCAATCCAGCAGATGTAGCCATCCATCCATCCATCCAGAAAAGCGGAAATGATCCTCTACAACGAAACGTCGTCTATGATTTCCGGCGATGACCCGGAACTGACCTCAGTACCAGCGCAGATTCCATCGCTGCTTCTGCTGCTGCACCAGAGCATCCCCTCTTTGGCCAAGTCACCATCGTCGACTACAGCACCGACGGTGGTTTCTGCTGCAGGGGATAGCGACTTCCTCCTACGCCAGCAAATCAATTGGTACATGATCATCATCATCCTCAGTGCGCTTGTACTCGTCGGTATGTGCTTCACAATCTGTCGTCTGGTCATGAAGGCCACAGCGCACGAGAAGGCCGGCCTTGACTGGAACACGGACAGTCTGCTCTACTCGCGAAAAGACTCAATTATTCCCATCTCGCTCCACTTCGATCACAACTATGACGACAGCGGTTCGTGACGTCTTAAGCCATTGTGACGTCGTTCAATTGTTCAATTGTTCGCTGTTCGCGAAAAATACGTCATTTTCTCGACGGAGAAACAACCGGGGAAAATCGCCAACGTTACGTCAGTTTTGTGACGTTTTGGCTCATTGTGACGTCATTCAGGAAATTTGTTGTCAATCAATTGCGTTAGCGACGTAGACTTTTTAACCTGCAAAATGTTCAGGGCTACTGTTGCGTTGTTTAAACTGCCGTTTGCTTTTCCAATAACGAGCTCCAAAATCAATGGACCTTCGACGATCTTCGAAGTACAATCGTATGATTATTGATTAAGTAGCCTAGGTCCTACACATTGACAGAATGATAACAACCGCGAATGCGTAGGCGAGCTGATGGATGAAAACAGGAAGACAATAACTGAATTGTTCATGTATTATTATTATTAGTTCTATTTGGTCTTTATACCTCGTTTTTATAGCGGCTTTATTTCAAGCCCGCGAACATTTCACGTGCAGTTTTTGTAGCAATTTTATTCAAATTTGTAGCTAACGTAGGCCTTGTTTTTTCGAGCTGGTTTATTGATTTAGTTTCTTCGGTTACAGTGACTTGCGTTTGATCACGTGGTTTTATTTATGCTCAAAGTTCCATTGCCAGTCTATCGGAGACGTTGGTTTTGTACGTCAAAATCCGTTAAAGGAGCTTCATGAGTTCTGCATGAGTTTGTTTGTGTGGTCAAAAAACACAGGTTACATATCGCTGTCGTTTTGAAACTTCTCCAAAAGAAGTTTGTTTTTGCGAGTGGTTACACACAAGTGAACTTGTAAATCTGCTAAAATAGCGAGTGGAACATAATTATAGATATTCCTACTTTTGAAACAGTTGCTCTATTGGGCCTACCGAATCGAACATGTAGGCCTAGGCCGACTGTTAAATGTAGGCCTAGGCCTTAAGCCTTCTTGAGGTTTGAAATACTCATGAATGAAAAACAGTGGAGTTCAGTTTTAAATGAACATGACATGTGCATGCCTTATGGTTTTCAGAATTCTGTTCTGCTTCTTTGATTTTTGCTTACACGACCGCTTTTAGTAACAGACTAGCTGCAGGGGTAGACCTGCCCGGTAAATTACGGTCTTCGCCCCGCCCGCAGAATGAGGGGTTGGGCCTGGTTGTGTTCTGGTGGCCTCGGTCTAGCTGGAAGGTTTGAGGCGAATTACAGGCGCGAAACTGTGGCCATTACCAGCATTGCCAGTGAAACTATGGCTTTCACCACTCCCCACTTGCCGGTAAAACCACTCCCCCCACCAAGACCAACAGACCAACGGTTGGTGGATTCGCCAACCATTCCACTGGCGGTCCTCTGTCCATGCAGGTGCAAGGTTTCAGGTCAATAGCTGCGAAACTGTAGGTGTGCATTCTGGACAAACATAGCCTAAATAGCCTATATACACACATACATACATACGTACGTACGTGCGTGCGTGCGTACATACACACACAGGCCCTACATACATACATGTAGGCCTAAATATATTATTATACATACATACATGTACGTACACGCATTCTCCTCATAGAAATTTGGGACACAATGACAGGACAAAGAATGAGTTGATTGATTGATTGACAGCTGAAGCCAATCAAGCCACCAGATATACTGTCGCACCTGTCGACAGATCGATGCCTAGCAGACAGACAACAGCAGATGGTCAATTGTTGGAAAGACGCAGAAATCAGCTGTTTAGCAGAATCCAACAGGTGTTCGGCAGAAGCATGCGCTGGAACGGAAACATATCCATTCATCCGTGTCAAATGCTGCTTCGCTTGATTGATTGATCAATCAATCATCAAAGGTGTGATCGATTCTGACCAATATAATATATGTGTGTGTGTGTGTGTGTGTCCCGCGATCGATATAGTGCAGATAAACGATCGATAAACGTTGACTCAAACTGTGACAACTGTTACAGTTACTGTCGTCTGCTGGTGTCCAACAATTCCGACACTTACGTTGCATTTACGTGTTCCAGCAGGCTGACCTAAATTAGACCTACTCGTGAATTTCAATTGCCTGGCTTTCACTAGATGGCGTACATTGTCTAGTTTACGGTTGAACTGGTCAAATTTCAGGTAGGCCTATTATAATTGCAGGGCTGTTTTTAAAGAGTTTTTAGAACTGCACAACTCCTTCTTTTCTTTCCCATCCTACATGGTAAATTACTTTCAATCGGAGGACAAGGACCTTTTTGCAAGTTTTAACTGTACAAAAGTGCTTCTACACCTACACAATTCCATAAATTTAGAACTGCGCATTTTGTCAAGAACGGCACATTAAAAGTCATGAGAACATGGTACATACTATCTCTAGATGATTATGGCAATATGGCATATAGAATTCGCCGCATTGATTTAAAGAAACTGACAATTAAACCGGAAATTATTAATAAAAATTTATTCATCACATTAAATATATACAATGATAAAATCAAACATAACAAATTTGTGGTAAAACGATCATCTTCCTCCTTCACTTCCTTTCTCATTGCTCACTCCTGCTGTCACTCCTGCCCAATATCACCAAATCTAATTATAACGAACTATAATATGCATAATATACATTCCACAAAAATTAATAAACAGAACACATCACAACTGACACACACTATTGGACAAACAGATACACAAACAAACTCTTCCTATCTAGCAAGTTTCTATATAGACACTTCACAATAACCATTACTTCGAAAAATCATTTTCTTCATTATTATTGGCCAAATTTTCACATCCCTATATCTTATCTTTCATTACAAATTCCATCAAATTCCTTGGGAAATTCAACAAGGAAAAATGGGGAAAAAACCAAACCAAAATAAAACCAGTTTTACAGAATAATTAGCTGTCAAGATGATTTTTAAATGTTAGGCAAATTGGATCATGAAGCAGAGAACTAAATTTTAAAAACATTACAATCAGATTAATTAGTTTATTAGTATATTAACCTAAGTCAAACTTAAATCTCAATGTCTTGTATAGAGTTTTGTACAACATTATCAAAGAAATAAAACATTGAAATGACAGTTCACACATGCTTGTGAAACAGGAAATTAACGGCCAAAATATAAATAAATGCACCTTCAGTCCTTCACCTCAATACATCTTAAACTAATTCGAGTCATAAGTACATAAAGAAATTGCCAACTTGAGCACATTTCAGAAACACATAATGTGACTTATTGTATAAATTATAAACTGTACAAGAGTCTCTACCGCATTTCAGACACTAGCAATCAGCTCAAACCAACACAGATTCTACAAGCACAGTCTGCAGAAAGATTGCTTCATGCATTATTGTATTGTTGTCCGTTTCGTCGTAGGCACATGAACGTTGAAAAGAGAATATCAACGTAACAATAAAGTTTAAAATTACACGCTGAAAAAATTGAACACAACAGTGACAAAAAAGGACCTGAGAAACCAAAACACATAAAACACGACAGGCAGTAGCAAATAAAAAACCCTAACATCCTCAGTCTGAAATGTCCAACTGTAGGTAGATCGTAATAGAACACATACTGTTCTGTGCCAGGACGGAGGCAACCTGACCTGGCTGATGGTAAACACACGACAATGCAGTGTGTTACAGAGTCTCTGTCCGCAGAAACGAGTCCACAGCAGCACAAAACTCGACAGTCCGCGCGCTCGTCTTTCAGTCGTTGCTTCTCGGAATAAATCCGCAGGTCACGCTAAATCTGGCCACACAGAATCTCTTCCTTGCGTTTCTCGAGGTCCAATTGAAGCTCAGCCAGACTCTTACTTGCATCCAACACCTACGAAGAAACGGACAACAATCAACAGACAATATCTCGTATCTCATATAAGTTGCCAACTAACATATTAACCAACCTTTACTACTCGTTAGTCTACCCATATTTAGCATATTGCAATTTTGTCTGGGCCTCGAACTATACTTCGAGCCTTACACGTTTGATTATTTTGCAAAAGAGGGCCATTAGAATAATTACTAAATCTTCTTACAAGTCTCATACTGCCCAACTTTTTTCCTTCAACGGCATTCTAAAATTAGATCAAATAAGAATATATCAAACTGGTGAATTTATGTTTCGCTATAAGCATGGCCTATTACCTCAAACTTTTGCCAACTTTTTCAACACCGGTTCGACCTTTCACTCTTACAGTACTAGAACAGCCTCCAATTATAGACCGACATTTGCTCACACCAACACTCGCAAGTTCTCAATTAGGGTAGCTGGTCCAACTGTTTGGAACAATCTTCCTACCGATATACATGGTGCGTCTAATCTTCTCCTCTTTAAAAAACTTTTGCGTGCACACCTACTAACTTCAATTGTATAACTATTTTTGTTTGTTTATCTAAAATATCCTTACACTAGACAATGCTAATATAAGTATTATTTTATTTTGAACTTAGATGGCTCCCGCTGCTTATGTTACCAACTTCCATTTATTGTTATACTGGTGCATAGGTGGCCCTGCTAGCGGGACTTTGGTCCCTTTAGGTCCTCCGTTTGTAGCCCAACTGAGAACTGATCTGAAATTGTTTCATGTTATGTTTGTTTTGTTCTTGGGAGCAATAAAAGCCTATGTTATGTTATGTTATATGTTATAATTATCAATTGTGGGACAAGTCAATAACAGTCTTTTCTTTGTGGTCCTCATGAACCTGCGAGGGTTGCTTCCTCCCAAAAGTCTTAACCATATACCCTTGCAAACGACCTTTGCCTACCTTTCGCTGAAAATTTACAGCACAACTAAAAACATCTTTAATTGTAATTGCAAAACTAAATAGCAAAAATTCCACAGTTCTAAACTGCACTCAGATGCAATAGCAAGCGTTTTACTAAACATCGCAGAGCTCTATTCCTCTTTCTTGGAGCCCATTCAGACTTCTGGAAATAAGAACAGAATGCACAGAATAAGCATGATGTTTTATAGGTATTAACTATTCACAGATGGGAGAAGTACAAATGGCCTGTTAAAGAAAATTGAACACATTTAAGACTTACGAGGACGGGTGCTGGGGTCTTGAACTTGGTCTGCTTGATCAGCCATTCCTCGTGCAAATCGTGCAGACTCCTCAAATACTCCTAGGAAATAAAAATAAAAATTCAAGTTTTCTTTTCAGGTGAACACAGCAAATCCAAATAAGAAATCACAATATTCAAGGCAGTCTGCTCTGACTGAAAAAGAGCATGAAGTGATGTGCAATGAAACAATGAAATGAAATAGATGCGAATGACAAAGAGAAGAAATTCAATTGATATGATGCTCAGAAAAAGAAATTAAAAGGATAAAACGATGAAGCTGGTTAAGTGAAAAAAACCTAATCAGCAAGGACACTAACCAAAGGAACAGATGATTCTTCTTCACGATTTCTCTTCTTGATTCTTTCAAGGCAAGCTTCGGGACTGGCCTGCAGGTAAACTGAAAGTCAAACCATTCGTAACTTCGTAAGTGAGTAAGTAGGCAGACGGATCATATCAACAGCTTAAAAAATGCAGCAACATCAAATTTCGTCAGTTTAATCCAAAGTCTTGATTATATATCAAACTGAAACTTTCGCCAAGTCAATTACATCCAGCATAACTAACTGCATAGACTTCCACAAAAGCTTAGCTACAGTCAGTCCATCTTTCTGGAATAAATTCCCTTGCAATCTCCATATGAACTTCTTGGTCTTTCTTTGCCCCTTTACCGCAAGCGTTTGAAGATCATTCTCTTTGATTGTGGTTTGGTGCTATCAGGTCGGGAGCGCCTCTGAGGCGTTTCTCTTGAAGTGGAGTTTTATATAAATTCACGATTATGATTACAATTTATATGTAAACAACTTGCATCCCTATTTCAGAGACAATGAGAATTCATTGCCTCCAAAGGGTTAGGGGCATACCAGATAATACCACATGAAAACAAAGCCCAAAGTACACACTACACAGGATAATGCAAACACCAAAATTTACTACAACACTGCAGTTCTTGCATGGTGTTTTCATACTGCTTGTTGAGTTAAATGGAGGATGTAATAACACCACTTCTCTTTAACTAGAATAGTGTTTAAACCACCAGCATGTAAAAGAGTCTGTATCAAATTCTTAGTCCCATCATCTCCTAACGCCAAGACATATTTTCTCATAGGAGTCATAGCCATAGCAAACAGTGCTAAATATTTGAAATTTCAACATTTTTAACAATTCATCAACTTCAAACAATAAGATCCTCCTCCTCCGTACCGATCAAGTCGACATTTCCAATTTCCGTGTTCTTTAGGAGCCAGCCGAACCACTCGGACAGAACAGCGTACTCGACTTCAGGCATCAGACCACTGCAGCAAATAACCACATCAACCGTTAGAACTAAACAACAAAACAATTCCACAACATAGAATAAAACACTGTAGCAAACAACCACAGCCACCGTTAAAACTAAACAACAAAACAATTCCACCACATACAATAAAACACATTGGAAAGGTTATTTCAAGCAAGATAACAATCAGATAAAAAAAGAATTCAGATCATCTCCAGGTTCCATTCAGTTAAAATCTTAAAACGAATGAAATCTGACTCACCTTCTGTGTAAGTTTTCAACAAAGCAGTACTGAGCGCTGAAGAGAGATCTTTCCAGAAGCTTCACTGGTTTCTTCTACAGAAGAAATAACAAAGAGAACCAAAATTCTAATAAATTTAAGACAAGTATAAAACCTGCAACTCGTCAGCAGAGAAGAATTATTTAATTAGTCAATCAATCAATCAATCAATAGCATATGGATGAACAACCTATAAATAAAATAAATCAAATATAATTATATAAAAAACCCACAGAAGCAGTGTCTCTGCACAACTGTTTAAAGTCGAAAATAAAGCTCCAGAAGAACACAAAATACATTAGATTGATCATTATAATCCACAATTGGCAAAATTCCACGTCAGAAAACCTCATAAACATCACATACGTCACAGCCAACATATAAAACACATTTCAATGGATAAAAAACCTTTATATAAAAACTAAGCATATAATATATTTACAGGCTGCCTTTCGCAGAATGGAACTTCAGAGTTTGAAGGTTTTTCATGCTGCTATTTCTGATATCACAGATGACAACCTATCAAGTACATTGTGGTACGCGATGGTGTAGAAGTATGTCCAGTGTCTTGAAGCTGGAAGGTTGCAGGTTCAAATCCACCTCAAGCTGCCATGTATGGATCCTGAGCAAGTCCTTCACTCACAATTCAATGGTCTTGCACATGGTGCTAAACTCTGTTTCAGCGTTCGCACTGTAGTCGAAAGCGAATTCCTGAAGGGTGCTGTAGCAAGTGCTCATACATACATACATCATACATACATGTATACATACATACATACTGAACTCAGAGCAGTAGAATTTTAATTTTTTCCAATCAAACTTAGAAAGACACTGCTCAAGCAAGTCATGCGTTCACACCTGTTTCTTGACGTGATTCATGAGCATCGTTAGCTGAACGTAGGATTGAAACGTGAGACTCCATCGATGCGCATCTTTGTACATCAGATCGAGAGTGTTGCAACCACGAACATTTTTCCACATGTCGACCGGCTCAAGAAGAACCTAAGACAACACAGACAATAACAAACAATTACAAAACAATAACAAACTCCTCATTCCCAGAGCACCAAATGCTCTTAGACAGCACCATGCCTTCTGTTATTGGTTCCAACATTTGGTATGGAATGGACTTTTATTGTCTATACGCCATATGCTTAGGGTTTACTCAGATGCGTTTTATCGCAGTCTTAAAAAAACATAATTTTCAGCAGAGATTAGGTCGGGGGCGCATCTGAGTAGGAACCTTGAAGTGGCGCTATATAAATACCCATAATAATGAATGAACAGTTGAACACAGATAAAATCTTAATAATGTCCAGTAAACAGCAAAGCCATCCATCAAACACCACTCTCAACCCAAATGCCTTCACTGCCAACCCAAATGTTTTAACAGTACGAGTGTCTACAAGGCAGAGAAACATCACAATGCAAAAAACTTCCTAAATAGAAGTGAACCGACTGGCAGGAATTTCAAAGGACATGGTAACTCCAAAGATGCACATATAATGATTTAACCTTTTAATGCCACAGGGTATAGGATTTCCCATACCATTTACTACCATCTCGGCATTAAAGGGTTAAAACTGAAATGATCAAGTGCTTAACTTACTTCAACTTTGTCGGACTTCTCGAAATACTGTAGGAATGTGGACTTTCCGCTGCCCACATTGCCTTCAACGGCAACCTGAAAACACCACGAAAATCAATATCAGCCTCGAAAAAGTTCCTTCAATGAAACTTACTATCAATCCAGTTATTTCATATGAATGGGAAGCTGGAAAGTTAAGTCTTCAAGCAGGATTTTTAAAAAGAAGGGTCACATAAAGTATATGTCTTCGAAAAATTAATTTTTAAAATTTACCAAAACTGGTCCCAAATTACATAGAATTAAATCATCTTTGCTCCCCTACAACAGAGTCCATAATTATTATATATCCATGGGCATTCTGCAATCAAGCCATCAAAGATAGTGTGCGGCAAGCAACTATTCCGGATTAATAAGCTAATGTAATTTCCATATATTAGCAATAATTGTGCTTTAAGACTGCAATATTAAACAGTATTTAAGCCAGTTTTAATTTAGACCTTAGTAGAACGCTACGCTGTACCTGAAAAGACGAGAATTGACAACACCTACAGTAAATTTATTCTTTGACTTTCGTTGCCATGGAATTGAGAAATCATTGTAGCATTCTGCTATTAAACAACAACAAAAATAGCTGAGACAATGTTCCACTTCTTGGTACTAGCCATATTAAAATGAAACCAGGCTGCCTTCGATTTGATAAATTACCAAAACAACAGTTCTTATCAGTTACATCATGGCAGAACTTAGAAGCCTCAGAAGTTTCAACGCTCAGGTGTGTTGCTATAAACTTGCACTAGATATAAAAAAAAGTCTAAAAACAAAAAGGTCATACATCAATCATTTCCAGTAGCATATTGGTCACAACTAGACCACTGTCTATGTCATCATTGGCAAATACAGGGCTGCCTGAGCAAGAGGGCAAGGATCAGGGAAGGTTCGGCGAGTCCTCCCAGAAAATTTCTGCAAAACTAAAGTTTTCTTGTCCTCCACAAAATTCGCCCTAGTAGCTGCACTGCATCAGTAAACCTTAATAAAACCTCCACATGATCATTCTATCTATCTACTATACAAAAGCATAAAGTTAATAGCAATGCTTATACAGTGGTGATACGACGCAGCGAATGTGAATAGGATGTGCACTGTTCTGAGCCTTAGAATAGCGCTTAGAAATTTTGAATTTCAAGGTACAATTGTTAAGAAAGAAATGTCTGACTTTTTGAGTTTCTGAGAGACCATTAAGACAACTAAAACAACAGCAATATAGCTTAATGATAAAAATAAAATTATGTTCATCTTCCCGAGCAGTGATGTTACATCGTAATAAAGTTGTCGAACTTTATTTCGGCTAAAAAAATTCGATTGCTAAAAAATGTCACTAAAACCCCGAACAACTACAAATTCTTAATCTCCTACCATTCAATTTAGAACTTCCTATGCTGCACAGTTTCTCCATTTTGCAATAATATCTTTTCTGTGAAGCTCGATTCCGATCAAAATCAATTTGCAAACTGACGATCAGCAAATTTTGAGATTCGGTTGTTATCAAACAGTTTTTGATTTTGGCGGCTAAATGACGTCGATTCATTAATATTCATGAATATTTAACCCAATCACGTAGCATTACTAATTATACATTGATCGGCGATTGGTTGGAATAATATAAATATTCTCCGAAACATATTCGGATATTTCCTTGGACCAATCAAAATTAAATCTATAAATATAGACCAGGTGCTTCTTTGTGTATGCCCACAAAGCCAAAAGGTGCCACATGTAAATAAGCAAGTTTGATTATATTCACATTCGTAAAATATTTTTCACTATTATTACATAGTGCCTTATATTTTCCTGCAAGGGCGCTATAATGCCTGGTTGGACCAAGCAACTGTCAAACCTTGAGCGTTTTCATTGTAAGTTTCGGTCTTCTGTCGCCTGACAATAGGACTGTAGAGGCATTCGTACTTGACATTCATACTCGTAACTCGTTCACTCCAAACTTCTAAAGCTCCACTCAAAGGCCAAGCACGGGGCACCAGTTTACTCACGAGCACTGCATCAGAAGAGTTGTCCAAATGAGGTCCGAGTTCGGTTGCCATAGGATCAAATAGGGCGGAACAACTTCTAAGGCGGGTGTCGTCTCGGTCGGGAATTGGGCAGGGGAGGATGAGACAGGCTAAAAGTTTTTGAAGAGGTATAGACGTGTGACTTCAATTTCGAATAGGGAAGTCAGAGCAGGGTGATTAGGTGATTAACAATGATGAAGGAACTGAGTGAGCGGAATTCAGAAGGCAGCTCAGTACAAAGGCTTGGTGTTGAATAATCATGACTCAGTTTGATAACTTGATGGCTTGTGACCGATGGTCGAGCGAGTCACTGTAAGTGACAGAGAGATGATTAGTAGAGCGGGTTGGCTGAATGGTGAAGAGTTTACGAAGATGCCTGGCAAGGATTAGTGTATAGCATTTGGGAGTTGCAGGTTAAAGAGAGAATTTTGAAGTGGATTCACTATGGAGTTTTCAACCAGTGAAGTGATTCGAGAATGACGGCAATGTGATGTTTGGGTGTTCTGACCAGCGGCAGCTCTGGCTAATGAACTTTGGATGAGTTGGAGGCGCTTAAGTTAGTTTTCTACAAGTAATTAGTTACATTCTTATACAAGACCGGCTACTGCAAGCTGGTGTGCAACTCGACTCACGGATCCTGGTTGGCCTATTCACATGGAGGGTCTGTAGTCTGCATCCTTGTTTTCACAGCCTCGAACTCCCAATAAAAAATTGAGGAAATTACATTTCATGGGAGCTAAACAGATAGGCATAGGCCTACTCAGCCATGGTCCTCTATCTGACTCGCACCAATTGGATTTTTATAATCCTTTATTCTTTTCTCTCATTGTAACTGGCTGCGATATGCCAGAATACATGTAGGCTCAAACGAATATAAAATTATCATCATCTCCAAGACAAAAATCATCTGGTTCAACCGTCCCTTAACATCTACCACTAACTGGCACATGTTCGTACGGTCCTCAACCTTAGTTCAGACTGCTCCATGAAACTAGTCGATGTTGTCCGAGGCTCGGTGGTTGTTGTTTGCACATAAATGCATAATACAATTTTGCACACGCACTTTCGGTCTTCAGATGATGCAGATGCAGTTTCAGGTTCTCTCCTTTATACTATTTCTATGAAAAATCAAAATCCTCAGACACAAAATATGGCAAGTCAAGAAGTCTAAATGAAAAGTTTCTTCACACACTAGCAACTTTGGCTACCTCTAGAACTCTATCACTGCAATTCAGTCCTCCCTGCAACCTCTTACCACTGTTCTTCATTATGCTGCAAAGCTTATAAAAACTTGACTCCTCATGGCCACGTCATTCCACCCTCCGTCGTGAACTGAACTGGCTTCCCACACAGGCACGAATAAATTACAAAATCTGTCTTCTAATGTATACACAATTTCATCTCCGTAGGTGTCCTCACTTGTAACACCATGTTCATCTCTCCAACCCAGACAAGGACTTTGGTCTTCATCTCAGTGACTTTGTGTTTCCACGATCTGTTAGAAACTTTTGAACCATGCATATGAGAAGGCGGACCATACTGTACATGCACATATTTCTTAGGTATTTTACGGAGTCAGAGCAAGAACAGTGGTGTACAGCAGACACTACTGTTCTAACTCCGACTGTAGCAGTCAAAAGCCTGAAAGAGGGCAACTAAAATGATCTTTGCTACAACACAGTGTCGATAATCTGACACTACACAACTTAACTATAGACTCTCAAATGCTAAAGTTGCCAGGGCAAATTGTTACCTCTCCATGGTTGGCTTGTGAATACTCCCTTCGAGCTGAACTAGAATCACGTGTGCAACTGTGCATGGGGATGATAATGGCGCCAATTTATGAGAATAAGTAGCTAAAGATCTCAACAGATTGATGCACACAAGCAGGGTAACACCATTCTATGATCTTGGACTATTCAATCACCATCGATAGAAAACAAAGACAGTAGTGTGGAAATATATAGTATTATTTGACTTGCAAACAATATAACACTTTATGCTGTACATCTCATTGTCTCTCTTGCCATTACAGTAGCATCCTCCAAAAATCCAACAAAAGTCAATTAAAAACAAACTGAAAGCAGAAGCCTCATGTCACCGCAAGGATATGAAACCAAAACAAATAAACAAGACAAAGTTCTTAAAGACAATCCAACGCATTTCTGCATGCATCACAACAGTGACAAATTAAAAGAATCTGACGACAGATACCTTGCAACGTTTCGCTTCTTGTCTCGCTAAGAACACAACTTCCAAACACAAAGGACTGAATAAAATCGTTCATGTAATCATTAGTAGCCAGAAATCCTACTGCTAACTGTTAGTAAAACACTGGGTCAATGGACAATAAACAGTTTGAAATTGAGAATAATGACTGTAATGGGATAATCAGACATGGTTCTAGATAGCCAGAAAACACACAGTGCATTAAGCGTATATTCTGTCGGTTATTACACACAAAGATGGCAACTGAAAACGAGTTAGACAATGTGCAGAAGTAACCAGAGCCAAATCAATTAGCATCGTGTAGTTTGAAACAGTGGGGCAAGTTCTGCAATCACCTTTACAAATGATGGCATACTCATTCAAATGTAACTCAGCCATGCATAAAACGAGTCAATTTCAAGAACAATTACTCAGAATTTTATTCAGCACAGTTCCTCTTATAAAATGTACAAAATGTTAAAACAGTTGAACCAATATTATGATCATATCATGAAAGCCAAACCAAAAATACATAAACTCACTTGCCGTCACTTACAGCATCATTTTTTGGGTACGACTACAATCCATTTTCAAGTAACAAAAAAAGAAAAAAAATTCATTCATGACATCCGTCAACATAATTATCGTCCTACCAGCGACAGGGACTCGGCGCAAAGCAGACCAGTTATTTCTTCAATTGCTCACGATGACTAACCCACAAGTTTACACTTAAATCATTCCAACAAACAAACGGGTACTCGCTGAACCCCAATTCAATTAATTTGTCTACCTTCCCCGCCACCCCTCCCTACCATCCACCATAGAGCAACTTCATCGTGGAACATGATGGTGGTTGGAATGGCCGAGGCGACTCTGTCCATTTCGTTTCTTCGAATCTGTCCTTTCGTCTGGCAACGACGCTTTGCTCTTGTGCTTGTTCTTCTTCTTTGCAGCCGTCAACCTGTCCGGGGAGCTGCTGTACGCACGAGCGTTCGTCGTTGGCGGCGACACATCTTCCCGCGTGTACTTTGTCGTGCGTTTCTCGTATTTATCGTCATTTTTTGCATCCAGTTTCTGATACCTGTCCTTTTTGCTGCTATCGTGCGAGGTGTATTTAGTATATTTCGACGGCTCTATGGTCGTCGTTTCGGATCGGCTGTTGCTGTTGCCTGACTTTCGCTTCTTCCAGTCGCGGTTGTTGCTGCTGCTGCTGTTGTACTTGTCTTCGTATTTCACTTGCTTCTGTCGCGAGTACGACAAGTAGTCTTCTTTCTTTGACGTGTGACGACCGTGCTGCTGTTGTTGTTGCTGCCTGCCTTTCGACTTCGGACTACGACTTCGGCTCCGACTGCTGCTGTTATACGACCTGTGACACACAAATGCAAATGACGACTGTTAAGAAGAGCGAAACTATAAAGGACAATGTTCAACGCATGCGCTGCGTGACATTGTTCTGTGGAAATTTTGAAAACCACAAACGTCTAGCAATAGACAGATGTACAACAACAATATGTGGGCTGCTCCTATACTGTATACGAAGTGAGGGTGATAGAATTAATGCAATTTTGTGTGTGGTATGCATGGCAGGGTCTTGACGAAGTGCATACGTATGTGAAATAAATAGATGATTGTGCCATCTACATTAGCCTATTTATAACTGTGCAATAGCGATGGCATTTTTTTACATTATAAATTCTGCTCAAATCTAAATAGTTTACCACAACAGTTAACAAATTGTAGCCAGCAAATATGATTTTAACAAAAATAAACAGTAGCATGCAGTGAAATAAATATTCTTAATATAGAACATAGTTCCAGGTAGGTACAAATTTAAGCCTCTGGATGTCAACATGATGTGTGCATATCAAAAGCAGCCAATGCAACTTTACTAACTTGTGTTCGCCTGAATCATCTGATCGTGCTTTCTTGACATCGCTACGACTTCGACTTCTCGACCGACTTCGCTTGCGTCGTGTCCCCAGACTCTGGTCCTTGCGACTACAAGAAATAAAAAACATTGCACACTACCATTACCATGCCAACTCGATGAAAACTTTCACACCAATTACAAATATTCAGATTATAAATAGCAAGAAGAATAAGACAACCAGAGTTTTGGCATTGAAGATATCGAGAGATTATCAACTTCCTGCCTGAAATATGAATTTTAAACAACTAACAATGCAACTAAAATGCTGTTGTAGCTGTAAGACTTCAGACCCATATTATCAATATAACAGAGCTCAGTAAGAATCGAAAAAATGAAAATTCCACTACCAAAATGCCTGATGGTATTGGCACCATCCATAAAATCGAACAAAAACTATGATATTCTTTTCTTATTGTCTTCCTCCACAGATGAAGCACTAAAACATGAACATCATTGTCTTTTTCGCTTGACATGCGTCCGGAACACCTCTGAGTATGGACCTAGAAGGGGCTCTATATAAATTCTGATCGATTGCCTCATTGAGCATAATACTCACTCTGCTCCAGAGTCCAGCTTCTCATGCTCAGTCCTCTTCTTTACGACATTTGGAGATAGGCCAAACTTCTCCGGCGTATTCGGTGCTGATGTACTGTTTGGGGTTGCACCTTGGGCAGCTGCCAGTTCCTTTGCCTTTAACTTCGCTTCGATATGTCGCTTCTTGATCTCACCAACAAGTCTTTCCAGTTCATCGGCATTTGGCTGAAAAAGCAAAGCAACAACAAAACTAACTTATGCACATAAAAAGCCCAGTATTTTAATATGCAGAGTTATAGTATTATTACCGTATATGAAAATCTCTCTAGCAAAAGTCAACAATATATAACTATAATACTGCAGATGCGATAATATAGGCCTACTGCAAGTGTGGTCAATACGAAGAGGTCAAATTTTAAACCTGAACTAAATGTAAGAGATCTGTGTCTGAACGATAAAAGAATCTCTACTATAAGCAGACGCACTTGTATAAAAAAGTTAGCATACCAAATGCAATTATGCACGGCTGAAAGACATGGAAAAATGAAAGTATCACAATTTTACAGATAATCCGTATTATAATTGACACCAGATTTTAGTATTGTTGCTTCTCAAGAATCATACATTAGCAATCTTCAAAGACACAACTCCATTCTACCCACAGGCACAGAATGAAACCATGCCATCGAGAAACATCTTGCCAAAAACAGCAACCTCAAGTTCATGCGATGAACAGAGGACACCCACCTTACTACGTGTGTAGAGTTGCAAGATGGACAGACAGATCCTGCGAATGTCTTGCTCCTTAATACCAAACAACAGGAACCAGTGCGGATTGTTTGGCAAAGGAATCTACAAAACAATCAAAACATTGTATAAACATTCGCACTTGTCAGTCAAACAGATATATAATAATGTGCACATGATGTAACCTTCCAACAGCAAAGACTAACATCTAATTAATTTTATTCAGTCCTTAGTACTTTCAATTAAATTCAATATCTGAAATTTGCATAACCATATTGTTGTTAATGTTATACAGATGGTTTCTAAGCAAGAAATCCCGACCCTTTAACACGTTGGCCGCCAAGTACGAGTTAACTCATACTTCAGCCAGTCATTTAACATGGTGTGTAGGCGGTCAATGTGTTAAGACAGCGTCACACTGGAAAAACAACAAGTCAGGAGACAGTGACTGGATGCCACTAAAAAGACAGAGTAAAAACAAAAACATTAATCACCTGCAGCTGTCTTGCGGCTAAATAAATGCAGGCACAGGCGATTGTTTCTGGATTGAAACGGACGAAGACATTCGTTCGGAAACTGTCGTTCATGTAGTTCCTGAAGACAAAAGAAAAAAACAGTGTACATCAAAACGAGAAACAGACGAAATTTTGTTAGAAATAACATGGCACTAACGACTGCAGCAACACCATCGTGCAGTGTTTAATCTAGACGTCTATGGAGAGGGGAGCTCCCTCAGGAATGACATTTACCCTCCAGGAAAAGGCTTTAACTATTGCTCACATGTATATATGCACCATTTCCCCTTCCCCTAAAAAAGTGCATGAAACATTTCCCCACCCCAGAAAATCGAGATATGTCAAATTTGTAGCATCAATGTACTTAAAAAGTCATCAGATAAAAAGTAGCGAATTTGCGATAAGAACTGGTATGTTTTGGGGAAGTTTGACACACAGAATTTAAAGATGCCATCAGACTGGTTGCCGCCCGCTCAAAATGGCTGTTTCTCCCCAGACCGAAACACGAATTCCCCCCACGTCCCTCAAAAAGGGGAACTAGATTAAACACTGACCACTGCTTAAGTTACGCATGTCCTGACAAACGATGTTTCATCGTTTACTTCGCACTCTTAAAGAATTACTGTGGCGACCTGTGATGTGTTTGACGATAATCAATTTTCAACGGTTACAGGCTGATAGGGCACGAAAGAGTTCCAACAAATTTCCACAAAACATTTCAGAGCTAACAAAGCGGCATTTCATTCGCATCAAAGTTATGCACAATTCAACAAATCTAAACTTCAGTCAGCGCAAGTTTTGCAATTGCAAAAGTTCATTCACAAAATTTCTCACCATCGAAATAAAAGCGTTTAATTAGCACAACATATCAGGAACAAATGCATGCAGCAATAATGTATCAATGTTCCTTGTCAGTTTGCTTGTCATTACCTGGCTCATCCAAAGTAACCCACCAAGCAACGACGAGTGCATGACGAAAAGTTCGGTAAAACGACCAGGTTTTCCTTCGCGTTGATCTTCTACATGAAATGCCAACACCTACAGACTGGTGACGATTCCGATAACTACTCACACGACGGCGGCGATGACGAAGGTAACGCCTTGACTGACACACCACCGCAACACCATTCCTTTAAATAGGAATTACATCCTATACAGAACAGGCGGTGTAGATGCACATCACTCATGCCTACTGCTTCACATTTCCATTCTGTGGCAATTTTAATTTGACTAAAACACAGCGCTTCCACAATTCATGTGTTCTGATGCGCGAGAAACGACCATCGTATCTTTAAGTTCAGTTCTGCATCATCAAAACACCATCGTCAATTGGGACCAGAAAACTCCTTTCATGCTCGCAGTGTTTACGTAATTGTCAATAACGGAAAGCACGCAACAAAACAATCTTTACATTTAATACAAAGTACATTTAATGCATCATCAAGCGAATCAATTCGTGTATTTCCGGTAGTCTTCCGTCAGCAACTGTGATGAAGTTCTTCGACCGCTTGACCAAACGCAATTCACCAGCGAAGCGTCAAGACAGTAGCACATGATGTTCTGCAACAGTGTCTGACTTCATATAGTTCCACAGAAACATGACAGTTACTTAGAAAAAGTCTCTTACAAAAACCTAGATCATTCTGACCAAGAAAGTTCAAAGCTCTCAGAATGAGCAGGCATGATCTTTGCAGACATAGCTAGTAACTGTCACTCTATTATCAAGTCTCAAGAGGTTTTCAACAATCTTTTGAGTAAAATGTTCCATATGCATTAACATTTTGACCTACATGTATGTACTATTTACTATTTAGTTAGCCAATTTCATATGTGCTAACAGTAAAGCCTACTGAAAACTCAGAATACAATGTAACCAATATGCAAAATCAAACCCATTCCCATTGCAAAAGTTAGTATTAGCCAAAAAAGCTAAAATGACCATTATCAATCAATCAATCAATCAATCAAGTTGAGATAACGCTACCAATCAGCCACTCAGATAAAAAAAAGAACTGGCTTGATTTACAGATCCTGTTTAAACAACAGAGCACAGAAAGTTTGTCAAGAAATTACTCCTATTACTACCATCCAAGAGGCAAATGAAAACGGCGATGTTGTCATCTGCGATCTCGTCAATCGGTGTTGTGTGTTATTGAATAGCGTCCAATATGAATTCACATCTCACATCATCTCCTCGGCCAAGCCTTCCTTCCCAGAAGCCTGCCTCGGTGTTGTGTGCCACAGACGATGGTTGGATGGGCGGGCACTTGTGGTAGAGGAGGTAAGGCCATGCTTGCAGGTGAGCAGCCTCTGAGCACCGACTCATACGCTTACCCACCCTGCGCTGGCAGGTAAATTAAAAAAAACACTCGATTACCACAGGTAACTCACCGTCAAAGCAATGTTCACATCAAAAAGAAGCATCAATAGTTGCCCTATAGACCAGAGGTTCTCAACCTTTTTTCGCGCGCGACACACCAAAACTTGCAGCAAAATTTCGCGACACACCATGCAATTGTCATACGTGAATATCGTTAAAAAATTACATTACTGGTAGTTCTAAACCAACTTAGCCGGCCTACAACTTTTAATGAATGAAATGTTGACACAGTTTCCAATTATTCCAAAATTCCAAATTCTACTAATTATAATCTAATTTTACGATTTCACGTCGTTTTATGACTCCATCTTAATTGTGTAAGCTAACAGTTTTAATGGGATTTTGCTCCTGGATTTCGATGGATCAGAGTAGCCTAAGAGGAGGATCCACAGGCTTTGTGAGTGCAACACGTAGCCTACAACTGCGTAGCAACCCAGCCTGATGAGCCTGAAGACTTTAAATCGCAAAATTTCTGTTTTCTTTATGATAATTGTTCCATTATTTTCGAAGGTTACAGTAACAGCATTGGTCAAATTTTAATCGGTGCGCTCGCCAACGTCTTATAATGGAATAGGCCTATAGGCCTACTGTAGTCTATGACATGTAGGCCTACATAGGGAGT
This sequence comes from Lumbricus rubellus, assembly GCA_945859605.1. NCBI lineage: Eukaryota > Metazoa > Annelida > Clitellata > Crassiclitellata > Lumbricidae > Lumbricus > Lumbricus rubellus. The sequence continues at coordinate 8,507,441 of OX243812.1, forward strand.
GCATGTGGGCTTATAATGCAAACATTGTGGCTAATCCCGATTGCGAACAAATGGAATAGATAGCCTAAATGAAGTACTACGATTATATTCTTCCAGCCCGCCTACCAAACTACCAAAGTGGTCAAGTGAGTGTAATGCAAGAACGACGGTTGTATGCTGTGAGAATTCGCGACACACCCATTCTTCGCGACACACCAGCGACACACCACTTTTACGCGACACACCTCCGGTCGCTTCGCGACACACTAGTGTGTCGCGACACACCGGTTGAGAACCTCTGCTATAGACAAATACAGTTTGACCAATGTCAGTAATTTAAAATAATAGAGAAAATAACATCTTTCAAAATTAAATGTCATGCTCAAGATTGTTGTTTTTAATCAGAAGTCTGTAAAGCAGTCAAATCAGTAATATTGCAATAAATTTAACAAACTTGTTCATGAAACAGACGCTTTAAAAAATATTAGTTGAACGCAACAAGCAACGCACAAGAGTTTGGATCATCGCAGCGTGGGTTGAACGAGATTAAAGTTGGACAATAATAGTGAGAGGAAGGAGGACAACACGTTGAAAATCATCATCACACCATCACAGCCACTGTCTTGCGACAGTAATTCTTTAAGCTTTGCTTGTCAAAAAATAAACAAATTAGCCAATTTACAAAAAATGTAGACATAACAGACAGACAAATGATAGTTCTTAGCAAATATTTCAATATAAAAGTTCTTCTTTTAATGATAAAATTTTCAAGGTGCTGCAAAACGATAAAAATGATCAGGGCTTGCTCTCTGATCATTCTTTACGATGCACAGCAACCTGTTACGACAAGAGAAGCCAACTTACCAGGCACATTGAAGTAATCTCTGGTTGCGTTCAGCCTCGAGAACTTGAAGATACATCACAATGATCTACAAAACATGTATTCACTCAACGATGAAATTCATGAACATGCGACTAGTCAATCACCGACCAAAGTCTGGTCACGATGCAGGTCCCCCCAGTCTCCTCCATCCAGGTCTCTTATCCAGGTCCATTTATTAAACTCTAATTATTAAACTCTAGTTATTAAACTCACTAATAAATAATAATAAAAGCCACCATGCCCTCTGCAGAACGTAGGGAGGTGTATTTCGGCCAGCGAATAACAAAGCTCAAAGTTCTGGACATTGCATCACAGGACTTTCCATTTACTTACACCAATACCAAATTACACTGCTTGGTGACACTGGTTTACAGAAGCAAACATGCACAGCTGTCACCATGTGAAAGACTTGCACCACGGAACAATTGCACCATGAACAAACTGAGTCCCAGCAGCCAATGCCATACCATACCAATTTTTTTAAAGCAGAATTGTTTAGCATAAATAATGGCAAAGCATACTTTATATTCTAATTTAAATTTACTAAATACTATAAAATCTCCTACGTATTTATAAATTTGCCTTGCTCATCAATTAATTTTCAGTCAAGTGTAACACTCCTGTCTCTTAACAGGAAAAGTTCACCAGTATTAGGGAATTGGATGAAAAGCCAGATAGGTTAACAATAGACTGGGATAAAGAAAGAAAATCGTACCTTATGAGGATGCTTCACGTGAACACAGAAACCGAGTTCCTTGAGAACTCGTCTTTCCGACTTAATCACTTGATTCTTCAGATTGATGTAGTTCTGATCGAGAATCAGAGGCGAGATCGTTCTAATGCAAACGCAACCAACACATAATAGTCTTGTAAAAACTATTAGCACAAGAGGACCTCATTAACAAAGAATAATACTCTCTCATTTACTAATTATCTGATTAACATATTATAATATTGTAGCTTTAATTTATAATTATGTTCTAATATTTCTATTTTAATCAATATCTGCATTTATTGTCATTTTTTACAAAAGGACCTATGAAGTGTGAGTTAAAATAATTAAATATATACATCATAAATGTGAAACAAGCTCAGCTTCCTCACACGACGTGAACAGGAACGAAATTTACCAAAATGTAAATTTTAAACATTGAAATTCTTAAAACAACGTAGCAAATTGCTTAGATCTTCTTTCATATAATATTATTTTTAAAAGTCACCATCCAGTTAAAATAAGATCGACACGCGTGAGAACAATAACGAAAAGCAAGAGATAGTTCTGAGGAACGGCCGTACTTACTTTTTCTGTTTAAATTGCTTGATATGATGGAAAACGTTGACGACATCTCGAATTCTTCGTGGAGCTTCTTCGATCTTTGACGCCAGGTTAATGCAGGCCATCGCAACAACCTAGCAAACAACGTTTCCTCACATCAATCACATAATTTAGCAACCAAACAGAATTAAGTTTCATTATTTGCAGTCTCTTTTAAGAATAAATTAGAAAATATAAAATAAAATATGACCCATCTGCACAAAACCAGTCTTAAGGTGGTTTTTAACTTTTTGAGTATCATACACCATTACAAGAGAGACACACTTTCTTTACAATGACACCAAACTTATCATTGGACCTACATCCTAGATCAGTGGTTCCCAATCTTTTTTGACGGTAGGGCCACTTTTTCTAAGTTGGAGGACACGAGGGCCACATTTTCTTAGTTAAAAGAGATTAGGGTATTTAGGGGGCCACGATGCTAAAATTTAATTAACTAAAAGCATATAAAAATTGTTATAATTAATTCAAAATAGAATGTTTGATGTTTATGGACTTCAAAATAAAATAATTTGTAATAGAAACTAATTACATATGTTCTATCCTGTCCAAATTGTCAATTTTTTCGTATATTTTTAATTCTTTGAGAGATGAGTGCCATTGTTGAGACCTGGAGGGACATTTTGTGAGGCCTCACGGGCCACTTTTGGCCCGCGAGCCACGGGTTGGGAATCGCTGTCCTAGATGAATTATAGACACTGCTTATTGATAAAAATACATCTATGTTGGACTGAATATGTAGATTTTTATCACAACTTGTACAAAATCATTCAAAAGTACTCTTCAATGTTACTTTTATTTGCGCTTTTTGTATAAAATATATAATTTTAAATTATAATACATCATAATCCAGCAATTGAAAAATACTGAATTTGCTACCAATGTTGCTTGTTTTCTTGTAATGAAAATTTCTGACTAACAACAGATTTGTGCAGGTGAGTCACAAATGTACACATGACCATTTCATATAGCTAGCTGTGGTCAAAAGTTTCCTAGTTCAGTTAGTGACTGAATCAAAAGCAAGATGGAAACAATACCAACTGAAAGCACACACAACATTGGCTATACTCAAAATAATCACAACATATCAAGCAACCAAGTCACTGTAGAGTAAAAATTTCAAGTTGAAAATCTCTTTACGGAAATTCTGATAGTCGTCATAGGTGAACTTCTCTTAAAATCTACTGACATACACTCAAAATTCAACCATACAGATGCATGCATTGTAGCAGAAATAAACGGAATTTACCTCCATTCCATGCTTCACAAATGACTTTGAATAATAGAATCGCTGAAAGAGAACTTGACCCGTTGCCATCGCCACCTATTCACATTCAAAACAAACAAATGTTCATTTCAGTTAACATAACATTGTTCTTAAGGTCAGTCAAACATTCTTTTAAAATAGCAAAACTAACCTCCTCCTGAATGACCAACAGCAGCGTAACAATTTACCATGTGACAGTTAACAACAGTGTTGAAAAACTAGCATCACTTGCTAAATAATTAGGTAAGTAATCATAAGAATACAAAAAAGAGTTAGACATTTCACACGATAATCAAGCATTCTGCAGAAATTCATATGGCATAAGATATTTCGCCATCACAGCATCTTCCATAACAAATTGCATAAATTGCGTCTTTAGCAGTGATATTTTCATTAACGATAAGTGAAATTAGAACTGAAAATATTGATTTCCGTTAAGTATAACTATAACTGTAACTGAAATTATTTCAAGAACGAAAACTGAAATAGAACGGAAATTGAGCACACCGAACTGAAATTAGAATAAAAACGAAAATTAATTCTCAAACTGAAATTAATGAAAAAAATTAAAATTTTAGTTGACAGTTTTTCCGATGCAGCTGTGTTTGTTTAAAAGACACACTTACTTTCTGACTCTTACAACTTTTGTATCTTTGCCTAGCATGTGCTTTATGACGATTAGTTTAAAAACAATTTTTCATTTTTACTTTCCCTGTAAGTTTATAATTTTCAACTTCGCGATAAGACTGGAAATCACTTGGCTGAATGTGTTGGACTTTTTAAGTAGGTTTGCTGCGAGGAAATAGACAAAATAAATGTGCTTAGGCCTATCCTGGCTATCCATGCAAGGCTTCGTGGGTCTAGCCTACCCTAAAACGGATGACTGTGGAACTACATATTGTGATAAATTTTAACATTTTGCCTCTGCGCACACAGAATACTAAGAAATATAGGCTATTAAGAAACGGACCAGGCAAAATCATGGGTGGCTGAAAACTTTCATGCGACTTGGCCTAATCCGAGTCAGCGACTTCACCACGCAGAAAGCATGAGTGCTCCAGAAAGACGCAAGCAAAATAACTGAATTAAGAACTGAAATTAATTCGAAAACTGAATTAGAAGTATAACTGAAATTTTTTGAAGAACTGGAACTGAATTAGAACTGAAATTGAGACCATCCGAACTGAAATAGAAGTAAAACGGAAATTATTTCCTGAAGTAAAATATCACTGGTCTTTAGCAATTTAAAAGCCTTTCGAAAAATGTCTATAATATTACGCTGTAATCTCTTCTTGCTAAAAGCAACACAGCATTTTTTTCACCATAATCTGGTATGGTAACCGTGTATTTTAGTGTCGTACATTATACGTTTGCTGTAGCATTATAACTTTTTAATCAATTCAACTTCTAGTTTGGCAAGGATCCTTCTCATTAATCCAATCTCTGCTTCTAAGGCAAATTTGTTTCAGCAATACCTATCCTAGTCGGCAGCAGTTATTTTTCATCAACATAACTTCTGCATAATTAAAAAATTACTGTTCGTAAATCCAGCTTCAATTTCAGCAATATGGCATATATAAATCAATCTTCTATTAAAGTAAAAATTATTTTAATCAATCCGACTTCTACTTAGCAAGAATTCTTTTAGTCAATCTGACTTGTATTCGACCAACGCTGAAACCCATACAATGTCAAATAATTTACGACGCCAGAATACATGTTTACCTCTGGTATTTCGAAGACGCCTAATTGTAAAGCAATTTAACGGGAAACTTACATGTAGGCGAAAGACTACGACGTATATTCAAAGCCAACCAACCTGAGGAAGTTTGAGCAGAATACCAGCAGTCTGAATCATTTCACAACCCAGGATCCGCAAGTCCATCTCCGTTTCTTCGGAAAGTCCATCAATCATGGACGGCGTCGGCGAGAGGTTCTCATCGGGAATGACGATATTTTCTAAGGTGATGATAACTCGGCTGAAATCTCGAACGAACTTGGACTTTTCTTTGTCTCCTGCTGGTTGCATGGCGTGCGTTTTATCCGTGTCCGACATTTTGATTTGATTCACTCGATTCTTTCCTGATAACCAGATTTCTTAGTCTCTAAATTTTTATGCTACACAAATAAAATGTTATGCGTCAAACTATCTGACAACACACAACTATCTTAACTGAGAACTTGAACAGCTTACGATAAATTCGACAAAAATACCTACTCCACAACTTCGTCAAAATGGCGACCAATGACGACAACTTCTTGTGAAAGCTTTTCGTGAACTAAATAACATCCAGCGGCAGAGTCACCGACTGAACTGATGACGTATCTGGAATTTTGCTTTCAGCTTATTTTGTAAGGTTCTAGTTTAGATTAAAGAAACTGCTATTTATAAATAATGGAAGTAATTACTGCTATGTTAAAGTTTTCTGAACGATAGCTTGACAATTTTTATATAAGCTTATGCTCAAACGAATGCACAGTGAAATTTTGTGAAAATACGGTGTGTGCATTAATATGTACTCTATGTTCACGGGAACGTGCGTCATCGCTGATCTTCGCTCGAGCGGATTCGTAGCTAGATTCGTAGTATCGACGTACCATAGAGTCGGCAGTGGTGTAGTAAATGTAAGATGTCTATAATAAAAAGAAAACTTCGCAGAAGGTTGTGTAAATTCAAATCTATGGCTTGAATCAACGAGTAGGCCTAATTATTGGTAAGGAAGTAAGTAGGCCGGTTGCAGTCTTGCAGATGATTCACACGTGTCACGTCAGTGTTAAAATATTAGTTTAGAAAATATGCCATATCAACAAAAGCTTTTCCTTATCTTGTTGTTTCGCAGAATGGGCCCTCTATCGTAAGAACGAGACTACGACGACGAAGGCCATTGGTTTTCGATGTCTTGAGTGGGAGCAATCTGTGACTGTGAAGTAGGCCTACAAATTTCTATTTCCACGGGCTCTCTTTCCACGTGATTTCTGTACTGATCGAGCAACACTGAACAGTCCCTATAGGTCTACTTGTATAATTTCGTAATTAATTTCAATGTTTATATAATCCGATAGGGCCTACTGCCTATAGTAGCCTAGTTTGGTTCGCAACTCACCCGGCACTCAGCGTTATTTTCAGTTATCAATCATCGATTGCATCTAGGCCTACAAAGCAGCAAGACTTGCAAAGGGACGAGGATGATACGTGAGGTGCGCGGGTCTTTTCCATCTGAGCTGCTGGCAACATGACTATTTATATCACTCTTATAGGCAAAGCACATATCCAAATTCATCCTCCCTCCACTGCATGTGCTCTACATGTATTGTAAGTCCAAGGCCGTAGCTAGGGGGTGTTTTGGGTGTTTAAAAAAAACCGAAATGGAAAGTGTAAAAAATAATATAATGCATTTATTAGCACATGATGTAAAATCATGAAATAAAACCATGAAAACACCCCCCCCCCAATGAAAACTGTAAAAAAATAATAGAATGAATTCACTAGCACATAGCCTAAGCCTAATGAAAAAACATGAAATTAGGCGAAAAATGGTAAGAAAGTCGTTTCCGATTTAAAAAAGGTCGTCAGAAATTCTCCGCCACCCCCCCCCCCCATCAAATCCTGGCTACGACCTTGAGTAGGCCTTTGTATAAAGACTACCTTCCTCTTTTCTTAACTGCTAGTGTAGCTCTTCTAAGAGCTCTGTTCGTTACCTTTTCGCCTTTGTTCTATCATCACGGTCATGAAAAACCTTAGGCCTATGTTTGATCGAAGTTTGTGTTTGCTATATCTCAGGGGTTTCTCTTGAAAAGGCGCTACACAAATTCGTGACTACGATTTGAACTTACCTGCACTTTCATCATACATACATAGCTGATCTGATCGATTGCAACAAAAATTACACCACTTTCTGTATGTCTGTGTTTGTTTGTCTGCCTGTCTGTCTGTCTGTCTGTCTGTCTGTCTGTCTGTCTGTCTGTCTGTCTGTCTGCCTGTCTCTTTGTCCCTCATAAGAAAACCAGAAGAGCACGACGAAGAAGAGACAATGATTGAAATTAGAAAATTATTTCATTTACTGTCGGATGCTATAAGCACAGTAAATTTTCTGAATCGTCAAACACAAGTACAAATTATCGAATAGCTTCTGTAGCGCCATTCTCCTGCACGTCCCGGAGCAGCGAAGAGGGTGAGGGTCGGCGGAGGAAATGACTCCCGGCACTGTCCACAACAATAGAATTCATACGAATGCAATCCAATGACAATAGAACCACCCATGACTAGGCCTAATTATTGATTCTCCACCTCTCGGAAAATCGCGATCCCAACCATGTACGCGTCTATACACACACGTACGCACATACGCACACACTTACACTCGCGCGCACACACGCACACTCACGCACACTTTCTCGCCCAATTTGTCTCTCAAACTTGTATAGCCTATGCTCTCCCTCTCCCTCTTTCCCCTTCTGTCTGTAGGCTTGCCTCTCTCACTCACTCAATTGGTCTTTCTATCATTTCCCTTTAATTGTCTTTCACACGAACTCAAGCTCGAGCAGTATCTCTTTTTCTGAGGTTATTTACTCTTCATGCATGCAGGCATTCTTTTTCTGCCACTGATTATCTCTCTGTGTCCCTGCAACTATCTTTCTGTCTCTGACCATCTCTGTCTGTGTGTCTGTCTCTCTCTATCCGTCTCAGACTCTCATCTGTTGCTGAATCTGCCTCTGAATCTTCCCACCATCATCATCCCATCATCCTTCATTGAACGACGACGTTTTCCAGAGTGGGACTCTGTTCGAAGTGAAGGTTCGTGTGACCGACAACGTTGTTCAGACTGTTGCAACTGCTGCTGTTGTTGGCTACCGTAGCAGAAGCACAGTGATGATGGTGCAACTCTACAACCGTTGTCACCGAGTTATTGCACTGCAACGAAGGGGCGTCTTCGGTGGCGGCGGCGGTGGCAGGCAGAGTGAGGGCGAGCGTAGAGGGCACGGCGGCGGCGCCTGCCACAACGCGCTGAGTCCGAACCGTATTACCTAGAAACCGTGGCCGCATCACAAGTGACGCCATCACGCTGTCATCGCTGTCCGAATCGCAGAACACGCGCTGGGCATCGTCCGTGGGAGCGCCGGCGATGATTCGGTCAAGAGTCCGTTGACCAGGGTCAACCAGCGCCTCCCTCTCGTCCACGTCGATCACCCGACTCTCGCTAGGGGTCGTTGGCGTCAACGAAGTCGTCCGAGCCGTTAGTGCGCCGAAACCGCCGCCAAAGCCGTTCGTCGCGTCGCTTCGCACCGAGTGCAGTTCGAAGTCACCGGGAAAGACGAGCGACTCCGTCTCGTACAGCGTCCGTACGTCCTCAACGCTGTCGTCATCGCCGCCGCCGCCGCCACCTTCACCGTCACCCTCGCCGCCACCACCTACAGCAGACGACCCGGGTTCCGGCGGGAGACTCATGTGACGTCGGATGACGTACGTCACCGTCACCTCGTTGGCGTCCGATGACGTCTCGCGCAGGATGACCTTCGTCGAGTAGTTGTAGTACTGGTCGGTGTTTCCGGCGGACAGCAGGAGGAGCTTCGCCCGGCTGCTGCTCTCCTTCATCGTCCCCCCATCACCCTCCGACGCCTTGATGAGCTGGTAGCGCTCCAGCTGGATAACGATGAGCCGGTAGAGGAGGAGCATGCAGACGAGCGTGTTCTTGCACGTGAAGAACATGTTCGTGTAGCTGAGAACGTTGTATTTGAAGATGAGGAGCAGTCGGAGGACGAGGAAGGGACCGTCCTGCATGAAGATGGACATGATGATGCCGAAGACGTCGGGGGTGCAGCAGCTGCCTGAGGGGTCGACGGGGACGGACGACTCGCGGGCGATGGCCCCCGCGGATTCCTTGCGGGCCTTCGTCGCTGTGAAGACGAGCGTGAACTGAAGGACGCTCCACGACCAGATGGCAAGGATGACCTTGCATAGGTCACGGTTGTGCTTCACCTAGATTACGACGATGAAAGCAGAGGCAAAAGATCACGTACACTGCAGCAGTTATCACGATTAAATTACAACTATTTATCGTCATTCATCGTTATCGTCATGATCACCAAGACACCACCACCACCACCACCACCACCACCACCACCACCACCACCACCACCACCACCACCACCACCAACACCACCAACACCACCACCACCGCCAACAACAACAACAACAACAACAACAACACCTCCACCAACACCAACACAACCACCACCACCAACACCACCACCACCGCCAACAACAACAACAACAACAACACCTCCACCAACACCAACACAACCACCACCACCAACACCACCCCAATATCATCACGACCACCACCAACACCAACACCACCAACATCAAAACCGCCATCGCCACCGTCACCATCATCATCGTCGTCGTCGTCATCCTCATCGCTATTATCAGCAGACTCACAGACAGAGAGAAAAGACAGACTGAGAGACTGGCAGAGAAACGGAGAGACACTGACTAAGACAGAGTGTGCGACAGATAGAAAGACAAACCGAGAGGCGCACAGATTGAGAGACAGGGAGACAGACAGACATATAGACAGACAGGTAGACAGATAGACAGACACACAGACATACAGACATATAGACAGACAGGTAAACAGAAAGACAGACACACAGACATACAGACACATAGACAGACATGCATACAGACATACAGACACACAGACACACAGACAGACGGACAGACAGACATACTTCGGTTTCATTGAAGGCTTCGAAGAATTCGACGATATCGGCAGCAGTTCCGATGTAGACGAGCAGCAGTTGTGAGAGTTGGTCGTGAGTTAGTTTCCCTTTCGGAAGAAGCCATCGACCGAGGATAAGGATGAGGAGCAGCAGCTGCTCCAGCGTCCTCACCCACTGGTACTGGTTGAAGCCAGTACCACCGATGATGTGCTGTACGTGTTTAACACACCGAATAATTAATTACAACCAATGGCACCATAACTTAGCCTATTATGAGACTTTTGTAGGAAAATAACTGGGGAGTTAAGATGTTGATTTGTATGGACTTATAAGGTGAGCATTGAACAATGAGGACTTTAGACTTTGCTATTGGGTCATAAGAAAGACTAAAGGGGGTACACTTCCACAACCATTAGCCATTCCCACCCTGTAGCCCTCCATCAGCTTAATGAGTTTCAAATCGGTGGCCTATTGGTGAGAGCGGTTGACCTGTATAGGCTGTCTCTTGCAGAATTACCAGTTTGCTTCCAGTCATTATCAGCACTTGGTGACTATTGAGACATGGCCTGGTGCGTTTGTGTGCATGTGTGTTTGTGTGTGCGTGCGTGCATGCATGTATGTGTGCATGCGTGCATGGGTATGTGTGAACAACGTACACTTGTTTCAGATGACCGTTTTTCGCATAAGTGTGAACAGATCGATTGACTGCTTTGATTAATTCATTTATTTTTTCATTTATTGATTAATTGACAGATCGATTGAATCAGTAATTCAGTGCTTACTGATTGACCTGTTTAAAAGAATTTAATTTGAGAGATGCACAGGGTGATTGATTGACTAATTGATTGATTGATCGATCAATTGATTGATTGGTGAATGTATTGATTGATGCATAGGCTAGATGTCTTTAAGTTACCTCTAGTTTACCGGATATATCATCTTCGTCTTCTGGATAGGTCTCCTCATCCGGGTCTAGTGTCACGTGGGACATCGTCGCAACGATGTCACGTAACTTGGCGGTGGTGGCGTTGGCGTTAAAGTTCTGGATTCTGACCTCGAGTTCGTGGAGTTCAAGGAACCAGATGGTTGGAACAAGACACGACAGGTAGAAGAAAACGCTGGGACAGAACCTACAGCAGGTGTATAGGTTGCGAAACTCAGTCATGAGTAGCACGGTGATGATGATGATGATGAGGATGATGATGATGATGGTGGTGGTGGTGGTGGTGGTTTTGGTGGTGGTGGTAGTGGTGGTGATGATGACGATGCTGCTCCTGATGATGATAATAATGATGCTGCTGCTGCTGATGGTGATGATGATGATGATGATGATGATGATGATGATGATGATGATGATGCTGCTGCTGCTGATGATGATGATGATGTTCGGTTCCTCCACTGTCATCTGCCTCTGGCTCCTCCATCCATCACTCCTGCAGAATGTGCAGATGGCTTTCCAGTGTTTCCGCTCAAAATTGAATTCCCACTTCGCCAAGAATTCATCATACCCCAAGTTCATCTTTTCCACCAACTTCCAATCATATATAAACGACGCCCGCCTTAACAGTTACTCTGCCACAATGACCCTCTGGCAACAGGACTCATACCCATTGCCATGGCAACAGGACTCTTACCCGATGCCATGACAGCAGGACATTTACCCGCTGCCATGGCAACAGGACCCTGACCTCCTTCTGGTTACTCTTTCGAAAACCACTTTGACTCGGCGCAGCGTGCGTGGATAGGACGGTGTCAAACGATTAGCTTTCGAGTGGCGCCTTAGAAGCTTCGAACTTATGATTATCATTTACCCCATGAAAATTAGCCGTCTGTTAATTCGAAATCGCCTTCAATGTAAATTTTTTATACCGACCTGAAGTCTTAGAATTAGACACTGGACGCATATTTCCATGTTAAAACTGAATCTATAGGCTATATACACTGTGTCCCAATAAATCGGGACCCCTTTTTATAATGTGAATAAAACAGGCAAATCTTAATCGATTTTCAAAATTTCAAAACTGTTTTTATCCTGAGATAATTATCTTCCACTGATTCAAATATGAAGTTTCTGGCATGAATATTGACGTCACAATTACGTCATTTGCATCAGAGAATTTAAATGTTAAATACCGAACGCAACGATTTTTGTTGACATTTGGTTTCGATATGTAAATTAACGACGTCATTATGACGTAATTTTTTAGTGAGGGCCGTTCATAAATTACCAATTTGTAGATAATTATCTCAGGATAAAAACAGTTTAGAAATTTTGAAAATCGATGAATAGGCCTATTTGCCAGTGTTATTCACATTATAAAAAGGGGTCCCGATTTATTGGGACACAGTGTTCTAATCTGAACGGATATTAGGCTATAGTTAGGCCTATTATAAATTATTATTTCAGCTGTTATTTAATTCTGTAGGAAGTTAGTGCTAAATTGACGCCATAGAATTAGAAGGGCATTTTACGGGAAATATACCGGCATACTTCATAGTTCATACGGACAGTCTGCGTTCTGCAGTATAATACCAAGATTGACTTCAATAATTTAGTTGATGCGGAAATAATTCATAATACATTTAGCACCGATTCATGTGCTGTTGTCATGACTGGTGCCGATAAACTTCGGAGATCTAGGGGGCTAGGACTGCACTATTTTGCACGAGACACGGATGGATGACTTGCCATTTCCAGTCTTGTCCTCGCTTCTTGTAGAGCGTGACGGCCGTTTCGAAGATGAGTCCAAAGAGCGCCATCGCGAGATACCAATGTTTGGCGTCGTTCGTTACGACGTACAGCCGCCAGATGGAGAAGATGCCGTGAGCCGTGAACATCACGCGAACGGTGATAGCACGAGCCACTGTGAAGCATCCCATTGCAAATGCCAGTGTGCCAGCAGCAGCAGCAGCAGCAGCAGCAGTATCCGAAGAACGGATGGACGACGAGGAAGAGGAGCGAGAGGAGAGGGTCGATGAGCGACGAAGGCTGCAGAGGCTGAGGTCGTTGAAATGATGAGAACGGAGATGAGCAAATGATGGGCGGATAGTAGTAATAAGGGGAGGCCGATCAGCAACATATCAAGGCTTCTTCGAATTGATCGACTAATCCAGCAGAGGATGATGGTGGTCCGCTGCAGTCTTTGGTTCCAGAAGATGATGATGACGATGAAGAAGAAGCAGCGACTGTTGCAGAGATGTACTTCCGGTTCCTCAAGACACCTGAAAAATTTAAACATCTACTAAAGATCATTGTATCCTAGCTCGCAACAGTTTAAAATTGTGAATTTGTAAATGGAAATTCAAGTATATAGGGCCTATATTATAGGCTATAGGAATCTTTAAGTGGCGTTATATAAATTGTAATCGATTGATTGATTTTAATAGCGCAAACCTAAACAGAGAAACTTGATTACAGACGCACCTGACCTGCCAATGCAGAGCCACATACGCTCGAACAGCAAGCGTTGATGGAAGGAGGAGACTATATAGAAAGAAAGTAGGGCCTATGTAGCTCATGTCGTAGATGACTCGGTGTTGGACAGCCTACTCAAGTACAATGGGTCGACAACAATAATAGTAAAGCTGTCGTCAGTCCATGAATAACTACAATTATTACTACATGCTACGAGAACAACACATCACCTGCAGCAGCACCTGGCTTTAAAAGATACAGTCTGTTATACAGGAACGGAGAGTCAGACTGTAGTAGGTAGTAACAGGTAGAGAGGAAGATCTGAACTCATAATGGCTAGTGTCAATCAGACACTATAAAAAATGATGTGTGTATGTGTATTTTCCTCTTAATTTGATATAGTTTAGATAATTGATTCGTCGACGCTGACAATGCGTCGCTATAAGTAAGATCACGTGAAACACTATCTTCTATCTAGATAGCAAGCACCTTGATGCAAGTTTTGCATACATGTGAGCACCAGCGTTGAAAATATAATCTTTCCCATGGAATGGTTTAATGCAGTTGTAAACAATCTGTCACGCAGAGCGCACGGACGATAACGAGAGGTCGCTCCCCAACCTTCCGAAAGGTCCCCTGAACCTTTCGTTCGGCAGGTCGCGTTTGTAAAATCAGTAGTAGGACGTTATGGGCGCCTTGCATGGCTGCCAAAGTTCAATTCGACTCCCGTAATAACTTACTATCATCCGTGCATACTGTAATGTGAATTATAATCATACTGTAGTGTAACCTATAGGCCTATGCCTACTGCTCTGTGCCAGTATGAAATTGAACGAAGATTATTGTTATTTTACAGTAGCCTATAACCATTAGATCTAACTGTAGCCTAATCTTCTTTAAATGCAGAGGCAACCCGTTTTTTGATTTGAGGTTTAAACAAATCGACTACCAAGTAGTCGATTTGTTAAAACTATTCGTGTGTGGAGGGAAGTCGGGAACTGACCGAGTCACCCAGAATGCATTTCAGTTTGTTTATATAAGTTTAAGCGCAATCGCAAACTCAAACTTTCCAAAACGGACTCTGAAGCAAATCGCATGGCATTAGCTTATTCACGAGCTGACCTTAATGTCAGAGGATTAGTGCAGACATGCATACTAAAGGAAGGTCAGAGTTCGGTTGCCTGGGAGACCAAAGAGAGGAAGCAGTAGAACTGCTGAGGCGGTTTTGTTGAGGTCGAGAGAGTGCTTGTAGCCTACAGTATAGTCTTACAGGCTTATAATGAAGCATCTTACATTGCTAGGGACACTTTAAAGGAGCCACTTTGAATTTTGATTACAGCAGAAAATTATTTTCAATTATAGGCCTACGCATTTTTCAAAAATAGGGATAGAATGGTCTATTTTCCCCGGATAGTCTATACCGATATATTCCATCCAGGGATAGTTTAATTCACCCCTATTATCTTTAAAGGAGGATAGAATACCCCGTGACACCGGAAATGTTCTTAAACACTTCATACAGATTACCAGGTACCGTACTTTAGTTCTTGATTGTTACCGCACAGTAGGCCTACTCTGTATCTAATGGTCCCTTATTATAGTCATTCCTCGAAGAGTGATGCCGCCTCTATCGACGATTTATATTCTGTATATAGGCCTACAAGAGAGAGTAGGCCTATATAATGTGTCTATATCAGAGAGCTCCATGCTCTTCATGTTTTATCTAGCATAATGCCAACTGTCCATCAGACATGAAAATTGGCCATGTGTATGTATTCGTTTCCTTGCATGTCAACTCTACATGTATACTGTCAGCGGCTTCAGGTGCAACCTGATGGATGCTGGTTTCCATACCTGCTTAGAAGTAGCCCCACAAGCAACATTCCGTCAGTGACAAGCTGAAGGATGTAGATTTCTTTACACGCATACACTGTAGAGCTAGCCACGCATGAAGCGACCACTGGTTTAAGTGATCCAGAAATCTATCGAATAATTGCATTTTGAAGAACGTAGACATGAATGGTTGTCACGAGTGTACCACCCGGTCCTTGCAACCACTGAGATAAGATAATTATTAATGCCCTAAATAATAATATGTAGGCCCTAGAGATTTAAGTGCCCTGGGTTCGTAAACAATCGATTAAAAACCGTATAGGCCTACCAACGATTCAGAAGCACTCGGGGCAGGAAAAGTCAGTCAAGATGGGTCTGTGTAAAAAGTTCGGATTTTAGATGCTTCCTGAAAGTTGTGAGCGATGTGGAATTTCTTATGTCAATAGGGAATGAGGCATTTGAAAAGCATTTGAAAAGCGTCCATCTTTCGAAGCTGCATACAGTTTCTAAGCAATTATATCAGCTGAGCCTTTGCAGAATCAGTCAGAACTGCTCGATGACATTTTGTCCACAAAGCAACTCGAATGTCTCACCAATTTCTCAGGCAAGTCAATTACCTCTGCAGCTACACAAACACGCACATGCTACATACTTACATCAGGATCACTGCTCTGGTTCGACAATACTTCAACCTTGTGCTGCGCTACATAGGCTATCCACGAGAGCTGTGTTGTTCACGGACATGATGACATTCCAAGGTCACGCCCTCTCTCTTCTGCACAGAAGACGTCTTTTTGGTTTCATTTGCACGAACTGCGACTATAAGCCTATGCAGAATCGAGAATTTTCCGTGGTGGGCCCAGTGGTCTGGAATGGGCTCACGCAGTATATAATTTTTTATGGCTGTGCCTGCTTCCTCTTACTGCAGCTTTGTTCATTCAAATCATAACTGTACCTTTTGCCGTGCTAGAGTCCGAACGCATCTGAGTATAGTCACCTTGAAGAGGCGCTACTGCTATTCATGAACGAATGAATGAACAAATGTATATTTTATGCATGTACCGGTACATAAATACTGTCATAAATGCGGTACATAAATACTGTCATACATGCGGTACATAAATACTGTCATACATGCGGTACATAAATACTGTCATACATGCGTCTCAAAAACATCAGACTCTGTAAACAGAAGACTATGATTCTGCTCGTCCGTGTAATTAAGATCCCACCAGTGTCACACAACAGAACTATGCCATGGAAACCAAACGTATACACAAACATATTCCATGGCACTAGCATTTTTTACATTGTTGTTGTTGCCAATGTTGTTGTCCTATTGTTCTATTGAATTGTCTTAGTCGAATTGATTTCTATCGGGACAGTCTGTATTTGATTTTCCTGCGTCGTTGATCGATATATCGATTGGCGCTATACAAAGTCCTTGATGACACGATAATTATGTGGCGAGTCGTCCTTTCTCTCACCCCGACGATGGGTGCGCCGCTCTATAGATACCTACCTGAAGGCATTGGTATCCAGTTAAAATCCTAGTGATACATCGATTCCTAAAAGAGCAGCAGCAGCAGCAGAAATTCAGTCTTACTTCTGAAGACTGAAATGAATGTTGATGACGAGATCAGATTATATTTTCACGAAAGAATAAGATGCACCTAAAATAATTCTGTCTCCTCCCATCTTCTGGTGCCAGAGCAGACGCCGACATCAGCAGCAGCAGCAGTGGAACCACCCTCGGTTGCTGCAGCTGCTGCAGTGTGCAACGTCCGGTCGTGTGCACAGATGAGCGGCACCTGATCTACCTGTCTCGCTTCGATGCACATCACTGCACGGCTCAGCTGCATCAGCAGCCATCGGTGTATATGAAGAGCGAGCAGATGAAGATGGGGCGAGACAGAGGCCGACGTAACAACACAGATAGAAGGAGAGACAAGGGACAGATAATTATAGAAACAGAGGAAGAGAAATTGAGTCACTGCCAAACGCCCTCGTTAGCAGCTAACATTCCATTGAATTGGCTGAATAGAATCCCCGATGCTATATACTAGTGCCTCGTTCCTCATCATTTTCGTACTTCACCTTTGTAGCCAGTAATCGAAGCTACTACACCATCATGCATCTATCCATCCATTCATCCATCCATCAATCAATTCATAGATCCATCCATCCATATATCCACCATCATCCATCCATCCATCAATCCAATCATCCATCCATCCACACACCCATCTACTCATTCTGCCAACCAGCCAGTTAACGAACCCAATTTCAGTCAGTATATAGATCTATCATCTATATACTCAGTAATAAGTATAAGTGTACTAGAAGGGAGAGTCCGCTGGGCCTTTCTCCAGGTTCCACCACAATCCTGCCTGCTGCGACAGCTGGTCTGACTTTCTTATAGTATCGGCTACTCAAGGACATCTCATCTCTCTTGTCTCTCCAGAGCTCATCCTACCTGCCTGCTGCAATCTATTAACCCACATTTCTCCTCAAGAGCATTGTAGCCTATCTCGCCAGGACCCATTCTCCTAAGGCCTACCTGTTCGGATCTACCTACTTCTCTTAGGCATTGTTTTCTAGGAATCTCTCGCGGCATGTGATTATCGACTTCCAGGAAACATTCAGCACCTATAGTCATCAAAATATTTCAGGAATCTCTCCGCATTAATTTAGTCATCATCATCTCCTAATAATATAATGCAACGTAATGAATGTGTAATTATTATGTTTTGTTCTCTGCTTCTAGCATGGTGCATTATGATTTACTCGACCAGTCTCATTATTGCAGCAAGATTTTAGGGTTGACCAGTTTCAGGGTTGCCAACAAGATTACAGGGTTGCCATGCAGTTTCAGGGTTGCACCGCGTCGTTTGCGACGACGATGAAACAGATGGAGGACGAGGATGAGTAGGAGGAGGAGAAGGAAGAGGAGGAAGAGGAAGAGGAGATGCAGGTGTTTCGGTCAAGCACAAAAAGGAGAAGACTGTAGGTGGCTTTGCAAGAAAATAGTTACTAAGATAATTAATTAATGATGATCAGGATAACGAGGATGATGATGATGATGACGATGATGATAATGAAGATTGTCATGATGAATTGATGATGTTTTCATTGCTGCTATTGTTGGGGTTGATGCTGATGCTGCTGCTGCCGATGATGATGACAATGATGATTAAGATGATTGAGATGAATAAGATGATTACGATGATTAGGACGTGGATGACGAGGCGGCCATCTTCTCTCGACGAGTGACAATAATTATCTAATCGATCATCCGACTACAACTGAATGGCCGACATCTTCTTCGATGACAAAAAATCACCGACGGATGACGAAACATTGTCGCCAGTCCATTGCTCCTCCTCCTCCTCCATCTCGTTGTCCTCCTTCTCCTCCTCCTCCTCCTCCTCATCACCATCATCATCACCATCACCATCAGCAGCAGCAGCAGCAAGGGCTGTCCTAGCCGGCGCAGGTGGTCTGCTGTCTGCCAGCACAGATGCTCTTAGGGCTCGGCCGAAGGAAAGCCGAGAGGATGGAGGGAGACGGAGGCTGGCGAGGCCGTCGACAGCAGCAGGCGATGCATGGCTGGCGCAGTCATGGTCTGCGGATATGAAACGAGTGGAGCGTGACTCCGGTGCCACTTGGACCGACGGCTGGCACCGGCCGTGTCAAGGAGTGGCTGCTGCTGCAGAGGCAGAGGCTGCGGTGGCCACTCACTGATTGATGCTCGAGCGATGGTGGAATGCTAAACATTCAATGCCTTCTGCGGCTGCTTCTGATGATGCTGATGCTGCTTCTGATGCTGATGCTGCTGCCCATAGTATCCACTCAAGGTTCTTAGAATACACAGGTTGGCCCGCTGACTTGTACCGAGCGGCTCATTAACTCGGGGTGGGGTAGTTCTGACGTCACGGGACCTCTCGATCGGACTCATGCAGCCAACATGCAGTTTATTCAGTGTAGCGAATGCGTTGACAAGAAATAAATCATACATGTATGAATGAATGCATGCATACATACATACATACAATCATACATACATACATACATACATACATACGTACATACATACATACACACATACATACATACATGCATACATACATACATACATAACATATACACACGTCTGTATGTATGTAGGCTATGCATGTATGTAGTTTGTATGTATGTATGTTTGTATGTATGTATGTATATATGTATGTATGTGTGTTTTTGTATGTATGTATGTATGTATGTATGTATGTATGTATGTATGTATGTGGGGCGCGGTGGTGTAGTGGTGGCGTCGTTGCCTTGAAGCCGGAAGGTTCGAGGTTCGAATCCACCTCACCGCGTAAGGACTTTGGGCAAGTCCTTCACTCACAATTGCTCAGCGCTTCGGCGTGAAACTCCGATGCAGTGTCCGTGCTGTAGTCGGAAGCGCCTCTGAGTAGCGGCTGAAAGCTGGAAGAGGCGCTATAACAAGTGCACATATAAACAAACAAATGTATGTATGTATGTATGTATGTATGCATGTATGAATGTATTTATGCATGTATGTTTGTTTGTATGTATGTATGTATGTATGCATGTGTACAGATGGGGAAATTGTCCGGGGGGAGGGGCAACTGTCCTAGTCAAAATCGGGGGGAAAACGTCCGGAGGTAAATGTTGGGGGAATATGTCCTACATTTAGGATTTGCAGTTGCACATTAAATAACGTGATAGAACAGATCTGGTGTAGTATTATGATGCAACTTTTTAAACTTGCTTCATTTGCTCAATTCATGTATAGCAGTGACTGTGAGGATAGACATTCATAATTGTAGAGACACCGATAAGCCACAAGCCACTTAGTTTACGAGTCTCTGTGTGCAATTATACTTTTACTGGATTTAGCCTAAGTCATGAGGTTTCATTGTCCTGTTTTTCCTTTCTGCCTCGACTTGATAATGCTATTACAGTAAAGACCTGCCAATCTCACTGAGATGCAAAAACTTAAGATTTGTTAGTGTCATTCAGTTAATCATTTCTGACGGTACGATTTGTTAGTGTCATTCAAGGTGGCATTTAAGACTTATTAACGTCGTTGACATCCAGAATTATGTTTACAATGTACGAAGCTATGAGGAACTTAGACATTCTATCTAGAATTTGACATGTAGCCTAGGCCTACAGCTTATGTCAACAAAGGCCGTTGCCCTCCCGCTTAAATTTCTTTGGCACATTCCGATAGACATTCTTATTTATGTTATTAGATAGCCTAACCCATTGCAAGGTCCCTTGAATGTGTGGATTAATCTTGAGCCTAACCCTATATAGTTTCAATGTCCGTTTACCCAAACATATCTGTCAGATGCCATCAACGCTGGTCGTGAGGTCCCGTGACGTCACGGCGCCTCACTCCGATTCACGCATATTCATGAACCCCTCAGCGGCCCGACCAGTGTGTCAATTGATCTTGGTATCCACTGGCTCACCCGTAGCACCAAAACCCCAGGCTGATACAGGAGAGAGTGACATACATACAGACAGACAGACAGAGATACATGACAGACAGACAGGCAGACAGACAGACAGACAGACAGGCGGGCATATAAATACAAAAACTGATTGACCCACTATATAGGAACGATAGGGAATCGGATAGATATACAGAGATAGAGAGAGAGCGAGAGAGAGAGAGACAGACAAACAGACAGAGACAGAAACAGAGAGAGAGAAAGAGAGAGATACATGACAGACAGACAGATAGAACTGATAGACAGAGTCAATGACCGAGTTCAAAACCGAAGCAGAAACCGAGACAAAGAATGAGAGCATATTATACAGACAGGTAGACAGACGGGTGAAAAATATATAACATAACAGCCACACACACACACACACACAAACACACACACACACACACACACACACCTGTATGAAATTGTCTGTCTGTATGTATGTATGTATGTCCGTCCGTCTGTCTGTCTGCCTGTCTGTCCGCACGTCCGTCCGTCTGTCTGTCTGTCCGTCAGGGCTGATAATCCCATAAGTGGTAAACGCTCTAATTTTTTCTTATTAGCTATCACAGAGCAAATTAGCGCTCACATAGCAAATGTTTTCGCGATGAACAGAAGTCGTGTAATTGAATTAGAGCATAGAAATATTATGCAACGATTGAATGGTGACAATTGATGGGCCAACGATAGAAACATTTCCGGTTTCTCCATATATTTGGCAAGTCATAGAATTCGTACATGCGACGAAATAAAGATTTATAGCGCAACATGAAAACTATGCATGCAATCATGGACATCATGCGTGCAACCACAGTATAAATAATTAACAGTACGTCGATTTCGGATCTCGCAGTCGTCAGAATGGGCACGGGTAAAATGCTGATTTGCTGATTGCTGATTTGCTGATCGGCAAGGGGTAAAATGCTGATGAGGAAAGTGCTGATTTCTCATGCTGATTGGTGGGTAAAATGCTGATCAGAAAATGCTGATTGCAAGAAGTAAGTAAGCAAGTACAGCCTTTATTATTCCAATCGCAAACGAATAATGCATGGGAAATCGAAGTAAAAATACATCACGATGATATCAATAAATGAAAAGTAGACTAATGTAAACAGAATGTTAATAAGTGTAAAGCGTTCTAGTTAACAAAACAAGAGAAACAAAGGCGCATATTAAGTCATTTTATTCGAAGATGAGTAGGACTAGGCCTATTTGATATAAAAACTCTCTGAATTTCATTGCGTAACTTCTGGGCTATTTAATTTTCGAAAGGCAAAGTACATAATATGTAGGCTACTTTCCGCGTATGTTCCGCGCAGATGTAGGCCTACACAACTTATACTCTAACTAGCCTATTAGGCCTACAGGTAGGCCTAGGCTATGTTGCGTAAAAGTTGTGTAGGCCTACTTCTGCGCGGAACAATGTCATCGCTACACCAAATAATCATTGACTAGGCCTATAATATATAACTAATAGACGGGTTATAGGCCTAGACCCATATTAAAAGCAAAACTGTGCAACTTCGTATAGGGCGTAGGCCTATATTAGGCCTAGGGCCTATAGATGTGCACTGTTGAGTGTAGACTATTCCTTACTCGTGTTTTTTTGCTTAAATGATGACTTCTCAACTGAGAAACATTTTAAACTTGTAGAAATTTAATGGTAGGCTATTATGATGATAATTATTTTCATTTTATTAGACTCTTGCTGATAATATGAAGCAATTCAAGCAAAATAATATGAAGAACCTTTCGATCACTGCCAGCGAAAAAAATATAGGCCTATAACTTCCGAATGAGATCACATACTTTACAATGCTACCAGATCGAATAGGATGATGCGGTCTCCTGTATCAGCTCTTACAGTGAAATAAATGGCAGAACGGTGTGCAGATTTGAAAATAAGTGCATGGACGCCGTCCATGCAGCCACTTTAAGCCAAGAGCCCTATTGACATTATTCATGTTGCCTACAGGCCTAACTATATGGAAGCCTCAACCTGTAGCCTAGGTCTACTTGTGTAATTTGTTTAAGTTGTGTCTGTGTGAGACTGTGTCAGCTTAACTAAGCTTGTTGGTATTCAATAAACAATTAAGTAGCCTATAGACGTGTTCCATTGTTTCATTTTTTGCTGGCAAATACAAAATTGGTGACGTTAGAACAGTAGGCCTACCAGCTTATATGCATCAATCTGAGTTGATTCTGAATTTTCAACGACGATAATTCCGTGCTTTGGAACTCTGGGACAAGAAATAATTTGTTCGTCATAATTCTCATTATGCTCATCCTTACTTTCGACATTATATATATATATATATATGGATGGATGGATGGATGGATGGATGGGTTGGTGGATGGGTGAGTGCATGGATGGATGGATGGATGTATGGAAAAATGGATGGGTGGATTGGTGGACAGTCAGACTTAATGGATGGATGGATGCACGGACGGACGGATGGTTGGATTTTTGGAGTGGTGGACTACAGCCAAGTAGTCATTCCTCGTAATCATGACTGCAACTTGCCATATCATATGTAATGTACTAGAGACCTTAAACTATTTTTGGTGGAATTGTTGTGATATAAGTTATTGTCAGTTAAAAAATATCGAGGCCTTGAAGGCTTACAAGAAAAGGTGCAAATAATAGGTTTCTAGCATTCAGATGGAATTCGAATTTGAACGTTTGCACCTTTTGTACAATGCAAAAACTGGCTATAGGCCCAGCCCTCCATGCAGTGAAAAATCTTCCAAAACAATAATCAAACGATAATTTCTAATCTCCGATAGTTTCGGCTATAGGCCCAGCCCTCCATGCAGTGAAAAATCTTCCAAAACAATAATCAAACGATAATTTCTAATCTCCGATGATCCGATCAGACTCATGGAGTGCGAGTCTGCTAATTAAAAGTCCAAGCGGCCTCTATTCTGTTCAGAAATGGGATAATGATCATAATGTCATGCAGTTGGTCAAATCACCAATATACTATTAATTATATAACAGCTGTTCTTCTGCTACTTCTTTGACCTTAGAACCATGGCTGATAAAAGAATTACAGGTAGACCTAGATGATGACACTGTGGAGTGTGGACTGGTTCAACATAGTTACGATATTTAGCCTAGGCCTACTGTGTGAAAATGATCAACCAAACCCAATTTCTTACAAGGCCAGTTTCAAGAGCAAACAACTTGGAATGGGGCGGACATAACCTAATAATTCAAGGTGAACTGAAGTCGACCTACGCTACTCGAAACAGCTGTCCATGTCCAAGACAACGAAAACAGACTTGCTTGTCTAACAACAGAGTCATTTCTATGATTTACCATTTTCAAAATTTTGACTTCTGTTTGAAAAATTGAGAGGCATGCAGTTTGCCAGAACCAAATACTGACTAAACCTCTGAAAATGAGGACTGTGACTTAGTGTCATGGTTATTGATTATTGCTGTTCACAACTGTTTAGCCTTGGTTTTATTAAGAAATTCGGTATTATGACTTTGATGCATTCTTTTGCAATGTTGTTAGTTTAAATTTATAAACATTATTGAATATTGCCAAGTTGTACAATGCTTCCTAATTCTATAGTTTATATGGCATCTTTAAAAGGATATTAAAATACATAACAATTATTCAAATTTCATATTATTGTTTTATTTATAATATATGTGATCAGTTCATAAAAATCTTCACTTTGAAGTTTGAACTTAAAATAATTATTGCTCATTGTAGTATCTTGCTAGCCAATAGCCTAAGTCATTGGGGCGATGGGCAGTGGCCGGAGCAATTCGAGTAATAATAAAGAAACAGTAAAGAGAACGTTACAAACCACTACACTTATAATTTACAATTTCTCTTCCATAAGAGAACATCATTGTACTTGTGCCATAAGTGCATGTATACAACACAGACAAAATACAATACAAGCAAAGTGAATATTTAATGATACCTTACAAGCAAAAAATGCAAAATTCCTTTTATCTGCAAAGGTGCATTATTATCTTGGGACTTTTCAGCATATATAGACTATAGAGACATGTGTAAAACTGAAAAGTGTAAAGATGGTTTGAGGAGTGCTTAATACAAACCAGAAAGCGGAGGATATGGAATGTTTCAATGAACTGCAAATATAACGCTACACACCACTACACTTAAAATTCACAGTTTTTCATCCATAAGAGAACATCATTGTAAAATGTGTCATGGCCAATAAGTGCATGTATACAACACAGACAAAATGCAATATAAAAGTGCATATTTAATTATGCCTTACAAGTAGAACTGTAAAGCTCCTTTCACTGGCAAAGATGCACAAATTCTTGCCCTTTCAGGCAAAGGTGCATATGTATTATTTAATTATATCTTACAAGCAGAAGTGCAAACTTCATTTATTGGAAAAGGTGCATAACTTGCAACTTTTCAGCAATGTCAATGTTTTCAAAATTTGTGAGAAATTAATTTATTTCTGAAGTCATGCCACTTTGTGTTCATGTTCCAGGGTCTCTCTGCAGTTATTTAAGATGTGCTCACAATTCAGTTGTCGCCAGTTTTTGCATTGTACAAAAGGTGCAAACGTTCAAATTCGAATTCCATCTGAATGCTAGAAACCTATTATTTGCACCTTTTCTTGTAAGCCTTCAAGGCCCCGATATTTTTTAACTGACAATAACTTATATCACAACAATTCCACCAAAAATAGTTTAAGGTCTCTAGTACATTACATATGATATGGCAAGTTGCAGTCATGATTACGAGGAATGACTACTTGGCTGTAGTCCACCACTCCAAAAATCCAACCATCCGTCCGTCCGTGCATCCATCCATCCATTAAGTCTGACTGTCCACCAATCCACCCATCCATTTTTCCATACATCCATCCATCCATCCATCCATGCACTCACCCATCCATCCATCCATCCATCCATCCATCCATCCATCCATCCATCCATCCATCCATCCATCCATCCATCCATCCATCCATCCATCCATCCATCCATCCATCCATCCATCCATCCATCCATCCATCCATCCGTCCGTCCGTCCGTCCGTCCGTCCGTCCGTCCGTCCGTCCGTCCATCCGTCCATCCGTCCGTCCGTCCGTCCATCCATCCATCCATCCATCCATCCATCCATCCATCCATCCATCCATCCATCCATCCATCCATCCATCTATCGATCCATCCGTCCGTCCGTCCGTCTGTCTGTCGGTCTGTCTGTCTGTCTGTCTACCTGTTTATCTATCCCTTCGTCCGTACACCAAACCATGCATCCATCCACCAATCTATCCATATATCTATCTGTCACAGTCCCAGCATTTCCACAGCACTTCTGCCCAACAGCGAAGGAGCGCTAGGACCAAACAAACAGGTCCAGCCGACTCCAGCGACCGGCGTCGGGAGGTGAAAGGTCACTGGGTCATAGGCCAGCGGGCAAGACACTATTGACACCTTTGATGCACCCAAACGATTCCCACGGGGCGCATTATGAAGAAAAGGAAAAGGGCCGACTGCTGATAGCCCATGGACGGTCTAAGGCCAAGATCAATTGACACTAAGAACCTTGGTCTAAGGCGATCGACCTCCTTAGCCCCCACTGCTTGGGCGAAGTACTCAAACAATAACAAACGCTGGCTGACAAAGCGACTAAGTCAGCAAGGCCTGTCTGTCTACCGATTCTAAAAATAGGCCTACTGTCTGATTAAACGTCTCATCTAATACCTTTACACAACATCTGCCAATACTAACGATTTTAATAACAAAAATTGTTATTTTAAATACGTTTCCCGCACCTGTGTAAAACGTCACTTCCAAAGAAAGATCGCGTCAAGGTCGTGAGACTCGTGACACCAGGGCTGTTTTAATGGAATTTTTAGAACTGCACAACCCCTTCTTTCCTTTCACATCCTCCATGGTAAATTACTTCCAATCAGATGACAATGACCATTTTTGCTAGTTTTAACTGTACAGAAGTGCTTTTACAGCTACACAAATCCATTTAGAACTGCACATTTTGTGTAGGCATACATACAACTGCACGTTAAAAAAAGCCCTGCGTGACACTATATCTATCTATCCCTCTGTTTGTCTGTCTGTCTGTCTGTCTGTCTGTCTGTCTGTCTATCTATCTCTTATTCATAATATAGGCCTATATAAATGACCTTCCTAATTCTGCAACGTGTTACATTACATCCTATTTGCTGATGATTCAAACGCTTTTTTTAACTCTCACTACTCTAATGAGCAATTAACTGAAATAGCAAATAACGACCTATAGTGAATGGTTCAAAGCCAATAAGCTTTCACTGAACATAGCCAAATCTAACTATATAATTTTTAGATCAAGTAAAAAATTTTGCTCCACCTCCTTATAGTAACCTACTAATTGAAAATATTTCTTTACCGCAAGTAGGCCTATACTCGTCTAAATTCCTGGGTGTACATATTGACCAGCACTTAAAATGGAATGCACAATGCACATACAGCTGAACTTTCTTATAAAAAACGCCAAAAATATAAGCACAATTCACAGGATAGCCATCTTCTTCCACTTCACATACTAAAATCATTATATTTCACACTTATACACCCATACTTAAGTTACGGTATTGCAATCTCATCTGGACATCTACATATGACATCTACAGTGGGATTCTTTTATCCCTTTAGGGCCTCCCTTTTTTGTAACCAATGTGCAAGATGTGTGAACCTTTCATGTATACTTTGGTTGCAAAATAAAAATATTTGATTGATTGATTGATTGATTGATTGATTGATTGATTGACACTCATCTAACTAAACTAAATAGACTGCAGAAAAAAGCCATAAGATTTGTTACTAAATCTCCCTTTAATACTCACACTAGCCCCCTATATCATCAGTTGAACGTGCCAAAAATATCCCAAATTAAATTCATCCAAACTAGTACATTTATGTATAAGTATGACAACAACCTTCTTCCACATGCATTCTCATCCTATTTTAGACCTAACTTATATACTAAACTACTAAAGGCATTAGAAATAATAAAAATTTAATCTACATAAATGTTTTTGCTAAAACAAACACTAGAAAGTTTTCTATTAAGTATCAAGGTCCTCTTTTATGGAACAATGTAGGCCTACCGGAAAATATTCGTGCATCCACGAGTCTTGCTCGATTTAAATCCCTATAATCCGTGCACACACATTAAAAAATATAAAATGAACAGCCCATTTAATTTGTGGCTTATTTGTTCTCATTCCTTCTTTTCTTTTCTCTTTAAGTTGAGTAGAGGAAGGGTATCCCACTGATACAAATCATACAATTTAATTGATTCAAAAAATACTGCCATTTCCATCTGTTTCTTGGCCTATTATCATTTATTATATCATAGTGAAGAATAATTTCTTTGATAAATAGGCCACAATAGCAGGATCACTCCTCTTCGGGTAGCCTATTGCTCCCTATATTTCAAAGTAATAATTGTACACTAATTAAGCTATCCCAATGCATTTGTTAACCGCAATTAATCACTTTGTGTACTTTTATGAATGCATAATTGTATGTTTGATATTTCTGGGATCAAAAAACAAATTCAAGTTCAACTTCAAGATCGATCCAATGATTCCAATCGTCCATCCATCCATCTATGTTTCATCCATCTCTCTGTTTGTCTGTCTGTCTGTCTATCGATCCAATCATTCATCCATCCATCCATCCATATGTCCTTTCATCCATCCATCTGTTCATCTATCCATCCATCCAACCATATCTCTGTCTGTTTGTCTGTCCATCCGTTAGTCTGCCTGGCTGTGTCTCTGTTTGTCTGTCTATCTCTCCGTCTGTGTGTCTGACTGACTCTCTCTTTGTCTGTCTGTTTATGTCTGTCTGTTTCTGTCTGTCATACAAAGCGACATACTCTGTGTATATATTTGTCATTCTGCCTGGCTGTATGTCTGTATCTTTATTTCTCTGTCTGTCTCCATCTGTCTGTCTGCGTCTCTGTTTGTCTGTCCGATTGTCTCTCTATCTGGTCTATCTCTCTGTTTGTCTGTCTGACTGTCTATCTATCTATGTTTGTCTTTTGCCTGTCTTTGCGTCTGTACGTCTATAGGCTATATGTCTGTATGTCTGCCTCTCTGTCTGCCTCTCTGTCTGCCTCTCTGTCTGTATGCCCTGTGTGTTCTGTTTATTCTGTCCGTTTGTTATGTGTGTCTATTCGTCTTTCTATATTTTATCCCGCTGTCTGTTTTTCTTAAGATCGTTGTTTCCTCTGGATAGTTTATCTTCTGATCTTGTTTTCCTATGGTCCTTTCTTATTTTCAACAGATAGGCCTATGAACTTTTATATTGAAAAGCATTTGTTCGCCCATCGGTTTTATTGCAGTAGGCCTAAAATTCAATGTTGTGTTCTATTATAAGGCTATTGTTTCGTCAGCTAAAAAGTCTGCTGGCTCTCACTGATTGCACAGGCCTATGTCTGCGGTCTCCTTCATGCAGTTGAATTAGAGTAGACCTTTGAAATTAACTAGTTCAAGCTCGCACTGGGTAAATTTACTAAGTTAAATCCATGGGCGGAGTTTATCAGGGGCTAGGGGGAGCTAAGCCCCCCCCCAAGAAGAGCCAGATTCAGCTTTTTTACCATGTAAATTATATCTTTTTCCGGGCTTAGCCCCCCAAAGAAGACATTAGCCCCTCCAAGAACGGAAACCAAACTCCGCCCATGGTTAAATCTTGTTTTATCACTGTTGGATGTGCAAAAGCATCCTAGTTTACATGCCTAAATGTTCAGAGTTGAATATGCGTGGATGAATGTGCTATACTGTATCATTTGTCGATCGATGTCCCATTGTGCGTTTGCATATGAATAAATGGTATATATTTACTTACTTACCCATTATGCGTTTGCAAATGAATAATTGCTAAGTACTTAGTTACTTACATCTTTGTCCGTATTCCTCAATCAGCATTTTACACACCGATATGCTGATTCTGCTGGTGGGTAAAGTGCTGACCAATCAGCATCGGCTAATCAGCATTTTACCCCTTGCCGATCAGCAAATCAGCAATCAGCAAATCAGCATTTTACCCGTGCCCCGTCAGAATAGGTGACGAGATCTAAAGCCCTGCCCACTGTCATCCGCCATTTTCGCAGCAAAGAACTCTATAGACAAATTACATTTACTTTCAATTCTATGGTACAAACTACAAATTTCGGTTTCCGGCAGCCGCCATATAAGTCGGGATTCATTAAAAGAACTGCAATGTACTGCCCGGACAAAATTTGCAACAGGCTGGAAATAACAAATAATTAAAGCTATAATAATAATATATTTTTAAAAATGGTCCCCAGCAACTCAACTCTCACTCTGGGTTATTTTATAAAGAGAAATGTTATGGTGTACTGTTAATAGCAATATACGATTCGGTGCTTATGGGTTATCTGCTGGTCATTTGATGCCAAAATGGCGGCTAACCACATGACCAAAGAAAGGGCAACAGACAGCCATCTGGGTAGACCTACTGGTAATTATTTATACTGTGGTGCAACACAGATATCAAGCCTGCACTCATGGAAACCATGAATGCAAATCATTTGGGGAATCATAATTAGGCCTTATACACGCGTTTAATCATGAAGGATCTCTTTTGACCATAAGAAAGCAAACTATAACATAGCCTTATATTGTTAAATCGTTATTGCTACTTTTCACCATTGTATGTAAAGAATGAGCATTTCGTCTACCGAGTAACAGAAGGACGTAAGTAAAAAAACTTCGAATGGAGATAATTGAGTTAGTAGTTTGACACTTTGTATCAAATCAGCTTTGTTTTATAAGTACGTGTTTGGTTGGTGACTAGACTTTAAAAACATGCAATTTTTAGCATACAACTTTTAATTTTAATGAAACCCTCTTTAACTGCAATATAAGTTCAGTGGCGGAGAATTCGTCCCCCCCAATTCTCCTGGCCGGAGAATTGAGGGAGACGAAGGTGTGGCCAAAGGAAAGAAAAACAGTTGATGACTTTTTAAAAAAAAAATTTGTCCTCACGCTCAATTATTGGGGGGACAAATGCATGGGCCGTCCCCTCCCAACCACTACATTGGGGTAGGGACCGTCCCTCTGTCCCCCTAGGCCTCCGCCCATGTATAAGTCACTTACGCCCTTTTGATTGTATATCACGTCAGTATGGACAGAGACTTACGCCCTTCTATCGGCCATCCTTATCACTGTAGATACAACACTTACGCCCTTCTGTTTCTTCAGAAAATGTCTCATATGTACTTACGCCCTTCGATTACTGCATGCTACATAGATATGCACATGTCACTTGCGCCCGTTTCTTAATCCACATCATAATATAATACCGGAAGAGCAAAAAAACCAAAGAATATGAATTTTTTAGATTTCTGTCAGTTACGCCCTTCTGTTACTCGGTAGACGATTTGTCTCATGCTAATAAAGATTGCTTACTTACCTACGTTGTCACGCTATTTTCCGCATTCTATGGCGCCGCGGGCATAGAAAGCGAGACGAGTCTATTGTTAGTAACAAGTCTGAGTTTACAAAAACATAGATGGCCAAGATGGCGCCGTGTTTTGGCTTCCGGCGGGATTAAGATGCTAATTTTACGAAATAAAGTCACGATCTGGCGTCTGTTGCGAGAGGCGGTCGATGGGCGTCGGTTTTTGCAAGGTTTACCCTTCATCGCTCAGCATCGTCTGCCTTTTGCTTTTACCCTGCGAAGGGCCGCGTCGGGGCGGACGAATGGCGGACGTTGGAACAAGGTCTATGAGGATTTCGTCGGGTCTGAAAAACTCGAGCGACTGCAAAATAATATTTTCGTGGTAAATAAATAACTCACGTGTCCTGCCTGCGTCTTGTAGAGCCTGTACATTATCGAAAGTTCAATTTATTCTTTTAGGACCGTCTGCCTTTCAACCCAACTACTACAGTAAACTCGAATTTAATAAATTATTATAATTATTTTATTTGCAAAAAATTGCACACCTGGGAGTTTCATCTCAAATAGTTGTGTTGTTAATGCATGTTAATGGATTTCCCAAGGAAAACAGCATTAGGAATATGTTTGAAACTCCCTGCTCTGTATAAACTTTAGGTTAAACCGTAGTTTACGTTGATTAATTATTTTCACTTTACCCCACGTTGATAAATTATTTGGCTATTGCTATTGATATACAAGTAATTTCTGGATCGCCAGGTTCAATCCAGCTTCCATTTCAACTATAAATATGCCTTTATCCAGCTTCCATTTCAGGTATAAAATGCCTTTATCCAGGTCCTACTTCTCAAGCGTTTTTCATCAATCCAGCTTCATTTTCAGCAGAATGACTACACTAACCCTAAAACTAACCCTAACCGACCCTCACGACGCCTAACCTGAGCCCTAACCGACCCTCATGCGTAAAATCCCGCTTCTATTTCGTCACTAAATATTTGTCATCGAATGTAAGAAATTGGTTGTCGGATAAAAAAAGTACGGTTTTTTCGTCAATCCAGCTTCCATCTTTTCGCGTTTTCGGTTTATATTGCTACTTCCGGTTGCGAATGTTCAGAAATTGTAATAGCACGTTTTATGGCGCGTTATATTCGTGATTTTAGGCGTTTATTAATTAATCAACGTAAACTACGGGATATCGATAATTAAAATAATTAATCAACGTAAACTACGGTTTACCCAAACTTTAATATGTATCCGCTGTGTATCAATTTAAGAACTGCATAATACATCGAAATTAATATGTAGTTTCACTCTGAATAGATGGACACCGTAGCACAGGTGTAGGTAACACTTAAGTTTTTATTCCATTTTCATGACATTTGAAGTATTGAAAGTATTACTTGCTGACCACATGAGGCAGTTTCGTTTGTTTAAAACTATAATGCTGCACTTGCAAGGTCAACAAAACTGATAAAATGTACCATTGTTGGAAATGCTTTGACAAGGGCTATCATTCCTTTTGAGCTCATGCGTTGGCTTGGAGACTGAACAATAATGCCTCTTAAAATTTTATTTGAATTGATTGTAAATATTGATTAAATTAGATTTCAATAAATGTCGAAAAAATAGAGAATACAATTTCTACACGATCGATCACTGCTTGAGAATTATGTCAATTTTGAGATTACTCAGTTAACAAGTTTTTGTTTCAATATGATCAGTCAGATATCCCTTTCGTCCAGTTTTTAAATTTGTGGCAGTTATTTTTGGTGAGTACAGCAGTAGCTGAAATTTGATTGCAGGTTGAAAACGATTGTCTTCGCTCTCAAAATGTCCGATTAGCGTATCAGCAGAAACTCATAGCAGCACAGACACAGCTCCAAGACGTCCATTCTCAGTTGAGAAATGTTTCTACTGTTGACAAAAGATACCCAGAGTTGTTAGCCGAAGAGCTGCGCATTCTAAAGGAGGTGCGCGCGCTGTCTTACGACTTCCACCTGGTTGATGAAGCAGAAAAAGAGACGTTCCTTTTATACGAAAGAACACTAGCAGAAAGCCAGAGAGAAGAATGGACGAAATCAAAACGCTCTCTCAGATTCCTCGTTTATGCCTCTCTCGTTGGATTCATTGCTGGCGTTGCTGGAACACTGGCCAGCATTTATCTGCACTACTACCTGTACGAAGATCCAGTGCTTA
Organism: Lumbricus rubellus; assembly: GCA_945859605.1. Taxonomy (NCBI): domain Eukaryota; kingdom Metazoa; phylum Annelida; class Clitellata; order Crassiclitellata; family Lumbricidae; genus Lumbricus; species Lumbricus rubellus. The sequence continues at coordinate 8,541,020 of OX243812.1, forward strand.
GGAGCAACAGGACAGTGCAACATCTTGCTACAGAATTGGCTTCTCTAATTCAGTCGAAGAATATCGTCATCCAAGCCTTTCTTCAAGATCTTGCAATTCTTCTCAATTCACTGCCATCGCCTTTGGTCATCGATGATAAAATGCTGCCACTGCCTTTGAAAGCAGATGATGACCTGTTTGTCATTGCACAGCTAGGTCTCATGGTTCCAGTTTTTACGAGGAAGAATGAGGAAAATAGTGAAGAAATGGCACGACTTCTACGTAATTGGCACATCACTCGTGACCAAAGGCAAGCCAGCGTGCGGCCTTCAGAGGAACAAGAAACGAAAACCGATATGGATCTTGCTCTTCTCTGGAGAACAACTTTCGTGTACAGCTTGCTTGTTGTTGGGGTACCTCTTGCATATACACTATTATCTTAGCACCTTGGTCGAAAGTCGTAAAATTTACAAAAAAACTGCCTTTAAAAGTTTCGATTATTTAAATAGAGTTGTACGATATTGTAGGTAAATGCAGTGTGTGTTTCTACTACTCGCTTTGAGAAGTTATTTATAGGGACATTTTTAGGCTAAAAACTTAGACTGACGGTACATTTTGTGACTGTTAATTATTTAAATATATGAAGAATTTGAGAGCTTTCAGACTGTGTGACTTTTGTTGAAAATATCAAATGATACTCTAGGAGATTGGTAAACTTAAAACAAGGCTGTAGTTAACAATATTTTCTTCACAACTGCATACAAGACCAATGTACAACAGCCATTCGCAGTATGAAACAAAGAAAAAACTAAACAAATTCATCAGCAATGCCGATGCTGCAGAGTGGAGACCGTCAATAGTTTATTCAGAGCCAGATTGTCATTAGCGACACCAGTTGCTGCAATAAATGCATCTTCAACCGAGACCAGACACATCGTTAGACATGTTTTACCAGCCTAGTTTCACATAGCAACTCAATGCCAAGCATAACGACAGTCTGTCCCACACGTCGTACAACGTTAGACAATGCTCAGTCCACACTGCTCAGATGTGGAGAGCACTGTCCAAGGTCGCTCGTGACGTGTAAACACATCAACACTGTCTCCACACCGCAGTCAAACGAAACAAGCACATACTGATAATTACAACAAGCAACTAGACAAATCTTTGGCACGTTACTCTAAAATACGGGCAAAATGGCAACAGTCATATTTAAACACAAACACTAATTATACAAACTTACAGCTCTTGTATGAAGATCCAACTTCTCTTCATGTGCAACTTCTATATACACTGCTCCCAAAATTAAAAGCCCATGTTAATTTAAAACAAACCACCATGCTTCTTAACTGGAATCTATACCCCATACATCTTTTGTCATTTATATGTCATATATCACAGATGCTACAAACATATTTGAGCACTAGCCAATGCCAAACTAGGAAAAAGCAGCATAAACAATTGCAAAAATTCTGAAGCAACTCAGAAAACAATATAACATTATATTAATAATGAGAGTGTACTAAAAGTTGACTTGGAAACTAATGCAGCTCATCGTTATAAAGTGAAAGTCTGTTAGCGAAACATCACAAGAGATCGGAGAGACAAGAAAGAACGGTTGAAATAACTAGAGTGCACAGTTAACCATATGATGGCAAATATACAAAAGAAGTTCAGCACGTGGACATATTTCTGCCAGTCACTGAAAAGCTAAACATATATACAGAAAAGGATGGATACTACGGCCAGAAAAAATCCAAGAGATTGCTGGCCGAATATCTAAGGCACATTTAACTTTATAGTTTATTAAATTAAACACCATGTTGAACTTTTTGAGTTTAAATTTAAGAACTAAATGGAACAGAACTGGACAGCAGTGAAAATTACAGAAAGAATGTTGTTACAGAAAGGCTTGACCAGCAGACATCTATATTTTAAATGTCTCAAAAGCAATAATATACATTAAACTCGCAGCAACAGCGCCAATAGGTGGGGAAAATGCTTCAAGTTCATTCCGTTATAAAAAAAGTTGACAGTAGAAATTAATTAGAAAACAATTGGAACGTGCTTTAGATCTTCCAGAAAACATGATATGTCTTAGGAGGATTTCGACTTGCATACGTCTCCTCCTGCTCCCACCACTTCCTTTTCCACTTCACCTGTCACCTCAAGAACTTTGACGTTATCACTGATGATCGCTAAGTGATTGCCCTTCTCCACTCTTCCAATCACCCATGCTGGAAAGCCATCCAGGGCTTGAATCTCTCGACAGAAGTCGTTGGCATTCTCTGACGACATCGCAATAAGCAGACCTCCTGTTGCGAACAACAATCAGTTTTAGAAAACTGAAACGTTTTGCAACAACGTTGAAAATGACATAATAATGATTAGGAAATGAATCCATTCGGTTCTGGAATGAATGAGAGTAGCATCAGAAGCTATGTTGGCTGGCCTGGGTACCTGACTTCACAACAGCTTAGTTTTGGTGATTCCTATATACACTAGTTAGTGAGTTAGATTCCAATGCTAAAGAAGTTTTTAAATATTATTATTATTAAGCAACATGAGCTTTAAAGATTTATTCACATCAGTGGTGCTTAGCAATTGCGAACACTTGCTCTCATATACAGAAAGCGAGTGAACAGAGGTTTGAACCGACAAACTTCTGAATCTGAAGGCACAAGTCCTCAGCCAATTGTGTCAGCATAGAACACTGCAGAGACATAATTATTGTAACTAGACGTTATGCACAAGAGCAAAGAATTCTTTTTGGCCGACCATGGCCAGTTGGCCACTCATTGTGCTGCAGTAGGTCATCACTGACTCATCAGTTACTACAACTCCTTTCCCATGTCTGCCTACCCAATACCCATGAATAAATCTCAAGAGACAATGAATGCTTCCCTTAACAGCTCCATAACTAATAAAGCTGATCACAAGAGATTGAAATCCTCGCCAGCAGAGAGATATACATTCAGGCGTTACCTGAAGTTTCTGCTGAATATCCCTGATGAAGCGAAGCCATTCCACAGGCCTTGGCAATGGCGCTGATGTTGGCGATGATCGGTAGCACTTCAATCACAAATAGCACTTCCTCTTTCTGTGCAGACGCTAGGTTCTTCGCATGACCAAGCAGACCAAAGCCAGTCACATCCGTTGCACAGTGTGCCTTGTACTTGTGCATCAACTTAGCACCTAAAAGAAAACATGATCAGTTTAAGAGCAGAAGCCACTGAGCAGCTCGCTTTTAACGGCTTTTACCATCTTCTCCTGCATGCAGGCAGAAGGCTGAATGTCCAAAACCTTTTATCAATTTACATAACCGCATCCTTGTCAGATTGTCAGTTAAAAAAACTAAATTTTTTATTATTATAAAATAATATCATCCTTGACAAGGAAAACAAGTCAAGAACACAGAAAGTCAGTAGTTTCAACTAACAAGCTAGAGTCATTGAGAAATTTAAGAAGTTAATTCATCCACTGTCAGTGCACTACCAGACCAATTGCACCCACTCGGAGTGGTGTCATGCTGTCTAAATTGTCTAACTTTTGCTGCGTTTACAATTACTGTCTACTCTTTCGTAGTTTCCTCAACTTGACTACTATAACACCCACTATAATGGACTACTGGCTGACCGGATTGGTTGTCTGGAACAGGTCTTGTGCAGTACGACTTATTGGTTTTATCCCAAAATTTGGCCATGTCTCATATTATATGCAGAATGTCTTGTATTGGCTCCCTTCCCACAGCAGATTGAATCACAGGGTCTGAGCGTTGGTTTGGCAATGCATTGAGGGACTGGCATCCCTGTATCTGCGAGAAATTTGTTGTTCAACCTTGAGCATCCAATGTAGATCTACACAGACCAAGCCGAGCTACTGCTATCCAACAGCACTGTTTATTCTTGGTCACTGCTCCTACAATCTGGAATGGACTCCCTATTCAACTTCACTTAGTGCCCAGTGGCCACTCCATTCTGCTCCTTATGAATCTCAAAACTGTACTATTTAGCTATGTTTGGGCTGGGAGTGCTTCTGAGTAGCTTACCTTGAAGAGACACTACATAAAATTTCTTTAATACCAATAATAATAAACAACGATCTTGTCAATTAGGAGAACAAAAGAGCTTGCCATTTCTGTTAAGCCTGGACATTGACGCCATTGCCGCTTCGTATCCATTCTTCACATCATCCACGGAGACAATGTTGCTGATGCGAGACCACCGCTGCGGTTCCTCCAGCCAAATATGCGCAAGCACTGCAATCTGTGTTCCCAAAGGCTTCGTCAGCACCAGAACATCACCTGGCACAGCACCATCTGGCCTATAACAGACACAACCGGAGATTGATCATCTGAGAGGCACGGCCACATTAAATAGTTCACGCATATAACACAACTTCAATTGCCTGAAAACTCGATGGGCAACTATTGTTTGGTACATCTGCCAAAAGATCTGGAATGTACTGCACATCAAAATCCATACTCCAGAATTATCTAACAGATGTTCAGGAAGAGCTGAAGATCTACTACACTTATGCCATCTGATTATACACTGAGAGTCATACATGATAATTTCCTCTGGTGTGCAGACGGATGAAGCCACTCCCCCGATTGTCATCCACGGATTGATGACCGTCTGACCCCCAGTGATGCTCGTCTCAGCCTCCGCTGCCAAATCCTGGACAACAAAAAAATAAAAAATTTCTATGTTTTACACAATGTCTAAAGACCAAGAAGTCATTCAAGTTGTAACTACTTAAAACACATAAATTACGTATTCTGTTTTGTCTAAGAAAATATATATTCAACTTGAAATTGAACTATCTCATTAGAAATTTCTCATAGTAAACTGGTTTTAAGAACTTCTCTTTTTCATCATCAGGCATTATAACCCATTGGTAGACACAACTTGCACCCAATGAAGTTTACCCTTTACCAAAGCACCTTGTATGAATGAATCAATCAGACATGTGGCAGGAGACTGAATATTCATGATGAACACCAGTCACGAACTTAAAAAATTAACTTTGCAATTCATGCATATGAAGTAATTTTTAGTCAGTATGGCTTCTGAAAATGCTGCCTTATTATAGTTTCACACGTCAACACTGAAAGACAGACAGACACAGCACGCAGACCACAGAAAGCGAGACACACACAAATAGCAGTTCTAAGAGAGACACGCAAGTAGCAGTTCTAGTTCTAAAAGAGACATGCAAGTAGCAGTTCTAAGAGAGACACGCAAGTAGCAGTTCTAAGAGAGACACACAAGTAGCAATTCTACGAGAGACACAAATAGCAGTTCTAAGAGACACACAAGTAGCAGTTCTAAGAGAGACACGCAAGTAGCAGTTCTAAGAGAGACACACAAGTAGCAATTCTAAGAGAGACACAAATAGCAGTTCTAAGACAGACACACAAGTAGCAGTTCTAAGAGAGACACACAAGTAGCATTTCTAAGACAGACACACAAGTAGCAGTTCTAAGAGAGACACACAAGTAGCAGTTCCAAGAGAGACACACAAGTAGCAGTTCTAAGAGAGACACACAAGTAGCATTTCTAAGACAGACACACAAGTAGCAGTTCTAAGAGACACACAGGAGGTTGCAGAGACTAGCCTTGAATCCTTTCATGATGAGTGGAATGATGACGTCTCTTTCCTTCTCCGACAGCTTATCACAGACACCGAGAAGCATCAACATATTGTCGCAGTCAACCACTCCCATCGCATACAGATCGCTCAGCACATTCGCACACGTTATCTTTCCCTGAACCACAAACAAACAAAACGCATCATGTTTACACTCAGGCTTCACTAGCTTAGCGCTTGGAGCAAGACTTTTGCAATACAAACACTAGCATGACAGTTGAATTCAGTGATGGTCTTAAGTCAGAAAGTGCTAATGTGAGCTGTGGGTTTGTTTTGACAAGCAGATTTAATTACAAAACTTGGCTTAACACGTTGGCTGCTGATTTGCTGTCTTAAATGACTCCATTTGGGACGTGTTAACACGTCCCTCACGGCCAACGTGTTAACATACACACATTAACTTATGGAAAGTGTTTTTTAAAAGTTTTCGTGTACCATTTAGTGACGCCTAGTGGACGACTAGTGGTATGCGTACCAGCGTTTGAAATCACTGCACAAAACACAATACAAGCCATACGTTACATACACCAGATACATTCAGCAACCCGACCAACTTACCATTACATACGGATCATCAACCAACGGATAAAAGAAGTCTGTTGTTTGAACGAGAGATAGTCGGCCATGACGCAATGGCATCACACTTGAGTCAAGACCAATTCCTGTAGAAAATCACTCAACGATTAAATCCAGTCATGTGAAAGCGTTCAGTGCAAGATAAAAAAAGAAATGCAGTTTCTATTCTTATCACCATTCACCAAAAACAACAAATTCTTATACTTTCTTTATAGCTTTCAAAGTGGCAAAGCACTTCAAAGCCCAAGAAACAAAATTTTAGGTAATCTATAATAATTTTAGGATCTTAGTTTACTCAACCATTGTAGTACATCACTTCAGTGGCCAAATTAGTTTCAATGCCATTCAGTGTTTAATAGGGATGCTAAACCAGTAGATCATCAGAACCATTTATATGGAGCACAAAATCATAATTGATTATTTACAAATTTCACTCTAAACATGCCAATGAGTTACCAGGGTACAGCCCAAACCCTAAAACTAATTTCAGTCGGATCCTTGAAATCGAATTCAAACTGACCAGTGATATACACTTGTAATGGTTTCAGACAATAACCTGTTATCAACAACACTAACAGGAGCAATACATCATAACACAAAAATTAACTTGGAAGAGTTTTCTGGTGTTCCGTTACTTTCTATTAACTGTTTTTTCAGGAAATCGGGATTTTGTGAACTTTCATGTTTTCACAAATTTGGGTTGACTCCCCTGCCCGCTAAAACTCTATTTTAGGTAAAACTGTATTTTAGCGTATTTTATTCGAAACCGCTTAGGTCAAAATAAATAGCGTATTTTATTGTTTGTGTGCGTTTTCGAACTTCCACAGGTATTTTCATCAATCCGACTTCTAATTTGGCATGTATAACTGTCGGCAATCCAGCTTCTGTTGTAGCAACAATTTTTTTCATCAATCCTGATTCTAGTTAAATAACAATTATTTGTCATCAGCCAAGCTTTCATTTCATTATCTGTTCAGCAACCGGCTTCTATTTAAGGGAAATAATTTTGATCAATCCAACTTCTATTTCTCAGGCAATCGTTTCATCAGTTCCGTTTCCATATCTCGGGCGTTATTTTTGTCCATCCAGCTGCTATGTCAGCCATTAGATACCTTAATCCACCTTCCATTTCTCAAGTATTTTCTCATTAATTCAGCTTCTATTTCACCAAGAAGTTTTCACCAATCCAGCTTTCAACATACTTTTCAAAAGAAATATGAACCGTTATAACGATTTCATCAACAAAATATGTAAATACATACGCTAAATAATAAAATACGCTAAAATACATGATATCGATTTTGAGAGAATAAAATACGCTAAAATACAGTTTTACCCTATTTTACCATTACAACCAACTTTTTAGTCACCAAATGTTGTACGTGCGCACATCATACTCTAAAACTGTTACTGTTAGTATTTTGTGTGTATTCCTGCAACGTGCAAACATCATCAGAATTGGTCAAATAACTGATATGAGAAATATGACGTTTGAATTGTATTGGCGGATTTATTTTTGAATGATTCTCATGCACATCAGTTCCAACCAATCTACGAATAAACTGTGGGAAGAACGCACCAATGTGTGGTAGAGCAGGCTGTTGCACGTTGGATTGTTGGTCTGCGTTCGGGCCTTCTTGTTTCAGTCCCTCGAGCAGTTTGAGCAGAACTGCCTGAGGGACTTTGCAACCTCAACCTTTCAGGGTTGACAGCTTAGTCAGTCGAAACCCAGCGTCTAAACCAACAGCCACCGGATCAAATGGCGGAATTGGCTCACGGCTCATTTCTGCCTGCTTCAGTCGGATTGAGTAATTCTAAGACAGAACAAAACGAAACTTTAACAATTACAACCGTAATTCGGAGCAAAACTTTAAATCTCCGAGGGCAAAGTCTGGCACGCCAGCCGCTTAGAATGTTTTCCGGTCTGGCTGGTCTTTGGTCTAAATCTGACGCTGACAGCCGCTGATTAAAAATGTAGTATGTATGTGCACTTGTTATAGTGCTCCTCCTAGCTCGCTACCTTGGCTCGCTACTAAGAGGAGCTCCCGACTACAGATCGGACACTGCATCGGTTTCACGCCGAAGCGCTGAGCGAGTGAAGGACTTGCCCAAGCTTCCTATATAGGCCTACTAGCTATTTTACCAATACTAGGCCTAATGGTTTTTAAATATTGATGCTGTAGTGTCTAAAAAGCACACAAAATGTTCATTAGGCCTATAACAGAAAAATTTAGACTTACAAATTAATTCTCAGCTAATACTTTTATAAAGAGAAAATATAAAAGGTAGCCTACCTTTGTAATACAGAGTCCTTGCACTTTCGCTAGCCCCGTTCTTTGCCCCTTCAATAGGCCTATTCGTCCCGCGCGATAATAAACTCTATTTGGTGCTATATATAGTACCAGCCATACATAATATTATAATTAGGCCTATCAATATCCCGCCCCTCTCCTTACGTAGGGTGCAAGCGTAGGGGGGAACGGATCATTCTGCCTGCACTGCAGCACTTGGCTTTATGAAACCTTCGACGTATGCCTATAGCCTACGTCGATGTAGGCCTACAAAACAGATGGTGCCATGTGATCTGCCTGCGGGCACGTGCAATCCAAGGCGCCGTTATTCGTTTGTCAGCTGGCGCTCAGCAGAGTTCGTTGTTATAAAAATTATGTTTTTTATTCTTGAGTTCAAAATATAATTAATTTGCGTTGATTGTCCACTATTGGGTTTTGGTTTCATGGTTCAAAAAGATCAACATTGGCCACTTTTCTGCCTCGCATCCCACCCATATATACAGAAGTGCAGAGGTTGTGCTGCTAGAGTAGTTGTCTTCAATCTTCAAAACACTTTGATTCATGTGGCAAAACTGTTGCAACAACTGGCAAATATTTAATAAGAATTTTTTATTATTTTCACGCAGTTAATTGTTTAACAAAACGAATTCAGACGCACCATACCAATAATAATTTGTAGCTAAAACGATGGTCAAATACATGTATTATAACACAGTTGCTCTTACATAACTTTCAAACATCCTACATACATAGTGGTATAGCTTACTCGGTTGTTGAGGTCATCCATATATATTACATATGAAAAATTCCATTGTAATAGCCCCTGCACTTTGTTGCACTTTATAAAAAAGTGTAAATTTTTTACCTCTTACCAGTCCCCATGTATACGTACAGCTAAGCTTCTCTAACCTTCCGTTACAAAAGTTAATTACCCAAAGTCTTCTATAAGACCGTAGACTACTATTAACAGCAGAAAATGAAATTATGTTTTTTTATTATCAGTCTCTCGTTCTTTAAAAACATTTCGTTTCCCGCTGAGTTTTTCATGCTGAAAGCACCTCTGAATAGTTGTTCTGCGAGAGGCGCTATATAAATGTATAGTTACAATACAATAAAATGCCATCACACTAAAGGATAATGCAGAGTTGCAAATAAGCTAATGTGGACCGCATAAGTCATAAAGCGATTTATGTCATAAAGCGATTTATTTTGTGTAAGTACACATTTTTTAGACCCTTCCCTTGCACCGTACACAAAATCGCCTAAATCTGATCACCCTCCCCTCTTTGCCTATTATAATATTATTATATGGATGACCCTTGCATGACCTCGACATGAAACACGATAACAAATTAACTAAATACATCAGAATGTTTACATCTGGAACAAATGTGATGGAGCTAAGCATGCAGCTTTGAAGAAGCAATTAATAATTTGAAGAAGCAAGTATTGATGTGAAATTATAAAGCACAGTAAAGCTGACTCGTCCAGAATCACTCCCTGCTCCACAGATTGGCCAACACAGCACCACTGAATGCAGATATTTACATGTGAATGCTGTGTTAAAGCAACTAAATCTGACAATGCCCCACCTGCAGAAGTTCAGAAGCGCACATTGAAGCCAGGCAACAATCAACCATACAGAAATAAATTACACATACCAAAATAATGTCGACCATGAACAGACTAGAATAGATAATTATGGAATTGAGTGCTTCAAAGAAAAAGGCCAAAGAAATTATGTGTACCAAGGACGTCACATGATGCTGATTAAGAGTGATTTATTACCCTTTAGTGGAGCTATAAGGTATAACAATAGATGTTGTACACAAACTGTAAATGAGGGTGTTGGCTCAATCGTGTATGCTAGGGTACGGGAAGCCAGTGCAGTTAATAAAGAGCAGAAACATCACAACCTATGGAAGAGTTAGTAGCAGCATGCAGTTGACTGCTGGGAAGATTCAGTACAGATCACTTCTTAGTTTTAAGTTCATAAAATCAAATTTTAAGACAACAAACAAAATGACTACACAACAAGACCACAGTACTTACTTTGGTTTAGCAAGAACAGCGACTATTTACATTTTCTGAGTATAAATATAACATAAATTGCATAAAAGCATGACAAAGGCATTTACATGTACAATCATCCATATAAGTGAACTGTTCATGCATAATCTTAACACTTAGACAATATGACTTGTGCAGAGTGTCGATTGCATCATAATGACAGAACAAACACAAATTATAATGTAGTTTTAAATCTAGTTAACTCGAAGGTCTAGAAGTACAGTCTTGATTAAGATTTAAAATCACAATTAACATGTTTTTCGAAAATAAATACATCAATGCAAACATGATTCCGATAACAACCACAGTTCTTATTCCATTTGTACGCTGAAAAACAATCAGAAGACTCCACATTCCATCACTATGGCAACAAAAAAACCCAGTAACATGTTGCCAATGAAGTCGCAAAATGACAGGTAAAATTATTACGTAACTTGAAGCCGTTAAACAGCAAAAACAAATGACGGCATTAATATCTCTTAATAAGGTCAGAAACATAAAATTATAGATCTGCATTTTTCGTGCAAGGAACGATTTACATCTTGAGATGCACGAAACAAAACAAAAAAGACCCATCACAGAAAAGCTGCGGATGCTGAAAGAAACAATATAAAAATTCGTCGGCTTTATTCATAAACTCCGAGAATTTATAGAGCGCCCCTTCAAGAACCCTACTCTGGATTGCTGCCTGCCCACGACTAAAGAAAAAGACTTTCAAGACTGACTTGTCAAACCCAGATGAATTGGTCAGGAGTGATGAACGCAGCTCTAATGGCAAATCATTTCAGATTGAGGGACTTCTGATTGAGAATGACCGGCATTGCCTAGAAGCAGATTGAACCTGTGGAACTAAACGTTCACACCTCGTTGCAGAGTGAAGCACTAAACATGCTGCAACATCAGATACTAGGTGACAGAGATCACGTAGGTCAGATGGAGCAATGAGGCAGCAAGAACTACAATTCAGCAACAGATCGGTTTCGGGGCACACAGGCAGCCAATGCAGCATATAGAGATAGACAAATTTGGGAAGCCATCCAAACAGCCGAGTGTAGTAACCGATCGATGTGTAGATGCCGTAGTGCAAAGTATTCAATAAGTTATTTTCCAAAAGGTTGGCAAACAACCTGTAAAAAATGTGCTGCTAAGGATGACCTGAGCTTTTAGTGATCCTCTGTCTGGTGAGTCATTCTCAGTCAGATTCTGCATTCAGTTCTGGATATAAATACAGTGCAGCAAAATGAGAGCAAAGGAAAAATGACCCGTAACCAGCTTTGCTGAGAGATAGCTGCACACTCAGGTCAGCATCATTTTAGTTAAAAGGAAGAGTACTCTAAGGACTGGAACTCAATCACTAGGAAAGAGTCACAGGGCATTTAGCTCAACTCCTTTACAATGACAGTCTGTCCGCACAGAACAACGACGTTTATCTTTGTTCCAGGAGCGGACCAACATCTTCATTGTCTGTGACAAAGTCGCTGTTATCTTCGTCGTAATTAACAATCGGGTGGTAACGATACTGCTGGTCAAAGTATCGTCTGTAGATTAGGAAAAGGCTGCAACAGAAAAGATGTACAACTCATCAACACAACAACAACAGCAGAAGAACAGAACACCTTCATTTGACAAATCTCCCACTCTATGCCTCCTGCTTTGCCATCCACAGTTTGTCATCAATAATTACTGATACTTAGCAGCATACAGAAAAGGCCTAAAGTTCATTTAAATGACTAATATTGATTCGTGGTCTACTTGAATGCATTACTCATCTCTATAACCATTTGCATTACAAGTTGCATGCATCACATTCATATGCTACACTCAGCTACAGGTCTAATAATAGCACAGACTATGTCCGACATTTTCTAAGCCACCACAACACAGCCTTGCCATAACAAAGGCACTTAAATCTGCTGCATACCATTTCCACTTCTATGAGAGCTCTTACGGATCCACTAAAATGCTGCTAACGTCATTTCAGGACTCTGATCAAATCAAAACTGCTACACGAATGTCTAACTTTGAGACCACATACAGTCACTACAAAAAAATTCAATTACATTTACATTTTACACATAAAACACACGATGTTTCAAGTACTCAAGTACTAACAAAACGATGATGGCCGTTGCAGCGTAGACACCAGCGTCAAAGAAGAAGACAACAGTCGGCTTCCAACTCGCCGTTGCTGAGAAAATTGCATTCTGGGTAATTCCACCGACCATACCGCTGATCATTTCGAGCCAAGCAAAACACGCAAATGCAGATGCTGCAGTAAACAGAACAAACATGTTTTTTAAAATTGAAATGGCTTTTTCCCACACATTATATGAATGTTTTGCTTGTTTCCTACTGTGGGCGGCATACTGGGCAGTTAATACAGTGAATCTCTTCAGCTTTGATCTACAAATGGTCATGAATATTGGAGTTTAGACATTTAGTTATGCAATACAAACTTTATTGCATAACAGATAGGAAAATAAAGTTGCCTTTGACCAGTGTTGAGACATAGAACAGTCATTTAAGTTTCTACAATCAATTTTTTAAAATTATTATTCAATGGTGCTGAAATGCTTTTAAGTATGACTAAATTAACTCTTTAACCCTTTAATGCTGGAGGGTATAGGATTTCCCATACCATTTACTACCTTCTTGGCATTAAAGGGTTATTGATAAAAGTATACCATAAGCTTACGGGAAACCAATGCAGCTCATCGCTGAAGTCCTAAGTTCCCTAAAAAGGAGCTACACAATGGAGGTTCAAACCTCAACTTTCCAAGTCACAAGACCAGGATTTGAACCAAGCTAATCTGGGTTTTATCTTCGGCTTCACTCCCACTCTGCCACAGATGCTGTTCGACGTTAAAGAACCGCTGTTCAATTCTAATCATCTTCAGAACATCGTTTCGAGTGGAGATAAAAAAAAGCGGGTCTCACCAACATCGGCTTGATCGACGGTCTTTGAGATGTAAGCTCTAAGAAGAGAAATTGGAATAATCATCCCACAGCCAATGAGTGGAGCTGAAACAACACAATCAGATGTTCAATCAAATCAATCGACTTAATTAGATACAATCAACGTGTTAGAGTACCTCTGTATAAACCTTCTTATGACTAAATACTAAACAATACAATGGCTACGGTGTGTAATAGGTTCCTTATGGTCATAGTCCTATTGATCCCTTGTCTTTTCTTCTTTCTACTATGATCTTCGTTTAATTATAAAAGAGACAAATCCAGGCGACACACCGCACCCAGTTACACGTCAAAGGACATTAAAAATCGCCAATGGTAAAAATATAGTGAACATGACAATGATGTCTGTCATTACTTGGAGGCAAAGAGAACCCTCGGAATAAAGTTTCTATCATCCTTAATTGGTAGAACAAAAAGATGGGGTCTAGGGCATAAGTTATAGGTGATCTTTGCTAGAGGTGGGAAAAGGTTCCTCAGGTATACTTGTTTTTTTGTGTCATTACTGACACTTGGGTTCAATAAAACGTATGTTTATATAATATGTATTGGTGAGTTTACTGGTGCAGAAGTGCTTTATAAATATCAAATAGCAATTACACAAAGAAGACAATTGATTCAAGACTTCCTACCTAGAAGTAGGAACTAGTTATAATGTCATGTGACAATGTTTCTTACCTAGAAACACCATCAGAGTGCTGGCGGCAAAACCAAACATGAGTTCATAGATGACACCGAACACTGTACCAATAAAGACAAGTCCAACATCGCCAATGAACCGAACCAGCGTCCAAGTCGCGAGTATCATAAAGATATTAACAATTAAATAGAAAACTGCACTGTAATATCCAATCCAAACGGAGTTAAAGCAAAATGGAAATGAAAACAAGTAAAGGATCTGAGTATCTACACGGCCCAGCTGCACAAAGCTGACAAGAAAGCCGATAAATAATGCCACTAGGAGGCAGCGCCGACGGTTCATGACATCATCTCTGGCTAGCAGATTGAACGTGCTGACCATAGTATCCGACAACTGCTTGCACAGTCCATCGGATTCCGGATAGTTAGGCAGGTCCAGCGACTCCTTAACCACGAAAACAATGTAGCAGAAGGTGATCGCAAGTATTCCGAGAAGAATGACAAACATCCACCCAAAGCCGACTGCTTTTATGAGAAATCCGGTTGCCAGAGATGAGATGATCAATGCTAAACCAGAGCAGACCTGAAGCAGGACGATACGAATGGAACGTTGTTGGTGTGTTGTTACATCGGATGCATAGGAAAAGCAGGCCATCAGCATCGCACACGACATACCAAAGCATCCATCGACAATCGAAGACAACAAAAGGAAAGCAACATTGAGTCTGAGTGTGAAAACAATGATGAAGATGAACATGCGAAGCGCTCCTCCGATCAGAGGCATCAGAAGAACAGTCTTCCGCCCAACGCGATTGCTTAGGCCACCAAGAAATATCGTCGAGAAAAGCGCTGGTATAAGGGCCGCTATGTTCATGTACATCAGCCACCGGGCAGCCTCTGCCTCTACCTCGTTTCCGGTGGAATTCGGCGTCGAGCTATTCGAACAAGACCCTGTGGGTGGGTCGCCCTCAACATGCGTCTGATCATGGCTGTTTTTGATCAAGAATCTCACAGCTTGACTGACGAGTGACATCGATCCAGACATATACAGGGAATAGAGGAATTGTACAGGTTCGATGAACTTTACACAACCAATAGTTGCTGCCGAGCAAGAGTTTCTTCTCAACCCATCACTCGAGCGGAAAGGCGACGCCATAACTTCTGTACGATGAACAACCGATAAATGAAGCGACAAAAACAGAAAGCTGACACGGCAGATGACTTATGGAAATTCCATATCTAACAACTAGCAAACGATCTGAGCAGGATATCCTATTTTGTAATCGCTTATACTATCTGAGCGATTTAAAATTACACGTCCCGTGACTGTAGCAGTTTCATCCACAACAATTTGTTTTCGTTGCCGTGATTGGTCATAAGTAGAGCACAACTTTCTGAGCAGACGCTCCTATTGGTTCTTTACGTATTGACCTAATTACATCTACTTAAGCTGTTGCCAATGATGAGAACAACGGGAATATAATTATCTTCGATGGAACCAACGATGCTTCATTCCTCATCCATTATAAATATTTATGTGGCGCTGCTTTTAATGTAAGGGTAGAGTCATTAATTAGACTATTATATCTAGAAGCCTAACTCTGAGCAATCTCATCATAACTGAGCAACAAAAATTAAAGGAGACTTCAAGCAAATTAATTTCTTCACACAATCTTGGATCGAGATATTGTTCTTACAAAAGCCTATAGTCTATAGTCACGATTCCCGTCGCTCTACTGAGTAGGACGTGCTGGTACTGAGCAGAATTAAGTGGTTAGACCCTTGCTCGTAATCCTAATCTCCAAATTTCTAGAGCGCCACTCGAAAGCAAAGCGCAGGGCACCAGCTTATTCACGAGCGTTCAGAACGGGCTCCCTTTGGCGCTGCTCGACCTTGTTCCCTCAGAGCTCACTCAGACTCCTTTTTGCAATCAAAACTATGCTTTTCAGCTCTGCTGGGTCGGTCGGGAGCGCTCCTCGGTAGGCCTATAGTGGACGAAGGTTGCTATAAATCCTCGCGAGACAAAATACAAAAAGTGAATGAATTAACAAGCATAGAATGTATTATTGCACATGCATTCCACAGATGGCAGCTGTTCCCTACGGTCACCTGCAGTGATGCCACAGCTGTGTTTTTCCACATAGATCTATGTTTTTTTGCTTTCGTCTGTGTTTCTGGGTTTTTTTTGGGAAAATCTGTGTTTTTTTCCGTTTTCGTCTGGATTTCTGTGTTTTTTGGGGAAAATCTGTGTTTTTTCCCGTTTTCGTCTGGGTTTCTGGGTTTTTTTGGAAAAATCTGTGTTTTTTTCGGTTTTCGTCTGGGTTTCTGGGTTTTTTTTGACTTTTCGGACCGGATGACTAAAAAAAAAAAAAAAAAAAAAAAAAAAAAAAAGTCATCAACTTTTTTGTCGGCGAAAATAGAAATTTTTTTGACTTTTCGGACCGGATGACTAAAAAAAAAAAAAAAAAAAAAGGTCATCAATTTTTTTGCCGGCGAAAATATAAAATTTTCTTTACTTTTCGGCCGGGCGACGTCTGTGTTTTTCTGTGTTTTTTTTTTAGGAAATCTATGTTTTTTTTTGAAACCTCAGTGGCAACACTGGTCACCTGCTACGGTGCAGAACATGGCGTAAGAAGATGCAGAAGAGAAAACGCATAAAATCTGCGTTTTAAGAGACTTAGATAAAGAGACGACCGTCAGTTGTAGCAAAAGAAAAGCGGACTAGCCTTGAACAATATTATCGCCCAGAAACTTCCACAAATCGATTACGGTGGTAGTAAACAACTACAACCCACATTTCGTCTAACGGCGAAATGTATCCGTAATGTGCATCCCAGCCAATTAACATCAAGTATTTATATAATTACTATTATAATATTAAGACAGTAAAAGTACTGGAATGCATACAGTGCTTACGTTAACAGCTATCAATCTTATAGTCAATGACAAGTGCTGGTCAGACAACATGGTTCCGTGGTGTAACGGTTAGCACTTTGGACTCTGAATCCAGCGATCCGAGTTCAAATCTCGGCGGAACCTAAAGTTTTACAAAAACATTCGCACAAACAAGTTTTAGCATAATTATTAATTATATAAAATAGCGCGTTTGGCACAAAGGCTTAAAACTACTTAAAGATAATAATATTTATGAGAAAAATGCAAATTACACTAAAATCTTTTGTTGTTGTAATTGTATTAGCAACTTAACTAGTGAAGTAAATGTAAATTTTCAAGAATTTCTCAGCAACCACAAAAGCCATCTAAGGAAGCCCAGCTTATTCACCGGCGCTCTATCAAATCGAGTCCTCGAATAGCCAAAACTGCCATGTTCGTTTCAGCACCAGGTCAAAATTCCGAAGGTCAAGCCAACGAGACACCGTGTTGTGCAGTGCTCCAGAAGCAAAGCAGTTTTGCAGTGAAATGAAGTCATGTAATTTTTTTCAAACAAGGAATACTGTTCAAACAATCTGTGCCAAGTTTCGATGTGGAAACAGATGCTGAAACAGTATAGGAACAACTTTGCATGAGCCCATTGCTATGAGAAAGACAGACAAGAAATTGTATTGAGTTGACGATACACGCATACGTTGCTTGCCATGCAGAGAGTTAAAATTTGTGAGTGAAGTGATCGATATCTCGATAAAAAAAACAGTCCCATAATTCCTTCTCATAAATCTAACCCATAAAATTATAAAGAACTTCTTGCTTTTATGCTCCACTACACAAAATAAGAGAATAATACAATCAGTAAATGACTCCGCTGTCTGAATTTCTGTTAGATACTGTTTTTATTCAGATGTATATAGAACAACAATATGTACACAGTTTCACATATTCTATTATGCAGTCATCCATGCCGGAATTCCGCTACAACCCCAATTGCAGTATTAACGTCACAATCCATGTCAATAAAGTTCTGACAAACCCCTTCAATTGCTAACATGCTAAACATATATTTAGTCTAACATACCACTTGCCCGATAAGCTAAAGGCAAATTACATAGCACCTTAAATATAGCAACAGAAAACACAATGCAGAAGCGCTTTTGTTTTCCGCCGACAATAGCCTTCCACCAAAACAAGAACTTGTGAATCAGACCGCGATCTGTTTGATCGAAAGCTGAGCAAAGAATTCCACTAAAACACGCGCGTATGTGTATATACAATACATGACCAATATTGAGTGACATCAAAAGAAAACAAGCGTCATATTCACCGTCTGAATGAAATAAATTATATTTACAAATCGTTCAATTCAGTCAATTAATACTGTTTCGAAAGTTCTCCTTTTTGTTCAGATATTATCAGATCCCATTTCCAATGGGAAGAACTTAAATTTTCTCAAACTCGAACCCACCACAAACTGCTCAAACAACAGCCACTGTCCTTAATAAAACCGAACACACTTCGTAAGCATGTCACCAAAATAAGACATCACAAACGATATTTCTCTCTCGTCATTTTCACAAACTAATCAGAATCAAAGTCAAGAATCACGACTTTTAAAGAAGCCACTGCTTCAATCACTTTGCAATATAGAATTTATATAGCGCCCTGGTAGAGAGAAGCTCATCAGAAGTGCGACGCAGTAGATATCTGGTTTGAGCAATCATCTTTTAACAAGGTGTCACTGGTTTCCGCCTCCAAGAAGATAGTCACCGTGATCGTACCTTGTAAAAGTCCGACCCACAGAATTACTTGGCATCGGTAATCGCAACAAAACTGACTAAACGAAGTCTCTTGTCAGCCGGACAGGGGTGATTGACAAATAATTATAAGCAACTTAATTAAGTTCGACTTGTGGCAGTCTTGTGCATCGACAATTCACTGTCAGTAGATTTCTACGTATTATAACAAAGATCTGATTTATTCGCTGAAAAAGCAATCTGATAGAATACAAAGAATCATTTTCAGGGATAAATCTGAAAGGTGAGGTCAAATATTGCATCAGTTGAATGAACTTGCTCTGGGCATCACCCTCAAAGTCTTCCATGTAATAACAGTATATTATGGAAATGAGATATATAAAAAATGCATTTATGCTAGCATTTCTCTAGAATTCACCAGACGACCTTGTCAACAAAAAGAGCTACAGAAATGAATCAGACATGGCACTACTGAATCTGTGAGCGGCGCTATATAAATGTTCAATTACAATTACAATTACAAGTGATAAATCCTTGTGCCTCAACACCTTTCCCGATCTTGATTTGTCATTTGCCCAAATTGCACAGAAGTTAGAGAAAACCAGACTAAAAAATCACGCAAAAAGAAATTACACACAAAAATCCAGACGATGTAGCAAAAAATAATGTCTTAAAAGTAGACGTCACATTGCCAGCATTTGACCAGACAGAGCTGAACACTTTTCAGACAACTCAAAGACTTGTTTATGCAACCAGCACAACCAGAGGGATCTATTATCCCCAATTGATGCTATTTAATTAAAACGGCAATAAAGCACACATAGAAGACCACAAACCAATCTGAGTTTGTCAAAAACATCGTCGTCGTCGTCATCGTCATCATCATCACCACCACCAACAAGTGCAATGAAGACAATGCAAAAGACTATAAAAGTTATGCCTCGTGGGAACAAGACACTGCTGAAGTCACACAATACACATTATGCTGTTCAAGTTTTGCAGTGAATTTACGTAAAATTCACAAAAATAATCATTTGACAACACACCACGAGCACGAAGATTAAATCAACCAGCACAGAGTTGAAACACATTCAAAGCACATCACCTTCATCACTATTGCTATCACAGTCTTCAATAATTGTAAGCATTATTATTATCATTATAAATATTATTATTATAATAAATAGTATTATTATTATTAACTAGTAGTAGTAGTAGTAGTAGTAGTAGTATAGTAGTAGTATTTTGATTGTCCAAGTAATGCAGCAATGAAGTGAAGAGGACAGTGAACAAAATTATAAGAAAATATATATTTATTTCCAAAAGCGGATCACTGCTAAGAAATGATCGGCTGGCTGGCACTGTGCGTATGAGGTGATATCTTCCTGCATTTATACGACGAATCACAGTACGAATAATTTATCAGTAATAACTCATCATGTATACATAACTGATCATTGCGAATCCTACAGCTTGAATAATAATTAATGAGGAATTATTGATTTGGTGATCTGTCTTTCCTGTGAACAGCGGGTGAAGGTGGCTTTCGTGGACTGTTGTCGATGAACGCGACTGGTTTTTTGTTTGAATGGAGAAGATGAAAACGACGAAATCTGAAAACAGACAAAAACAATTCTCATCACAATTGCTTGTTCAACTATTTTTCACGAAAATCAAAATCAAATTAAAGGTTTAACTAGAGCAACGTAGGTTTGTTTGAAAATCCATTTTTCGCAATGATTGAATCCAGTGTGACTTCGTCTTCCACAATCATGTTCTGATAAATGATTCACAAAATTTAATTTAAGATAGGCTGGAAACTCCTAACTTAATCACAAAATAAATGCATTACTGTTGTTAAAAAGTTAAAAAAAAGGTAGACAATCATATTCAAAATGAACTTCGAAAAAACTAAAAATCCTAAGACACAACAGAAGAAATACAGCAGAATCAAAACAGATAAACAACCGAATGATGCTATTAGCAACAACACAATAACTGTAGCATCTCCACAGACTGTCACACAGCCAGAAATTTTGGTCAGAACAACATGGGAAAACATATTCAACTGTTTGGCTGTAGCGATCGAGTCATACGTATCGTCAACGAAAACACACGCTCTGAGAAAACACAAATGACATTCATCTGATAAAAGACAGGTATACGACAAAAGATGCTAGTTTAATACAGATAGACGTCAAATAACAGACCTGGCCCTGGCTGCGATGATTGCTTCCTGGGGAATCGGTCCGATCGGAGGTCTTGGCACTTGCGCTGTTGCACTGTTGTTATCGGACATTGTCTCCGGTTGTCGTGGCGACGAGCCGCTCTCCTCTTTCTGCTCAGCGAGTCCAATTCCACCGATGGACAGCGGTTTGCCTTTGCACGTCGGAAGCGTTCGTCTGCGAGACGAGGAAGACGATGAGGACGATGTGGAGGGAGACGTAGGCGTCGCCGGCAGCACCTTCTCGCTTCTCGCGATGTGCCAGCTGTCGGGTGACGACATCTGCATTTTCTGAATGAGCGGATTTGACGAACGACGATAGCCGTGAACGAGGAATTCAACCGGAATCAGCGGGACCTTGTGCTTCGAAGTAGACGCTGCGTTCTGCCGAGGACTCGGCTCGTCGCTCGTGCTCGATATATCGCCGAGCGGCTCCTCGCTCCCCTTCTGAGTTTTCGCCCAAAGGAATCGCTCGGGAAACGCCAGCTGCATTCTGTCGACGTGTGGATTTGACGATCGCCGAACGCTGTTACGAGTCGCCGAGTCCTCCGGGATCAGCGGGACTTTGCGTTTTGACGGACGAGTCTGTCGAGAGCTGAGCAGTTCGTCGCTCGTACTCGTGCTCGAAATGTCGCCGAACGGCTCGTCGCTGTATTTCGACGACCGCGTTTTCTTTGTTTCCACGTCGCTTTTATCGGACTCGTTGACGCTTGGCACGACTAAATTCCGCTTTGTTTGCGTCGTCTCTTTGTTGTCTGTCGACGTTAAGTCGTGCGATGGAATTGGGTGATGACGTTGAGAAGAGGAGTTCAACGTCTGTGCCTCTGAGTTCTTGTTGGCTTCACCTGCGTCTGTTGTAGGGTGGTGGCTGATTAGATCAGAACTTACAGAAGCTGCTGATGATGTGGACTTCCTCTGTGATCCAGCACGCGATTGCTCATTTAGCTCAACTTTAGCAGCATGAGCTTCTTCATCTCGGAAAGCTGCTGCCCCCAATGTGCACTCAGCAATTTCTGTCCTCACTGGCTTAACCTCAGATACGTTATCTTCCGGTTTGTGGTTATTAACAGAACGCAACTGATGTACAGACGCTGCACTGCTTGAAGTCTCAGCTAACACCACAGTGGTGGAAACATCAGCGTAAACCGGGCAGTTGGGTGGTATTTCCACCACATCACCAGGAACGAAGACAGTACCACCCGATGTCTTATCGTCACCCAATATTAACTCATGTACCAAGTGAGTACCACTAGAAGGTAACTTCGGCCGACCATCTGGTGAGACAACCATGTCATTTATTTTACCGTGACATGACTGATTCTCACGAATAGCAGATGAAATTACCATTTCGTCGCTGCTATTATGGGGCGAGTGCACAACGTCCGTCTTGCCCGTTATGGCAAGCCGGTCTAAGTTATTTGAGCATGGTGCAGATTCATTCAGATTAGAATTTTTATTCCCAATTTCCACGTCCTGAAGTTGATTAGCTGCTTCTACCGATTCTCCGCCTTGCGCCGGGTCTAAGGCGGAAAACGTTGCGTGTTTATCTGGAAAGACTTCGTCAGTGGAATAGGGAGCGTCGAAAAATGTCCTTTTGTCGGAAGC
Organism: Lumbricus rubellus; assembly: GCA_945859605.1. Taxonomy (NCBI): domain Eukaryota; kingdom Metazoa; phylum Annelida; class Clitellata; order Crassiclitellata; family Lumbricidae; genus Lumbricus; species Lumbricus rubellus. The sequence goes on from OX243812.1 coordinate 8,563,675, forward strand.
GTCGATGGAAGGCAAACGAGCGTCGTCGGTGGCAACCGCTCTTGACTCGTCTGGAAGAAACGAATGCAACTCAGACAGGATGACTCGCAATGACTCACCGTCGGCCGAGTCCCTGCGCTCTCGAGTCCCAACAACAGGCGCGTTAAGTAAGTCTTCTTTTTGGCAAGGTTTTGTCGCTTCGTCAGGTAGAGCAGTTCCGTTGAAAGGAACGGTGGGCAGAACAAAGGCCAGGGTCTGTCTGCCGTGTTGTAGCGAAGAAAGAGGCGGTGGTTCCACCAGTTCTGGTAAATTCAGCTGCTCCACAAAAAAGCAGTGTGATTCGTTTTGTTCGCTCCCAGACTCCAAGTTCCTAACAAACGACGACGTTGTTGGGATCGAATTTTGACTCGGCTGATGCAGATCTGCCTCCGTACCAGCTGCAGCATCAACGGTTTGACGTGCGGCTGCTGGAGACGGCAGCGACATAAAATCACCGGTATCGACCGTCTCAGCACCCGGTGCCAATTGCTCATCATGATCCTTTTCCCTAACCACATCAATCGAGGAACTGGAAATTGGAATCTGCTCTGCATCCGACGTCTTCGTCACGGGAGACGGACTCTCCACATCCGCTTTGGAGCAGACGTCAAGAGGTGAGACGCACATAGACGGACTCTGCCCCGAGGAACAGGAAACACTGGCGCCACCCGTGACGAGACCACGCACCGGTTTCTGGTTTCGTCTCGGAGGAAACTTCTGCATCTCGTCCAATGCACAGACGACCGGCCGCTTGTGATCGGGAGACACATGCGAACCGGTCTGGTCGCTTTTCGCCGAATGAACGCTAGCAACGTCCGACACGGTGTCCTTTGACAGTTCGTGCGCCAGGAGATCTCGTCGCCTGTAACCGAAATCCCGTGCGTTGATCTTCTCCTGGATCTTCTCCCCGTTGTCCTGGATCTGGCGCAGGATGTACGCACCGCGGCGCTTCTCGTAAAGCGTCGTCAGCAGGTTGTTCAGCGACTGCGGCCGCGCGAGATCCGCCGAACCGGAACCACCTGGCAGCAAGTGGTTGCCGTCGACGACGACGAGTCCTTTGTCTTTGAGCGGCGACGCTCGACTTCGACTTCTCCTCTGCGCGTCGGAAGCGTCGTCATCGGAAACGCTGTCGTCGTCGCTGGACACGAGAGACAGGAACTGACTGATGAGCGTGTAGGGGGCGGCCCGCATGGCCCTCTCGTCCGTCGTGGCCCTGTCGTCAGTGAGAAGATTGACATGACTCAGCTCTTCTGCCATTCCCGCCATTAGGCTGCCACCCGCCGCCTCGGACATTCCTCCGTCTTTCCGCGGACTTATCCTGTCGACCTCGTCCTTTTCATCCGTCTCCATCTCTTCCACTCGTAACTGAACAGCATCTTTCGGTTGGAATTCCCCGTCGGTTCCCTTCGCCGCTGGCTGTTGATCGTCTGCCTCACAAGGTGGCGCCTGTTCACTCGGGTCGACCAAATTCACTTCTTTACGATTCAACTCACCTAAGGGATCATCGCCATGGTGACCGGATGGCTTTCCATCGCAGACCGGCACAACAGCCGACGACTTGCCAGGATCCGTTTCCATGACAACGTCGCCGCCTTTCCGACTCTTATCGCTCTCGATTGCTGGACTACTGCTGCTGCCCATCAGCTTACTGAAGCAGTTCTTCAGAAGGGTGGTGACCCTTGGCATTTGAACTTCGACGTATGATTTGGCATCCAATGAGGTCGGTTTGTCGTGAGTCGTGTTCTGCTGTGGCAGAGGAGAGTCAGCGGACGCTGGAGCAGCGGCTGATGGAAGGCCATCCGGGACATCTTGGGCATCGGGTCGTCGAGGTGACCCACTGCTGCAGAACTCGTTTGGAAGCTGCTTCTGACCAGTGTCCACTGATTGACCAGTTGTCTGTGTTTGACTAGGCTGAATGCACGGCCTAAAGAAGTACAACACCAACACACAAATAATTATGCATGTATTATTCGAAGATGTCGGTACATGTGTATGTCTGTAGGCCAACATATGCCTCACATATAGGCCTACATTGTAAAAATGAAAGTATACATGTATGCATGATGTAACTAAGCATAAGGAGCTTGAATGGGCACTATAACAAGTGCACATGCAAACATAGACTGACAGTGACTAACATGGCACCACCTATCCTGCAAAAGCATAGCTTGATGTGACTTACCATTGAGACTGGCCAGCATCCCTTTGAGCAGGTAGAGGACTAGACGGTGGTAAAATAACGGCTGCGACATCCTTCACGGTCTTTTCCCAGTCAAACGGGTCGCTCTCCTCGATTCCAAGGCAGCCCATGCACTTGTACATGAGGGTGCGGAGGAGATTGTAGTCCGGCGTGTCGTAGTAGGTCAGGCCTTGGATGTGGTTGAGGAAGGCGTGGAACTGGATTGGAAGGTACTTGAGAAAGAGCGAGTGGTCGTACTTCTCCTTGAGCGCTCCCACCTGGTCCTTGTCCTTCACCTTTCGCCATGGCAACTGACCGGTTATGAACTCCACCAGCATGTAGAACAGCGACCACAGATCGTCATGACGACCCATCTCCTAGCAACCAAATACAATGCTTCTGTTAATAGCTTTCTTGATCACGCCAACAACCGAAACAAATCTTCAACTAATCTCTCTCTCGCAAGAACATGAAGGCAAAGAAGGAATGCATTAGCAGCATAACTGATTGTGAGGCAGGAAAACAAGGCAAAAGACTTAAAATGGCTCAGTTTCTACCATTTGTAAACCAGCTTCTACCATTTGCCTCTGAGTAGATAGTTTTAAAAAGCGCTATATAAATATCTTAAATGAATGAATTTGTAAATCACTATTATTATCATTGTCAGCATCATCAACATCCCTACTAGCATCACCAAAATGGTCACTTGTCGGCTTCATCCTGTTCTGTATCATCATTGTTACCGCCATAAAAATTATCAGCAAACATCTTGTTGTCATCAGCATCATATTGTCTTAATCGTTATCAGCGAATCGTCAGTGCCACAATGATCACCATCATCATCGTCTTTTCATTAACATCATCATCATCATCGTCACCACCATGACCTCCTGCTGACCTTGTACTTGTGGGCGTTGATTGAGGCATATCGCACAGTTCCACGGAAACCAGCCACTGGACGCGCTGACCTCACTTGACCGTTTGGACCGACGTACTGACGAGCCAAACCAAAGTCCAGCATGTAGACCGTCCGACAATCGCTTGGCTGTCGGCCAATTGAAAAGTTGGGCTACAACGTCAACAATTCTTAGTCACATAACACAAGAACTCGTGAAGCGGAACGTCAAGGAAAACTGCATAAAAGGAAACTAAACAAAGAAGGATTGTTTAGTGTATTGTTCAACACTTTGGCATCAAGAGCGCAAGGATGCGAGACTGTATCTCACCAACCTCCCAAAGGTCCACTCAACCTTCCATTTGGCAGATGGTGTTGGCAAACTGAGCAGTATGACGAGAGGGGCGCATTGCATGGCCGCTAACAGTTAAATTCAACTCCAGTAATAACTTGACGTCATCGGTTCATTACTGGTTGCAATCATACTGTGTTGTGCCAGTTTGAAATTAAATAAAGATCGTTATTATGATCCTAGACCAATCAACGTAACCAAATCACTAACAAGTGAGCATCAATAAGTATTGTATTGTATCTGACAATTTATATAATGCTTATTGCAGCAAAAGCCTTTCAGAAGCGCTCCCAGGGCGTATAACACCAAGGGAAAAGGCAGTCATCCTTCAATAGGGAGGGACCAATGCAGGCAAATGATCTGGATTGAGCCATAGCGGTCCTGGCGTGGGGAACTAGAGGTCAAGCCTATCAAAAGACCTAAGAGGACGCAGTGAAGTGGCAGAAATGGGGCAAAGTATAAGATCACAGTAAGCATGTAATGCACACAGATAACCGGACTACTCATCTATGGAGAGCTTCTACACACAAGCAGAGACAAGCAAATGGATTCAAACTCCGAGTTGACAGTTGAAACCATGACTCTGTTGTTCCCTTACCGGTTTGACATCCCTGTGAAGGAATCCAATTGCATGAATTGATTCGATCGCTGTTATCAACTGCACGGCAAGACGTACGGTCGTGCTGACGGAGAAGCACATCTTCGGCTGACTGCGTCTCAGTTCGGCGAGATTCTTACCCTGCAGTGTCATCACAACGTAACCGAACCGTTCGTTCTGCCCGCATCCGATGAAACGACAGACGTTGTCCTTTCCTGAAACGTAACCGACAAAGCAACTCATGCAACGGCTCCGTCTTTAATGTGGCTGAAATTTTTTTTTAAAGAGTCACTTCTTATTTGATCGACCACTACAAAATCTATGCTAAAAACACACACTTTCGTTATCTATGGCTTATCCCGTGTGTCAGATGTTTTGTAAGGCGCCCTTGTGCTACGGCTGCATATGAATTATCAATATTCTTATTATTTTTATTATTTGCTCAGACCACTAGTGTTCTTAAAAGTATATTCACTGTTGCTGCCTGTTCTGCTGTTAGAATTAGATTAGACCAAATATAATCCCATGACATCCATAGTCGCTATCATCATGTCCAAGGCATCAATCAATTTTGTCATCTCAAGTAGAATTGTATTGCTAAGCATGATCCATTGGGTTACCCGGTAGTTAAGGTTCAAGACCGATACGTTAGAGAATTTCGCAGAAAGGCTACAGTGATTAGGTCAGATTTCAACAGAACCAGAGAAGATCAGACTGAATCAATTCAGATAATCTTACTGCAAAATAGATCTTAAGTTGAAATGAGACAAAACATGGCTAGTCTTGAAGACCATCCCACTTAGCAGGTGATATGAGTAATTTAAATAAATAAGCCAGTTCTAGTTCTGAAATATCATTCAAAGTATCCATCTGATTGGCTGCTAGGTCTTCAACCTTGGATTCGCTTAAGAACTCCGACTTCCATGCGTAAGACTTTCTTCGGCAGTTTCATCGACTCGAGCTTCATTGCGACGAGATCGCGAGTCACCAGATCGAGTGCTTCGTAGATCTCGCCGAATCCACCGCCTCCCAATTTCTTTACCTGAAAGAGTAAAATTTATAAACACTGAACAAACATTAGCAGCATAACAGAAATTAATCAATCAATCAATACGGCCGATTAGCTGGCAATGCATGCCTAACAGTAAGTGACTTTAACTAACGTTGATCAGTGCTTATGATTCGTTTCTTACCACTTTCCATCGTTGTTTCACAATGAATCCCGGTTCAATCAAGTCTTCGTGTGCTTCAGTCGCCGCTGGCATCTCAGACGCTACACACCAAATCTCCAGAAGGCAGCACTATTCCTCATCTAGAATCTGCGTGTCTACAGAAGACGCAAAACCAAGCACCGGTAAATGGAAAATCAGGCTCACTGAGCTCAGGCAAATAAATTCTTTAAACATATAACATTCTTGAAGGCTTGGGAATTACTGCATTAACAATAATATTGCAACAAACACAAACTCGAGTCTTGAGGAGTCGACACCATTTTAACAAAGTGATAGCATTGGGGCATTGACTAATGACGCTAACTTCACTAGGATTGTATTGTTTACCATGATGGATGGATTCTTCATTACTAATTTAGATATTCACGCGTGAGACTTCATCAGTTTTCTAATGCTGCACTGGCCAGCGTGTTTAGACTTGGCTCGGGATGCTGACCGCTGGCAGTTACTGCCCCTTAAAAACCCCTTTCAACTCTGAACAACTGATGCTCGCATGACGTAATCTGATTCACCCCAACAGACCACAACAGCATAGTAGTCAGTGTTCCGCAAGTGATTCACTCAAATGCATCGATCACCGCTGATTCAGAAAGTTACGAAAAGCTTAACCATAAACAGATTTACCTCGTACAACAATACACATAAACTATAAACAAACTACCGCGATCTCTTTGTAATTTATCAGTACATTTCTTGCTATTTAAAGTCCTAACTTTGCAAGCGATTACATGCTATTCGCGACGCATAGTTTTCATTGCTTCAACGTTACATTCTTTCGCCCTGATCGGCCATCTTTGTTTTGGCTGAAATTTAGTGAGTGAGTGAGTCAGTGGTCAACATAAATTCAGTGCGACTCGGATGATTTGCGTTCTTCAAATTGCTTCGAAACAACATGCGTCAGACCAACGACCCACGCTGCTTGAGGCTATAGGTCGACGGCTGGAGTAGCCTAGAATACTAAGCTCTGTTAGGCTAGAGACAACTGTTTTTCTACAGCGCATCGTAGATTTTTAACTGATCGATTAAAGATTTAGCCTAGCCTACAAGGCTCTAGATTTATTCATTCAAATTCCCCATAAACAAAAGCCCTTTCTCTAATGGTGCAAACACTTCTCTCTGTCCAAACTGCCATTCACAGTCAGAAGTCATTCCCCAGAAGCATCATCACCATCCACCCCTAATTTTCTCAGGGAGAGACACCGGCCATAACTTTCAACTTTCTGATAAAGACCCACGAAACTTTAAATCTCGTTTAGACTTAGGCTATGCTAGGCTATATTATTTCTCGACTCTAACTCTAATTTATTATTTCAGACTGTACAGTTATCAGCTTCTTGTATACAGCCCTACTAGGCCTGTGCCTGTTGTTCGCTCAATAAACGAATATGACAACGACGGTGACGACGATTATGAATGATGATTCGGTTAAGACTTAATGGCCTATTATACGCAATCAATACGCATGTCACGCCAAATCGCCAATATGTTTTAGGGCCTTCTTCTTCTGTCTTCTCCTCCGCCATCGATATGACGATGAGGCCTTTATGAATTTCCTCCAAACTTCTCTGCTTCTGATTTCTAAAAGGCCCTATATGGAGGTTGCATGATTCAAATCTCTTCCAACAAAATCCAATGCAAACTCTGCAGCCACTGGTGCACTCTAATAGCTGCCAGTGTCAGCCCCAAGTCTAACTAAAGGAGGAGAGCGACGCTAATGATCTTTTTAAAAATCTTGTATAGGCCTACAGTGTCGTTAGACTGAAACAACAGGCTAGGTCTGCTAACCATTACAGTCTCTGAGTTGCTGAGGGCGAGAAAATGAAGTTGCTACGTAGGCATACAGCATTTTGATTTCGCTGGACACTGCAAGAACTACTTTGCAGTTATAAGCCTACGATCAATAGACTAAGCTTGTTCAACTATAGGCCAGTTGCCATTCTTGTCAAAATGATGGCATAGTTAAAAGGAAGTAGGCGTAGGCCTAAACAGTTAAAAGTGTTATTCAAAACTCTACGAAGTTGGCAATAGGATTGTAGCATTGCAGACCACAACTTACCATCAGGTTAGTAGGCTAGTTAGCATTGGAACATACAAGCATAGGCTTAGGAGACGGTGGTCCAGAGGGGGCAAATACCCCCCCCCCAACAACAACAAAAAACAATTTCGGGCAAATCTTATTTTTGGGCAAGCAGACCCGGGAATAAATTGAAAAAAGATTTGCGACTATTTTTTTCGGTCAGACTACTAAAAAAAAGGCCGTCAGAAATTTTTCGGGCTGAAGTCCAATTCTTGCCCCTCTCCCCCCACTGTTGAAATGTCCCCTACGCTTATGAATACAAGAATGTGATCTAGCCAACTTATACAGCACCCACAAAAACTAAGTCGCAGTGCTGAACCAGCCTATGTGCTTGTGCTCAATCAAAACAAAGTCTATACGTAGAGGGTCAAGATCCGAAGAGTCAGACAGATAGATAGACAGACGGCTAGGGTGAATGATCTAGGACCTAACGAGCTGAAACACCGTTGGAGATTGGGGGAAAAGTGGAAGAACTGTGCCACAACAACAGTGGCAAAAGAGCAAAACAAACTTTTCATTCATGTTGACATTCACATTTTATTACTTAATAATATCATCACAGCTTGTCATAACTTACATAGTCTACATCCGAACACAATGGACGACAACAACAAAAAATACCCTACTGGCAATTTAGGCATAGAAGTTTCTTTTTTACCCGAATATCGTTTTAGATGTAATTATAGTTAAGCAATAGAATATTTCTGCAGATTACATAAGCAGATCATAAACAGTTCATAAAAAATCACAGTCTGAATAGAAGTTGTCTGAGTAGAAGTTTGTGAGATGTAGCACCATGAAGCTTTGTTGTATATCAATCCATTGTTTGTCATATCAATCCATCGTTCGTCATATCAATCCATTGTTCATCATATCAATCCATTGTTCGTCATCGATTTCGTGGCCAAATGAACTTGGCGTTGACTCGCTTGTAGATGAGACGGAACGGAGAACCAGTTGCTGATGCTTTGACCTTCTCTTCCAACAGGAACTCTGAAATCTTTGTAAGGTCCAACAGGCGGATCTCTACATGTAGAAACATAAAACACCTAATACAGCCATGCACAACATAATCTTAAACCCAAACCGAATGGCTAAAATCATAATTGTAAACTTGACATTTCTACAGTGCGAAAAAACAGAAAATTCCATATGGCGTGCATTGTTTTCATATCTCAAATCGTACTATGAGCCCAGTGAGGAAGCTACTGCTTCACATCAAGTCTTGTTATGACCAGATGATTTTATGTAGAAGCCACTCCTTAAGTTTAAAGACTCTTCTGGGTTGATTTAAACTTAATACTCCGACCACAGATGCACAAAATAGTGAGACAAAAGAAACAGACAGACAGAAAGACACAGACAGACAGATTGTGAGAAAGAATCAGACAGACAATATGAAACTTGAGCTTACCAGTTCCATCAGTTAGCAGAAACAATCCGTAGTCTTGTGGGTTCGTCACTCTCATCTTATACGCCATCATGTCACCTAAAGATTAAATCAAACGCAAAAACCCTTATTCACTCGCACGAATAGTTTGAACGGCATGACGAAAGAGTTCCCTATATGTTCTGAAAAAGCTTCGAAATCAAGCAAACTCTTATGAGATCATCAACTACTGTCAACATTGGGTGGCTCAGCAGTCAGCAATGCATTATGCAGTTTTTTTCTACTTAAATGGTTGAACAAATCTTCTGCATACAAATAAAAGTTCTCATTTTAGTGCTTAAGTCTTAACCAAGACTTGCTTTGAAGTGTCTTTGCGATCAAATTTTTCGTTCCTTCTATGCCAATTCACTGCATCCTCTTGAATCCTCTAAGACTTCAAAGTGCTCTGACCTATTTATTGCATTATGCCAGAACTGTCATTTCTCCAACCAACTTGCATAGGCACCTCTTTATGAAATGGCCATCTATTCGCACTGCTATTCTCTCTGCTGGTATTTCTTCATATTTCTCTTACCTCAAATTTTGCCGTTTCAGTTTGGGTCTCTTGCACTGGGAGCGCTTCTGAATGGGCCACATACACCGGGCAAAGCGTTAAGGAAATGGTCAAATACAATACAATACAAATGACTTACGTATGTCTTTTGCAACTGAATTTTGTCGGAGTGGAATTTTCACGCTGATCACATTGTTGAACTTCTCATCAGGAACGTAGACGGCCAACAGCGCATCACTTAAAATAGCCTGCGAAAAACAAATGAATAGCATGAATGAAACAGAATATCCGGAAAAAAACCATTAGCCAGTTTCAAGTTAACCATTTACAGACCAAAGAGTAGTAATTGGTATGGGAAATCCTATATCCTCGATCGGTAAAGGGTTAAGTGCCTTGCGAATGCTTCTTTCATAAATCTACAGAAAAGCGAATGAAGGTATAATGCAGTGTTTCACTTGTTTTGGTCATTACAGTGAACTTCCCTTTAAGACAGAGGGAGACAAAAGTGAGGGGCAATAGAGGAGGAGGGAGGGAGGAATGGAGGAAACATCAACAAAAATAATTGCAATGCATTACACAGCAACAAATGAGTAGCCTATCATCAGACACATTTGTCTGTTCTGTCAAATGAAGATAAAAACAATTAATTTAAAAGACACGTACAGCTGTGTTGTGAGTGCTGCTGCTATTGTTGTTTGTTGCCAACGGTCTGTTCTTATTCATGTTCTTGATGAGTTCAACTGCGCAGCTGATGAGCCCCAGGTGGTAGCTGCCCTCTGACGTCACCGATGACGTCATGTCCATCAAACCCTGTATGTAGTCGAGCTCTATCTGCGACGAGACGAGACCCTTTTCGACGAGAATGCGGACCAAGCTGGCGACATGACCTGGCACAAGCAAGAAACAATTAGATCAACAAAATGATTCAACCTTAGAACGGGAAGAAAATGCATAGAAATTAATACATTGGACAGCTTAAAAGTGCCACACATACATACACATGCCCACATACACACACACGCTCACACATGCACAGGCATGTGTCCTGAAGCAGTAAACCCATATTCATTGATTGACTGATAAAATAAAAAATATTTAATAAAATTTTATTAAGTAAATTCGTCCATCCCCAAATACTTGCACTGAAGCAGTTAAAAAATTCTCCTGGCCTGAAGCTGCTAAGAAAGTATGGTGCTATTTGATGGAAATAAAGTAATGATCAAAAAATAAAACAAAACAATACCTTCAGTGTTTTTAACCGATTGTCTTGATTCCGAATCTTCGCTTGTCTCACTCTACATAAAAAATCACAAAGTCCTGAACAATAATTTAATAATTTTAATTAACTGCATTTTCATAATCTTTCAAAATGCATACCCTTTGTAAAAACAATAAACTAGTTTATGGCACCACGCTGGCTGGGTTGATCATCATACTTCAAAGCACAGCTCCAGACTGTCTTCATCTCTTTATCCCTTGAGCAAATACTACATTTTTATTTATTTATTTATTGAAAATTTGATATAGCGCTCCTTCTAGGTTACTCCTCAGGAGCACTCCCAGTCCAACCCCGGTCGAATAAGACAGTCTTGAGAAGAGAAAGAAATGAAGTAGAAGTAGAAAGGCCAATAGGTATTTGACGAAGGATAACAGGGAGCTCGTTCCAGGTCGCAGGGCCAGCCACGGAGAAAGCACGGCACAATGGCTGGGCACTGCACCTTGCTTTTATAGGTCTCTCTTCCACCCTCTTTATGCTCGTTCAACTGGTGTCTCTCCCTCATTTGCAGACCGCCTGAAGACAATTTTATAATTCCTCAGGGTTACCACCACACGGAGAGCACCTCTGAATAGCTCGTACTGTAACATGCGCTCTAAAAAAATTTCAAACCACAATCAAATATGCTCTTACCTCTGAGTTGATGACTCTAGTAATTGCAGCCTGGAGGAATAGGAATTTCCTCGTTGGGGAATGAGAGTTCTCCATCATCGTCAGAAAGTGCAGAGCGTCTCCAGTTGCTCTTTCACACGATGACCCCAACTGAAAAAAATATTCAACAATCACTAACACTGAACGAAAAGAATCTTCTCGCTGTCTGAGCATTGCTAACCTATTAACTTTTTGTTCTGAAAGACTTTTACATCTCTCTGATTGGTGTAATAGTGGAATAGTATTAAAATAATATAGCATAAAGAATAGTATTAAAATATTAGTCATAGAATGATGGTCAATGAGGAATAGCACAAAGTTCAAGCTATGAAAATGTTTGACATAAATAGTTTAATAGGAAAAACTCACAGGAAGTCCGAGTTCAGCGAATGACGTCTTTTTCCGCGCAAATTTTATGCCATCAGACATTGACTGCAACTGACCATCACTAAAATGCACAACATAATTCCAAAGGTAAATATTAACAAGCATTCAAGCAGACATGCAATGCACTGAAAGAAACTAGAAGATGCTGAATTGCTGATGTACTGTTTTACCCAGAATCATTCCCTTGGCAGATTGAGAAACATTCAAAAATCAGACAATGGATTGAAGTAAAACGTCATTCCAAAATGAGTTCAATAATCATTCAAGATTGTTTGAACCCAGAGAAGATACACCTTTTCCTTGTTTGCAATGTCAATTTCATTGTTTCTGGATGAATAAATGATTGATTGAATGAATGATTGAATGATTGAGTGAATGATGAATGATTGATTGAATGATTGATTGAATGAGTGAATGATTGATAGAATGATTGAATGATTGATTGATTGAATGATTGATTGATTGATTGAATGATTGATTGATAGAATGATTGAATGATTGATTGAATGAGTGAATGATTGATAGAATGATTGAATGATTGATTGATAGAATGATTGAATGATTGATTGAATGAATGATTGATTGAATGAATGATTGCTTGAATGATGAATGATTGATTGAATGAGTGAATGATTGATAGAATGATTGATTGAATGATTGATTGAACGATTGAATGATTGATTGAATGACTAAGTGACAAGCATTGGACTGAAGCAAACATCATAATTTCCACGCGGCAGCCTAACAGTCATAAAAACACTCATGCAATACAATACGCTGACACAAGCCAGATGGCTCTGATATCCTGTTCAACCAACATATGATGGTATTATGAAATCTAATATATGTAATGTTCATGTTTCAACTGTCCAATTAAATTGAAAACAAATCACGAGATGTAGTGTAAACAGAAAATGACTAAACAACATACTGTCTGAATCATCACATGAAACAGCATTGTATTCTCATTTTCACAAATGTTTCTCCTACTCCCTCCACTGTCCCTCATTCTTCTCATTCTCCTCGTCCATATTCTCCTAATCCTGCTCATTGTCCTTCCTCTCCTGTTCATCCTAATATCCTATCCCCATTTTCCTCCATCCCATCTAGTCAACTGACCTTTTGTAAGCAAGTACAAACAATTGGTAGATGTGTCCTTGAAGCGGATGTACGATGCAGTCTTCAAACGCGCGCTCCAGAATGACATCGAGGTTGAGAAATTCTGATGAATTCATCTGCAATGAACAACAACAATTGCATCACCAGCATCCATCTCCATTTTGAGTGCAGCAATAGAACTTTTGGAGAAGAGCATCTAACAAATAATCACAATTTAACAGAGTGCCTCTTTTGAGATGTAATCATGTCCTCGAAATTTCTAAGAGAAGAACTCAAAGAGCAGTCCCTTAAGCAAGTCCTAAGGCAGCCATGGACATGAAGAGATAGTGACTTCATTTACTTAGTCTCAGCATATGAGGGCGGGTGGCCAGCCCTCTCCCTCGCCGTCTCATCTTCTCTCGATCTCCATGCAATAAACTCTGGACACCTTATTAATTCAAACTAGTCCTTTTTGCCATGCGGCATAACTTCGGTGTACTGTAAAGTCCTGTGATACACTGGACCCAGTCCAGTATTTCCATAGGATATGTAAAATGCTTGATCAAAAATAAAAAATGAGAAGCTACTAACTTTCTCACATTCTGCATGAAACATTTGGTATTTACTTTATAAACATGACCAGCTGAATGCAAATGGTTTCATATCACAATCAGACTCCATAGTAATAAAAATGTCTATAAACATTAATTAAGTAACAGTTGCTTATGTATTCTATTTTCTCACTGTCTCACAGCCATATATGCTACTTTTATATGCAATTATGAATAACCATCCTATAAATTATTATTGTTTTATTATACGACTGAGAGAGGGACAAGAAGAATAGATGAGGGCAGACCTTTCCAGATTCAGATCTAATGAAGTCGTTCAGATCATCTTCTCCATGTTGAATCAAATAATTCTTTAATCCCGTCATGAACTGCCGCACCTTCAAAGAACAAAACCCAAGGTATAACAAAGAAACTTCCTGATCCAAAGCCCAACCTATCCTATCCTTTAACACTCAGATCTCTTTATTAATAGATTGACAAAATGAATGTATATGTAGTCATAAAATCCATTTGAAAAAATTGTCAAGGGACAGAATTCTAAAACAAGTAGCAAAAAGATGCAACTAAAAAGAAGCAGCTAAAATTGTAATCAAAAGAAGTATTTGAAATGAAAAACTAGTTTAAAATAATAGATAAAATAAAGACATGATAGACAAAAATAAGTGGCACAATAGAAGTTGAAAGATTATAGTCAAAATGTGTTAGGCTACTTTAATATCTTCATGAAAAAAACTACAAAAACTGACTAAAAGAAGTATAAGCTGTAAAAGCAGTTGAGGTTAACAGCAGTTAAAAGCGAAGTCAGTACTTACATTACGTACGACATTCTTTGGATTCTTTTCAGTGGCATTTCTTGTACATTCGATGAAACTCTGTACCATCTTTCCAAAGAAACCTTCCCTCCTCTGTGACATCCTACAGCAAACAATTCCAACAAAATTCATGATATTCAGATAATTATCAGCACTCCTCTTCCTTGTTGCAGTATAGTCCAGAAAAGCCAGATAATGTCAACTATCAGCCCTGGATGGGAATAAAATCAGTCAGTTGAGCTCTACATGAAGGAGCTCGCCAGCAGTCATTCCTATAGTAGTTATCTGAGCACTGTTTGCTTCCTTGATTAAATTTTCTGATGACAATAACATCAATTAACATCATTTAAAAGATGCTATAGTAAGTATCTACAAGACATACACACATCTCAATATACACACCAGTAAAGGCTAGAATACTGGTAGGAAGGGGACAGACAGAAATCAGAAATGGAGCAACAGAGTGACAGGGAAATAGAGCAGCACTTTTTAGAGTAATCGTATAAACGATTTTCATTTATTCCACAATCCGCTTGACAGACAGACCGCAACCGGTTGCAGTGTACAATTATGCAGTTGAAACATTTTATAGGAACTCGGATTACAGAATACATAAATCTTAACTAGTAACAGAACAGACAGCCTGTAATAATTGGCGCTAATAGCAGCCTACAAAGTACAAAGTACATGTGCCCTGTATGGGATGCAAACTCATCACCTTTTGCTCTCTAATGCAGCGTGTTATCCATTGCGCTACCACCTCCACCCCCACCCCCAATATGGTCTTGATCCTACCAATTTTTCAACAAATAAAATCTGGTAAGAACCTCACTACCGTTGCTCATTTGCCTTAACTTTTCGCACATGGAATGCAATAACCTGAGACTAACAAAATCTGTGATCAGTGATATTTCAGTTCTAAAAATAATTCCCAATTTCAGTTCAAATTCAGTTATAAGACTCTAATTTCAGTTCTAATTCTATTTCTATTCTGAAAATAATTCCTATTTCAGTTCTAATTCAAGTTCTGAAATAATTTCAGTTCTAATTCAAGTTCTGAAATAATTTCAGTTCTAGTTCAAGTTCTGAAATAATTTTAGTTATATGGGCCTAATAAAAGTTCTAAAAAAGTCAGTTCTGGAATAGATAAACAATCTTCGACTGGTAAACACAAGTTCAACTGCTACAGGTGTAACGTATAGGCTAACGTCAGATCTTCCATGTTGAGACTTGCGGCCAATGGTATTTTGAAATATGGGAAATGGTCTATCCACTGTGTAATCCACTGCCTATCCTTACAATATCCTAGCATAGGCCACTATTCAAATGCTACGATTCTGCCTGCGTACTGCAGTCCGCCATTGTAATGTGTAGTCTCTGATCCATTATTCGAGATACATGTAAATAAAACTCTGCACCCGTTCCAAAATCAGAGAAGTTTCAATAGCCAGTCACAAAATAGACAATTATAGACACCTCTATTTCCTCCACCCTCATTTGTCCAATCCACAAACATCTAGATAGGTTAGATCCTTACCGCATATATAGAAGTCTAGGTATTATGACTATTAGATCTACCCTATAATTATCAGTGTAATTATTATTTCCAAGTGAATTGAGGTGTCAAAATGTCGAGCTCGATTTCAACCTTAACGTGATGATGCTTGTGTCTATAGGCTCATGTTCAAATATTCCCCCTCTCCCTACCGTAACCTCATACAGGCTGTGCATCAAATGCACCTGTAATTAACTTCCTTCGCCCTGTGTTCAACGGTGCCCAGTCATCCGTCACATTAAGCAATGTCAGGTTGTTTGACTAAGGATCCTGTGTCTTAGACCTGTACCATTGTGTACCGAGGCCCCTTTGTTTGAATGATTAAGAAAGCAAACAACATATTTTAGTTAGTTTTGGCAATATGCCCGGGGAAGGAATTATATCCGAAGATTACTAATCTTAAAGGTTCTGAGAAATGAATTGCCTGACTTTATACAGATTTGCACAGACAAGGAATCACAAAAATCATCACAGTGTAATAATTTTCGTTCTAAAATAATTCCTATTTCTATTCATATTTCAGTTCTCTCAGGCGTATTTCAGTTCTATTTCTATTCTCGTTCTCAAAATAATTCCTAATTTTCGTTCTTATTCTCGTTAACGGAATTGCATAATTTTACTTCTAATTTCTATTTCCGTTAATGAAAATATCACTGTCTGTGATTATATACAGGAGATATTGAACCAACATGGTCACAAACAGAGGTTTCTTGACAAAAATTTTTAAGCGGTTTTGCAATCAACAATCGATCAATCAACATTCGCTTAATTCAGCAAATCAAGTTGTCATCAGCATAACTACACTGTGTCCCAATAAATCGAGACCCCTTTTTATAATGTGAATAAAACAGGCAAATCTTAATCGATTTTCAAAACTTTAAACTGATTTTATCCTGATATAATTATCGTACATTGATTCAAATATGAAGTTTCTGGCATGAATATTGACGTCACAATTACGTCATTTGCATCAGAGAATTCATATGTTAAGTGTATACCGAACACAACTTTTTCGGTACTTAACATTGGAATTCTCTGATGCACATGACGTAATTGTGACGTCAATATTCATGCCAGAAGCTTCATAGGCTATTTGAATCAATGTACGATAATTATCTCAGGATAAAAACAGTTTTAATTTTTTTTAAATCGATTAAGATTTGCCTGTTTTATTCATATTTTAAAAAGGGGTCTCGATTTATTGGGACACAGTGTAGTTACAAGCTGTTTTGCATGAGTGACTTGTTAGGAGCAGAGCAACAATCGATATTATGGGAGTTTTGTGTTAATTAACATGCATGATTAAGCAGGCTTTTGTGTGATTCGAGAAAGTCGGGGAGTGAGGGAGTCAGAGAAGAAGCAATGTTGATTGAGAAACAAATTAGGAGAGATGAGATTGAATGAAACAATTGACTTGTTGAATGACTGTTGCATTGAAATAATCAGTTCTTACTGTATGATGTAATTGTAGATTCTGGTCGCAGTTGTTCCATCTTCCACCTTGCCTCTCACTGGACTTGGCTCCTGCTGCAGAGATGCTGCAAAACATCAATTCACTTTTCTTTTAAAAATAATATGGGAATAAAACCAATAAAATCCTCTCAACTTATCTCCTTCAATTTCTCATGGATCTCAGTGCAGACATCCTCCATATCATCTACTCATTGACAACTAATCTAATTTCTGTTTGATTTCATGAATCTATATCTAGACTTAACCATAATTATTATTAATTACTTAGGTAATGATTAATTAGGCAATTATAAGTCAACAACGCATTTCAAAATTACGAGAGGAAATCATTTGGTAAAGAATCAATTCTTCTAGAAATTACTTGGTTAAACAATGATTAAATAATTAATTACGTTGTCGATTAAATTACAAGTAGCAGGGTAAGTGGGACTCACCACTTTGAGGAATTACATCTGGACTCATTGGTGCAAGCAGCGTTTCTTGATCGTTGGTTTGATTGTTGTTTTGATTGTTGTGAGACCCAGAGAAAGAATTTCTGGAAGCATTTCCAGAACAACAAAGCATCTTATCGTTTGAGATACGATGATTCGCATCCGCAGTGGAACCGGAGTCTGAGATTGGAACAGCGCGACAGATCATAACCTTAGACTTTACAACACAATCAGCATTCTCCTTGGCAGCAGAATCATTGAACCTTGTCTCTGAATCATTTGCTAAGTTACACTTGAGATTAGTTCTGGTGCAACCAGACATTGAAAACCCATTATCCGTGGTGCACAAATAATCCGACGAATTCGTTTGATTCATTTTCGACTTTGACGGAACAAATTTGCTGCGGTCAGAATTTTTCGAAACATCTTTTGTCCCATTCGATTCTTCTTGAAAGTGGTTCCAACTGTCAACCACCTTCCCAGCTTCCGTACAATGATCGTTTACAGAAGAACGTTGAACGAAATCGTTGTTGTGGATCGGATTTGGATGATTGCACTGAGTCTCAACGCTACGATTCAAAGATGAATTGTGGATGAAGTTCTGATCGAGCAACTGAGACCAACGAATCGTCTCCCAAGGTTGACAATACTCAGTCGCCGTTGTCATCTGACTCGCCGTTGTCAATCGACGATTGTCCGTAAGCGAGTCATCGCCGTACAAAGATATGTCACTATGCCTGTCACCGTATGGAGATATGCCACCATTCCTGTCACCGTATGGAGATATGCCACCATACCTGTCACCGTCCGGAGAAATGTCCCCAGGCCTTGGAATGTCACCGGGATTGAGTAGAGGATGATGCAAAGGGGTGCAGACATTGTCGTAGACAGAACGTCGTCGCTTCAAGTTGACGAGTTGAAATGCGTGACGTCGCAAAGAACTGCTCGACCCGATAGTCTCATCTTCCAACGTCACTGTTGTTGTAGCACCAGCGGATAACCGAGATTCTCCGTTACGGAAGTGAGAAGTTACGAGAGGCACAGCAGACGACGTGTCTGTCTTCGTTTTCTCTGCGCGACTGAATGAATCGTGAGGCTGTGGCTTCTTCTGGTTGACCCTGAGGATTTTCTTCTGAATGGAAGAGAAGCTTGCTCTGAGTGACTTCTTCCTAGGCAACATCCCTTTGTCATCATGTACTTCTTCTATGCTTCCATGCTCGGCCTGACCTGATCCGGGGATTGAATTCAATGCAGCAGCAGCCGGTTGGGAAGCTCTGTGTGGGTGGGAAGGCAACGGTTGACCCACCCCTTGGTTATTGGAAATCGGGTTCATTTGAAAGGATACCGCATCAAATGGAAGACGATAACCAAACTCCATCATAGTCTCATCGTCTTCTGGCTTCATCACATCTCTGAAGCAATGTTGTGGATCGCTGACCGTGGGTCTGATGCCAACGCGTTGTATTCGTGATTCGTCATTTTCCGTTTTAGATGTCATGGCAGACGCATTATTATTTCGACACCATTTGTAGTAAGCGGTATTCCGAAAATCCAGATTCAGAGGATTTAACGTCGCGTCGTTACGATTGTCATGGTTACAGTTCGGTGCCAGAGGGTTCCGGGGATGCAGCGGTGCAGATGCTAGGGTTCGGTGGCTGCTGTTAATAAGAGATTGGAACAGATATCTCTGGGATTGACTGGTACAATGTCCGTTAAACGAGGCTGCAGGGAGGAGAGCATTGCATGGAAGAGCATCGTATGGAAGAGCGTAGTCCGGACTAGTGAGGTGGTGCGGAGAATCTTGAGTGACCTTTGACACGTGACTGGCCAACCGCGACGTCTGCTGAAAATCGAAATGGAAGACGCCCGTTGTTTCCAGTCTGTGGCATTCTATCTTTGTCACGTTCTTGAAGTTGTAGTTCTCCTGCTGCTGATGCTGATCGGCATCTCCCCCTTGAACCGATTTCCCATGATGCAGCGCTGATTTCTTCGATCTAACACGACAGCCTTGTCGGGGAAATTTCGGTTGCTGAGGAAATCCCATCAGCGGTAAGTTCTTCTTCGCACCAGTCTCATCGCGGTTCAACTGGTATTTTGTGAGGTCAATTCTGCTGACCTCTCTTTGTGTCTGACTAGTTCTTGTACAATGGACATCAGCTGCTGCCGCAACTGGTCCACTGGATGCCAGCATCTGCCTCTCTGCTAAAGAAAATTGATTCGACCAGGCAGGGTTCAGATACTGAGAAGAAAAGAGTAGGCTGACTGGTGATGAGAGCGATCGGTTAACTGTGAATGGAGTGGGGAGTCTGGGTGGACTGGAGGGCATGTGAGACACTGGAAAATCACAAGGGAGTGCATTGGATGGTGGTTGGAAGGAGGAGGGTGAAGGCCAGATGTCCTCGTAGTCGCTCAGCTTATCCGGAAGGTTGCTGCGATAGTATATCATTCCGTTGATGATATCCGATCCGCTCTCGCTCGATGATACGTATCCCGAGCGTTCGTCGCTCGACGTTCTGCGGATCCCGTCCGGAATCCTCAACAGGTCGTCGTGATAAGTCCCGGATCCATCCGCCGATGTCGACCTACTTTCATCATGACCTACTGACCTAGATTCGTTGGCTATTGTTTCTTCTCCATCCGACGACGTCAATGGTGATGGAACAATGGATTCGGAGGATGGCGTTGAACAAAGGGATCTCTGCGATGCATGGAAGGTTCTCCTTGAAGCGTCGAGCATTTTTCTATCGGTGACGGAAGCACTGACTTCTTCAGGCAGCGAATGACTCCTTCCAAATAACGAAGGAACCCAGAAGTCTGAAACGAAAACACAAACAATCCAAATCTCAAACAATGCTTTGCAGACAAAAGAACAGAAACCGAAATCATATAAAAATTTAAAAAATTCTCTTCCTATGACAGTTTTGAAACCAGTATCATTGCTACATCGGAATTTTTACAAGTTTCAAAAATGCACTTTATAAAAGCCCAGAGAAGTAGGCCTACATACACATGTACATGCAATGTCATGCATACATTTCCTTATCAAGCATTCCCCTCTCATCTTAAGACAATTTTATTTAGCCGCAGTGGGGGATGGGAGTGCCTCTGAGTAGTCCCCTTGACGAGATGCTATACAAATCACTGTGGGTTCCCAGGTCTTTAATATTCTACTTGTATGTTACACTGGCATGCAGTAAGAACAGGCGAGTGACTAACAATGTCCAAGATGAGCCAACGCCAGCAGATGCTGATGTGTCTTCGCCTCCAGAATTTCTTTCGGCAGAACAAGGTGCGGCAGCTGCTCATCGCTATCATAAAAACAAAACAAGAATCGATTATTCACTTTCCAAAACACATTCAAATATCAAATGATAATTATTCTCGAAATCAGTTCATCACACGACTATCATTAATATCATCTGATCTGAAGGATAGTTTACAGAATTTATTCCTAATTCGTTTGTACCGCATCACATGATAATTATGTTATCAACACTTAACAGACAAACAGGATTTAAGTAAGTAATTATCTTAGCAATCGTGACAACAATAGATGGAAATCTAGAAACAATTAAACTTCATTGCAGCACATTAGTAATTACTCAAAGAATTAATGACTTCATAGTTAATGTTTATATGCAAGGAATTAATGACCTCATAGTATAGTAAATTATTACTCAAGGCATTAATGACCTCATAGTATAGTAAATTATTCCTCGAGGCATTAATGACCTCATAGTATAGTAAATTATTACTCAAGGCATTAATGACCTCATAGTATAGTAAATTATTACTACTCAATGCATTAATGACTTCATAGTGGACTAAGACTATAAACTTAGAATTAATAGACAATGAGCTGAAACATAGAAATCAGAAAGCCAAATAGGACAAGCATGTTCACACCTGTTTCCATTGGAACAGTAGAACACAACAAGTGACGTTAAATCTGGAAAGGTTTTCTTTGAGTTGGCAAGATGAAATTGAGATCGTTCTTGATGGGATGACTCATGGATTGGATCGTGACTGACTTTTGTCTTTGGATGACTAGAGATAACCATGGATAACATGAGACAGGTGTCTTTTCTTTCGATTGCATCACGAATGATAAAAGTCTGTCAACAGAAATAAGTTGAACACACAAAATCATAACCTGCCAGCAGCTTAGTTTGTTTGTAAATACATATATTTATATCATGTTTGTTTGTTTGTTTGTATACTCTATATAGATGTTTGTCAACCAGAGTGTTTGGCAGCTTAATTACTAGAATATACTTACATTACTTTATTTTTATATCTTTGACTAAACTGAATTCATTAATTCTTCAGGAGTTGGTCGTAAGGTTTTCATCCATGATTTCAGTACACTGAATAGTATAGTTTATCTTAAGTTCAAACTGAATGTGATGTGATTTCACAGTGTGATGGATTCAGCTGTCAGGAGCACCCAAGGGTGAATTTTATTTAATTCAACCGCTGGCTCTGTCATTAGTGATCCCTGATAGTGCAGGTGTCATAAGATGAGTATCTCAATGTATAACAGGTCCTATTCCTCTGTTGCACTTTTAAGTACTTAATGGCCTCACACAACAGGGAGCCACAAATTACTAAAGACAAGTAAATGAAGGATACCAAGTACCAACTAGGCTTAGACTAAGTGATCACAATTGATGAGAGAAGGAGAGCAGCAATGATAGACGAGATACATACACAAAGACCAGAAACCACACGAAAAGAATGATTACCAAAAGGATAATTATTACGGGTAGCAAAACAAATCATTGCATCACCTCTTGTATTTCTTTTATCCAACTTACACAAGTTTTAACAATGAGAGTGTACTAAGAGGGACTGAAAAACCAATGCAGATCATAGTTAAAATGTCAATAAGACACCACAGTGGCATTATAGTTACTGATCCAAATGAAAGTAGGCTACATACCCCAATGAAAATGCCCACCTTGGTGGATGCATTTGCCCTAAAGAAAGTATTTCCTCTAGTGAAAGGACTCATCCAAAAGAGAATGCGCTCCTCCCTCCACGATAGAATGTACGATCTCATAATTATATAACAGATATGTCATGTCATGTCATGTCATGTCGCCATCGTCGCATCGCGACGGTTGGCTACATGAATGGACCTTTAATGCCCAGAGTCTTCTGTTCCTTGTCGCGCTCATTAAGTCAGAGCCTACAAGTCCTGTCCAGTTCAGGACGTTGTCGATCCAAGATATCCTCGGCCTTCCTCGTCCTCTGTTCCCCTCCACAAAACCCGTCATGATGCTGCTTTCGATGCTACCGTTTTGTTGTCTCATGATATGACCAAAATATCGAAGTTTCCGAATTTTGGTGTGGGCCAATAGTTCTCTTGTGGCTCCGGCTGACACATACACCTGTTCATTGGTCATCCTTTTAGTCCATGGAATTCTCAGCAGCTTTCTGATACACTTGTTCTCAAATGCTTGAATTCGCTTTTCTTCATCCTTTTTCAGAGTCCATGCTTCACATCCATACGTCGCTACTGGCCACACCAAAGCCTTCATCAACCGCAATTTGGTGACGATGCTGATTGATTTATTCTTCCAAATTTTCGTCAATTTGGTCATGACGATCATTCCCATGGCTAGTCTGGATTTAACTTCATTCACACAATTCCCATCTTTTGATATCCTACTCCCTAAATATACAAAGGAATCCACTTGTTCTAGTCTTCCCGTACCCACCACCGTTTTGAGCACCTCCTCAGTAGTCGTCATAACTTTCGTCTTAGTTACGTTGATTGACATTCCATATTCTTCTGCAGCACTTGCGACTTGTTTCACGAGTTCTTGTAGTTCTTCTGGTGTTGTGGCCAGTAGGACAATATCGTCAGCATATCTAAGGTTATTGATGGTTCTTTCGCCAATCCTGAATCCACCGGCGAAACCTGTTAGTGCCTTTCGCATAATTTGCTCTGCTAAAATGTTAAACAGACATGGGGAGAGGTTGCAGCCCTGTCGAACACCTTTTCTAACCTTGAACCATGCTGAAGTGTGGTCGTTTGTTCTTACATTTGCCTGTTGTTGTCTGTACAAATTTCTTAGCAGCTGGACTAGATGAGGTGGAAAGCCCATTTCAAGCATGGTTAGCCATAGCTGATCGTGTCGGACCCTATCAAAGGCCTTAGTAAAGTCAATGAAACAAAAGTAGAGTGGTTGATTTCTTTCTCTTGCTTTCTCTATTATAATCCTGAGGTTCACAATCTGGTCTCTTGTACCTCTTTTTGGTCTGAAGCCCGCTTGTTCCTGGGCAATCTCCATTTCGAGCTTGTTTTGTATGCGATCTAGCATAACGCGCAGCAAAATTTTGCTTGCGTGCGAGACCAGTGCAATGGTTCTGTAATTGTCACACTGGAGCGGGTCACCCTTCTTGGGAAGTGGGATGAATGTTGATTGAGTCCATTCTTCCGGCCATACTCCGGTCTTCCACACTTCCGTACATATCTCATGCAGTTTGGTCACTGTCATTTCTCCTCCAAACCTCAGTAATTCAGCTGCCACGTCATCGGGACCTGGTGCCTTTCGTGACGCCGACTTTATTACTGCGCGCCTGATCTCTTCCTTCAGCGGTGGCGGTTCCCTTTCCTGGATGTCAATCTCTACGTGCTCATCTTCTTCGATGTATAGTTCCTCGCAGTATTCTTTCCATCTCTGATTCACTCTCTCTGGTTCGACAATTTTCTTGCCCAAGGCATCTCTGATGGCTGTGGTACGAGGGACGAACGATCCCGTAAGCTGCTTCACTGTTTGAAAGACTGGTCTGCTATTACCCTTTTTCGCGTTTTCCTCTAATTCGCTACACAATGTCTCAAGCTCTTCCTGTTTATCCCGTCGCAGTCTTTTCTGTACCTCACTTCTTAGTTTTTTGTATTCTGTGGAAGATTTTGTTTTGGCCTCGCGTTTCTTTCCAATCCATTCAAAAGTGTCGCTGGAAATCCAATTCTTGCGTTTGTGGCGTTCCTTTAGTATTGTCGCCTTTGCAGCAGCCAAGGTGACTTCCTTAAGTTGGCGCCATAATTCATCTGGTGTTCTCGATTCGTCTACTCCTTCCAATACTTCGAATCTGTTCGTCACTTCCAGTTGGTATTGTTGCTCAACCTGACCATTTTTGAGTTTCTCAAGATCCAAGAGTAATGGTTTGTTCACTCGTTTCTTTTTAAATCTCAGTTTCATCGTCAGTTTTACCAGGTTGTGGTCAGAATCGCAATCTGCGTTGAGGCATACTCGTGCATTGTTGACCGATTGTTTCCACTGTTTGCTTATAAGTATGTAGTCTATTTGTGTTCTAGTGAGTCCATTTGGACTTGTCCATGTGTATCTGTGTCTGTTGTGCAAACGGAAGAGAGTATTGGTGATAACCAGTCCATGTTCCGCGCAGAAATCCACCAAAGTCTGTCCTCTATCGTTTCGATTCCCGTGGCCATATTTCCCAAGGACGTCGGTCTCAGTTGCGTCTTCTCCTACTCTGGCGTTGAAATCTCCTGTGATCAGAAGTATGTTTCAGATATTTGTCCAGCATAATAAAGGTGCCTGCCCCACACATTGACAGTGACTGCCCCAGACAACTGACCCAATGCAGAGCAGATACTTGCCAAACACAGTGTCTACAGGTACTGATCCAATGCATAACAGTTACTTGCACCATAGAATGGGGTACTGTTCCAATGACACACCCAAATGTGGTTAGCAGTTCTATACAATGCAGCAGAAGTACTCACCCCCACATAATGAAAGCCTATGCAACAGAAGTACTTGATGAAGTACAGCAGCAGATTACTTACCCCAGGTGGTTTGTTGAGCAAGAGATGAACGGCTGCAGCTCGGTTCGTCGCTGTTCGATGCCAAATTGGTTTCGTCAATCGTATGCGGTCAACCAAGTCCAGTGCTTCATCCTCCCTCAGGCACGGTGATGATGATGATGACCTCATTGCTTACAGCATCTACAACTGCATAGCATACACAGAATTTGCCAACGACTCATTCTGAAGCTACGAGCATGTGCAATGTGCATGCGCAGTAATTTTTAAGCAAGTAGTAAGAACATCCTTTAATGAGCCAACTGCTGCTAACCACATTTTGGCAGAGAAACAAAACAGACTCGGAAAACAGTCATCTGATCAAGATATTAATAAGAACATTATATTATTTTCATCAAGCCTTACAACATTCTAGTAATAAATTACTCCAGGCATCATCTTATTCAATGGTTATAATAGGATCCAACTATTCAGCCGAATATGAAAAGTGTACAAAATTGTTCTACCGACAACATTGAAAATTTCAAATGTAGGCAAAAGCTTCAGATCAGTAAATTCAATTTTTTTAAACTAAAAGCAAAGAGTTAACTACATGTAATTTTTGCATCCTTCTGCCAGTCTGTGTAAACTAGGATTGGAACTAACTAAACTAAACCTAGAAATTGTCGTTTACAGCCAGGGCTGAAAGTGAGCCGGTCTGTCCGGGTCTCAGACTAAGCATTCATTTTTGGCACTTGAATAAACACTTATAAGCACCCTCTGGCCCCAAAATGACCCAACAATTTTTCATACCCCTTTCAGCCCTGCTTACAGCTCAGTCAATGCATGATTGCTGCATTAGCTTTCAAGAACACCAAACACTATTCATATTTGGTATACTATTCTGCCGAATATCGAATAGCTACGCAGTCCCCGAAGAGAATACTATGCAAATATTCGGTACAAACCGTAACTAAGCAACTAAACAAACACTGGAACACATTTACAACAGTTTTAAATCGTTACAAACAGTTGCAATTTTTACAACAAACATTCACTTGAATTCTATGATTCAACGAGCAAGTAAACAAAATAACTGACTCGTGAAATAGAGATCCCTCGCAGTCACAGTAGTAAGCGGATGTGAAGTATGAGTCATAATTAGTGTTGACTGCAATTATCCTCGTAATCATAAACTTTACTTTGTTTATTGTCATCAGACAGCAAATTACTGGAATTAATTGCGACTGAGATCACTTGTCACACGTCGTCTCTATTGTGACTGAACTCTATCCACTCATTAGTCACGCAATCTGATCTCATCTCTATTCTTTTGGACTCAATGATACTCATTCCACCTGTCACCATTCCACCTGTCACCATTCAACCTGTCACCATTCCACCTGTAACCATTCCACCTGTCACCATTCCACCTGTCACCATTCCAACTGTCACCATTCCATCTGTCGCCATTCTACCTGTCACCATTCCACCTGTCATCATTCCACCTGCCTTCCTGTCAGTGACAGCCTGTGTGTGTGCGTGCGTGTGTCTGTGATCATCTAACTGTGTATGTGCTTTAGTCTGTCTGTTTGTCTAGCCGTGTCCTCCTGGCCTCAACCAAGACCAGAGAGCTGCAACATCCGTGTGTCAGTTTCCAGGATTTAATTCAGGAAGCAAAATTATTCCACAAATCTAGTTAGGGTTGGGCTGCGGTGGTAATGCATAGAAGCAGAGGGAATAGAGTAGGAAGAAGAGGAAGAGAAAAGCAGACAAAGAGGAAGAAAGGTGAGAGGAAGAAAGGTGAGAGGAAGAAAGGTGAGAGGAAGAAAGGTGAGAGGAAGAAAGGTGAGAGGAAGAAAGGTGAGAGGAAGAAAGGTGAGAGGAAGAAAGGTGAGAGGAAGAAAGGTGAGAGGAAGAAAGGTGAGAGGAAGAAAGGTGAGAGGAAGAAAGGTGAGAGGAAGAAAGGTGAGAGGAAGAAAGGTGAGAGGAAGAAAGGTGAGAGGAAGAAAGGTGAGAGGAAGAAAGGTGAGAGGAAGAAAGGTGAGAGGAAGAAAGGTGAGAGGAAGAAAGGTGAGAGGAAGAAAGGTGAGAGGAAGAAAGGTGAGAGGAAGAAAGGTGAGAGGAAGAAAGGTGAGAGGAAGAAAGGTGAGAGGAAGAAAGGTGAGAGGAAGAAAGGTGAGAGGAAGAAAGGTGAGAGGAAGAAAGGTGAGAGGAAGAAAGGTGAGAGGAAGAAAGGTGAGAGGAAGAAAGGTGAGAGGAAGAAAGGTGAGAGGAAGAAAGGTGAGAGGAAGAAAGGTGAGAGGAAGAAAGGTGAGAGGAAGGACGAGCAGGACAAAGAGAGTTCTGCTCACAGGACTATTGTACTTAAGTCAATCCAAAGTTCCAATCAAGTTCAACAAAACAAGCCAAAATCAGAACATGCGCACTTCAATGGTCCTTCTAAGGCACACTGCTTCATTTTAGGCTGGTCACTTAGCCCACATATATAAACAAATCTGAAAGGATCTTGAAATGTGATATGTATCAATGCTTTCATACAAACACACACGGAATCACATGGAAGTAGACACGCACACACAACATGAAGCACACCAACACATACACACACACACACACATGCACAAACACGCACATGCACAAACACACAATTCACTCACACACACACACACACACACACACACACACACACACACACACACACAATTCACTCTCTCTCACACACACACACACATTCACTCACACACACAAACACACACATTCACTCACATGCATAGGGATGCACATATACATACACAAACCCACATTCACTCACTCACTCACACAGACCGAAAGCATAATTTCGTTTACAATAAAGTGAATCAAATGATATAGGCTACTATATATATACAGCCAAAATGTAAAGTAAGACATCAAATCGCAATGTTATGATCATAATCTTACTGGTGGTCATGAGATGCAGAGTACAACAACAACAACAACAACAACAATAACAACAACAACATCATTATCAATAACAACACAAAGTAACAGCTGAAGAAACCTTGCTATTGATCATCCAATTATACAAAACCTTTCATTAAAACAGTCACAGAATTCTACGGATCTCAGATATTATAATCTTCTACAAATACATCACCCATTCCATTACATTACAGGCTGACCAATCCGTAGCGAGGGGTTATATTCAAGCCTCAAGGAAAAGAAGAAGATTCCATTACATTCCAATTTAATCCAAATGTGAACAGAACAAGTAGGCCTAAACGTAACCCTGCAGAAAATCTCCAATAGCAATTAAATCGTAATTTAAATGATCAAACTGTACCTGCAGTGAAAACGGAACCGAGAAATGAACAAATAAATAAATAAATAACGTTGACAAACCGCGATCTACACTACACGAATACTACTACATTGACTAACAACAGGCAGCTCGTCCTCATTATAAGGCATTTAAACCGTAGTAGGCCTAATGACCAGAAAGAATGAACCTTTCTTCGAATCATGGCAATGCATAGGCGACACTGCTGGCCACCAGTCCTACTACTAGGATGGGGCCTGGCGCGTAGGACGATAGCCTCCCTCCCTTCCTACGGCGGCGCGACGGGCTGGGCAGCCGAGGCCGACGAGAGGCCTGTACAGTAGGAGGAGCTACATGTGTGAGAGCGCTCTCTCTCTTTCTCCCTCTCGATGCACGATAAGAAAATTTATCCACTTTAATCAGTTCAAGTTAGTTACACCAAAGACGATGAAGAGTTGAAGAGCTGTGACCGCCGAAAAGACCGAGCGACGACGACGACGACGAGGAGGACGATGAGGACGAGTGAGAGCCAATGGAATGCAGTTATTATTATGTCAACATAGACGACAACTCACCATTCACAGACCAAACAGACGACGAGGACACACCACTGTCCACCACCTATTCGTACCTGTGTGTGTGTACTGTATAGGCCTACGTGTGTGCACCTTGGTCTGGCTGTATGTGCCCGTGTGTCTGTGTGTCTGTCTGTCTGTCTTGTCTGTTGGTTTATCTGTCTGTCTTGTCTGTGTGTGTGTGTGTGTCTGTGTGTGTCTGTCTGTCTGTCTGTCTGTCTGTCTGTCTGTCTGTCTGTCTGTCTGTCTGTCTGTCGGTCGTTGTCAGGCCAACTGCTGACCAAGTTAGGAAGTCAAGTGCATGCATTTCTACAAGTGCCATTTCAGATTGGCCGATATAATTATTTGGACACACACACACTGAAGACATTTCTAAAGGTCCTTCTGATAAGAACACTGTCCACTGTACGAAGAACAGTTCACCTTTGTCATAGACAAACACTCTTCTGCACCCACACGTGTCACGTGTCCCCCGAGATCTGTCTGCAACACATTATAGCGCGAAGACATATGCTTAGGTATAGTATAATAATGAAAATGAAATGTTCAGGGCTTAACGACACTGTTTCATATCGAAGATGATTAGTGTCGGAGGCAGAGAACAACCTCACACTCCACGTTTATATTGCGACCGAGCCACCCGCTGTAAAGATCCGACCGGGAATTGAACCCGGGCCGCCGGCGCGGCGAGCGGGCTACAACCCACTCGACCACGCAGGATCTTCAATTATAATAATTATATGCAGGGCCTATATATAGGCCTACACGTATAATCGTATATATATATATACATGTGTGTGTGTGTGTGTGTGTGTGGGTGTATAATATACACTGTACCGAGGTATTTATTGTATGTATGTAATATATAGGGTGACACAAAAGTTCGTTCACCGTTTTCAAAATGCGTTATCTCAGTAACGGCTTTATATTTCTTTATAATATTTCGTCGGTGTATACGTCATTCAAATGAAAAATATTGGTACAAATTTTATTATGATCCAGTCCGTTTTCACCATTATTTGTAAGAAAATGTAAAGACGACCAGTTTTTGCGGAAAAACTGCGTTCATCAAATTTACGCAGTAAAGAAAATGTCTACACGCCTACTCGCCTAGCCTCGTATACAAGCGTGACAAGACATTGTTTTAACCTATATAAGACATATACAGACGTAGGCTATTAGCGTACAATATCTCCTTTCTGCTTAATGACGGCACTGACTCTATCCAGCATAGGAAGAGTAAGCCTACGTTTCGCCTGCTCCAAAGAGGAAGTTAAGTCCTTCGGTGATGGGGTTTGGGGTGGGGTGACTGCCAGGGGTCTCACTAAACTTCAATTTGTGCTAAATGGTACCAGACTGAACTCGCAGTACTACATACATCACCAACATTCTCGAGCAGATCGTGAAGCGAGCGCTCGATAGAGAAAATGACAACGGCAGTGTCATACAACGAAAGTTGTTTGTTGAGCAGGATGGCGCACGCTGTCATACATCAGCTGCGACGATAAAGTGGCTATAGACGACAACCATCCGTCACACATAAAGCCGAAGAATTGGCCACCCAACTCTCCGGACCTCTCTCCTATTGAGAACTTGTTGAGTATTTTATATCTCAGCGTTTATAAAGATCCTGAGCCAAAGAACGTTGATCAGCTCAAGCGTCGCCTCCAACGAGCGTGGAGATCGATAGCAGTTGGGCACTTCAGACGCTGATCCAGTCATGTCGGATAGAGTCATTAAGCAGAAAGGAGCTACTGTGCGCTAATAACCTACGTCTGTGTATGTCCTATATAGGTAAAAACAATGTCTTGTCACGCTTGTACACGAGGCTATAGGCGTGTACACATTTTCTTTACTGTGTAAATTTGATGAACGCAGTTTTTTCCGCAAAAACTGGTCGTCTTTACATTTTCTTAAAAATAATGGTGAAAACGGACCGGATCATAATCGAATTTGTACCAATATCTTTCATTTGACTGGCGTATACACCGACCAAATATTATAAAGAAATATGAAGCGGTTACTGAGATAACGTGTTTTGAAAACGGTGAACGAACTTTTGTGTCACCCTATACAATAGGGCTATATAATTATAGTGTATACATTTTTATTATACATCATTACAATGCATATCTTTTATATAGGCAACATCCGTGAACCTATTAATAGGCTACAACCAAAGAGACATCTGTTAGTACCCTCCCTCCAGACCCTCCCTCGCCGCCGCCCCCCCCCCCACACCAATCCTAGCACCATAGCAAGATTGTTGTTGTTTTGCCGGTTGGCATGCGGCTCAGACGTAATGACCCAACATCCTGTTTATCACTCACTACACCCCACTCTACCCCACTCTACCCCATCCCCCGTCGTCCAGGGACACTCTGTAGCAGCACCCTGTGACCAACCAACCAAACAGCCAGCCAGTACCCTTGCTGCCCGGAGGCTGACTTGGTCCGAGAGATGATGACGAATCATTGACGATGATGATAATGATGATGCTCGTTTAGATCAAATAAATGTCAGTCGCATAGCCACAAACATCAACATCCTTGGTCATCAGTCATTCTTCCCTCCCTCTCCCTCTTTCTCTATCTTCCCTCCCTCTCCCTCTTTCTCTATCTTCCCTCCCTCTCCCTCTTTCTCTATCTTCCCTCCCTCTCCCTCTTTCTCTATCTTCCCTCCCTCTCTCTCTTTCTCTATCTTCCCTCCCTCTCCCTCTGTCTCTATCTTCCCTCCCTCTCCCTCTTTCTCTATCTTCCCTCCCTTTCCCTCTTTCTCTATCTTCCCTCCCTCTCCCACTTTCTCTATCTTCCCTCCCTCTCCCTCTTTCTCTATCTTTCCTCCCCTCTTTCTCTCCCCCAATTCTGTCCATCCATCTGATCGCATACCTTTCTGTTTCACCATTAAGCCTCGTCCATCCAGTACACCGCTTGTCGTCATACCACCTCCGATAATAATCTGATGTGCAGAGTAATAATTATATTATTATTATGTTGAGTTGGTCGACTGTCCTCATTTTCAGCATACCTGCAGCAGCTGCGGTCAGCGTCATAATATCTTTCTCAGAACCCAACGTACGCTCAGTCTGGTGAAATCCAATAGAAGTTGGGGGCAGGGCAGGAAAAAAGGATCAAGGTGTGGCCGCTCATGTACTAGTGTGTGTGTGTGTGTGTGTGTGTGTTTGTGTGTGTTTGTGTGTGTGTGTGTGTGTGTGTGTGTGTGTGTGTGTGTGTGTGCATTTGTGTGCGTTTGTGTGCGTGTGTGTGTTTGTGTGTTTTCTTTATAATGTGTCCAGTATACTGTAGAGTTGAGGAAACTGAATGCCAAGTTGAAAGACTCAAGTGCAACCTTCACCAATCCTATATAATAGTATGCTATTTAAGTAGCGCTTTCTTAGAATTGTCAAAATTGCAGACACGTGGCTGTCTGACAGCTTTTAAAAGGTGTATATTAATGCTACGTGTGTGTCTCGCTGGGCTGCTTAATACACAAATGCCAAACCACGAAGACCCCCACTAGCACCACAGCAGTGGGTCAAGCACTTGGCTAGACAGCTGAGCCAGCCAACAAAAGTAACCAAAGAGGGAGAGGAATTGGACGGGAGGAGGAAAGGGTTTCCTAATTCCAATGCGCATAAATTAGCCGTGAGAACATGTGTACTTATGAAAAGGGACGACACGACCCCGTGATCAGACAGAACCACAAGCACCACTGCCATCTGTCCTATTATACAAGCCGAAATCTCTTGCTCCGCATTGCAACACAGTCTATGGTCATTACATAATACATACGGTAATGATAATAATATTCAGACAATCAGCACATTCACAGCTGGGGGCGACCGCCTACAGCCTACATCTGTCACGGCACATTTAACAACGTATAAAATTAATCTATACAATTAATGACAAAAAACATCCCAACAACTCGTTTTACAGGCTCTCAAAAGTTGTCCTCACTATAGTGATTCGGTAATAATGATTAGGCAACAATGAATAGGCTACTGTATTCGATGACAATGAATAGGCAGCATAGGCTACCACATTTAAGTGTTGTCGCAAACTAGACATAAGTGGCTAAATAAGTAGGCTTAAAATATGGCTTTGATGTCTCCTTATCGGACAGACTGTAGCCCAACCTAAGGTAATTAACTAATTAGGTTAATTGCATTGTTGACCGAGCTTAGAATTTCCGGCGGAGATCAAAGCTCTGGCCTTCTGCAGTCTGCCTGCCTTCTCATCATGAGAATAGCCACCTGCAGTTTGGAATCAAAACAAGTTGTGTAGAAGAAAAATGTATCACTTGACCTGTGATAATAAATTAAATGGTGATGACTGATGAACTGAAAAATTAACCGAGGAAAACGTCGGTCTGCCCAAACACTACTACATACTTCTGTTAGACTCAGTAGCAGTTGGTTGTAAGTGAAAATAAGATAAGATAAAAAATGTTCTTTAATCCAGGGCTTTTTTAACGTGCATTTGTACACAAAATGTGCAGTTCTAGATAGATTTGTGCAGTTGTAGAAGCACTTCTGTACAGTAAAAACTAGCAAGATGACCAACTATTTGCACCGCACTTTGGTTTACATGATATTTAAATAAGTTACAGTATCTTGTCAAAAAATAGCTGATGGGTAGCCTACACTACTCAGACACTGCTTTCTTTTGCATGCTTACCTTGGCAAAGTCACAGTGAAGTCCCTATACTTCACCTTCCAAACATTACCGTCTGCCTGTCAAGTTTGCACTTTTTTAAGCTTCCCCGTCTGTCTTAGGAGCTTTTCTTTCTGCCTTTCGAGTTTGTGTGTTCCTAAAAATAAAGCTCTTCTCATCTGCTTTTCTTCACTCTGTCTATGGGCTCTCTAGCAACCGGAATAGGACCTTCCATTAACGTAACATCTCTGCACTGGACAATCCCCCCCCACACAATTCAGAGCTCGTGAATAAACTTGTGCCCTAAACCTAACTCTACACTCTACACCCTACAGTAATTTAAACTGTCTACAACTAAGATTGAAAACTATACAATGCAGTTGACTAGAGGTTAAGGAAACGGACTGCAATGTCTGCTGTTACAAATCGCTCATCACTGGGTGCTAGAAGTAACAAGAAAACCACCAGAACCATTAGAAAAACATCAGAGTTCGTGTGATGCAGACGACGGTCATCACTTTAAATCTACTAAGGCAACTGTCTCAAACATGGCGGTTCAACATTAACCTACATGTTCTCAGCTGTGGCCTCTGGGCAAAACCGCACATTAGACCCAGCTTCAATTAGAGCTTGCAAGGGTTAATGACAGCAGGGTTCAATCAGAGATGGCCTTTGCTTCAGCAAACCCTTAGATCAGGACACCGTGAGGGCATCAGCCACTCGAGACGGGCCATTAGTTGAGAGTCCAACAAGCCCAATGGATCTGATTTAGCCATTCTTTGCCTCATTGTATGTGGTGGTTGGAAGATCAAAGAAACCAAGGCATTAACATTTAACAGCTTGAAATCTTTGAAGATGAAACAGAGAAAGATGAATAAGAATATTGATTAACTGATCAGCTTTGGAGTGAACACCCGGATGTAGTAATCGTTACATGGATCAGATATTGATAGAAAAAGCAACCAATGCGCAACGACCATATTGGCCAAAAGATCCTAAAGTCCTAGTTAACCGATGAAGCTCCTATACAGCTAGTTAACTTAGTTGAATCAGAATGGCATGCTGCTTCAAAGGAATAATCAGCCCGACAGTAGCCGACCACTTTGAGAGTGCATTGTGCTGCTCGACAATGATTCTCTTGGGAGCGATAATTACTATAATTAGAGGCTTGTGGGAGAAGGAAGAATGGAGGGAAGGAGCGACAGAGGAAGGGACAAAATAATGGACTTTGCTATGGTCAAAATGTGTGGGAGCATAAAGTCCTCTGTAGAACGACTGCTATGTATTTCATCTACCATCAGCATCAACTAGGCTACTATTTTTATTCAGCAGAAAGCATTATATTTTAGGCTCCCTATTTCCACGCTCACAATGTTCACTCATGCAATTATTAACAGTAAATTATACTTACTATAATAATTATGACAGTAGGCTTAATGCCCTACTGTTATGCATGTAGCTACTAGCTAATATAGGCCTAATATTAAATATCCATATAACCCAAAACTAGTAAATAACATCAGGGTATAAATATTACCAGAGTCCGGGTATTGCAACAATGCAAACAGCAACTAAAAACTATTATCGCTTTGTCAAATGTTTATGGCGTAAGTCTTTCTGGGGGACTGCCCCTCTGGAGACGCCCTGCAGATTAAACATTGCACCCATGCCTGCAATTGCTCAAACTGCTTAACTAAGGTTCTGCAAAAGCGAAGGATAAAGTTGTAGGCCAATAACATAGGAAGGACATAAGACCTAATCAGCCACTCACACGCCTCAAGTTAGACTATATATAGAAAACACGTTTATCGGATAATCAGGTTCAGAGTATTTTTTACCTAACAAGATAAGAGTTGAAAACATCTTCAGCGATCTGTTATTATTGTTGTTGTTGTTGTTGTTGTTGTTGTTGTTGTTGTTGTTGTTGTTGTAGGTTAAGTGAACGACCGTCACTGTCTTATCAGACACCATGCACATATTATATGAAACAATTATTATCGACCATTCTCACAAATAAAAATCGATGATCGGATGGGGGAATAATGGTTAAACTTACGATCAATCAAAACAGGCCTCACCTTCAAACAGCCGTCGAGAGTGAGGAGAAGGGACAGGAGTAAAATATGCTCCGGGTCCCGATGACCCTTGATCCCGTGGAAAAGAACCATACGTCGTGCATATTTCCTCGATCGTGGACCTTCTCAGTAGTATAGAAGTACTGGTTCTGAATCGGTTAAGTATTATTACTAACTAGTAATCAATTAGTAATTAGTTAGCTATTATTAATAATTAGTTAAGGTAATTAGCTAAGGTAATTAATTAGCCTATTATAATAATTAGGTCATATTAATTATAATAATTGCATCAATTAGTAATTAGTATAGTAATTAGTATAGTAATTAGGTAATTATATTAGTACTAGTAATTAATTAACCCTAACTAGCAGCGGTACAGGGCCCCGCGCGCCATCGGTATTACGTCATCGGTAGTGCGTCATCGGTAGCGACGCTGTGAATGCTGCAACCAATCAGCGAGCGAGAATTTCATTAGCCCAGAAAGTGACGACCAACCAGCGAGCGAGAATCTTACTAAGCCAGGAACCTGCGACCAATCAGCGAGCGAGATTTTCATTAACCCAGGACCCTGCGACCAATCAGCAAGCGAGAACTTTGCAAGCCCAGGTATATGCGGCCAATCAGCGAGCGAGAATTTTAATATGAGAATTTCTAAGTACGAAAGAACAAACACAATATTTTTTCTTCCAACGCAAACACTTCTTTATTCAAAGAGCACACAATATCTTTATGCAATAATAATGTTCAACGAATGTTCAAATATTTACAACAAATAGTGTACATTTTACTATAATACACAATAACTTGCTCGTTTATACAATATCTTAACATATCTACAGAGTCCAACTTATGCAGTATTATACGAGAGAGGCAATTTTTACATGTCCATAGGCCAACGACTCCGACGAATTGAGTAGGTAACGCTTATCATCATACGGGGAAAGCGCCGCTTTTCGAATTTCAACAGTGTGAAGGTCGTGTTTCTTACTTTGAATAACGCAAAATTTCGATGATGTTGGCTTCTCCTCCAGTATACAGGCTCTATAGTCTGCGTGGCGAATACTCTTCTGAACGAATCCCTTCTTTATACCCTTCGCCGTCTTCTTCTCCTTTTCGTTAGGCAACAGCAAACTATACATTTTCGATCTCAAGCCGCAAAATTCCAAAACAGCGGCCCCATTGCACTCGTCCTTAAACTTCCCAATTACCTTAGCGTTGGAGCGGCTGTGAAGGAAGTGCCCACAGGGATAGTCTGAGGTGTCATATTCATCTAAATGCTGCAGCATGTCTTTGTACACATCCGGAGTTTGTATGTGATAGCAAAGGCTATCTGTGTCCGTGAAAAGGAGTTTGCAAGCGGAATTGTAAAGAGGAATGATGTGTTCGTA
Organism: Lumbricus rubellus; assembly: GCA_945859605.1. Classification (NCBI taxonomy): domain Eukaryota; kingdom Metazoa; phylum Annelida; class Clitellata; order Crassiclitellata; family Lumbricidae; genus Lumbricus; species Lumbricus rubellus. The sequence goes on from OX243812.1 coordinate 8,600,992, forward strand.
ATGGAATTCGTACATTTTTAATTTTGAAATGTCCAAAATGCACATGCCTGCATAGAGCGGCTTGTTCAAAAAGACGTTTGAATTTGTTAATTTTATGACTGTCAAATCTTCATTTATTATAGTATACGATTCGAAATTTGGTCGAGCAACAAATCTTTTCGCGCGCTTTCCACTCATAACTAATTTGACTTGGAGGTGCTTCCTGTTATTCTGCATGGTCTTACCGTAAATAGAGTTGTTCATTAACTTGTAAAAGTCTTTTTCAAACGAAGATTTGGCCACCTGTCGTTTGGACGTGTTGAAGTCGATATAGTTTTTCAACCATCGACTTTGGCGAAACTCGAGTATTTTATGAATTTTGGTCAATTTCAGCCCCATTTTCAGGTAGAATTGTAAATTTCGGTAGTGAACAACATATCGAGTCTTTGACATTAGATTTGGTGTCAACTTTTCGACCCCCGACCCAATTTTAGCCGAAATTTTCTGCGAAACAGACTTTGCGTAAGGAGATATCATCTCCGGTCGTATATGCAGGCTCTCGGGAGCAAGGGGATAGTCGTTGTGCGCGTCGTGGAGATGTGAAGGGTACTCCAAGTCCACGTCCAACAAATAGCCCAAGTCGTCGTCAGTCTGTTTAGTGGACAAGTCGAAATTTTCAATTTCGTCCGTCTCTAAGAATCTAAATTTGCCGGTCGGGAGTGGTTCGGACATTGCATATCCGTACAGATTGTTACAATCCAAGTACATGATGTAGCTAATGGGGTCATTTGGATTGTATCCTTGGGCGAGATACGGGTTGTTCGCCTTTGCGTAACGGTTGGATATCATGGAGACACCGCCTCTCATGCCCCGCTCCACAAAAAGGTATATGTCTGGGTCTGTGATAAGGTCCAACTCCACTTTTGTCATTCTCAAACACGCGTCAAAACTAAGTCCGGGGCTGCTGTAGTAGTGAAGTGCGTCAAGTCCGTAAAATTCCATAGACATTTTTCGAAAAGATTCGAACACGTCAGCTAGTAGAATAACGTCAGTCTGCAAGTATAGGTCATGATAGTCTTGGAGAGTTTGCATGTCAAACGTCTGCCAAACCTGTTGGGCATAGTCATAGTCAGTCTGTGAAATGTCTTCTTCAGTCAGTTTGCTATAGAAGCAGCCTTTGGGAGGCAGAGTCCTTTCGGTCATTCTGCAGGCCGAAGTCATGTATTCGTAAGGGAATACCCCCTTACGCAGCAGTAATTTGTAATTGTTCGGAAAAAGTCGGTGCAAATGGTTGAATTTGGAGTCACCCTCTTTCGCCAAATTTTTCACCAACACGTCCAAACCACAGGTTAGAAATTGTAAAGAATCCAAAAATCTGATATTATTGACTTCGAACGAAAGATATTTTTCCATGTTAGTGGCTATTACTTTAATTTCTTCGCTTGCGAACTCCTTTGTCATGTGTTTCAAGATGAGATGAGAGTCGTAACCCTTAAGGTTGTGAAACACAACAGGAAGGAAATAGTTTGGAGTTTTCCGATTCTTGGCCTTTGTAGGTTTGCGAAATTTCATCTTTAGATTGCAGGGTGAGCAAAGAGCAGAAACAAAGTTACCAGTCATGTGACAGTGGTGTCGAACTTTGTTTTGAGATGTCAAAGGAGTAGAGCAAGAAGGACAGGCAGAGCAAGAATCAAATTCCATTTTCTGCTGCTGAGTCAGCGGTTTCATAGGCATGTTGGTAGAAAGAATTTTGTTAATGCGGTTCTGTTCAGATTTCACATGAGAAAAGAAATGATCCATGACATCAGGACCAGAATAGACATAAGGTTTGGCGTCGTTCAAGTGTGCAAAAGACGAAACTGTAAAACAGCAGAAACCGCTGGGAGTATGCGTATCAAGTATTTTGGTCGAATTGGTTTTGGAGTCAGGGCCATTTGGCGCCAAAAACGACTCAAAATCAGCGTACAAGACGTAAGGCACAGGCATTTCATGCTGAGTGTTTGTGAATTTTAGTGTTGCGTTTTCAGGCGTTGGATATCGCACGGACTGAAGGCCGTGCTTGCCACATTCACCCATGTGTGCGTGTTTGCCCGCAGCAGTGGTGAAGCAACAGAGACAGTACGGGCATGGGAAAGATCGACCATTGTATGAATTTCTAGTGTTCAAGAGAGCAGAAAGGTTTCGCACCGTAATATAATGACGTTTGTCGCCAGCATCAAGAAACAGCAGATTGGCAACATGTTTTCTACCCCTGTGAGCACTTGCGTAGAGAGGGGTAAAAGTTTTGTCATCTGGGTTTGAGTACATGACGTTTATGCTATAGTCAGGATTCAAACCTTCGAAAAGCGGTATCTGTTCGATTGTCATAGGGAATTTAAGACCTCTAGTGAAAAGCTCTGGTACATATGGCTTGTACTTGTTAACTCTGCATGCATTATCTTTTTCGTGATGGGAAACTGCTAGCACGCTGTACAAAAAGCAAAACTCGTCCTCGTTTTGGATGTTTAGAGTAGCCCGCTTATTAGCAATGTATTGCGGTGTAGGTATGTAGCTCGAGGCTCCCACAGGGTCGAAGACGGCATTGCAAATTTTAAAGTCAACCACACCATTTACCGTCCAGCCGGAACTTTCCGCAGTAAACGTGTCTACCAACTCATCGATTCTTTGCACGGCCTCTTGTAGTTGGTCTACAATCTGCGACGGGTGTGTGAGTGTTGCCGGTACCGACTTGAAGTATCCGATCGTCTGAGCTTTTCCGTCTGGCGTGGAGCGCTTGAAGTCCACGTCGACCGCCACGTACCATTTCACCGGTCTAAAGAAACAAGTCGTGAAAATATTCGAGCATAGCGCGCATATACCACACACTTTGCAAATTTTCTAAGTTCAAACAAAGCACAAGCACAGAATTGTTCAAACAATGTACAAATACAAAATTAGCATATGTCAAAAATTTGTGATCTCAAGAATTGTCTAAAGTCCAACAAGATTTTAGTTCGAAATTAATCCCAAAAAATGTACAAACATAAGTTTTACCCAAGACCGAACACACTACAGAAGTCCAAACAAAGTGTAATATCAGAAATTTTCTAAGGTCAGCAGCATAAAATTTTCTAAGTTCAAACAAAATGCAGAATTGTCTAAGTCCAACAAAATGTATGTGTAAATGAAATTTAGTACAAGCTTACCCTTCATCTCTCAACGTGTCCTCGAGGGTGTTCATCATGCTCGACGATTCTGTCAGCAACATGTTATGTACGTCTGCTGTCTGCGGCGCTGGAAACGAAACGTCTATGAAAGCATTTTGAGTTGAAGTGCGGACGGACGGGTTGCTCTGCTTCTTGAAGCACGTGACGCAGAGGTCTTGTCCGGTCCTGAAGAAGCGCGACGGTCGTCGGTTCTTACATTGTGGGCACTCTCGTCTCAGGAGGCAGACTTCACACAACCCGGTCGTCAAGTTGGCTACCTTGTAAGACTGACAGGAGTCACATCGACCTATAGAACAGCAATAAATTACAAAGGGCATTAAAGAATGCTACATATATTCAATAATAAAGTCAAAACCTGCGAAAGTTCACATGCTGTATATAGAAAACGTAGAGTTGAAAGTTGATATGATGTGAAGCGTGCATGCACAGCATGCGCCACGTAAAATTTGTAAAGACATCAAGTTTTCAGGAGCTTACTTGACGGGCCGGACGCTGCCGGGTTGCCTCTGCTGGAGCCGGCCGCCGCCTCCGGGACAGGGCCCGAACCTTCAGTTTCCACATTGTTGCGCTTTGTTGCACGCCCGGCGTCTGTCTCTGCCTTTCGCTTCACTTCTACAACATATATTATTTGATATGAATAAATGTTTCAAAATAATTGTAAATAAAGCAAGCATCTTAAATTCTGCAAGTAAAAATATTTTTATTTTATTTTATTTATTTATTTATAATTTTAAAGCTTACAAATGAATTGCGACGACGGAAAACTTACTCATTTGTCGAATTCTCTCCTTCAGTTGCGCTTCCTCCTTCAACAATTGTTCGAGGTCTGCATCATGCTTGCTCGCTAGAAATAGAAATATAGGGGTTTTGAGAGTTAGGATACTACGTGACGTCTAATACAGTATACGAAGAATAAGAAATTTATTTACCCATTTTGTTGTAGTCGAGTTGCAAAGATTGTCTTATGCTGTTCAATAGGAAAGAATTTTGCGATATGTACTTATTTTTCACAAAGACACACTACTTTTACAAAATGTGCTAAATTTCAAATACTCTGTTGAATTCTAAGACTGATGTGTTTCGAACGTTCAACACATCTCGTTATTATAGCCCTGGAACTACTTTTTCACAAATTCATACGCGAAAGTAGTTCTACGTACTTGTGTGTATGACCGCGGAAGGATATTTTATGGGTGTGATGCGGCTCATACAGTACAGAGCAAGTGTGTGTGTGTGTGTGTGTGTGTGTGTGTGTGTACGTGTAGCTTACACACATAGGGAAGACTATACAGAATGGGTGAAAGCATAGAAGAGGCTTGCAGAATGTTTGAATATAAGGAAAACAAGGCAAAATGACCGACAATATTTTAGGCAAAACAATGCAAAACAATCACAAACCTAAATGTTTTGAAACCAGTGTGCTCACCCTACTTATGAAATGAATTGAAAATTTTCGAATACAACTTACTTGTTGCATCAGACGGCTCTCTTGCAGACCATGGTTTGGCGTGCGACTCTGCCGATGTGGAAGGTGGGACTGTCATCGTCGAAGACGTAGACGCAGCACCACTGTTCTGACCGACTTCTATAAATGAATAAAATTATGCTGAATATAAAATTTTTTCTTGTGTGGAGAATTAAATTTGTTCCTCCAAAGCAGCGATGTCATAGCAAGGTATGCACAACATTAAAATGACGTCACACGACACAGTGCCAAAGTTGGTCGCTTTTTACTTGTAGAAGGCAAAATATGCTATAGCGCCCGAGTCCGCACGAAAAAGGGTGCACTGTAATAATATGAGGCTTCGATTATTATGGTGAGGACCTTCACATTATATAATGTTAATAATAATAATAATAATAATAATAATAATAATAATAATAATAATAATAATAATAATAATAATAATAATACGACGAATTCTATAAGATGTCAAATGGCAGCTTCTTCCAATGTTGTCAATAAAGACCTAAGAGCGAAAATTTGCCAGAGAATAAAGAAATATTTCCTACTTGAATGCCTGGGAGCTGTGTCTGTGTTCGTTTCATCAGCTTTTCTTTTTCGCTCTGAAATAAATGCAATTGCCATAAGGTCTATGTCTGAAAATTTAAAATACTGCGTTTCTATCTAGTAGAATACCTGAATTCTTTACAATTATTTATAACAAAATATAATTTGAGTAAAATATTTCACACAAAGCACTACATAAATTATAAATTTTGTGTACAGACTACAAACCCATTTCAAGCAGTCTGTTACGAATTCTCGCTTGTTTTTCCATTTCCTTCTCCTTTTCAATTTCGCCGAGCATTTTGGATTCTAGAAAAGAAATAAAAGGCATGTTTAAGACAGAGCCTATGGAACTATTTTAAGTTGGCGAAAGAAACAATAAAAGGGTGTTTAAGACAGAATCTATGAATTTATTTTAAGCTGTCGAAAGAAACAATAAACGGGTGTTTAAGACAGAGCCTGAGAATTTATTTTAAGCTGATGAACGAACCAATAAAGGGGTGTTTAAGACAGAGCCTGAGAATTTATTTTAAGCTGATGAACGAACCAATAAAGGGGTGTTTAAGACAGAGCCTAAGAATTTATTTTAAGCTGTTGAAAGAAACAATAAACGGGTGTTTAAGACAGAGCCTGAGAATTTATTTTAAGCTGATGAACGAAGCAATAAACGGGTGTTTAAGACAGAGCCTAAGAATTTATTTTAAGCTGACGAATGAACTATTATATGGGTGTCTAAGACAGAGAAATAGCAAGCCTGCGAATTTAAGCTGATGAAAAAAGAAATATTAGGCTTATAGGACTATATATTGTTACGAAATTAAATAAAGTTCAGAAATTATTAAAGCTCAATACAAATTAAAATAATTCTTCTCAATAATTTACATACGTGAAGACATTCTGTTGTAAGTTGAAGACTGTCGTCTGACACAAGATTGTAGAACGATCTGTTGAGCACGAGAATCGTCAGTAGGTCTCAGGAACACGTTGTAGATGAAGAAGCGTCTGAGGATTTCTGAAGTCGTCTGTGCTACTCTGTTGAGATATTCGCCTCTTTATAGAGCGCACGTTAATAGTGGCTGATGCAATAGTAGAGAAATATTTCGTCATGCTTTGTGTGCATGTGTGTCTTAGCACTGGGTATGTATGTGTTCCTTTCTAGATTTCTCTACGTGTCAGATGAAAGAGTTTTAGATGTGTACTGCGCTCTTTGATGATGAAAGAGAATATTTCTGATGGCTGACTCTTTAGAAGTGTGGTCTTTTGATGATCAAAGAGACTTTAGAAGTC